>CM066916.1:11562533-12162533 GCA_033964015.1 Scolanthus callimorphus | reverse complement strand
GGGAAACCCAAGTGGTCCAAGCGATAAGAACACACTTTGTCCAAGTACTTAAACTCATAAATTATGAAAAGCTTTGTAAAACCACCATCGACTTCAAATTTCCATGCAAAATCTATCTTAAGCACAGCCATAACCATCCTATCTCTAGTGCAGCTTCTCTAAGTCACAGATATGTATCAGAAGACACCAAACACCGCTTTTACCAATACTTTGCAATGGGCAACTCTCCTGCTGCAGCAATCTACAAGCACAGGTTATTCTTGAAGCAAAGGCAGCAAAGTGGGTATGAAATAATTCTTTCTGATAGGTACTTTAATCCCAAGAAGTCGGACATATATCGCCTACACAGAAAGTGGATAGAGGGTCACATGGGACCAGAAAGTGGCAAAGCCATGTTTGAGGAACTCGAAAGACGAATTGAAACTTACAACAAAGAGAACAAGAATGATGGAGGTAGAGCATCACTCCAAAGATTGAGGCTCCTAACAAGGGGGAGAAAACTAAAACAAAGGACACACGTCTGGTTCTTGCAATCTGCACAACTCTGATGTCACGTGTACATAAAATGATACAACAGTCAGGGGAAACTGTATTTGTGGACTCAACAGCTGGCTTGGACAGATACAACAACCCCTTTTCATGTTCAGTACTAGCACCCCTGCAGGTGGAGTTCCTCTTGGTTGTGTTATTACATCAGGAGAGAGTGAGGCAACACTGACAACTGCTTTCAGTCAGCTGAAACAAGTGCTCCCCCTGATGCATTTTATGGCAAAGCAGAAAATGGACCAGATGTCTTCTTAACAGATGACAGTGCACCCGAACGCAGTGCCCTTCAAACAACCTGGCCATTAGCCATTCTCTTTCTTTGTATTTTCCATTTCTTGCAGAGTAAATGGACATATCTATGGGATTCAAAAAATGGAATATCCAAAGGCGATAGAAGAGAAATAATGGATTTGATAAAGGAAATGTTTTTTTCTGAAAATACATCACAATTAGAGTCTGCCCATGACAATTTCTTGCAGAACAAAGAAGTCATGAAATATCCACGGCTCCTGAAATATTTTGAAAGAGTCTGGTCCAGGAGAAAAGAGTGGGCTATTGTTTACAGGAAACAAGTCCTCACACGCGGCAACAATACTAATAATCTAAGTGAATCTGGATTTCGGATTTTGAAGGGAATCATTTTTGAAAGGGTCTAGGCTTTCAATCTCATTCAAATGTTTGACTTCATCACAATTACCCTGGAAATGTACCTTGAACAAAGACTATTCGCAGTTGCACATCTTCGCTTGGACAGCTACATTGCTTTACGATTTAAGGGTTTGAGTGCAAGTCAAGTACCTTTTTCAAATATACAGATTATTGATCAGGAGAAAGGGCTCTACTCGGTTAAAGGTGCTACTCAAGATGGAATTTCGTATCAAGTGGACATAAGCCTTGGCATATGTGAGTGCCCTACAGGGTCTCAGGGAAAACCATGCAAGCATCAGGCTGCCACGGTGAAAAAATATCAACTCCATGCAGTCAACATGGTCCCCTTGGCCTTCCTGTCAGGAAGACAACACCTTGCAGCCCTGGCTCTTGGAAAACGCAATATTCAACCTGCATCATTCTATGCTAGTTTACACCAACAGCACTTTGAAAATAAAGCAAAGGAGCATGGAGCAAAGTAACAATTAAACAGCATTTCTAACGAAAACCCTCCAGAACAAAATATTATGTGCAATGCTGATCAATCCAGTGACGAAGATGATCAAGGTCCAAGCCCCTGTTATGAAGCCAGAAGTACTACGCATAATGTTGAAGACCTGGAAAATGGCATCAGACAGGTCTTTGAAGACATTTTACAAAAAATTAGACTCCAAGATGAAAACTTCAATGATGGAGTGTATAAATTTACAACACAATACCAGAAATTAAACAATGAAGGATCTGGAATGTCTGTGTTACCAAGAATTGCTTCTGATCTGCATACCTTTGGTACCAAGCACTCTTACCAGCCATCCAAAGTCAGGACCAAAAAGAGACTTGGGAAAAGGATAAATGTGCAAGCCACTGCAGCTGGAAGACGACGGAAAGATTTGCCAAGAGGGATGAAAAGAAGCACCCAAGGCAGACCACCAGCTCAAGCTGTTAAAAGAAAGACCCCTCTTGAAGGAGAAGACAGTGACTTTGACCCATTCACATTTAGAGTAAGGAAAAAGCCAAAGTGCCCCAAGAAGAAACATGACCTTGGGAAAAGCATTTCAGAAAGCCAGCAAAATTCTGGGAAGTGGTGATAGTAACATAATGTTTTTCAAGCAATAGTAGTTGTCATTCAATAGGCCATTTGCACTAACTAGGTCACGTGGCCCCAACTACCTTTTAACAAGATGTTTTGTAAAAATCAATTCCAGAAATACAAAGAGCCAATTGATATTAGTCAGAAACTTTGCTAGTTTCAGCTTAAAATCCCTAACCTGGAGCAAATTTTATTGAGAATGTATGGGATTGGGTCACATGACCCAGTTAGTGAAAATGGCCTATTGCTGAGTTAACAATGCCCTTAGAATGGTTCACAGTAGAATGCAATGGCAAGTGCATGAGAATGCAATGTTTTGTTTTCTTGTGCACTTGAACATTCACTTTAATTCTTGTGTAGCATCGCATAAAGGAAATGGATTGCAGAAATTTGATATCATTGAGCTTGTATCTGCGCTAGCTCTTGTGTTCAATTGTGAACCAGCCTTAACATGGTCATGAGTTTTTTTGATAAAAGATTGATCAGCTAGAATTCACAAATTCCTCATTAGCAGAGTTCTCTTTCCTGTCCACTTCAGAAAGTGTTTAATGAGGCAAAGATGAAACTTATTCATTTTCCATTAGACCTCACCTACCTTTAAAAGTTAGAGATTTTTATAACGTTTTCAGGCGGCAAGTATAAAACAGAAAATGCTGACTGCAGACTAGAAAATGCAGAGACTAAAAATGCAGACCGGAAATCGAATCATCGTAAAAATTGTGAATAGGTTAGTTTTTGTCCATTTGTATTAAATAACAACAGATTTGAATGTGGTTGTTCAGTTTTCGCGGCGAGGCCGAAAAGGCGGCAAGTATAAAATGCAGACCAGAAAATGCAGACTGCAGCCAAAAAAACGCAGACTGGAAAATACAGACAAAAAAATGCAGACTATAAAGTGCAACTGGAAAATGGGCATTATCGTCGTGTACCGTTTCACCAACTACGTAATAATCGTACTAAGTCCGTTAATCCCGAGTCGGACTTAGAAATTTTCTGAGGATTTTGGGTTCTCCTCAATTGAAAAAAAAATCCATGGCTCCACAGAGATTCGAACCCTCCATTTCAGAGAATCCATAGTACACTCTATAGACCAGCAGCCTAACCACTGAGCTACGGAGTGATTCGGTTGGATGGTGGTGCTTTTTACAGGTATTTATGCATTGTTTCGTTAGCATTTCACTCAAAATGAATGTATAAATAGAACGAGGCATACACGAATGATGATCGGTCCAATTTGCATACGGAAAATTTGCATTACAATGAAATCTCCTAATTATGCTGCGCATGAAAATCCCAGACTTCTTTCGCTTCCCTGGAGAATTAGCATATGTCGATATGGCGGACGGCCACGTTTTTTGACCGCTCTGCAAACGACCGCTATTTTGTTTAAATATGCCAACTGTTGAGCAGATGAAGACGCCAATACAACAGGAGCTTGCTCCTATTCGCTCAAAAATGAAAGAGCTTGAGAAAAATTACCAGGAATTGCATAGTACAGCGAATTTTCTCTCAAGACAGTACGATGGTTTGCTGCAGCAGCTTCAAATGTCGAAAGAGAAGCAAGGCTCAGAGTTCAGAGAAGTTATCAGCCTGAAAACAAAGGTCCAATATCTTGAGGGTTAATTAGAAGAAGAGCAATTTGGTAGAGATGAAATTGCACAGTACATTTAAGAAGAGACTGCCTCGAAGTGTCTGGCGTGCAAGCTACCGAGGATTGCCCTGCGTCCGCCATTGTTAAATCTGTTGGCTCTTTGATTGGGGTCCCGCTACAAGATGAGGATATATCTATAGCACATACACTCCCTACATTCAGCGAAGAAGCCCCACCAAAAGGTATCGTGAAATTTACACGCCGCAGCGTACGAAACAAAGTTTATGCAAGTAGACGCAAACTATACAAGAAAAAGGCCAAAGATCTTCCCAACTTGGGCTCGGAATACGAGGACGACCTGTACATTTCTGAATCCCTTACGCAACCACGCAAGAAGCTGTTTGGAGAAGTGAATAAGGTGAAAAAGCATCTTAAATGGAAGTATATCTGGACGTATAATGGCCGAATTTTCATCCGGAAAGCCGATGGCGAACAAGCACATGCATTCGACAGCTTTGAAGACTGGGCTGAGTTTAAGAGCAAGTTTAAAATTACTAAAACTCCAACTCGTCAGTCCTAACCAGATATCAGAGTTTTGGAGCGCATACCAGCTTGGCAAGTATGATGAATTTAACACTGTCAATCTCTACAAGTACTTTGCTTTATTTTATCTGCGATAGCCTCAAATAGTGATGTATGTGCGCTCGCAGAACTTCCATTCTTCACCTTAAACTCTCAATAATTTCTCAAGGCCACTGGAGGATGGGTTCACCAATCTTTCCAAGCATTAATTGATACTAAAGATCTATTTAAAGATATTATCACCAGTCCTGAGAGAGAAAGCGAAGCCCTAGATAGTCCTTATAATGATAATATTGAATGACACTACTATTCGATTAAGCGTACTGGTAATTTCTTCCATTCAAATAAGTCTAATGGTTTCTCTATTATTCATTTAAATATGCGTAGTTTAGACAATAATTTAACATCTTTAGACGATGTGCTTTCAACAGGAAGTAATTGCGATATCTGAAACAAAGCTAAAGGACGAAAATGTTTACAATATAAATATTCCAGGTTATGTTTTTGTAAATACGAATTCGCCAACTAATGCAGGCGGGACTGGGATTTACATATCCCAGTCAATAGATTTCATTAGAAGGCGTGACCTCGAAATCGACAAAGACAGCATTGAATCTTGCTGGATTGAAATTACCAGGACCAAACAAAAGAACGTCATAATTGGTTGTCTCTATAGTCACCCGACCTATGATTGCCAAAATGTCCACAATACGTTAAAAGAAATATTAGACAGTTTAAACAATAGAGGTAAAGAGGTTTTTGTATTAACTGATGCGAACATAGATCTTTTGCATTATAATAGGGATAACCAAACAACTGATTATTTAGATATGCTTCTTGACCTCGGGTACATGCCTTTAATCACGAAACCGACGCGAATTACAGATCACAGCGCTACGCTTATTGACCACATATACACTAACATACCACATAAAATAAAAAAAGCGGGGATGTGTTTAGCAGGTATTACCGACCACTTGCCTGTGTTTTGCACAGTAGCTAACAAACTTCCCTTGCCAAAGAGTCTAAGTACTTTAGGGACTTTTCCAATTTTGATAACGACTTGTATGTAAGTGATCTAGAAAAAATCGATTTTAACTGTCTTGTTAGTGATGATGTCAATGATAGTATGAATAATGTAATCAATGCATTGACATCTTTAACAGATAAGCATGCGCCGCTACGCAAGCAAACTAACAAGCAAAAGAAGCAAATAGAACCCTATTTGTATATGTTCAGGCAAGCCTGTGGCCGCGTAGCACTAAGTCAACAGAATGGAGATAAGGAATTAACCTTGTGTGAAAGCTAAAGTGCTAATGAAATATCATCCCATGTGTGCTTCTGAGCGTTAGCCCTAGTAAGCGGAGAAAGAGAAAAAATCTCTGACCCCGAGAGGGATTCGAACCCACGACCTCCGGAATTGTACATCCGATGCTCTACCAGCTGAGCTATCCAGGTCAGACTGGGAGCAGGTCGGGGTAAATTAGATGTTATGTTCGCGGTAATGAAGCGAATATATGTATATGTTCAGGCAAGCCTGTGGCCGCGTAGAACTAAGTCAACAGAATGGAGATAAGGAATTAACCTTGTGTGAAAGCTAAAGTGCTAATGAAATATCATCCCATGTGTGCTTCTGAGCGTTAGCCCTAGTAAGCGGAGAAAGAGAAAAAATCTCTGACCCCGAGAGGGATTCGAACCCACGACCTCCGGAATTGTACTAATGAAATATCATCCCATGTGTGCTTCTGAGCGTTAGCCCTAGTAAGCGGAGAAAGAGAAAAAATCTCTGACCCCGAGAGGGGTTCGAACCCACGACCTCCGGAATTGTAGTAATGAAATATCATCCCATGTGTGCTTCTGAGCGTTAGCCCTAGTAAGCGGAGAAAGAGAAAAAATCTCTGACCCCGAGAGGGATTCGAACCCACGACCTCCGGAATTACTACAATTACTACAATTCCGATTGCATCTCACTTTCAGTAGCCACCTAGGTGGATGACAGGTTATCCGTACAAGCCGTCTGTATCAGCAGGACAGCAGGCTATCACCAGTGGAACACGTCCTCAGTATCAAGCATGCAACCAGTACTACCCAAACACGCAAGCAAATGGATGTTACACAACTCCTCACTCTCTAGCAAAGGTACCAGACCTAAGCGACCAAATCCAGCTATTGATACTTACGTAGTTGCATTACTTGAACATTGTGACGCGAGGGTGTCTCGATGTTATGGCTGTCGACGAGAGCTGAAACTCGACTCTCGAATTCCGGCGTACCCCAAGAATCTGGTCGTAGTATCAAGGCAATTCCGAAAGTACTTAAGGGCCTGTTCACATGAAAATAGGGTGCCCCTAGGGGCTAGGGGCACCCTACCTAGTAGGGTTAAAGAAACCGCCGGTTCACATGGACTATTTTCGATTGATAGGGGCACGCTACCTTATAGGGTCAAAGATAGCGCCGGTTCACATGCGAGTTGTTGTCCCTAGCAGGGAGGGCTAACTCTAACGGGGTGGTTGCCAAGCCAGATTAAAGTAAACAAGATGGCGGATCGAAGACGAATTTTGGCGGTAAACGCAGCAATCCTTTCATTGGCGTCCTTAGCGGCAGTTTTTCAGTCATGTGGGCTTCTGCTGACCTATCTAATCCTGGAGAAACGTCGTCTTCAGATGCAAAGCTTACAAGCAGCCAACCAGTACAATTTTGCTGTAGCTCGCTTGAGAAATGTGCGACGAAGGGTTTGTTATCGAGGGAGAGTTGGCGGAATCCTGGACGAACGGAGCAGTGGTGGCTTAACCTATTCAATGGAGTTTTACCAGAGTCGAAATGGAAGAAAAACCTTCGCATGGATCGTCATGTTTTTATGATGTTAGCGGACGAGCTACGTCCATACCTCCAACCCGGGAAAAGTCCACGAGGTTTCGATGTTTTGTCAGTAGAAAAGCAAGTGGCAATGACCCTTTACTTCCTCAAAGACCAAGGCTCGCTCTCTATGACAGCAAATACGTTTGGTATCGCAAAAAACACTGCTTCCACTGTCATACGCAAAGTATGTGACACTATAACACTGATGATGGGGCCAGATTATCTCAAATTACCAAGCAATGACACAGAGATGGAGTACCTTATAAAAGGAATGGAGAACAAATACGGGTTCCCGCAAGCGTTTGGATGCGTGGATGGAACTCATATTCCAATATTGCAGCCCACTGAAAACGCTCATGACTTTTTCAGTTATAAACAAAAGTACACTCTTAATGCCCATGCAGTCTGTGATTGGAGGGGCATGTTTATTGATTTAGAAGTTAAATGGCCTGGAAGCGTACATGACGGTAGAGTCTTTGGCAATTCCAGAATATATAGGCTGCTCAGAGAGGAAAAAATGCCTAAGCTTTATAAAGAGCTATTTCCTGGATATTATAGCGTTCCTGCAACGTTGCTGGGTGATCCAGTATATCCCTTGTTGCCTTACTGCATGAAAGAGTATCCAAGTGCAAGAAGTAACGAAGAGGTATTTTTAATAATATGCTGAGAAGTGCTAGAAACCCAATTGAGTGTGCATTTGGCAGACTTAAGGCACGGTGGCAAATTCTTAATAAGAGAATTGACTTGGGGCTGGTTTGCGTGCCAAACCTAGTTTATGCATGCTTCGTCCTTCACAATTTCTGTGAAAAACATGGTGCAAGAATTGATGATGATGAAGTTGCACGACAGCTTAACTATGAACGGAGACAGCCAAATATTGCTCCTGATAGATTATATGCATTTAACACAGCAGAGGGGAGCAATATTAGGAACATAATCACATTATTTTACAGAGAGCATCTTCCTCACTGAGAGACAGAGGGACACAAGAAGGATTCTTATCCGATAGTTGCGGGTAAACAACCACCTACTACAGACCTAGTAAAACCAGACCTGGTGAATATATAGCCTACTAAGCCCGGTCATATAGCCAAGTGATTTTTTCCAGATATTTTATTATTTTCGCATGCAGGTTTCCTGTGTGACGGGGAAAAGGGAACTGGTCCCTTGTGAATTTTCAAATTCGCATCCCCCAAACCCCCTAGAGCCAAATCTTCTTATGTAAAGGCTTAGCACAGATTTTTTCCCACCATCTTGTCTACCAGGGGAGGGTTACATTTTCCAAACATAACAAAGGGGAAATTTTTGTAACCAGGTTAAGATTTTGCCAAAAACCTGAGGAGCATCAATAGGTCTGTTACAGGAGAGCGCAGGTAATATTTTTGTTTCTAGTTTGTTATCCAAAACATTTTTGTAATCTTAAATCTGTCAATTTGATGTTTTTAGTTAGGAAACAATATTCTATTTCTGGGTTTTCAATGTTACATACAACATACTGGTTGATTTTTAATGCCATCTTGTTTGTTTTTCAAATGATAAAGAACATATTTAAGATAATTTTTCCAAGTAATATTTCATGAAATACGAGTATTTTTCATTATACAATTATAATAATACAAATATTCAATTATAAATATACAAATGCAATTATAATTATACAAATATTCAATTATAAATATACAAATACAATTATAATTATAGAAATATTCGGTTGATTGTATAATATTTATAATTCTTTTCATGAAATTCCAGAAAAAAATCGATTCCCCCACCACAGAAGGAATTTAGTAGAGGATCCCCCTCCACCCCTCTGGAATTTTCAACAGCAAATTACAGTGATTGTATAGGGTCTGTATCCCTGGGGGGGGGGGGATTTCCAATTGCCTCCATGATGCATGGGGCCATAGACATTTTCTGGAATTACACAAGTGCAAAATAAATATTCATTTGATTGTAAAAATATTATATATATCATCACTTTGGGCAAAATATTATATCATGGATGACATAAAGGGAACCCCTGCTGCCTAGCACTTTTAGGCTTAATTACTTTCTAATTTCAAATTCTAATATGATTTTTTTAAACTTTAACTAATAAACACCTTTCGGTGTTTAAGTCCCTTGTATTCAAAAATGGCAACTAACCTAACATTCCTCTCAAGCTTCCTGGTGCACCGTCACCCTCATATAATATTTGATTAGCAGCTGTTATCACTCCTTGTGTTGTTGCCTGGTGGTTACTGGACCTGTTGGAGGAGTTGTTTACTATACCTTGCTGGTAATGCTGGGTGTTAAAACACCAATACTGCATTGGGTGTGGTGCTGGTGCTGCTGGATACTGCGGAATGGGGGTTGCTGGGTTAAAGCCTTTGCCAGCATGTGCATTCCACTGGCAATCCCCTCCCCAAGTGAAGTAAGACAGGTTGACATTTTTGTAATAGAATCCTCCAAGGTTTTGTTAGACTTTTCAAAAACTTCTAGCATGTTTCGTTTCATTACCAGGTCCTCTTTAGCACTATTCATGAGGACCTCATCTCTTTGGGCTTGAGAGAGTCGCTTTTCCATATGCTTTCGTTTGTTGTCGACCAGTTTTGGAATGTTAGACACTGCCACTTTAGTTGGGTTTGCCTCTTCACTCTTATCTGAGGAGTCATCTCCAGTTGCTTAAAAACGTAATATAAGATATAAGTCTAGGGACATAACATTGGAAAATACAGGACCGTAGCACCCTTCCACACATTTGAATAATTGACATTTTATTTGAACAATTGACTTTTTTAATATAATATTTGATATTGTTACGAAATTATGTTAGTATAAAATTAAATGTATAGGAAGATTATTTTCTATTGTTTACCTCAGCAAATTCAGTTGTTCAGCTGCTAAGGGTGCTGTTGTTTTAATTTATTACTAGCTGATGCCCGTGAAAAATTCACTGAGTGTAAGGGGGAGATTTATTTTACTTAAGTAAAGTGTTCTCTATTTAAAAAAAACGGAAAAAATCACAATGGCCATATGGATGTGGGAAGGGGTTCGTGATTTCCCCCTTCCATAAACTGCTGGATTTACATTACTAATAACCTCCCATCAGCATGAGTACCCCGTCCCACCATGCCGAAATAAATGAAGTGAGCCAAAAGGATTTTTTTGCACTGGTCTCCTTGATTTTGGTGCGACAAAATCACGCGTGTGTCCGTCTCTCAAATTGGTCAAAGAACCCGTAAAAATCGAAAGCGCAATTCGACTTCAGAATTGCTTGTATGTTTATCATATCTCAGTGAGGGGAGAGAAGAAACAGGTCAAGTAAAAATGGTATAAGGACTAATATTTTTTTTAGTTTATATATTTATATTTTTTCGGCTTTATCCCTCGCTTAAAAATAGCTTGAATTAAAACTTAGCCCAAAGTGAATCTTTTCCAACAAAAACATTCCCACTGGAGGGATTTCCTCCTTCTCTTCGGGACTGTGTCCTGCGTTTTGCGATAGAGCCGTCAGGATTTATACTTAGAGAATTTTATTCATGACTTTCACGGACGTTGTTTTGTAAATGTGTCATTTCGACTTAGCATGACTTAGCGCGTGCTCCAAGGGTAGCAAGGTAGTGTGTACGTTTGTTGAAACTTGAATGAAAATTTTTCTCAGCTCAAATCTTTCAAGTTAGAATTATCCCTGCACATTCCTGTATGTAATCTGTAAGAGAACCATTTAGGTTTCAATGTCTTTGGTGCTTTCGGCTGCGCGAACGGAGTTCTTTTTTAGTTTCTGTGGGAGATTTTCAACATGGCGGCGATGGCGGCTTTGTCCCTCGCTTAAGAAATCGCTTGAATTAGAACTTTGCCCAAGGTGAATCTTTTCCGACAAAAACACGCCTATGGTCCAGATTTTCACCTTCCCTTCGGGTTTGCGAACTTCTTTTGGCGGCACAGCTTCAGGGCTGAGCCGAGCGAGTGTCGACACGATTTTCCTTACGGTATTAATATATAGATTATTATTATTTTTTAGAATTAATAAAATGAATTAGTAATTAGTAATGTATAGACGCTATATAAGGTTTTTATTATTATTATTATTATTATTATAGTTTAAATAAAGCATGTATCTATCTCAAATTTTTTTGGGGGGTTCACCTGTTGATTTCTTAAAATAGCTGGAAATGACTACCATGGTTTATTAAGGACTCAAATTATTCCTCATGCCATTTTGCTGTCAGACTTTGCCCGAAAAATCATTTTTCTATTGCTACTTCACTTTGCCAGTATGCTAAACTTTGTCATTTGACCAGTCTTTGGCAAAGTTTTGAAGGTACAAAAATAATAGAACTCACTTGTCAATCAAATAAAACCTAGACATCTGCTTGGTGAGAAACAGTGCCAGGGTCTCTGGTTGAAAAAATATTTTGATGGCTAGGAAACTTTGCCTTGAAATTATTATGGGCAACTTTTGTCTGGGAAATTCTGTGACCAATTTTTAAACTTTGCTAAAAAAAAAAGGTAAATTTTAATGGGGTATTTGAAAATTGTTGAAAGTTTATATTTTTAAAATGCATCCTAAAGAACAAATTTCAAGGAAAATGTGGAATTTTTAGTATTTATATATAATTCCATACATGGGATAGTTGATACTATGGATTGGCTGGTGTTTTGTCGGAAAATATATTACAATTTACCTGTAATAGGGTTGCCTTCTGGTTCTTCAACTTCGTCAAAGCTATCATCAAATTCCTTCGAATTTCTCTGTGTCATAGAATCCCATCGACTCTAAACGACAGAGAGTCCGTCGCGGGAGACCCTCCCCATATTTCCGTAAGAAGGTCATAGTTGTCTTGAACTAGTCGTCCACTTCCGCTCCTTGTTCCCCTGTTTACAGCATTGCGGTAGTCCTGACGCGCTGCTTTCACTTTTTCCTTTACCCTTTGATATCCCGTTTTGATTGCCTGCTTATCGGCTTCGGACTCTTTGGTGAAGGCATCGTATTGTTCCTTTGTCATGTCTTTTAGTTCTATGTCGGGTTCCTTTATTTTTCTGGACCAAAATCGCTAACAGAGTCAGAGTAATCACGAGCCAAGCATCTCCTCACTTCTGTATACATGGCCGCTTGATCGGCCTCAAAATCGATTCCCTTATATTCACACGCCGATTTGTATTCCCTTAGGTACTTTAGAAGATCCTCGACTTTTTCCGATGTCCAAGAGAATTTCTTTACCTTCTTTACGATGGATTTTGAGGGTGGCGCTTTCCTTTTGCTCGTTTTCTTTCAGGAAGCTTTGCTCACAACAACAGAGTCTTCTATTCCGTCGACTGTAAGCGGCGATTCAGGAATCAAACCCTCTGAGAACTCGCCAGGACTCTCCGGTGGACTAGAGTCCTCAGATTCAGGACTTATCACCTTTTCTAGTTGATGTTTTCGAAAATATTCTCCGGGTTTATAGCACGAAGCGGCCATGCTGGATTTTCGCGCGCTCACTGTAACCCGAGAACCCTCAAACTTAGCCCTCCTAACTAGGGTTATCCCTACTTGGTGCGTTCACATGGGCTTATGTAAACAAAAGTTGGCCCTACTAGCTAGGGTTTCCCTACGCGATAGGTAGGGAAACCCTACCCCTAGGGGCACCCTATCTCGCATGTGAACCAAACCGTGTAATACAAAGGAGAAGGGAAACCCTACTAGGTAGGGGCACCGTCTCTCATGTGAACACCCCCTAAAGGATGGAATAGAGCACACTTCACCGGAACCACCCTTGGTTTACTTCCAAGTAGATCTTCCTTGCTCATTACTACAATGTCCTGTCTTTACGACACACTTGCTTACCGTTTCAAACGACATACTTCCGCATCTTTCAGAAGACCACAAGAGACACCTAGGACAGGTGTTCCAAGAGTTGTAATTCTGAAAACTTTACCGAGGCATGATTACCGTTTCTTTTTTGGTCCGTTGTTAAGATTATAGAATGCCGGAATATTAAGGATATTATACATCGGTGAATCGTAGAACCGATTTGATAACATGTTCTATTTAGTAAGTTTTCAAGAGAAAGCATTTCGCTTTGTGACTGATTGATTGTTGTTATTGATTGTTACGTCCAGCCCTTCTCAAGGCTCCCGAAGACACTGCCGATTTAGTACAGAAATGACATGTTATTATGTAGCCTAGTACCTGGCGTTTTGAACGGACTTTCTGTTCTCGGAGATAAACCGTGCAAAGGAAGTGCGTGGGCTGGACCGAGAGGCTCTCCTGTGACGTTACACTTCCTATCTCCTACCCACCATAGGGGCCCGCACAGAACGCCAAGGACAAGGCAGGTTGTTATGTTATGTTGTTGCTTTTGTACCAGTGCCACCCACGAAAGAACAACTTTTCTCGTAGATTTTGTCTATATAGATTAGATGGATAATGTGTCTGTACGACTGACTTTTGAACAAGCAATCAAAAGCCCCGTAAATCGCATTGGCAAGTATCGAAGTATCGGGCTGTTTTCCACCGTCCACGCTAATGCGTTTTCGAAACGGAGGCGTTTCGATTTAATTGAACCATCAGTTTCGAAAACTAATAAGGAGTTTTTGAAAGAAAAGAATAAAACTTTGTTATTCTAGCTGCATAAAAGGCTGTTTGAAGGACCCGAGCGAAGAGTGTCTCTTCATTTTGATGCGTTTGTGACGCAGCATTGACTTCTGCAGTTACGACAATGTCTTCTGCAATAGCAATAGAGCTATTCACTCGTGAAGGCTCATCGAAACGCTCAAGAGCAGAAATGAGCGATAGTGACTCCCAGGACGAAGAAGAAGCTGAAGGCCAGGAAGGCAGCCAAAGAGCCGAAAATGACGGGAAACCAGTCGTCGACCTGAATGCTCAGATAAATGAGCTCGTAAATACTCCCACCAAGCGGAAAAAGGCTGCAGCGGATGATGATTTACTGGGAGAACTGTCAAAATTATACAAGACAGATGGAGCAGTGAGTGATCCAATTCATCCAATATAGCTACACTCATCGACACAATGGTGAAAACCCCTTTATCAGAGGAAAGCATAAAAGAATGTAAAGAATGGCTGGATAAGTATGACAGGCCAGAGAATTGCGACAATCTGGTGGACACCAGGATGAATCCTGAGATCTGGAGTAAAATGAAAGCAGAAACTAGATCTCGTGATCGCAGGATGCAGTGATTTGATGATTTGATAATTCAAATCGTCCAACTGGCTGATAAGTTTCTAGAGTTAAAAACAGACTCAAAGCAAAGCCAGCCACTGCTGCTCAAGTATTTGGCTTCTTTCACCTAGTGACGGATTCCCTAACATTAGTGGGACATTCAGTGTATGAAATAAACCTCAAGCGAAGGGAGTTGATAAAGCCAGATCTAAACGACCAATACAAGCAGCTATGCAGTCCTCAGACATCAATAACAAAACTGCTCCTTGGCGAAGACTTGCCAAAATTTGTCAAGGAAATAAGTGAAACTAACAAGGTGGTTCAGAAACTGTCCACAAAGCATAATACTATGCCAAGATCCAACGGAAGGCGAAGCTCTTCTAGCAGCTACCCTAGCAATTACAACACTAATGACAACACTAATCTTTCTTCGTTCCGTACATTTTGATATTATTATTGCAGCAAAATGTACTTGATTGTGTCCCATCTCATATAATAACTACATTAAGTGCAAGTGGGCGCTACTGTTCTGATCTTTTGCCGAATTGGAATTTTTAATTCGTCAACTTTGGCGGAAATGTTGGTCGGCTGCACAACCAGACCAGTGGCGGCTTCAAGTCCTCGTCGTTCCCTGTACAAAAGTGGTCCAAACACGGCCTCCTGTCTGTCGCTATACCGGTCACGATCCGCCCGTCGATATTACGGTGTTCCAGAGCACTTTGCTGAATCCCGGTCCGATAATCGACAGGGACGCGGTATTAAACTTTCAAGACCTGAGCCAAG
This sequence comes from Scolanthus callimorphus, assembly GCA_033964015.1. NCBI lineage: Eukaryota > Metazoa > Cnidaria > Anthozoa > Actiniaria > Edwardsiidae > Scolanthus > Scolanthus callimorphus. The sequence continues at coordinate 12,147,289 of CM066916.1, read as the reverse complement.
CCCAACGCCCAAACAACCGGAATTTGCATAACCGCCATTTCAACAGCATTACATATTCAAGAGAGGAGTTATTCAACCTGCGTCGGATTTCTAACAGCGTTGCGGATCGCTCTTCGTATCAAGCGCTCAAACAAAATGGTCTTTTCAGATACAGGGGAAAACGTGCTGGAAAAAGGGTCAGGGAAAGCTCTGAATGGGCCTTGTCGACTAATTCTACACGGGAGGTTGATTTGCATAACCAGATAAACATTGCCAATGACAGGACATTACCAACTCGTCGATGCCGGGCTTCAACACCGTCTCTTCTCATCTCCAATGCTCGATCCTTACTACCCAAGATTGACGAATTGGAATGTGTTGCGTTACAAAGCCACGCGGATGTTATCTGTGTCACCGAAACATGGCTCTCTGACGAAATCCTCGATTCAGCAGTTGTTTTACAGGACTTTGTCTGTTTTCGAAATGATCGATCGAGACATGGTGGCGGTGTGGCAGTCTTCGCTTTATCAATAATATTTCTCCCGCCAACCCAATCTATCCACTTATCCACCAACGTAAAAGCGTAATTCCATCTACTTATTCGCTTAGATCAGGAACTACCTCTCGCCCCTTGCCTTCCAGGACAGATCGTTTTGCCAATTTTGTAACTGTAAAGTTTCAGCCAATTTAATGTAAATAAGTGTAAATTTGTCATATGTATATAGCCTTAACTTGCGCATTTGTATTTACCTATAATTCAGTGTTTCACTGTAAAAGGAATTAATAAACCATATATTAAGTATTTTTTATACAAAACTCAACCCAACAACCTGGCCAACGCCCAACCATCAAGAGGGAAACACACAACCACCTAAATGTTCAGGTGAGCCAGCATACTGACAAATATTCTCAGTATGAGGCAGGTAAATTGAGACAATATCTCTTAAGCTGGAAGCAAATTACATCTGATCAGTTCATTCTCAACACCACTCAGGGTGTAAAATTGAATTTACTGATTTGCCAAGGCAGAGTTGTGTTCCCAAACAATTCCATGTTAATCCCACTGAGGTAAAAATCATTGATTAGCAAATAAAAATCTTTCTGAAAAAAGGCATCATAGAGAAAGCCACCCACTCAGAAGGGGAATACATTTCTAATAATTATTTATGGTACTTATCGATTGATTCTGAACTTAAAAAGTCTCAATCAATTCATATCATACCATCATTTCAAAATGGGAAATCTTCAGAGTGCGATCACTCTCATGAAACCAGGATGTTATATGGCCGCTCTTGACTTAAAGGATGCCTATTATTCTGTTCCAGTCAGCATTGCTGATAGAAAATACCTCAGATTTGTTTGGAAGAACCAGATGCTTCAGTTTACCTGCCTAGCAAACGGGATCTCCAGTGCTCCCCTCCTTTTTACAAAAAGTATGAAACCTGTATACGACACTCGACACTACGGTGCAGGGTTTAGAGAATGTGGGTTATATAGATGACAGATACCTGCAAGGGAACACCTATGAGGATTGTGAACAGAATATTGAACACTGCAAGACACTTCTTAAGGTGACTCATGCGAAAGTCAGAGCGCATTTCGCGAAAATACATTTTCGTCTACAACTTTTAGAATATGCTCGCTATGAACTTCAATCTCGTAGAATATAAGCAGGTACGCATTATCAGATCTCCATTAGCGTTAATACTTTTAATAATATCTGAGCTTAAATGGACCCCTTCCTTGAGAGATCAACCCCGCGCAAAAAAAAGTTGCTAGTATTTTTGAACGAAACTCCGTTAATCATATTGAGGTCAGTTGGACTAAGTGTGAACGAAGTTTCAGGAAATTCGTTGGAAGCAAAGTGCCTATTTTAGAGTTTTAGTCGTGTTTTTGGCCTATTTTTCTAAAATAGGCAAGCAAATTGTAACCTCCTTGTAGTTTTGATCTAAATTCAGTCAACATGACAGTTTCTTTAATGCCAACAAAGGCGGAAAAAATTGCCAACAAAGCCCAATAAATATTGGACCATCCTTCTCCTAGCATAAGGAATGTATCAGAACTCATAGGGTGCATGGTTGCAAGTTTCCCAGGAGTTATGTATGGGCAACTTTATTACAGACAATTCGAAATCGAAAAAAACGATTGCACTCAAACTTAGTTAAGGCAATTTCGATGCTACCATGGTCTTGTCAGAGACAGCAAGATCAGATATTCAATGGTGGATTACTAATATCGGAAAAACATCCAATAAGACATCTCATGGGAAACACCATGCCATCATTTATTCTGATGCTTCCCTAACAGGCTGGGGAGGAGTGTACAATGCCACTTCAACAGGTGGAAAATGGTCTGTTGAGGAGTCTAAAAATCACATTAATGATCTAGAGGTTTTGGCATGTTTCTTGACTCTGAAATCATTTTGTGGAAACATGAATTATTGTCATATCAAAGTCATGACTGACAACACTGCAGCAATAACATACATTAATACCATGGGAGGCAGGACCACACAGTGCAACAAAATAACTAAACAACTGTGGCAATGGTGTGCTGAACACAATAGTTGGGTCACAGCAGCACACATCCCTGGAAGAGTGAACACACTAGCAGACAGGGCATCTAGACAAAAAGGGCATGATACTGAATGGAAACTCAATCCAAATGTTTTTAAGTCTATCACAGCATATTCGTCCAAACCATCAGTAGACATGGAAGCCAGATCCAGAAGCAGTGGGCATTAATGTTTTCTCTCTGGACCGGAATGAATACAAGGAGATTTATGCTTTTCCTCCTTTCTCTCTCATCAACAGGGTACTACGGAAACTGGAACAAGATCATTCTCAGGGAATATTGATAGTTCCAGCTTGGAAAACTCAAGTATGGTTTCCCAGAGTTCTCAAGCTAATGATAGATCATCAACTTCTGTTACCAAAGCGCCCAGACATACTGACTCTTCCCAGCCAGGAGGGGCAATTCATCCACTAAACAAGAATCTAACACGTTTGGCATGCAGATTATCAGGAATTCCCTCAAAACAAGAGGAATTTCGGAAAACCCTACCCAAATCATCCTGCACTCCTGGAGAGATGGTACTAAAAAACAATATGCCACTTACCTCAAGAAATGGCATGAGTTTTGTTGTAAAAGGGGTTGTGATCCATACAAAGCTTCTACCCCACAAGCTCTATATTTCATGTCTGAACTGTTTCAAAAGGGTTTAGGCTACAGTGCTATGAACACAGTCAGGTCTGCCTTGTCTCAAGTCTTACATACAGTTTTCGGAGTTTCATTTGAGGAACTACCCATCGTCAAGCAATTTATGAAAGGAGTCTTTCAGCAGAAACTGGCATTGCCAAGATATCTAGTGACATGGGACACTTCAACTTTGTTTAACTATCTGAAGACGTTAGCCCCTCTTAACAAATTATCTATCAAGTTTTTGACATTTAAGATTATCACTTTGCTTGCGATCCTCTCAGCTCAGAGGTCACAAACCCTACATTGTTTGGACATCCGTAACATGGTTCTAATGGATTCACTTGCTAAGTCCTCGATTGGAGATAAATTGAAACAGACCAGACCAGGACATCATATACAGGAATTAGAATTTTCAGCTTATCCAACTGATCCAAGACTCTGTGTTGTAGAAACCTTAAAGGAGTATATAAACCAGGCCAAACCTCTTCGGGGACACATCCCCAGTTTATTTATTACGTTTGTAAAGCCACATAGGCCAGCAGCGAAGGATACAATATCCAGGTGGATAAAAACCACATTGGGTCTTGCTGGAATAGACTTGAACGGTTTTAAGCCACACAGTATAAGGTCTCCATCCACAAGTAGTGTAGCACAGGCTAAGATGCCAATTGACACTATCCTGAAAACAGCAGGCTGGTCTGGACACTGCACTTTTGCGAAGTACTATATTAAAACAATTCACAAGCAAGGGGAATTTGCAACTGCCTTTTAGATTCAGCAATGTAACTCGTTACACTAAATTCAGGGTTTACAAAGTTTGATTGTACATGTACCTTGAATATCAGATGCATGACTCGAAACAGTTGTACCTTGAATATCAGATGCATGACTCGAAACAGTTGTTAAACGTATAATAGGTATATTATAAATCCAGGCTTGTTTTTTTCACGCTATTTTGGCCCAGATTATGGCTTGACTTCTGAGCTGCGTTTATCAGTTAGCGGAATTAGTAGAGATACATAGGGCCTGACCTTTGAGCTACGAGTCAAAAAGCGGCATGTCGCGGAATAATAAAGACATTACAAGAGTCGCATGGTTGCAAAAGCATTTGATTGCCGAGGTTAGGTGCATGGACCGATCTCAAACAAACCCTTTTAAGACTTTTAAACTAAATTTGAACCTCGGAGCAGGGATGTCTCAAACATGGTTTAGCTATAGTGAACCATAATAAACACATTCGAAAGGGTGTGTGTAAATTCCTACTCTAACGTGGATTCCGGACAGATAAGAAGGCTGCTTTCTAGCTTTCTCTAATCGCGGCAGCACACCCGCTACGAAGAAAGAAGGAGCTTGTCCCTCTACTGCGTGTAGGCAGATCAAATCAAAATGAACATGATCGTGACTTACAGTTCAGCCCGTACTCGTCGGTAAAGCCAGGATCAACTGCTCTGAAAATTCACGGAAACGCTTGCTTCGCAGGCCACAAATCACGCGGTCGCCATGAGGTGTAAGCCATGAAAACGAATCACTATCAAAACTACGACCCATTTTAAAGGCTCGACAAAATGTTTCGATACGAGCGACAATGCACACTGCTAAAAGGGCCATTCCATTTAATATCCGCACCCCCCCTACGGAAGAGGCCGTTTTGGCTTCTGACCCCCTCGGAAATTTTCGTTCGTGCCCCTCGGAAATACCTATTGAAGAGTATTTTTTTTTGTTCTAACCCCCTCGGAAAGTACCCACGGAAGAGTGTGTTATTACCTTTTACCCCTCGGAAAGAGAAAGACACTGCCCCCTCGGAAATACCCACGGAAGAGTTGCTCCTGATAGCAAGCCCCCTCGGAAATACTCTTGAAAAGCATATACCCCCCGGAAATAACCACGGAAGAGTTGCTTTTAAGAGCAAACCCCCTCAGAAATACTATCGAAAAGCATATACCCCCGGAAATAACCACGGAAGAGTTGCTATTAAGAACAAACCCCCTCGGAAATACAAAAAAAATTCAGATATCCTCCCGGAAATACCCACGGAAGAATTGCTCTTGATAGCAACCCCCCTCGGAAATACTACAAAAATCAGATACCCCCCCGGAAATAACCACGCAAGAGGTGTTTCTCATACCAAACCCCCTCGGAAATACCCACGGAAGAGTTGCTCCTGATAGCAAACCCCCTTAGAAATACTAACGAAAAGCACATACCCCCCGGAAATAACCAAGGAAGAGTTTCTTCTTGTAGCCAACCCCCTCGGAAAAAATAACAAAAACCAGATACAAATATAAACCTGTAACCTTACCCGGTAAATGCTAAGCTAGGGTTGTTGTTATTAACCCTAAACCTAAGCCTAACATGTAGCCCTAAGCCTAACATGTAGCCCTAACCCAAAACCTAAACCTAACCCTAACCTAAACCCTAACCCTAACCCTAACCCTAACCTAACCCTAAATATTCGCTGAGATTCACTCAGTCACGTGCAGGTTAGCGACAAAACTTCAAAGACAAAACTTCCGAGTTTTAAATAAAAATGAATATTCGCGAATCCGGTTTCCTTCGACAAACTGATTAAGGTCTCTGAAAACCCGTGAGTACCCTAGTGCCAGGGTGAAGTTTCCGTGTTTTCGAACCAAGTTTGAAGTCGTATTTAGGTAAAGTATTTCACTTGAAAGTTGAAATTCGCATTTTTCTTCCAATTTTCAAGATCGTTGACAAGCAACATTTAGAGGTATAGTAGCTCAATCTTTACTCAAACCATAACCAAGACTTCCGAGGTTTCTTTAGCCAAGTGAGTAATATGTATTCTCATTAAACTTCGTGGGAACTCTCCCTAAGCTAAGGTTAGAGTTTTTAATGAGAATAGATTATAACTCGGAAGCCATGTATGGCTTGAGAAAATATTTTTGAACTCGCTCTAAAATGTTGGCTGTAAAACTATCTAGAAAACGTTTGTGCACTCTCAAATCAAAATGTTTGCTAAATAAACCAAGAAAATCCGAGTTAGATTTCTACTCGTGAGAAGTCAAAATATTTACGGACTAAAATAAGCAGTTGAAGGAAAGATTTTTGCCCTCGATGCAGCTCAAAATATTCCCTTCTAGCAGGCCTGACTTTTCTCTGCAGCGAAATGCAGAGAAAACAGGCCTCTGCTAGCAGGGAACTCAAAATGTATTGACTCCGCAAAACCCTAATCAGTTTGTCGACGGAAACCGAACGATTCTTTGTGCTCGCCAAATCACTAAAAAGTAATATTGGCTGACAAACTACGATCATCTCAAATACTTTCGCTGTTCTAGCTTCTCAGCGAATATTCATGTTTATTTAAAACTCGGAAGTTTTGTCTTTGTAAAGTTTTGTCACTAACCTGACTAAACCTGCACGTGACTAAGTGATCTCAGCGAATATTTAGGGTTCGGTTAGGGCTACATGTTAGGCTTAGGGTTAGGCTAGGGTTAGAGTTTTTAATGAGAATATATTTTTTGAAACAGGTAGGATGTTTATCGGGCTCGACAAAAAACGCTCGTCTCCAGACAAACACGTTGGCGATGCATTCCTTCGCACTAGAAGACGAACAAATCGTCTAGACGGACAAATCGTCTGACGATTTGTTCGTCTTTGTACTGTACGTCTAGTGTGAATTCAGGTCGGACTTTAGTCGATTTCTTCGTCTATACGAACAAGTTGTCTATGAAAAATCGTCTTCCTAGACGGCCAAACAGACAAACAAATTCAGACGATTTGTTCGTCTGAAAATTTGTTCGTCCCGTTTTCACATCAGACGATTTGTTCGTCTACAGACGGTTTGTCCGTCCAGACGATTTGTTCGTCTGTAGTGTGAAAACGGCCAATCATGCGTTGTTGCTGCCAAAGAAAATCGTTAAAAATTGAGGAAATACTTACACACTGATTTGTATTCTTACCTCATAAAATTAGTAGAAAACACGAGCAGATGGCTGTTCTTGTGTTTTTAGTTTGAAAATTTTCCAAATTAAAATATTTGAGTTGCACGCATCGCTGACCTCAGTTTTGTCTTTGTAAAGTTTTGTCACTAACCTGACTAAAACCTGCACGTGACTAAGTGATCTCAGCGAATATTTAGGGTTCGGTTAGGGCTACATGTTAGGCTTAGGGTTAGGCTAGGGTTAGAGTTTTTAATGAGAATATATTTTTGAAACAGGTAGGATGTTTATCGGGCTCGACAAAAAACGCTCGTCTCCAGACAAACACGTTGGCGATGCATTCCTTCGCACTAGAAGACGAACAAATCGTCTAGACGGACAAATCGTCTGACGATTTGTTCGTCTTTGTACGTCTAGTGTGAATTCAGGTCGGACTTTAGTCGATTTCTTCGTCTATACGAACAAATTGTCTATGAAAAATCGTCTTCCTAGACGGCCAAACAGACAAACAAATTCAGACGATTTGTTCGTCTGAAAATTTGCTCGTCCCGTTTTCACATCAGACGATTTGTTCTTCTACTGACGGTTTGTCCGTCCAGACGATTTGTTCGTCTGTAGTGTGAAAACGGCCAATCATGCGTTGTCGCTGCCAAAGAAAATCGTTAAAAATTGAGGAAATACTTACACACTGATTTGTATTTCTTACCTCATAAAATTAGTAGAAAACACGAGCAGATGGCTGTTCTTGTGTTTTTAGTTTGAAAATTTTCCAAATTAAAATATTTGAGTTGCACGCATCGCTGACCTCAGTAAAGGAATTCAAACTACATCGTGAATGGCCGTTTTCACACTAGAAGACGAACAAATCGTCTAGACGGACAAATCGTCTGACGATTTGTTCGTCTTTGTACGTCTAGTGTGAATTCAGGTCGGACTTTAGTCGATTTGTTCGTCTATACGAACAAGTTGTCTATGAAAAATCGTCTTCCTAGACGGCCAAACAGACGAACAAATTCAGACGATTTGTTCGTCTGAAAATTTGTTCGTCCCGTTTTCACATCAGACGATTTGTTCGTCTACAAACGATTTGTCTGTAGACGAGTTTTAATGTTTATTTAAAACTCGGAAGTTTTGTCTTTGTAACGTTTTGTCGCTGACCTGCACGTGTGACTGAGAATCTCAGCGAATATTTAGGGTTCGGTTAGGGCTACGCTTAGGCTAGGGTTAGAGTTTTTAATGAGAATAGATTTCAGATATAACTGGCTTGAGAAAATATTTTTGAACTCGCCCTAAAATGTTGGCTGTAAAACTATCTAGAAAACGTTTGTGCACTCTCAAATCAAAATATTTGAGTACATAAACCAAGAAAATATATTTACGGACTAAAATAAGCATTTGGAGAAAAGATTTTTGTCCTCGATGCAGCTAAAAATATTCCCTGCTAGCAGACATTTATCTGCAGCGAAATGCAGAGAAAACAGGCCTCTGCTAGCAGGGAACTCAAAATATTGACTAATTATAATTAAACAGAAATAAGTTTGTCGACGGAAACCGAAAGATTCTTTGTGCTCGCCAAATCACTAAAAAGTAATGTTGGCTGACAAACTACGATCATCTCATTAAATACTTTCGCTGTTCTAGCTTCTCAGCGAATATTCATGTTTATTTAAAACTCGGAAGTTTTGTCTTTGTAACGTTTTGTCGCTGACCTGCACGTGTGACTGAGAATCTCAGCGAATATTTAGGGTTCGGTTAGGGCTATATTGTTAGGCTTAGGTTAGGGTTAGAGTTTTTAATGAGAATAGATTTCAGATATAACTGGCTTGAGAAAATATTTTTGAACTCGCCCTAAAATGTTGGCTGTAAAACTATCTAGAAAACGTTTGTGCACTCTCAAATCAAAATATTTGAGTACATAAACCAAGAAAATCCGAGAGAGATTTCTACTCGTGAGAGCTCAAAATATTTACGGACTAAAACAAGCAGTTGGAGAAAAGATTTTGTCCTCGATGCAGCTCAAAATATTCCCTGCTAGCCGGCACTTTTCTCTGCAGCGAAATGCAGAGAAAACAGGCCTCTGCTAGCAGGGAACTCAAAATGTATTGACTCCGCAAAACGATTATTTGTGCTCGCCAAATCACTCAAAAGTAATGTTGGCTGACAAACTACGATCATCACATTAAAGATTAAATACTTACGCTGTTCTAGCTTCTCAGCGAATATTCATGTTTATTTAAAACTCGGAAGTTTTGTCTTTGTAACGTTTTGTCGATTAACCTGCACGTGTGACTGAGAATCTCAGCGAATATTTAGGGTTCGGTTAGGGCTACATTGTTAGGCTTAGGTTAGGGTAGAGTTTTTAATGAGAATAGATTTCAGAATAACTGGCTTGAGAAAATATTTTTGAACTCGCTCTAAAATGTTGGCTCTAAAACTGTCTAGAAAACGTTTGTGCACTCTCAAATCAAAATATTTGAGTAAATAAACCAAGAAAATCCGAGAGATTTCTACTCGTGAGAGCTCAAAATATTTACGGACTAAAATAAGCAGTTGGAGAAAAGATTTTTGTCCTCGATGCAGCTCAAAATATTCCCTGCTAGCCGGCACTTATCTCTGCAGCGAAATGCAGAGAAAACAGGGCCTCTGCTAGCAGGGAACTCAAAATGTATTGACTCCGCAAACCCCTAATCGGCCTAATCAGTTTGACGATTTTGTGCTCGCCAAATCACTCAAAAGTAATGTTGGCTGACAAACTACGATCATCACATCTCAAAAGTAATGTTGGCTGACAAACTACGATCATCACATTAAATACTTACGCTGTTCTAGCTTCTCAGCGAATATTCATGTTTATTTAAAACTCGAAAGTTTTGTCTTTGTAACGTTTTGTCGCTGACCTGCACGTGTGACTGAGAATCTCAGCGAATATTTAGGGTTCGGTTAGGGCTACATTGTTAGGCTTAGGTTAGGGTTAGAGTTTTTAATGAGAATAGATTTCAAAATGGAGCTCGGAATTCCAGGGTGGGTGGTCAAAGTAGAGCTTGGAATTCCAGGGTGGGCACCCTTAAAATACGAAATTCTAGGGTGGGTAAGCGCAATTTCCAGGGTGGTCATGAGAAAATCACTGGAATTCCGGGGTGGGTGGTTCAAATTTAAAAAAATCCAGGGTGGGTAGCTGTGACTTGGGTCCTCAACAGGGGAGGTGCGGATTTTTTTTTTGCGACTGCCCAATGTGCTCTGTTTTCATGGCGAAGAAACGAGCTAAGCTGTGAGAATTTTGTCCTGTGAGTGAGTTAACATTCGGTGATTAAAGCGAGAATTCAGGAAACCATATCGTTGCGTTTTCGACTCACCCCTACAGTACCTAATCATCATTTACAAATGACAAAATTCTATTTTACAAATTAATCAATACGTACATATCTATTCACTATTGATAGGAAGTGGATTTAAGAAAATAAAGGCAATCAGGAGTTTATGGCGGATGTCGAGATGTCGAGTGTCGAACGCGACACTCGGCGTGGCGCTGAAGCAAATTCCGCATCCATTTGAAAATAGGTGTAAGAATGTGAATTTGGCCATTTTGGAAAAAGGTCTATTAACATGCCACATGCGAAGGAAGTCTGAGAAAAGATTGTGCACGCAAAGCAATATTTTACAGGGGTAATGTATGGGAACATTGTTCCCCTCTATGACTAAATCCGCCCATGGTTTGGCTATTTGGCTCCCAAACCTAAAGGGACTTCAAACACTTAGTTCCTCTGTTCCTCCAAAGAACTGTAAAATGCGTGAATCACAAAAAGAAATGCGGACTAGTATGGCAAAAAATACGTAAGACTTCCGCAAAATGCTGGATGTTTTAAAAGAAATCAAATTGGCCGTAACAATGGAGACGGCTAAGGCGTCCTGGCGGCCTTAACATTTTTGAGGACGTCTAGATGTGGTGTCCGACCAGCAGCTATTTTAAATACTTTTAAATATTTTATATATGTTTTTATCGTTTAAATAGGTACACTTATTGTATACTCTTATATATTTCATCTTTTAAAACTATTTAGAAACTATACATTTATACTATTTAGATACTATACATGTTCTTTTTATATATAAAACTATTGTAAAGCGCTTTGGATCCGTAAGAGAAAAGCGCTATAAAAATTAACTTATTATTATTATTATTATTATTATTATTATTAAGCAAATCACTAACGCTGGCGAGGTCTTGATTTAAATTGGATTCGATATTATGGCATTTACATCAAAATAAAGGAAAGAGTGAAATTCCCTTTAGTTGTGTCAGTTGTGAAGTTTGCGTGGATATTGGCTAAGGGTGGCTTCAAGGTTACCCTCGCGGTTCCAGTGTCTCCAAGCTTCACTCGTTTATAAAACGCATGCTCAGTAAATTAGCTTTTGTAGATTTACGTTTGATTGAGCAAGCTGGCAAACTCAAAATTCTATGGTTTACAATGGAACAAGATTAAGATGACCAAACTCTTCGATTGACTACAGTTGACTCTTGCAGAAAATCTTCCACAAGAGGCACGTTTTAAACCACCCGCATTTAGCAATTTCAGTTCTGATTGTATGGTTTAGTTATATTATTCTCAGTTTTGGTTAAGATTTCCGAAACAAATCATATTATTGTTGTTTTGAATTTACCAAGTTTACGAGACTCTTGTTTGATAAAATTCACTCAACGAGTGCGATGCTTTATAAATCATGATCAATACTTTTCTCTCTCTCTTTCTGGGTTTCTTGAAATATCTCATTTTATACTCAATGCAATTTTGCCGGAAAAAATCCACAAGCGGCTTTGTCTTGTCAGGGGGGGACTCCCCTATGTTTTGATCGGGGATGATCGTCGGAAATTTTCAGTGTCACCCTAAAGAACCAAACATGGCGGGCCATAGCGTTGCTCAAATAATTTAAAAGATGAGGCCTTATGTGGAAAGTAGGCGCGAAGGAGACAGGTAACAGGTAAAAGATATCCATCAAGAAATTTCCGGGTTTGTTTCTAATTTATCGTCTTCTCATCGAGTAATCTCTCTTTCTTACACGGTTTTTAGAAGCACCACCAAATCGCAAATCTAATACGCAATCCGGACCAATTGTCATGGTAACGGTCTGAGATGAGAAAATACTGGAAAGGAAATGAGCCAATCAGAGCTCGCGTACTATCCTAGCCAAACAGTAAAGTATATAATATTCATCCATTATTCATAGGATGCGCATCCAATCTCTGCACTGGATTCGGATCAGGTGACACTACTTGTAATCCCAGATACCACATGGCTAGGTGTCTGATACAGAATACTAATTGATCTAATTAGTATTCTGTATCGCGCTACGCGCTCGTGTTTGTATCTGCCGATATAACATAGCCACTCATATTGTAAATAGTACAAGAGTAATGGACATGAAATGGTCGTCTGGGAGATGCGGGGCAGGACAGAAATTTAGTACTCGAGAGAGAATCATTTACGAAGCACCTTTGAATACGACTATACAAATAGGATTTTTAAAGCCATTCAATTCATTCATTAACTCCTATTCAAATCATTCATCTATTAATAAATGTATACCCACCGCGCTTTCCCCTCCTCTCCACAAAACCCCGTCGAAAAAACTCTTCCGTGGGTTCTTTGGACTGTGCCCCCTTCGGAAAAACTCTTCCATGGGTTTTCGGCACTGTGCCCCTTGAGAAAAACTCTTCCGTAGGTTTTCGGCACTGTACCCCTTCGGAAAATCTCTTCCATGGGTCTTCGACACTGTACCCCTCGGAAAAACTGTACATGCGCACCCCCTCGGAAAACATCTTCCGTGGTTTTCGCTCCCAGTGTATCGTACCCCGCGATGCATCGTACCCTCTCGGAAAAAGTCTTCCGTGGTTTGGTTCGGGCTTGCACCCCCCTCGGAAAACGACTCTGGACCGTGCTCCCCTCGGAAAACCTCTTCCGTAGGGGGGGTGCGGATAAAAAATGGAATGGCCCTGTACGAAGACCGCCGATGTTTGACTTTGAATTAATTATTCTTACTTAATTTGCATAATAAAACACGCAGCGTAATAATATTATTCCTAGTGAATCATTTATTCTAAAACTTATATTTGGGCGGGTTGGGTTAGAGAAAATCAATTTTAACCCCCTTTTTACAAATTATCTGTTTACTTTATTTGAAACAAAGGAAAAACTAAAAGAGTTATGCATGGTTTAGCGTTGTTTTTGCAGCATGCATGCCGGAATGTTCGAATGTTTCATCCGTGCCTTTGAAATGTGCACCACCGTTCGCACACACAACAAAAAGCTACAGAACGACGTGGTTTAGAATATTGCTCTTTATTTCAAAACGCGAAACCTTCATGAGTTCCTATCTCGTATACAAATAGTTCAATGATAGGGGATTCGCATGGGACGTACGATGTTTATGTTGCGCGTTTATGACAAGGTGTACAAAAATCGGCTTTTGGCGCGAGCATGAATTTTGCGGTTTCAGAATGTCTTTCATATTTTGAATAATATTTCGTCATATTTGTGGAGTTATGATAATCACATACATGTAACATAGTACCCAAGCAATATATAACAAATAGCTAATATGAATTTCTGTCGATTTAAACTAGTTCATGTGATATTCAGACCAAAAGTTCACAGACCTCATTCACTCGCAGATGCTAAATACGGTGCATGTTGATTATGCACTAACAATTTCCCAGAGCGGCCAAGTTGTTCTTTCAAATTTCTCTTAGCGAAACCAAACTAGTCAGTCTAGCTATGCTCTGAATTTCAGCGTCTAACTCCTTTTATGACGACATGTACAAAAATGCTGAAAGTTAAGTAAGCCAAAGTGGGTATCCGGCAAATCGTTGTCTCGATATAACGGTAAAGTTTAACAGCTCAACATAGTTTTCAGGAATTCAATTCACGAGCACGAGATAACTAGACCCTTGTAGTTAATTACCATGCAAAAATTATTTTCGCAAATCAACATAGATGAGCGTACGAGCCCATGTTGTTGTTGATGTATTTTTCTAAACAATCTCCGCTTCTGTGATTTTATCAAAGCGTCGGCCGTTGTCATGGAAAATGGGCTACATGAAATAGAGGCTCAGAACAAGGTATTGCCAAATATGGAACTGTTCCGTAGACTGAGTCTTCTTTTGGGGAGAAGTGGGGAAACCGAGAAACGTCGTGATGCATTTAACACAGAAAACCCAAGCTGGATTACACCGGTGCTAGGATTCTTTGAGGGACATAGCGCTTAAGGCGGTGTATAATGCCAGCAAACAGGCACTGTTTCAATGTGATGCCTTCCCTTTTAGGCGTGCAAAGCTAAGGTCATGGGGTCATTTTGGAAAGAGTGCCACCATAAACGGGGTACTGTATTTTGTACAGTAACTGCACCGAATGGTAACGTTCTATTTTATTTCTCTTTCCTTTTTTGGCAACAAATCTCAGGCTCGGCAACGTTCTTCTTAATCAAGTGCAACAGGGCTGAAAACAAAAGGAAATGCCAGAGAAAAGTAACAAACACTTGTTGTCTTCCAGAAGACCGCCGCGAAATGTTCACTAGCTGGCGGTTTTGGCAGGTTTTTATCCGCGAAATGTTATTTTTTAACCAGGCGCACTCAACCCAGCGCTCGCGCGGCCATTTCATCGAACAACAAGCAAACCGAAGATTTCTATCGAACGCGGATAAAAATCTGCTAAAACCCCACTAAACCGCCAGCTACGCAGGCTAAATGTTCACTGAAACACCAGACGGTTTAGCAAATGCGCTGTTGTTTTTCAGCCCTGCCATCAAGTGCACCAAGAGCTCCCCGGCTTAGACTGCTTGCAGCCCCTTCTTCGGCGAACGTCGGTAAATCGAGGGAAATGTGTTTTGTTTGTTTTTTACCCGCGGCGCGCTTCGATTAATTGTTTAGAGTGTCGAGTACTGTACCCAGGAGAGGGAGACGCACCACGGGAGGAACGACACTTGTAAACAAATCGAAGCGCGCCGGGGGTAAAAAAACATTTCCCTGGATTTACGGACGTTCGCCGAAGAAGGGGCTGCAAGCAGTCTATCCCCGGCTCGTCTCCCCGCAGGGGAAGCTCTGGATTTTTAAATGGATGTCACCAGTCCTTAAAAGGACCTTTGCTGATTGGCACGTTACCTCGCGGGGGAGGCTCTGATGACAGCAACTGACGCATGCTCAAAAGAAAATGGTGGTTTTATGGCCTCACAATTACTTTTAGAGCGTTCAAGTCGAAGGCATAGGTTGACAAGACGACTAGGAAACAAATGTCAGTGTTATTTGGACAGACACGTTTTTATACGTTTATATAAAAGATTCAGCTACTTTTATGTACGCGTGCGCGCCATTTCAGATAATCAGCGAAGGCTCAATGCCTCTCCTGCGAGGCGACGAGCCGGGGAGCTCTGGGTTCGAGAATGCTAAATGGCTGGTTTTGAACGTTGGTGCATGCGCAGAAAGATCTTTCTCTCGACGGCTCTGCATCAACCTCGTCCCCAGGGCCTTCTCGGTCGTATTCAAAATGGCAGTTAGCTCGGGGAGAAGACCCTGGGGGAGGCTGAGTCACATGACCGTTTCGAAACAAAGGACAACCTCGTTCCCATGTCCTCAAACCTTGGCAACAAGGTTGGCTCTGCATCAAATCTTGGGCATGCGTCAGTGGCTGTCACCAGAGCCTCCCCCGCGAGGAGACGAGACAGGGAGCTCTGGGTAAGAGAATGGTGGTTGGAAGCCAGTATCTCGTAGACCGCTATCTTCCTCCCCACTGTCATGTCGTATCTTGCTTTACGCATAAACGAACCGGGAGCCTAAGAATACCAACACTATATTCTACGTGCACAGCAAAAGAATTTCAACCCCGAGAAAGTGCAGGATTCAAACAAGATTTCCCAATATTCACAGGATAAAAATAGATACAGTCCGATAATTTCTAGACGAGCAAAGCAAAACTGGAACATTTTATTGTAGTATGTCCTTTCACGCTTTTAGTTTTACTCTGCTTGGTTGATGTTCCTGTTCGTACTCGATTTCAACACGAGCTCTCTTTCTAGACTTCGCCTGTTTTTCTGTCTCCACTTCTTCTTCTTCAGACTCTGATGCCGTTTCCTCCTCTAGATCCTGAAATACAAGGAGACAAGCCGTGCCGATCAGTAACATAAAGGATCGAATCCACGTCCCATGGCAACTCGAGAACACAAATCTATGGCACTTTTGAGCGGAACCCAGATGAGAAACGAAATTCAACAACTGGTCAATCAAGGGAAGAAGTATTGATGACCGCCGGAAGTAAGCCAGTATTTTCGTCTTTCAACCAATCAAATAGCGAACTAAATCAAAACGTCCCATTGTATGACGTGAGCAATGGAACTGTTGATGAACTGGAACTGTTGTTGAACTGTTGACGCTGTTGACTTCAGCATAACAGCGCTAAAGTATAAAAGGTTTAAACTTTTTTTTTAATCCTGTCCTGAATAGATAAGTTATAAATCACCTCTATATCGCTGAGGTCACTTTCTTCTACTTCATCTTCCGCGACAAATTCGGTCTCTTCCTCATCGTCTTGTTCCACCTGAAAAACATCAGCAGGCGCTTGTTACTGACGTCTTAAAACTACTTATAATCATCAGGCAAAACTGTACTGGCAATTACTGCAGAAACCAATGTAACAATATGTCTTCTTGAGTTACGTCCTTTTATTATATAGACACGAGCGTTTTACTGGGAAATACGCCACTCGTAGATCTCATACGAAGCTTCATCCGGGACCTGAGTGACATATTTTCCATATCCTCACTAGTGAGGATATCGGTCAAAACAAAAGTGCTTGGAAATCAATTTGGAATATTTTTTCTGGTTTGTCTATATAATAAAAAGAAAATTTCACGGTGGCTTGTCAAGATATAAGTTTTATTTTCTCGTGTCTTGTTCTTGCCACTCGAAAATAAAACCCATATCTTCGCGCCACCGTGTAATACATCCTCTATTTATTATACGACTGTGACGTAATTCTACCATCTACCATATAAAGTCAAAATTGAGTGCATGGGTTCTGGGACGGGGTGAGAATGGTATAACATGGAAGTTCACAACCAAGCTTTGCTGACGATATAGCATTGTTTTCCTCTACTAAACAACATATTCAGGAGAAGACTACGAGATTAGATGATGAGGCCAGGCGTATAGGGCTGAGGATAAATTGGGACAAAACAAAGGTATTGAGGATAAATGCAAGACAGCAAGACAAGATCACAATCCATGGTAAAGAGATCGAAGATGTCAGTGAATTTACGTACTTAGGAGCAAAAGTTTGCAGAGAGGGGTGTTGGAATGAAAGACCCCAGGAATAGGCTGCAAGGGGTGCATACACTAGGCTGAAGAGAATATGGAGTTCGAAGAAGATCACGAAAAGGACGAAGATAAAGTTATATAAAGCATTGGTACTATCAGTTTTGTTATACAGTTGCGAGACCTGGAAGATGAACAAGGAAGACGATAAGATGCTTAATGTTTTCCAACATAAATGCTTGAGGAGAATCTTGAAGATTAGCTGGAAAGACCACATCAGTAACGAAGAGGTGCTTTAAGAGCGAATATAGAACCACTGAGCAGTGAAGTCAAAAGGAGAAAATGGAAGATGATAGGCCATGTGTTGAGACAGGATCGAGGAAATCACTGCAAGGTAGCCATGGCCTGGGCACCTGAAGGAAGACGGAAACGTGGAAGACCAAAGACAACTTGGAGAAGGACTGTGGAGAGGGAGAGAGGCGAGGCAGGGTGGAGGACATGGGAAGAGGTGCGGGCAAAGGCGGCAAACAGGGGGGAGTGGAGGAACGCTGTGAAGGACTTATGTGCCACCAGGCAGGAGAATAGGTAACATGGGTTCTGGGAAGGGAACCCTTGCAGCCCGGGCTATTTCCGGATTTTCGCTCACCCCGACTCCCTCCCCTCCCCGTTTCAAGAGCCGCTGGCATATGAAGCACGGTTCATGATACATGGTTTTACGAGCAACATTAATTGAAACAGGTGTATACCTATCGTTTTAGTGTGGTTTGTCAAAATGGAGACTTTTGAAAACGACCTCACTCGTGGCATCCGAACAGCATTTAAATTTAGTTGTGCGATCAAAAGAAGTTGCTAAAACACCGTTTGGCTGTGGCTTCAGAGTTCACAGAATCAAAAAACTTCCGTAAAATAAAATCTTTAAAAATCTTGTACCTCCTCTTCTTTTTCTTCCTCGTCTTCAGACTCTACCTCAATCTTCTCTAGTGCATTTTCAAATGCAGTGGTCTGTATGTTATAAATATCACCATACTAAAACAACAAAAATGTAAACTAGGTTATTATATGTAGCTGTTCTCAGTAACACACGCAGTTAAAAAGAAATGCTTGCAAATTGAAAACATGAAAACTGATGCCCTTTTCAAGCAAATCATGCAGAGCTGTCAGAATGTTTTGAAGTAGGCGGCAGCTCAAAAAAAGTAGCAAATAGCAAAAGAAAAACTGACGGCCAACATGCCAATTTCGTAGCTTGAAAGCAACAAGTTAGTTTTCTTAATGGCGTGTGGCGATTAAACATGAAGTAGATTCTGGCAGTTGCCGGCTTGTTCTGACAGCTCCGGAAAATGTTTAGAAGGTGCCAAAGTGTAAATAGAACATGCGTAGTCATGGAATCGTAGACAAAAAACGAGTTTTTAGCTGGCAAGCATTTCTTTTCAATTGCATGTCTTACTGAGAATATAACATACCATAGAATAGTCAAGAAAGTATTGCTTGTATCTTTTCCTCCTGATAATTTCAACTTACTGTTCCTTGTTGTAGTCTTTCCAGGAGCTCCTTTTCTATTGAGTTCTCTAACTGAGCAGCCACTAGTGCTTTAGCCTGAAAGGAGGGAATAAAAGCTAAGTAAGTAGTAAGTAGCTCACACACCCTAAAAGGAACACTAATCCAAATCAATTGTGCTAGTCTTTTTGCAGCTGAACAGAAAAAAAAATCAATATAGTCACACATCAGAGTAAATTACCATGCATTGATTGGGTATGTATGCATACATACCGTACATGTAAAGTAAAGTAAAATGTCATACAGCTTCAAGAATGTTTATGATAACCATCAGACAAGGCAGGCTACTGGTAGGTAATCTAATATCATTCCTCATATCGATAGATAGTACAGGACCCCAATCCCATTGCGACCATATGGTCATCTATAACATATGCCTATAGCAACTAGATTTAAGTTTGGTGAGCAAAAAATTCAACTCAAATGGTGACTTCCTTTTTAAAAAATGCCCTCAGCAATCAGCTGTCAACAGCATTAATTTCGAAGAAAAATTGCTGACCAGATTTCTATTATGACAACCAAAGTTCACTATTTTGCGACTATGGCATGTCTTCAAAAAACTTAATGTCAGGCCCTGGTATACTGTAGGTCATATACATGTACAGTACATGTAAACCATTACCACCATGTATAGAGTTTGTACAATGGTACATGTGTACTGTTTCTGTAGACCTAAAGCAGTACTGATACTAGAAATACATTGAGTACAGTACCAGCAGCAATATGATGTCATTAAACTATACCTCTCTTCTTGTTTCTCGTCTTTCAACTTTTTTGTTGACAGTCACAAGCTTCTTACTGCAGGAAGAGAAAATGTGAATGCTTACAGTAACTGGCAAAGCTTTAGGTTTTGTTTTCATATTCAGGGCTCACAATTGCACCCATTACAGGCATAGAGTACAATTCTTTATACCACGCCACAAAAAATACAGCCAATCAGAATGCAGGAATGGCGTTGTATATACGGCGGTATTCCACTCAACCTTCCCATCATGCACTGCATTTATGTAAAACGTTGCTTTGATTTTCTGAAGTGTGGTATAAAATAGTTATACAATGATTTCTCATGGCATACTGCAGAATATCCCACTTGTCACTTGTATTTTCTTAGCATACACACTCACCTGAAAGGTCATGTGTATACCAGAAAATACAAGTAACGCATGGGATATTCTGAAGTATGCCACTTGAAAGCATTGTGTAAATAGTATGTACAAGATAGTTCTATCACTTTTTAATCTACATGACATAAGGTGGAAAATACCCCAATTTAAAGATCTTACCCTGGTTCATACAACAGTTTTTCAGGTTTGCCACTAATATATAATATGTACCTACTACTGTAGATAATAAATCAAATGGCTTACAGTACCTTGTTTTTAGCCTGAGTTTCCTCATTCTTATCAAATACTGTAAAAAAATAAACAAATTTTAATAATTTTTTGCAAGAGACTTTTCTAGCTTAGTGGTGTGGCAGGTGGACTGCACAGACTAGGAACTCTCAGTGCATCCACCTATTTGGGTTTATTATGCAAGGCTTCAATCTTCAATTATATTTCCAGTACCAAGTGTAAAAAAAGCCTAATGTAAAGTAAAGTAATCCACTTCATCATACCACTCCTTCCTTTCCGGCGAGAGCTAGTGGCAGCTGCTTACACAGGCTAACTTCATCAAGGCTCTAAGCAGTTTACATGTATAGGATACAACGAGTATTTCTCATCCTCATTAGGGGCCGACTCCTGCTGCAGCTTACAATGTTGAGTGTATGGGTTAGTATTGTAAGTGTAACTATGTGAGAGACAGAACCTATGGTCTAACCATTTGCAAAGGCTGCACCTTCTCCACAATTTTGGAGTCTAAAAGATCCTGAGTGTATGGTCTGGCCAGGGGTCAAACCATCAACCTTCTGCTTGACAGATCGGTTATCTACCAACTGAGATAGCCAGGAGGCAGATTATTACCTGTACTATCTTGGTATATCTTTGTTTACATTTATGGATCAAGAAATTTGGCCAGTAGAGCAGGTGACGATCAATCTGTTCCAAGGCCTTCTCATAATTCTTTGCAAGTTTTATCTTCTCCCACATGTTTGCTGGAGAATGAGCTCTTTCAATTGTTTTTACATACAAGTAACATACACCTGAAACAAAAACATTACTGATGAGTTATAGATTTGGTATGAAATAAATTTAGGGTGCCAAAAAGTGTATATTTAAAGAAATGATACACTATATGGGATGGTAGCTCTTTTTCTCAATTGATGCTTATCTTTCTACACAAAATACCAACTAAGGGATGTACCTTCTCCTTAAACTCTCAATAAAAAAGGGGAGAAAGAATCAGTCATAATGTTATACCTTTTACCAACATTATAGGCATAATTCATAAAAAATCAAAGCATATATCCATTGGGAGAACAAAAGCTGAAAACACATTTGTTACTGGTACCACATATTCCTGGTGCAGAAAATATACCCTGCAAAGTGTGGAAATGTCACTTTCAGCATGAGAGCTGATAAACTAGCTCACCATCTTTTTCTCTGATTGTAGCATATCTGCTATTTGCCAGTGGACACGATTGGCGATTACACAAGCCAGTGGAGTTGTACTCATTTCGGCAAAATGATTTTGTTTCAGTTCTAAAAACAAAAGAAGTAAAATTACTAGTCAGATAAATTAGAAAATGGAAACAATGTATCAATCTCTGATTTTTCCGATTTGTTTATATAAACTAAGGATAAATGTGTGCCCTAGCTATCGTAAATCAGCTTTTTATATGTCCGGTAGTTATTCTAGTGTACCGTGTGCCTCACTTACAGTGAAACAACATCAACTGGGACACCCCCGAGGTTTTCAGCCAATCAGAAAGCGGCATTCAAACAATACACTGCTACAAAATTCTAACACACACATTTTCTGCTCAACGATAGTCAGTTAGTAGACCTCAAAATAATACTACAGGAAAACCTCTAATCGATCTGTTTGGCTCTGCGACAGAGAATTAAAAAAGGTGGTGTATACAGTCATGGGAAGCAATTTCCTCAACATATGCGAGAAACTGTTATCTTAGATCTTTACCATGAAGGCAATTCTAATAGCAAGATTGCTCGACTGTTGCCGACAAGTAGACATTTTGTTCAAAATGTTGTAAGGCAAAATGATATAATGAATTCGGGGATTCCCTCACGAAAACGTCAGGCCTTTCGTAGATCTTACGCGGGTCTTCATTATGTCTACACAGTCGAGGTGCAGGCCAAATGGGGTAAAATTTCAAGTCTGCAAGACTGCCGTCCGCCTCCAGAAGACATCACAGGAAATTTGTATTTCTATATCCGCTCATTGACTACAGTTTACCTGCGGCACGTCCAGAAAAGGTCTTTTTTTTTTAAAGACATTTCTCAGTTTCACGACACAACTACCTATGATGGCATACTTCATCACCTTTAGATTTGAAGCTAATTGAAACTGCAACAAACCTTTTCTGAAGACATTAGATTACAGCCATTCTCAGTTACACACGGTCATCGGGAAAAATGCTTGCAAGCGAAAACTCGTTTTTCTGTCTTGTCTGAGCGAGACAAGCCGGCGAAAGCATGTGCATTGCCATGGAAACTTTGACAAAAAACGAGTTTTTGCTTGCAAGGTTTTTTTCCCGGCGACCGCGTGTAACTGAGAATGGCTGTAACATTGGACTGGCTTGTTATGTTTGACTGCAATTGGTGTTTCGGTTGACCTTAAAATAATCTTCTGCAGTTCTGTTTTGAAAGTCGTTGCGCCAGCCCGACGCAGTTATTCGACAAGGTCGCGCAAAAATGATCTACGCATATGATGAAGAGTCCAGCGATTTCATTGTTTTCTTCACCCCATGTTCTCCCTGTTCTCCCTTTCTGGATCGTATCACGCCCGCCGTATACTCAGCAACATATAAGGTGTCTTCGGTCTACATTTTCTGTAATTTTTGTAGCTTAATAAGTCTTTTGCAGGCCTGTAACTAATCGGCAGTCTCGAGTTCGCTTGCATCAAGATAAAATCTTATCTGCAATTAATATCCCCAAAAGATCTGCAGCAGATATGCAGAAAAGATAAGCCGTATTGTTTACACACTAGATTCCTTGATAACCCGCTAAGTGCATGTTCAAACATTTTGGTCTGTAATGTCTGGATTTCGGCTCATTTATCCAGGCGACCAGCAGGCATTCTGCAGGTCCGCAGCTATGAACAATACAATGAGAAGTTAAGCTCAACTGCAGGTATGTTTAAACTAAAATTAAGGTCTGTGAAAAGTCTGTGGTTTTCGTACGGGTTTACCCTCCAAAAGATTTTAGGGCAAGACAGTCATTTCTCAAAAAAAATTTGTTGTAAGGGCCGTAATTTTCTGCCGCAGCCATGCAATTTGCCTGGCTGTTCTTGATTTGATGTTCCTTGCTGTGATCGCAGCAAGTACTTAGTATGAGTGGTGACAATGTCATCTGATTGGTTGTCTATGATTTGTCTTGCCATGAGGCAGCGAAGGCAAGGTTCCATATTATCTACACAGCAGGCCAGGTTTTGGTGATGCACCGCGACCACAACCATGTCATGCTGCAGCACTTTTCACAGTCATACGAAATCCACTCTATTACCAGTAATAATCTGGCCTGAGTTTTCTTCTCCTTGTCTGTCACATCAAGCCAAAAATACATGGAATCTTTGGATGAGCTTGTCAGTTACAGTAAAGCAAGTGAAGCTTCAACTCTCTGGTATTCTGGATACTGTACTTTAAGGCCTGATTTCAATGCTGTACCATCATTCCACATTGCACTGAACCAAATCCAGTTTGGCTCCTGGCTCATCTGCAGCCGTCAGTGGTTTTAAACATCAAGCAAATTGTTTGGGTTTGAGGACAGCATGGCAGAGCAAGTCATGCCACAGTAAAGCAAACATCAAACTTAAATTATTGGTTATAGATGCTGTGCTATCATCACATTTATTGACAACACTGGCACAGCATCTACTGTAAAATGGGCTGATAGAATCTCTAGATTTCTAAAGATCTCACTCACTTGGTTTTGTAGGAGCAGAAACCTTGATTTATCACTTGCCAGATTACCTGAAAGTGCAAATACCCAGAAAAGGTCACTACTACTAGAGTCAGATAAGTTTAACTTACATAATTAAGATTATTAACTCATGGTTACTGTCAGATTGGGGAACTATTTTGTGAAAAGACGTTCCGGGAATTACAATTTACTAGCAAAGATTTTCTATCGGCATCAGCCTATTAATCTCTCCAGTTTAAGCTCAGAAGTTCTCCGTTCGATTTATTGCCTGTCTAATTATTCTTAAATTTCCTCCAGTTGCTGTGATCTGGGAGTCTTTCTTCACGGTTTGGCCTTGGCCGCCATATTGAAACAAACATCATTTCACAACCTACCTCATCGTGTTGCATTTTACGACAACTTTACCATCCACCGCCAAGATAATAAAATGGATCGTTTTCTTATCTAAAATCCCCTCTCTGAACGTGTTTTTAAATATAGCTTTTCAAAATGTGGCGAATTTTAGGGCTAAAAACAACAGAACTTCAGTAGTTACACCACACGTGGGTTAAAGATTAGGTTAAAACTTCATAGTTGCAACTTTTAGTGTACTCGTTTAATGTCAATAACATGATTGTCTTGCATGACGAAGCCATGACGTACCTACCTCCCTACGGAAGGAAGCCGCATCTTTCCTCATTCCAGTACTGTGGGCTCGTTGCAAGTACAGGCAAGACACAACTCAAGTCGGTTTTCGTTTCCACGGGATTGTTTATGAAAATGGCGGAAATCGCTCAAGAAAATTCCCATTGTCATGACGAAGAGGATGGTAGGTTTGGTTTAACCCTAATTAGGTATTAATTTCTAGTTTAGATGTGTAATATATATACATTTTAGATTCAGAAAACGAGCAAGTGAGAGTGTGAATGTTGGCTTTGTCCATAAAATGCGATAAAGATTGAGTTTCTTCTCTAGTTTAATTCCTCGCCAACACAGCATGAAATGCGAACATAAGCTGTGAATATACCAATGTTAACATAAGCCATTGAAGCCTGTTTGAAGATGTCGTGAGGTCAGTGAATTCTAGCGCATGTTTCGAGGTGTGTAAACAGTTGTGACCGCATTGTCACTGTGTCCAAATTTCTAAAGATTTTCGCGCCTAGAATTTTAAACCGATCTCCGTATTCGGGTACTAAACATCGGATTCTAAACATCTAGCATTTGCTCTAAATAAATTCGATTATTTCCTGTCGTGAATCTGAATTTTCGTGTCATATCAATTTCCCGCATCATTCGATGTGTGCTGGGTATGCCTTATGTTCGATAAGATTTGCTTCTGTAGAGGGCTGACATCTTGGCCCAAAAGACACGACCAAGAACACAATACATTAATCTGGAAATAAGATCAGAAGATAAGATAAAGCGTGCTGGTCTTGAGCAATGCCAAGCTGACTTACATTTCGACAGGATTAGCAGGATTTAAGAATTTTTCATTTTTCATCCTTTGACGTTTGATACATTTTATAAGCTTTAACTTACGGTAATTGCCTACACAGGAAAGCTGTCGATCCCTGCAATTAAAACGTCTACACAAATACTTAGAGAAAATGAAATGAAACAATTTTCTCCAAGAGTATAAAACAAGAGTTTTGGTTAATGAAGTCGACACAGAGATTTTGAAGAAAGTTGAAAAATATTTTTAAAATAAAAAAAGAGAATAATTCTAACTACACATAGGCAGGTGTTTCCTTGAGTTTATTCCATATCAACCCTACCAGAGGGGTTGGCTGTTATGGCTTTCCTAAATGGCGTTTACTTGCACAGTTTTATATGTTTTTCCTGCTGTGCTTTCCATGCTTATTATTGCTTTTATTGCTTATTAACGTTAACTTTCAGCAAAACTTACACATGTACTTGATGATATGCTAAAATAACCAAAATACCTAGCATAAAGAAAATTTTTAATGTTTATATTTTTGTTCTTGTTGAGAAAGAGGAACTTGGAAAGTGTTTTTTGCCCCTGGCTGTTAGTTGCTCAATTTTCATTCATTCTCTTTCTCTGAATTCAAAACAAACATTCATAATAATAGAATCACTTGTGAGAGAAGTGCACATCAATCAAACTGAAAGACTACTGCATTGCTAAATTAGAGCTTTCAGTATGAACAAGCTTAGGATATTTCAATCAATATATCACACAGCATTTCTCAATACTTGTACTGTAAATTCTTTTTAAATGTTGGTATTTCATTGTGGATAGGTACACAATGTAACTGAAAGACCCATTTTTCATTAGTAACAGACTGAGCTTTTTTCTGCTATTTTGTGGCCTAACCATGCCATGAACATGACAACCATATCATGTATGATTTGTACATGACTTGTATGGTCCATTAATTAGTATTAATTGCTATCCTTGTAGATTTTTTTTTACTCTTTCGTTAGCACATTTTTCATATTTTCTTGCTTATGTATTGGACCTACAGCCCTTATGGAAATTAATCAATGAAGACTGCACCTGTCACTTTATTATGATTCTATTTAAACATCTTTCTTGTATTTGTCTTATCGACTGATGTTTCCATAGTAGTCAAGATAAGATATGAAGAAAAATGCTGCCAAGTCACAGTGTATAGTCTGGTATTATCTACTGATAGATTCCCTAGAGCTTTAACCAAATTGCTTATTTGAGAGTGGCAATATTTTAAACATTAATTTGCATAATGATTTAAATTTTTAACAGCAATGTGCAAGCCAATATAGCCACTTCAAAGAGAATTATTTTTTAAAAGATCCTCTCATGGCTTTTTATATTTGAATTGCACAAAAAACACCTTGACCAAGTCAGTTCTGTGTCACAAAACCCATTTGTCCTCTCCATAAAAACTTTGCTTTTAACAAATACATGTACCTTCTATTCTAATGGTGTAGGGTCAATGGACTCTCGACTGTTTAAAGTGCCACTAGTACCTAATTTGACACTTACCTGAAATTCCACCAAATTCGGCACACAAGTACTAGACATCGTGATCTTTACCCCATTCATTTTGTCAGATGTTGAAAGGAAAAAAGTGTTTTGATACAGCAAATTCTTAAACTTATTTACAAAATCTGCCCACAAATCCATAGCCATTCCTGAAATACTGCATGCCCTTTCGGTCATGTGGGACCACAGGGAGCCAAAATACATCTTTTTGGCTAGTACTTATATTGGCAGGGCAACTCTCAAAAAATAAGTCAGCTATTAAAATATATATAATTTTAGTTCTCCTGTCCTAGTCATTGCATTTAGCATCAGTTTTAGCCTTAATTTGGCCGACTTCCTATATTTAGGTGAAAAACTTAGGGCGTAGTTCAGGACATTAACATTTAGCCAAATCCATGTACCTACTTTGATGCAAAAAACAAATTCTAAAAAAAATGTTTTTTTTGTTGGCCATGCTTTTTTGCATTTGGTTTTATTTGGCTGTATAAAAATTTCATGCAAATTTGAGGTGAATTTAGGCTGAGGTTGAAATAATATGACCCCTACCTTTGGAATTTCCAGTGAAAGATAAAGTTGTTGTACATATGGGAAATTTGACCCCCACCAAAAGCATTCCATGGGGAAATATGGATTTTGTCTGGAATCATGCAATCCACTAATTTCTATCATCCAAAATATCTTTCCATAGCTCATCCCCATGCCCATGTACACTTCCCAGAAGACCAAGGACCAAACACCGATATCCAAGTGATAATGAAAGGCAAAAAGGCTGCTGATGTGCATGTTGGATTTTTACAACACAAGCACAAATATGACATTGAACTGAAACTCCCAGAGGCTCCATCTACAGCTGTTTTACATAGTACACCAAGTCCTTTTGTTTGTATTTGTGATGTCAAATCTCTAGGTAAGGTTGCTAAACTAACCCCCCACATAAGGGCAGCAATGAGAACATCAACTCACTAAACATTGTTCTCAGCTGGAAATAGTGTTTTAAAGAGCATGTGTCTACATTATCTAAATCAGCTGATGGAAATGGATGCTTTCTCCGACTTGGTATGTTGCTATGCTGTCAAAAGGCAGAGCTTGAAATTGCAGATACAGACGTAAATACAGCTAAATATTTTCCTTTTACACCTAACTTCTTAGACTTAGGCGTAAAATGAGGACTGTGTTTTCAGTTTCTACAGTGTTCTCCTAGTGGATTAATATGCCTAGCTTTTTGATGAATTACCCCTATAATGTTGGTACAGTACAAGGGGTAAAATTACGACCATGATTATTTCTTAATTTCAAGCCCTGAAAATATGGCAGCTGACACAGGCTCTTTAATTGATCTGCTATACCCAACTTTCTTACTTCGAATGGGGTAGGAAATTTGAGTTGCAAATGAAGTAGGAAAGTGCAAAAAAAATCCCATCAACAAAACTGAGATTGCCCACAAATCTGTTAAGATCACACTCAAAGGACTCGCAGCTTGCTCCTATAGAGCTGATTTTTGTCAAAAAATAAGTCTAATTCTAATCACCAAAAATACATTTAACTTTACTTGGAATAACCCAAATAACAGTCCAGGTTTGTTAAAAAGACTTTTTAACTGTTAAATCAATACAAATCTATAGTATTTTTAACTATTACCAAGAGGATGGAATTGGATTGTGATAAACTACTGTAGTTCTAAAATTGTGTCACTGCCCCTTTAATGACTCTGTTGACCTTGCAACAGGTGATGGCAAGGGTTTATCAGTACATTTACATCTAGACGGTCACAAAGAAGGCCTGCAGCGTGACAAGTTCACATTGAAGAGTGACGTGACTGATGATGAACTTTTAGTAGTCTTACATGCCAGGGTTCTGGGTTCGAAAAAGGGAACTCCCATGCTAAAAGATTGTATCAAATGTATCCACATAGAAAAAGATGAAGACGAAGGAGAACACAGTGACTGGAAAGGATTTGAATGAATAGTATAGCAAGGTTATTATACTTTAGGTTTCAAAATGCTGCAAGATCCTTGTCAAGGTTAGATAGCTAGAAATGCTCTACTAGCACACATGAAAATGGCCTAATATTTGCCTCTGCTGGCAGAGTGTTTTTGATATTACAGGGCATTTACTCGCACACTGTAAACTACTGTACATAGATGCAAAACTCAACGGCAGTGGTTCCAGTGAGCCTAGGTGACCCCCTTTTTATAATTACTCGTTTTATCATAAACAATGTTGAAAGACCCTGTGCCCATCAGTGTTTGTTTTGTTTTGTTTGTTTATCAGTGTTTGTTTTGTTCTTGTACGGTTAGAAACCTTCAAAATAACACAATTAATTTGTTGTTCTATACCTAGATATCACTTAAACCAGTTCTAGACCAAAGGATGGATAAAAATTCCATGAGATTAAGACGGATTGAGTTCACTATTTTTACCGTTATCTCATTAGCATAGACTTTTATGGGCTCCAAACTCCATGCCACGCCCATCGGACACAGGGCCTTTATTGTAGGTGCCTTCCTTTCTAAAATGCCTCTTCCAGACATTTCTGGATCCACCCCTCGAACATCTTTGTATTGAGACCAGGGTTTGTACGGCTCCCTAGAAATCTCCTGGATTGTTATTGTTATCCTGGAATTTTCATGCAGAATACATGGAATGCAAAAAAACAGTCGTGACCAAGACAGGACTAGTAGTACAAAACCGGGCTCTAAGCTCTAAACTTCATAAAGTAGACATTGGCGGATCCAGGGGTGGTACAGACTAGTCACCCCCCTTTCTGAACTTATTTCTCACATATCCTTTTTAACGGTCACCCCCCTTTTTTCTCGCATGTGCAGTAAACCTTTTGTAATAGTCACCCCCCTTGTAAAATTCCTGGATCCGCCATTGGATAGAAACATTATGAAGTTGTATTTTGTTTCACACAAAAACATCTGGAAATCTTCAGGAAGAAATCTGGTCAACCTCCTTGAAAACTCCTGGATTTGTAAACATTTCTGTGCGTACGAACTCTGGAGACTCTGTACAGATGTGACTCTGCTATAGGACTAATAATTGTGAAGTGATCACGTCTGTTTAAGGCTCATTTGAACGTCCAAAATATGATTCACTAGTAATATCTATTATAATTCAATAACATATTTTAATAAGTAGTTATACTCCATTTTGTGACCACTAAAATGTATTCACCAGCGACAGTAAATGTAACCTGAAATATGGAGCTTTAAATACGCTGATCTTGTAATTTGCTTTTTTCTCGCGCTCGGAGTGAAATCGTCTCGGAAAACACACAAAACCGCCAGCTACGCAGGCTATTGAAACCTGAGAAGCTCTACCTGGATGTAAGCCTGCGAATGGCGACACCACTCGCCGAAAGAGACTCCCGCAAAGACATGTCTGCGTGCTCAAGCCAAACAACTGATGACGTATTTTGACTCGGGTCTGGTTAAAAAAATTAGAGACCAGTCAATTTTATTTGCATTTTTTTTAGAATTTCATTTGAATTTCTCGCTATCAAAGTACTTTGTACTATAAAAATTAAGTAATAATAAAAAAATAATAATAATAAGTATTTATTATATAGTCGAACCGGTCGCGTCATTCTTTTGGTCAGATCTGGGTCAAAACACGCCATCAGTATGAAATGTTTATTTTGAGCGCACAAACGCCTCTTATTTGCGGAAGTCTCTTGGCAAGCACTAAAGGCTGGTTCTCACTGAACGCAAGCGCAGGACACAAGTGCAAGGCATGTGTGAATCATAGCGGCGCAAGTGCAAGCCTAAAATTAACATTGATTAGTTGCTTGCGCGTGCATTCACTTGATTCACACTAGACACAAGCGCAAAAAGCGCAAGGGGACGCAATGTCTCGATTTTCTTGCGCTTGCGTTCTAGTGTGAACCACAAAAAAGGGAAGTATGAGTTTGATATCCTTGCGCTTTAGCCCGAGTGTCAGGCGGAATTTTATTTTTTTCGAGGAGGGAGAGGGTCCTGAAACTCAGGCTACTTGCGCTTGCGTTCCAGTGGGAACTAGCCTTGTGGGGCTCTGTGCAAGGTACTTCGTTGTCCTCCGGCCGTATAAACGTTTTAGAAGGATGATAAAGCCTGCCCGAGGTATAAACTGTTCCTTCCTGTATGAAGAACTACTATTGTACATTCTTTCATTTTTCCCTTTTAATGAACCACAGGTTGCCGTCAGCCCCACCTCCCTTGCCCTGGCTTTTGGGACGAAAAATACAGTAAACATGTTTATTATATAAACCTCAGTGTTTTACAGGGATTTCTGCCACTGAGAAAAACCGTATATTTACACGTGAAAATACGATATTTTTTACATGTGAAAATATCAGCCAATATGTTTTCTTCCTCGTGGCCAATAAAAGGCGCTTCCCTGGAGCATGGCAGTGTTTCTTGTTTATATAATAAACAGAATAATACATGGACGCTTGGAGATATGGAATTTATCGTCTCGTGTTCACATTGGATATCTCACTCGTTCGCTGCGCTCACTCGTTCGATATCAATGTGAACACTCGAAGATAAATTCCATATCTCCGCGCGCCCATGTATTATTCTCTATTTATTATATAAACACCAATGAAATACCGAGTGATCTCCAGCGCGAAAACTTGATATCTTCACACGTGAAAATAACATGATATTTTCACATGTGAAGATATCACACTTGTCTTTGCTCAATGCTCGATTTTTAAGTTTAACTCAAATAAAATTCGAATTTGGTATTTCATGATGTTTATATAATAAACAGAACATTACATGACCGCTTGTAGATACGAATTTTATCTTCTCGTGTTAAAAATTAAATTTTCAAATAAATTTTCAACACTCGAAGATAAAATCCGTATTTCCGCGCGGCCATGTAATATCCTCTATTTATTATACGACTGTGACGTCATTTTTGAGTGCAGATATGGTGCCGCGTGTATTACACGTATTAATTGAGTGCAGATTTAATTGATACACGGACGAAAGCCGTATTACACTGAAGGAAACTGGTTACGAACCGGTTTTGCGCGCGCACTTCAATGGCTTCCCGATCATGTGCTAGTCAAATCACGTACGTTTTCTAGCGAATCTTGAAAAGAAAAACGTTTTGTTCGTCGTATAATAAATAACTCATTAGATGTTTTTCCATGTAATACTGGCGGAAATTTTACTCGTTGCTCGCATTTTTTTCCTCACCCCTGCGGGCTCGAAAAAATACGTCCGCAACTCGTAACATATCCGCCCGTATTACATGAAAAAACATCTAATAAGATATATATAGTACAGGCGCTCCATACATTGTTATGGCAACAACGTAAACGCGCTCTGATGATCAAACCCGAATTTAAGGTGGCCCGCGGCTAATTCACAAAAAACACAACCTTAAAGTAAATCACCCGATTTGCTTTTCCATACTATAATTTAAGCATTATAGCACAACATTCTATGAATTTATCGACGCAATAGAGCACGCGTGAGGTTGGGAGAGACACGAGAACGTTGCGGCTCGTGATTTTAAACCGTTTCGAGTGTCTCTCCCATCATCACAGTGATAATATGGCGTGTGCAAAGAGCCCCTATAATCTCGAAATAAAACATCTGAAAAGTTGTTCTTTATGATCTTTATTTTAGGTTGTGTTTTTTTGCGAATTAGCCATGAGCCACCTTAAACTTCTCAAATGTGTTTTAAAAGGCCTGGGTCAGCCTAGAAAATCGAGAAAATTCCAAAATTCCAAATACCTTTGCTAATTATTAATGATAGGGCACGAAATTTTCAGGATAGCTAACATTCATCGAGTGAAATGTTTTAGTATGGAATTTGGGCTGATACACTGGTCACGTGTCCAGTCACGTGACATTTTCACTTTTCAAAGTGTAAAAAATTCTCCGGTGGTGAGTTTCACTCCTTTTTGAAAGGTTAATGGCTAATGATATTTCTATTTTCCGGTTCTATATAGTGGCGTCTTAGCTGGTGGAAAAACGTTTGCTCCTTTAAGGTGCTTTAAGGGACTGAGATATTAAGTAGGTCACGTGACCTGATTTCGACCCTTATATCTCGTTAACGACAATAAATGATAACTCAGCAGAAAACTGTACGATGTTTCTATTGCTGAGGCCTATCCATTTTCACCAAAGTTGTATAGTTAGATGTTTTATCCATCACCGGAAACGCTATTTACTGTTTAGTCACGTGACATGCCTTGTGACGTCACTCCGAACTAAACTATTGCACCAAAATTTTAAGTTCGTCGAGTTTTATCACTGTGCTAAAAATTAGCCTGGCCTTAAATAGATTAAAGCGATTTAAGGCATATTTTGCGTTTTCCCATGCCCATTTTCGTCTTGAGAAAAATCGTTGTTGTTAATTCCCGTCTGTACTGTTATCGATGCACGCAAAGGAATAAAGGTTTTGCCAGACGTGTGGGAGAAAAGGAAAGTGCAAGGCCTGATGTCAACATGGGCTTATCGACTGAGCCTCTTGCATCGCCTAGCTAGGCTGCGGGAGAACTAAATAAAGCAAATACTTTGAATTTTGCATTTCGGCCCTTTGAAACAGATAGTTGCAAGCCATCACCCTAAGAGGCGGGGAACAATGGTTCCGTCGTCATAACAGCTCCTTACTGCAGGTTTAGAATATATCGATTGTAAATTTAAAGTGCTGGTGTAACGCACTTGATTGGAAATTGGATTCAGTGGTTCAGCTAACATTTCAGTCAGGCCGAGCTTACTGAAATTTTCAATTCTGAGAGCTCTACGCCAACCAACCAGTGAACAATCAAGTGAGTGAACAGCTTTGGGTGATTTCACGCAGGCTTTGAGAGGTACTTTGAAGGACTATAATGTTTCCCGACCTTAGCTACTTAGATGCACGGGCACACAACGGAGCTGTTCCTCAAAAAAGCTGTTCCTCACCCCCTTTCGCTACTGGCTGGCAAATATTTATCGCGGTCTCTTGCTGGCTGGCAAAAATTCATCGCCTTCCGTTCCTGGCAAAAATTTATGCATATCGCCTTCGCTGGGAAACACAAGTTGCTCATGGATGTTGAAAAATGAAATTTTAAGTGACAGCACTTAAAAATGCACTTAGTTATTAGTGCTCGTTTTTAAGGATACCCGATTTGTTATACTATTTCGGGCTTCCTGTGGTAATGTTACTCTCCTTGCTGGGAAATTTTTTTAACACCCAGCTGCTGGCTGGGAAAAATTGAGGCCCTCTCCTGGCAAAAAGGAACAGCTAAATTTTTGCCAGCAACTTTTAAAACATGTATTTATATGCTCTACGCGTGTAGAAATGTCCAAATACGCCATTTAAACGCATTTTAACCAGGGGGGCTCGTTGTGTGCCCGTGTAGATGCATTAGGAGCTGCGGGCCTCTCCCACCTGTCTACGCGCCGTGACGAAGCTTGCGCAGCATTCGTCAATAAAGCGAGAGGCACGCAGCCCCTAAACTTTCTACAAAATAGAACTTCAACTGTCCATCATGGCTACTGCCTGAGGTCTGGCCCCAGTAGGTCTGAGAAACAGATTACACGTACTAAACGTTTTGGGGATTTCGTACCCATAAAATATTTGTAATGTTTGTTTTTGCTTATTGCCTTGTCCGCTCTGACTCGCACTGTAATTCAGTCTTTTGACTGCTAGAGTGTCGAATAAACACATCTATCTATCTATCTATCTATCTATCACTATATACCAAATGTTCCACTAAAAATGCAAACGAAAAAATCCATGCGCCTAGTGACTTAAGGGGCTATGTCACAGTTGTAACAAAATTCTATAAAACTAGACCAGTGGTCTGCAGAAACAACACAGAATCTTATATTATGCTTCAGCTTATAGCCTTAGAATGAAAAACTGAACGGAAATTTGCAATATATGCATATATAGGCATTCTTAGGCCAGTTTCAGACGTCGAGCTTTGGCCGCGTCGAATCTAATTTTCAGAAATTTCATTTGCAGCTTCTAGGACACTTTGTCTAGAGCAAAAGGTAAATCTAGATTCTTGTTTATTCATTCTTGTTTATTCGGTTCTTTCTTTTGTTGTGTGAAAAGGAGAAAACCAGTCGACTGAAATGGATTCGACGCGGCAAAAGCATAGCAACATACCAAGTCGGAGAAGCATCCATTGTGAAACTTTGTTTTTAGATGTTTATATTGAGATATTTCTACGCGTAATTCGTCTTCTAATATCAAACGAAAGCAATAACAAAGGCGATATTGAAAATATAAGAGGACAACTTGCAAATTTCCTTCAGCAAATACAGTAAATGTATCGGAAAAATCTCACGAAAAAGAGAGGGGCAACGGCCCCCATTCACCCCCCCCCCCCCCCCCCCTCAATAATAGAAATGGCAGTAGGATGACAGGCGAAGTGAATTTCAGAAAACAAATTATTAAAATGTCAGGTTCAGAAAACAAATTATTAAAACGTCAGGTTTCATATAGGCGAAAACGAAAAATTGTGGGCTTCAGTTATTTTATCTCAAGTTGATTAGCAGACTAACTTATATGTTTCTGTATTTTAATACAGAAAGGTATTACTGTGCGACTACGTCAACCGGGCCATCCCGTAAAAAGTTTATCATTTAGAGATTCAAACCATTTTAAGCAAATTTAATACCTGCAATACATCTGACGATGAGTAATTAAGTGTTTTGAAGTTATTTCTGCCCATAATTTCCACAATTTTTACGAGAAAAGCGATATTTTGGTGTCTCAGATCTCAAGAAAGTCAACATCCTTTGTTCTGTACTCGCTTTCTGATTGGCTAACTTCTTACAAAATGGCCCGGTTGACGTAGTCGCACAGTAAGCTATACGGCTAATGACAAAATCGCTACCCGCGTTCACGCTGTCGTCAGACTGTAAAATTTAGCAGTTTCACGTCCTATAGTTCAGAAGAAAACGTTTCAAATACATTTGCTTTCATACATTTACACGTGTAGGCATTGTGTTCTGTAATCAAGTGATTGAATTGTTCTGTGCCGTTGCCGTCCTCGTTGCTTAAGGTCTCTAATCTGGACCTAAGTCAGACTAACATTCTGACAGACGAGTTTTCCGTCTCTAGTGTGAATACGGCTATCGTTAAGAACATGTGCATAGCAACCTGATCAGAGCAGTTCTAATAGCCGTATTCGCAATAGAGACGGAAGACTCGTCTGCAGTCAAATGTCACCCGAGTCACCTGAGTTAGAGCATGAACTTGTTCTGGGACGGCCGCGGCGAGAAGGTATTGGCGCTGATGTGGCGGGCAACTACACAAGGCTTGGTGAAAGCCAAGGTTGTTCTTCACTACCCGAGACATGGTTACAAATGAAACAAAGTGTCAATGGAGCTACTATTTATATAGTTGTAGCGGCCGCACGACGCCCGCAGCGGCAGCACGACGCACGCAGAACGCCGTAGCGCCCGCAAGGACGCCAGCAGCAGCCGCAGAGCGCCCGCAAAACGCCCGTAGCGCCCGCATGGACGCCCGCAAGACGCCCGTAGCGGGCGTCAATTTCAGCCGAATTTCAGCCGTCTTCTCTTCCTACACTCCGTAGTCTGGTGCTATGCTCAGTGGCAACCAGCCTACACCGCTTTAGCCATGTCTATGCCACAAATAGAATTCGTAAAAGGATCCAAATAACATTGAGCAAGACTCGTACTTAGACGTGCATATCCGAAACCTGATTGTCATTGACATCAGATGATCGATTGAAACAGGGAATGACAACATGATTGCAAACTTATTCACAAAGGGATCCCATCACAGAAATCTGTCAGTGATTTATAACCTACAAAACCTATTTCACCAAGGGAACGTCAATCGAAACATATCCTTAAACAGCCACTACTTGGTCCTATTCAAGAACCCAAGAGACCAATTGCAAGTGATGACGTTGGTCAAACAAATGTACCCACGCAACACGCATTATTTTCTTGAGAAGTATGAGGCCGTCAGGAAACCTTTTGGCTACCTGTTTGTTGACTTAAAACCAGCAACCAACGACAGCTGCAGACTACGCACCAATTTCCTTCCTGGGGAAGTATCAACCAATGAGAAAAAGGATGACGCCGTTGGGAAAGAGCTCCTGTAAAATTTCTTAGTTATCAAAATATGGCAAATATGGATACTTCTCCAGTGAAGCGGCGAATGAGAGAACCTACACGACAAAATGGACGACATCCTTCACAGTCAAACTATGAGTGAAGGTGAAAAGGTCATACGATACACGCAGCTTCAAAACGATTTGTTGCGAATGAAGCACCGAGCAAGTCACAACCCTCCAGTCGGTGAAGAACCTCCAGTAACAATACCTACCTACACTACTCCTCTAACTAAGTATCCCGTTATCATCAACCGAGCCAGCCATGATCCGCAAAGGTGGTAGAATCTCCCAAGACATCCTTTGTTCCGCCGACACCGACAGTTCAAGAACCGTCCTTGACACCGCCACCTTCAGTGGCTATCACCCCAAAGAAGCCAAAATGAAAAAAATATTTTAAAGAACTATTTAGATGACGATGCCGACAAAGACAGACCGTATCTGTATCTAAAAATCGACGCTGAGACGAAGGGCTAACGCTCGAAACGTCAGCAAAACACCATTTTTCCACGGCGTTTAACATAAATCTCAACCTTTGGTTGTTGTTGTTCATAGTGTATAGATCGTTTTCAGCGTAAAAACAGATTTTCACTCGCTAGATTAAATCAAATTTGATTAGATGTATCTGAAAGAGGACTAAAAACTATGTAATTCGCCTTTGTCACACGGCAGCCATCTTGGATTTACTAATACAGCGAAGCTGGCATGAAAGCGAGGCCAAGCGTGTAAGATCACCCACGCATAGTCATTTCTGTAAGAAAAAATCCAAGATGGCGGCCGTGTGACAAAGGCGAATTAAACTATGTAAAACTATGTAAGTTTTATCCGCATAGAGTACTTGGTATCCGAGATATACGCATTTGAATACCAATTTTATTTACAGTGAAATGTAATCGGCGATGAATTCCATATTTTGATGTCTTGTTCCAATAGTAAGATTGAAGCAACAAGATTTACATTTATTACAACTGTTTCAGGTAACACGCGACTTCGCCGTTGTCAGATTCTTGGAGTTTGGCAGTTGGGTTTTTCTGCGCTGTCCATCAATGCAATCGTGTGAGCCAATCAGATCCTTGCCAAGTGCATTTGTTTGGCTTCCCTTGCGAGACATGTCGCGACAGAAAGCCAATTCACTGCACTAGGCGAAACTGAGCAACGACCTGATTGGCTCACGTAGTAAGTTGTGGTTTGATTGACTTCACCGAAAAACCCAACTGCCAAAAAGTGTTAACGTGCTGGGTCGCGTGTTACCTGAAACAGCTGTAAGGAATTACGAAAAATTAACAGGTCCTTTAGTTCTTTTGGTTTGGAGGAACTTTTCCTTTCTGTTTTCAGTATGAATGATCACTCGATAATTAAACTAACTTTGAAGTATTGTTATGAAGTATTACAAGCTTTTCAGAGTTATGATTGCTCGTAATTTTTTTTTCTCTTGAATGTTTAGATATTTATATACTTTAATATGTTATCATTTGCAATATTAATTGCATTTCTTACCATTTATGATATCCTAATGTAACAAATTTGGTGTTTAATGGATTAAAGATTGTTATTGTATGGCGCCGCCGCCATCTTGGTGTACCTTGGTGGTACACCAAAATAGCCACCACATTATCGACTGTCGCAAAAGTGTACAAAAACTATACATATGTATCCAAATTCAACTGTCATACATAGATATTCACTTATTGTCAAACCGATAAATCTGAAAAACGTATGGCCTCCCAAAAATCGTGACAAGTATTGCGTGACAAAACTTGTTTTATTCATATCTCTTCAAGGCAAAATAACAGATGTTCATAAAATGGACACTCATGGCATGGACACTCGCTAGAGGTAGATAGAAATTACACAAGCGATCATAGTTTCGAAATTAGAAATTAAATGACGTCACGTGAAAACGATCTATAATGCTATTATGCTAGCGTAGATCCACTTAGGGGCCGACCATTTAACTTTTGAGGGGGGCGGGGGGGGGGGGCTTTTTTGTCAGTGCAAGATTTTTTTTTTACACCTCTGTTATGCGGTGAGAGGAATTTTTTTTTCAAAAAAGCCCACCCCCTCTCAAAAGTTAAATGGTCGGCCCCTTATAATAAGTAGCCTGATACCCCAGTGGCGTATATCCACGTAACTAAAGGTAGCCTGATACCCCTAGTGGCCTAGCGCCACTATCGCATGCCTCAGCTCGTTGATCAACAATGCGTTGTCTACCATTTCAAGTGTGACCAGTGCGATGCTGGTTATGTCGGATATACCCGTGGACATCTTTTCGTACGCGTGGAGGGACATAAAAGCAAGACTTCGTCAGTGCGCAAACACTTTGATAACAGACATGCAGGCACGGATCCGGATGACTTTCACAATTGTTTTCGGGTGTTAAAGAAATGCCAGAATAAGTTTGATTGTTTGGTTTATGAAATGCTGCTTATTAAGCAATTAAGACCATGCTTAAATGTACAATCAGACTCAATTCGCGCCAAAGTATTTGTCTAATCTATGCAAATTAGTGACTCTTGACTCTTAGATACTCTTGAACTCGCATATTTAAGATGTCGCCGAAACGTCGGACTCTTATATCGTTAGTTTTCGCATGTATAAGTGTGTAAAACGATACCATATTTACGTCTCTAGGACGCTTGGACATTTCTGAATAAATAAGAGCGCGCGCGCTTATAGCTGGAATCGTCCATTAAACAACAGTCTTTCATTAAGCAATAAAAGTACTTTCCGCGTGCTCTCTGCTTTCTTACAAACACGAGGGGGATGTTGGGAGAACTGATCAAAACTTGAAAGACACGAGCCGAAGGCGAGTGTCTTTCAAGTTTTATCAGTTCGACCAATATTCCCCGAGTGTTTGTAAGAAACCAGAGAGCACGCAGAAAGTATTTTTATTGCTTTTAGAAAATAACACACACGCGCGACAGCGTTGCGTGACAATCGTGTTTCTCAGGTCTCTTACAAACACGCCTTTTAACCAATCAGGATGCGCACATTCACAATACAACATAGGTGTTATTTTCTAATACTTCTTGAGGTTTTATTTTGGACAGGCAGTAACCGTGGCAATACTCGCAATTATAAACTAAATACTCTTCACATCCTACCAATTGTACCTTATCACTAACGCATAGAATGCAAGACAAAATCGTCAGCAAACAGCTTGATGCCTGAGATACAGTGGATCATTGATGAAGAATAAAAACAAAATGGGTCCGAGTACAGTCCCCCAAGGAACCCCGGACAGGACTGGTGACCAGCGTGATGATTTAGTAGTAACTATTAGTTAAACCTGAAAGAATGTGTCCACAACATTTTAAGGTTTTCTACCCCTACAAAATAGTTATTATTTTCGTATATGCTAAAAGAAATCAAGATTAAGTAAGCTGCGGGTAGCTTCCGTTGTTAACGCAATTATTAACGCAGTTATTATAATGCATGCCATAATGCATAAAACTAAAAATTGAAGTTGAAAAAGTTTGACGGGTTTCAGTAGGAAGAGAGATTCCATAACTAAGTAAATGGCACATATTCTATTGTGAAGGGGACAGGTTAAGGCGATCGGCACCCTTAATAACGACATATATTGTATTTAAGCAATAAAAGTACTTTCCGCGTGCTCTCTGCTTTCTTACAAACACGAGGGGGATGTTGGGAGAACTGATCAAAACTTGAAAGACACGAGCCGAAGGCAAGTGTCTTTCAAGTTTTATCAGTTCGACCAACATTCCCCGAGTGTTTGTAAGAAACCAGAGAGCACGCAGAAAGTATTTTTATTGCTTTTAGAAAATAACATACACACGCGCGACAGCGTTGCGTGACAATCGTGTTTCTCAGGTCTCTTACATACACGCTTTTTAACCAATCAGAATGCGCACATTCACAATACAACATAGGTGTTATTTTCTAAAATTGTATATTTCACTGAAAAGCCCCTATGGGGAGTGTTATTAAACTTATTATTATTATGACTATTTGATGTAGGTAAGGGGCGTGCCGACCAACGAAATATACAGGAACAAAAATTATATATAAATGGCGAGGTGTAAAACTTAAGTAATTCCGCAGCACTCGCTTTTAAAAAAGGGTAGACATTTTCTGTTTGGAATCGCGACCGAATAGCCAGATCTCTGATAAACACTAGTCCACTTATGCAGATAGAGGCTTCCTGTCAACGATGGATTTAACGGCAGAATGAATTCTTAAAGAAGCCTATTATATAAACCTCAGTGTTTTACAGGGATTTCTGCCACTGAGAAAAACCGCATATTTTCACATGTGAAAATACGATATTTTTAAATGTGAAAATATTCATTTCTTTATTTTTACATGTGAAAATATCAGCCAAACAGATGTCTTCTCCCGTTGCTATAACAACTTTCGGTTTCGGCGGGAATCGGGCGCGTAAAACATCGAGTTCGCTGCGCTCACTCGTTCGATATCAATGTGAACACTCGAAGATAAATTGTATATCTCCGCGCGCCCATGTATTATTCTCTATTTATTATTGCGCGAGTTCTACGAGCGCATTCTAATCTCGTCGTGTGGGCTGGATGCTGTAGCGTTTTGAGCTGAGATGTCGGGGACTGAAATAGCCTCGACTTGATGTTGCGAACGACCAGATAAACTGGTTTGTGAGTTGTTTTATGACGTAATGTAATTTCCCACTCACGTGTGCGGACAAATAAAACGAGTTCATGTTTGTTTCGTGCTTTCTCGATCTCCACCGTGTGGCTGGATTTTTGGATCTGGTGATTTTTTGACAGAAAGAAAAAATGGACGAAGCTACTTATCTGGACGTCAGGAGGCTGTTTAGTGCTGTATTTTCTAGTAAACAAACGATAAAATTTACGCGAGACAGAACTGTACAACCCACGTGTGTTTTGAACATGACTGCGTTGATCGAAACTTCTCTCAGTCTACAGTGTGAAACTTGACCAAAATATAGCCTACGAAAACTAGACACCGACTCTTCAGCACAGATTACTGGAATCTGTTCGACTTTGAACGTAAATAATACGAATGGTTAACTATGTCTCATTCCAGCGATTTGATTTCGAGTTCTGACGAACATTTCAGAATAGAAACAAGGTTCTTGCTATATATTTAATTTACTGAATTTACTCTAACAACTCAAGAATATTGGACATAGAGGTAATCAATGTTTCTGTAAGAACAAATGGATTAAGAACGCGAGAAAGTCAGGCTGAAATTTGACATTCTTAGATAGCTGTTTCATAAGAACCTTTAACAGTGTATAAGTTATATGCAAGTTGCTTGCTGTAGATTAGGGAAGGTTTAGCGGAAAAAGATTTAACCACGAGCGCACTTACTAATCTTCGATTACTTCTAGTATGGATGCGAGTGTTTTACCGGAAACTAAAACACTCGTATTTTCCATATCTTCACTAGTGAAAATATGAAAAAGTTATGTACCGAGTGTCCCGGATGTGCACGTTTGCAGTGTTGTTTGACTCTCTGCAGTAAAATCTCGCTCGGTCACTCGAGTTTTAAGCCACAAAACTAAGTTTTGTTCTAGTTCTAAAGAGAAAAACCTTATTTCAACTATGGCAGAGAAAGCTACAGCAACACAAAAAGGGAAATTAGTTCTTAACGACACTGGGAATCAGAAAGATTGAGGGAGCACTTCACAAATAAACACTTTCGACTTTATCAAGTGAGTTGTTCAATTTGTAATATTTTGCCGCTATGTCAATTCTAATCCATATAATAAAAAGAACATTACACGGTGGCTTGAAGATATGGATTTCATTTTCTCGTGTCAAAAACAATATTTTACTCACTCGCTGCGCTCGTTCGTAAAATATTGTTCTTGCCATTCGAAAATAAAATCCATATCTTCGCGCCACCGTGTAATATCCTCTATTTATTCCCTTTT
Source organism: Scolanthus callimorphus (assembly GCA_033964015.1). Lineage (NCBI taxonomy): Eukaryota > Metazoa > Cnidaria > Anthozoa > Actiniaria > Edwardsiidae > Scolanthus > Scolanthus callimorphus. The sequence goes on along the minus strand of CM066916.1, from coordinate 12,104,381 downwards.
ACGAAAAGTAAATTCATAATATCATCATCATACACTTATTTTATATGGAACAGACATTTAGTGGATTGGTTATTTCAGCTGCGTCTGTGATCTTTTGCATAATGATTTATTTAAGCGTACAGAGCTTAAAAGCAGTGATCACTTCAGAAATCATTAACCAACAGTTAGCATTCGTTGCAGGTAGCGTGCCTAAGATGTTACCCAAGCATGCCCGACTAGTTTGCCATTGAATTTCAACAATCAATAATAGCAAAAAACTATCGTCAACTGAAAAATTCAGGTTTGTTTAACCATCACCCGTCAAAGCAATCGCCTGTTTATATCTGCTTGGTTAACCGATCAATATATATCAAGGAATCAATAATGCACGTAGGTATTAAATTCCCTTGCTTCCTAACAGATCCTGAAAAACTACTGGCTCAAAATATTCATTCGTTGAATTTTTCACAATTTAGGAAAGAAAGCATTTGAGCACTGCAGTCAAATTTCGAACTTTGAAAGTGAACACGTTGACACCCGCACGGGAATCATGGCCTCATTTGTTGTATGTGCACTACTCATGATTTTACCGTATTGTTAAGATGACCTTCATCTTAACGTTCATTCTTTAACTTCACTTTTATTGTATATCTTAATATATTTATAATTATTCTCATATTATTTTAACGTTTGTAAAGCGCGTTTGAAAACGTACGTTGAATTCGCCCTGATGAAGATCTTTTTACAAGATCGAAATATAGGTGATTAGCAAAAAATATTGTTTATTCTTCTTGTGTGACAGTATATATATTATTATTAAATATATATTAGTATTATTAAGTTAATGTGTCGATGTATGTACGTAGTGAATCGAGGGAACTTGTTATTTCTTTCTATTATTTCTATTTCTTTCCTAAAGAGAGAAACGGTTTAAAAGGGCGTAAACAGGATAATAGAACAGATGGTAAAACATGCTTTGTCATTGCCTTGGATACAGAATTCCCTATTTGCACGGGACGGGAAATGAATTAAATGTATCTCAATTATTATAACACTAATCACATTTTTATGGCCTGCTGTTTTGAAAATGAGTTGGAAATAACAAAAGGAATATACTAGTTATACAATGCTTTCGAGTGGCAAACTACAGTAGTACAGAATACCCCACGCGTCACTTGTATTTTATGGTATATGTATGTAAGAGAATACAAGTGACAAGTGGGATATTCTGCAGTATGCCACGAGAATTCATTGTATAACTTTTTATACCACACGCTACAGAAAATAAAAGGCAACGTTTTACGTTAACGCAGTGCACGATGGGAAGGTTGAGTGGAATACCGCCGATTATTATACGACTGTGATGTCATTCTACCATATAAGGTATTGAGTGAGATATGGAGATTGGCAGCGTGCAAAACATAAATTCCTGCGAGAATCTTCTAAGTCTAGAAATAAAACTAGGCTAATGGTCAAAAAGTATAGAGAGCAGGGATCTAGACTAAAACTACATACGAGTAATATACAACTGCATACGAGTAACATACGACTACATACGAGTAACATACGAGTGCATACGAGTAACATACAACTGCATACGAGTAACATACGACTACATACGAGTAACATACGAGTGCATACGAGTAACATACGAGTACATACGGGTGAAAAAACATCAAAACCTCTTTATCTTTTTTTTTAGCAAATGAAAAAATTTTCATCTTTGATCGTCTATATATATGTTTTGATCGTCTATATATTTTATGCCATTAGTGGCCGGTGGTGGGTGGGCGTGGTCACTAGTGGGTGGTGGGTGGGTTCACTAGTGGCGTTTGGTGGGGTCACTAGTGGATGGTGGGTGAGGTCACTAGTGGATGGTGGGTGGGGTCACTAGTGGGTGTTTGGTGGGGTCATAAGTGGGTGGGGTCACTAGTAGGTAGTGGGTGGGGTCACTAGTGGGTAGTAGGTGGGGTCACTAGTGGATGTTTGGTGGGGTCATAAGTGGGTGGGGTCACTAGTGGGTGGTGGGTTTACGATTGATAATTCCTATATGTGATTCCTTTTTGTTGAAATCACACGAAAAACAGAAATACCCACAACAACCCACCGCCCACGAGTGACTCCACCCACCACTCACTAGTGACCCAACCAACCAACCACTAGTGACCCCACCCACCACCAACTAGCGACCCCACCCACAACCCAATAGTGATCCCACCCACCGCCCACTAGTGACTCTGCCCGCCACGGGACCGTGCGCTTTCTTTCTTCACTTTGCTGTAAGAAAAACAGAGGACGACTTCGGGCAAGTCTAGATCTAGGGGTCCCTGTTTTTATTGCACATATGGACTCCTCTCGCTGCGAGGAAAGCGTTGGAGCATTCACCTTTTTAATATCCATTTTATTTAAGGAGATACTTACTCCTAAAATTCAGCTCTGAGAGGTAGGTGGCTCCGGCACTTACCCCACCCCCACCCCAAATTGGGTACCAAAAAAGTACGGATGTTTTGACCTATTCCCCTAGTGAATCCATCCACCACCCACTAGTGACCCTTCCCACCACCCACTAATGATCTGAATTGGGTGGCAACATGATGTAAACACCGTTAGCCGATTTGGTCTATCGTTAACCAATAGGAAGGGAATGTCCTTAGGTTCCCTTATATTATAACCGATAATGATTACCGACACTATCGACCCACACTATAACAGATAAAACTCTACGGACTAAACAATCAACTACTTCATTCTTTCTCTTATTTATCAGGCACTATAGACACCAATATCTTACGACGTCGGACATTGAATAAATGAAAATCCTTCAACAAAGATGAACTACTCAAGAGTGAGCTCAGTCAACGGGTCTCTGTTAGTGTCAGCGTTCTCCCTCCAGACAGTCTTCATTGTCTCCGGTAACCTCCTTACGATTCTAACCTTCATCAGAAATCCACACTTACGCAAGCGTAGTATGTATATGGTTATCAACCTCAGTGTCGCAGATTTTCTCGTTGGCTTGATCCCATCCGCGTTGTTCACCTACATACTTGGGAGTTACTACTTTAGCTGGTCCAAGTATCCAAGGTGGATTACAGCAGTTCAAGAAATCAGTGATATTTGGTTAAGTCTTGTTTCTATTACGACGCTAACAGTCGTGTCCATAGAGCGCATGTACGCAACATTGTGGCCGCTGAGCCATCGGAGTAGAGGAGGTTGGGTAGTTCACACTGTAGCGATATTCTCGACATGGGCTGTTTCTGCAGCGATCGCCGTCCTGCATCCTTTGGTGAAGCACAACTACATACAAGGGCATGGCTGGATCTTGCACATACCCATTACAATGTGTCTTATTCTGATAATAATTATGGGCGCATCCTATGCTGCTGTTTTCTATGCCTTCAAGAGACAGCAAAATAATGTCGCAAACACTGGAAACGCAAATCAGCCTCACAGCTCCAGGGCACGCGAGAAAAAGCTCATCATAACATTACTTGTTGTGACATCAACTTCTCTGGCATTGTGGCTTCCTTTCGCATTGGTGAACTTCACACTAACACGGACAACTCTGACTCACACAGCCGAGATAGTATTTGCATTCAAGCTACTTCACTATGCCAACTCTGGAGTAAATGTGCTGATCTATGCGGCGAGAATGAGAGAATTTAGAACTGCTCTGATCAGATTGCTATGTACATGTTCTTGACAATAATTACTATAAAATATCGTTGTAGAGAATAATAAGCCAACATAGGGATCGATAACAAGACAAGAAAAATGTTATCCATCACAAAAAAACTGCACGAAAACACGATTAATTCTACCCACGCCATGCTGTCTGATTTAGAAGTTAGATATATACAAAGTCAGACATTTTCAGTGCCGAGGAATGGTTTCCCGTGCTTCGAGCTCCACAGAAGAATAAACATTTTTAACACACTTTATCATGCCTTCCGTTTTTAACTCTATCTCTAACACCACATAGATTCGATCTATTTAGACAAATGAAAGTGAGTAAAGAAAGGCTTACGTCACTAGAAATAGCCGGGTGATGGATATACTCAAACTGCAGTCAAAAACAACTCTTAACTGGGGCAACTCCGGATGGAAGACATGGAAATGCGGGAGAGACCAGAATTACACAATGTAATTATTATAATACACACATGCCTTGTAGTACTCCCATAAAATGAATTAAAAATCCAAGAAGCCTGAAATCCCACTTAATACCATATATATAAGAAGCTGTTTAGGCTAGGTTGGAGAAATCTAGGTTCTTATACGCGGGTATTTACTGCACCAAAGCGTACCGACTATTTTGCACCTAAATGTGCGGAATTGAAATTTGTAGATCTGTTTGATTTCTTTTCTAATTTTATTCGGCTACATTTATTTCTCAAGCATTTGTTACCTTCCCTTGAACAATTTACCACATTTGTACAAAGTTAGTAAAAATATTGAAGAAAATGGTCATTTTTGTTCTGATCGAGGTATCACCTAAAATGAGTGTCCCTGTGGAAACCCTAAGTTTAACCCTCAATAAGAAAGATCATATCCTACAAATAACATGACAATTTGGAATGTCATCTTTGGTATAAGGACTACTTGTGTACGTGAGCTGATATATTCAAAAACGGCGAAGTCAGAAACCCGCAGAAAGGATATTTAAAAGTCGTCGCCACGATGGTTCCCGTTTGAAAATTTAATTTGCAAAAGAATATAACGTTGCCGCCATTAGTGCACAATAATGATATTGCATACCACCCTCACGAGGTCTTCCAAGAAGCTTCAAGTGACAGGAAAGCATTTACAGCTAAAACCGTTGCATCACGATCCACGTTTTCAAAAACATCAAATTATGTTTTGGTTTTTGAATATGCTGTTCCGTCAATCAATCCATCTGAGCCAATGAAACTCTTGCCCTGTTTCGCCTAGTGCAGTCAATGGGCTTCCCTCTAAACTAAAACCAGACAACGTCGAGGGCAAGGATCCGATTGGCTCATAAGATTTGACTGGCGGAACAGCAAAGCCAAAAAAAACAAACCGACGATTTTAGCTGGAAACGTCATGCTGATACAACAGTATACGAATTTATTTGTTTGGAGATTAAAGTTAAGCTGGAGTAATCATTATAGAAATGCTCCACGAACAACATCTGTTTTCATGTCGTTCTCTTTACAGAGAGAAGCCCTTTCGACTGGCTACTTTGTGTACCAAGCAATTCTAAAAATAACCAGCTCGTTGAAAAGGGTGGTGAACCTAATGTTGGACATTTAAAGTGCGAGTATGACCAAAATTTGACATCCCTTTCTACCTTTTTATCCGACCCAGGACTTTGATTATCCACAATGCTCACTTGCTGAGTGTATTTTATTGAAGCATTCCGCCCAGAATACAAGGAAAAACGTGTGCGAAAAGTACGCTTTTTACGTCCGCCATTAAAATTTTATGTTCCAAAATACGAGCCCGTAGTTGTAAATGACAGCGGTTATAACAGCCTCGTTTTGAATCGTGACGCATTTTTATCCCCCCTGAGCATCCAGGCCTCTTGGCTCATTGAAGAGCCCGCTGGCCAAAACGAGTGAAGTCTCTAGGAATCGATCTCTTCGCGCGTTTTATTGAAGTAAAGAAGAAAAGGTCGACCTGTTACTTTTACAAAATGTCAGACAGCTCTGATGAAAATCAAAGCGAAGGCCAGTCGTCAGAAAATGAAATGGACCTCGAAGACTTACTAGGTTCAGGCGAAGGTGCCATCGGCTATGAAGCAGACCTCGAGCCGGAGCCGACAGAAGAGGAGGCCATTCAATACAGGCGGCAGCTCGAGGAAGAACAAAACGAGGAGCTCCTTCTTCTCGGCAGATTTTCTAACGAAGTTCCTGTAGCGAATTGGTAAGCTTATCTTCTTTCTAATTTATACTCAACGCCGTGATGCCGGTACTCAAAAGATGTTTTTTTTTTCGCGCATTCTTGTTACTCGTTACACATGGAATGGTCGTAGTTTTTATAATAACAGCTCACTGAAATTAAATTATGTAGTTTTGTTCATTGACAATTTTCTCTCATTTTCAGGTGTAAGTGTTCGAATTGTTCAATACAAAACATAACGAAGCCAGAAGAGTGCTGGTGTTGCATCGAAATTCCTCGGAGTGGAGAGGCCCTGAAAGAAGCTGGAGTGCCAGAAGGGTGCATACTTACGCATCCTGGATTTGAAGCATGCTGCCTCAATCCATGGGTTCTTCGAAATGCAGCAATGGGGTTGAAGACAAAAGCCCAGCGCACGTACACAACAACTAAGAATCAAATGAATGCTGCTGACAGAGAGTAAGTATAACTTAAATGCTGTAATCGACTAATGCTTGTATCAGGGGATGACCCCCGTGGAATAAGGGGGGTTTGTTGAGATTTGTAAGCAAAACTTGGCCGAGGGGGTATAGGGATTTTTGCGACTTTTGTACATATCGCCTATTACCCATGGGTCAACCCACAGGATTTGTTTGGAAAGAAGAAGGCAAAAGAGATCGGCAAGTCATGGTGTGCTTTTTCTGTAGTGATAATGTTAAGGTATAGCATACCCTACATATATTTATTATACACATGAGTCATGAGATTTGTATATCGCCTCGCCCTTAAATTGCAAACGAATCATGTATTAGCAATGGCTAATTATTGTGAATCAAGTCATAATCAATCATAATCAATTTGGATAGAAAGTCTGGTACAAGAGTGAGGCGCAGATCAGACCTATTTACTCCCATTGACAGAAATAGGTCAAATTTTCAAAATTTTTTTAAATTATTATTTTTTTCATCTTTACTTAAAAAATTCTCTTGCATTTGCAAAATTCCACACAAAAAAGCTGACCATAAAAAGGTCGGTTTTTCTTATGGATCCACGCCCACACCAATGTTTTGGGGGTGACAGCTTTTGTTATGCATCGTATCAAGTAGGATAGGAACACTTTTGAACACTTTAATTTGACGAACTTTGCACATTTTTCTTGAACACTTCATGTTGGCGAACATTTTCTTGAAAAAATCATGAATGTCTTGTGTGTATTGCATGCATTACTGCTTATTGAAAACTTCATAACCCCAAGGGTAGGGATTTCGTCACTATTTTATTGCCCCATACCCAGGGGGATTTTAAGCTTTTTGATTAGACCTTAAATTAAAAAAATCCCCCCTGGGTCCCCGGGTGTCGCCCCCCTGGGGGAAGCCGATGATAGAAGCATAAGTTTTAGTGTTAATCCAGTGTATTATGGCAAGTGTGTGAATTACTTTCAAAAGAAATTAAATAGAGGAAAAAAGAGAAATCATTGACAAGAAAAATACTGAAATGCTTCCCATGCCCAACCCAACAATCCTCATTCTGCAATAACTGAAATTTGAACCAGCCATGAGAATCATATGTTTTTTGAAATCCACAATGGAATTTATTCTAATTTTTCAATGCTAGGTTTTGTCTATTTTATGGTGAGCTTGGTGGAGAGTTTGTGGAGATTTCTAAACTTTAATAATAATTTCTTCTTATGTTCCTGTCCTGGTTGTTCCCTTTATCTCTGTAATTCTTTGATACACATAGTAAAGGTTCTCTTTTTTATAGATTTTTTAGATCTGTGTCATACAGAGAGTATGTGAGGCTTGTATATAAGTATGTTGGTGCCTCCAGAAGGATGCCTCTACCCAACTGTGTGTACAACAAGATCAGACAAGTGTTTCCAAATGAGGGAGATCACTATAAGGGTTATATTGAGGAGGATGCTGTGGACAGCTCCTAGCAAAACAAAGGAATAAATCAAAGGCCTGATTGCTTATGGTTGGGAAAAAAGTCAGATGGATATATACTTGTGGCACACTGGTCTTCCATAATCTGCCCCAATCCGACAGCAACTAGGTATGTAAGTGACACTAGAATCAATAATTGCCAGATAAAGGCTGGTGGCAAAAATACATAGGTGATGGCACCTTTGTCCAACCCTGGTAAACCTCAAAAGTCCAAAAAATTGAGTCCACTTTCTGATACATATTCCAAGACTTAGATCATGAGAACTTGGGGAACTGAGTAAGCTGCATTTTAAAAGACATTATTTGCAGCTGTGCAGCTTACTGTAAAGACAGGAGAGTTTTTAATCAGTGTTTACAGCACTGCCTAAAAAAGCTGATAATGATAAAATTGAAGAGCACAGTAGAACTCCTTCTGAACTAGATCTATTTTTGAAGCATGAGGGACAGGGAACCACTCCTTTACTGCCACCCACTGCTTTGGGTAAAAAAAAAAATCATGAGGCACATTCCCCTCGTTTGTGTCCAAGCATTGGTTGGCCACATTTGGAGCATACAGGAGCCCTTCTAGCCCTTCTGGTAGGCTGTTGGTCCTGTATCAACCCAGCATCTGAGAATAAAATAAGGAAGTCAGCTTGATTAGATCCTTAGCAATATGTGGTAATTGTAACAAACTTAGCTGGAGACACTTTGCAAATAATATGTCTAATGGTAATGAAAATGATATTTTACCATGATAGCATTTAGCTTTCGTGCAAAATTATTGACTGATTTGCTGTTGGAATAGAGTCCATACCATCTTACTTATGCAGCTCAAAAACGAAGGGAAATTATTTGAATGTGGACACCATGTACAAATGAAAATGATCATGATTATGACATTCAGCATTTCGTAAAAAACAAATTTCCAGAGGTTTTTTAAGTGCTGTTGGTATGTTGTTTCCAGGGCTCCTGTTGATAACAGGGAGGCTTACAGCCTCTCTGAATGGACTACCCCGAGACAACATACATATGGTAAGTTTTTTTTTTAAATAAAGGTGTCTATGGTGGTGTCTCTTATTTACGTACTATTTACGTACTATTTACATCGTCATTGTGGTCAAAATGTTGTGGATTTGCCAGCCGCAGAAGTATTCTGTTTTGTGCAATGTCACCACTCCTTTATTTGTCCCAATCCATTGAAAGGCAATACCTGTAGATGTTGGAGGGATGATCACTGTCTCCTTCTTTTTCCGATGCAGATACTTGTCTTTCGCCTCCTTTGCATTCTCTTTATTTGTCAACATAGTATGGAGTGGAGCTGGCTGGTCTGCTTGAAGCTCTTCTGCCAAAGCATCTAGCTCACTTCTTGGTGTTTGTACAAGTGTACAGTAAAGATGTTCAACATAGTCTGAAATGTATAGAGAAATGTATAGTGAAACGCCCTTTCCCAATGCGCTCGCTAATCTCATCAATCCCATCACCTTTTCCAAAACAGTTTTGCTTGCAATAGTGCTACGTAAGCCCTTACTGGCGCCCATATGTCATCACTCAATGCACTCAGTGGAGTTGTGCAAAATGAGAAGAGGGTTATTTCTAGCCCTGATTTCCTATTTATTATTCTAGTCAATTTCAGGGTACGAAGTCGCTCTCGGAAAATCGCATGGACTGGAGAGCCTTAGATCATTTGGCGAGCTCTTTGCCAAGAATCAGAGGTTGTCTGATTGACAAGCCCGAGTCGATACCAAGCCCCTCATGTCCAGAGTCATGAGATCATGTAAGAAGGCAGTCAGAGGAAAGACGAGAATGCAACCTGAACTCTGGCAACTGAAAAGGGAGACATTACTTTGAGGTTAAAATATCCCCTTTTTCATTGCTCTACCCAGTCACCTGTAAAACACCCTTTTCAGTTGCGCTCGCTCATACATATTATTACTTGGCTGTTGAGAACAATTCAAAATAGGCTACGGCTATTTTGGTCTGTCAAATCAGTGAGCAGTTTCAAAATCAATAGGTTTTATGACAGCTGCCAAAATAGTTTTGCCATTTAGAAGTTCAAAGTAATCCAGCTTGCAATATCTTGAAAAGTTCAGTAATCATAATCTGGACCATCTTCAAAAAGTAATAGCCTTACCATAATTTTGCTCAACACGGACTTCCCGTACTGTGGCTTCCCCTTCCTTAAATTTTGGATAGGACACTTGGAGCTTGCTGTTTCCATTGTCATCAACTTTATTTTCCCTTCTGAGATTAAAGTTAAAATGAAGGCCTGCAAGTATGGTCCTGTCAAAGAGAACAATGTAGATGCATTGTTGGCTCTTATTATTACAAGACTAGTGTGGCTGGCTAAATAACATTATAGACATAATCAAAGTGACTATTAAGATTTTCACATAGAAATATTGTTATAGGTTTTTTTTAGTAGTTGGTTCAAAATAAAAGTTTATGGGTATTTAATGGGTATCATTTTATTAGCTGTTTCAAAATAAAAGTTTATCTTTTTCTGCAATAAATTGAATGTCTTGTTTTACCTAAAACTGAACAAAGCAAAAAATGCTGAAAATCTTGAACAATCAATTTGGGGGAATTTTCTGATAGTCATTTGAGTTATTTTATTAATACTAATAACGAGTAATCTAAAAAACAAGATAGGGTGGCTGAGAATAAAATAGAATGACTAAAACTGAGAGAAATATTGTTGTATTAACAATGCATAAAGTGGTGTATTTGGACTTGCAATTGGAACTGGCAAGTTTGACACAGTTACATGTACTATGTACCTTAACAGACAAACTGGAATAACTAAAAAGATTTACCTGCAAAGCAGTCCAAGATAGGAGAAGGCAAGCATTTTTGGGGCAAACTGGTTAACAACAGAATGGTATCCCTCAAGACAGCTAGTTTGCTGCAATGGAGAGGCCTGCCTGATGCCTTTGAGGAGGGAAAGTTTGTTTAGAGCTTCACAGAGTCTCCGGTAAACATCTGAACCTAAAACAAAAAATTTACACATTGTATCTTGGTACTGTAAGGTCATTTATATCTATGTTCATGGACCACAACTGTTGTTCAGTTCAAAAAGAGGATTCCTGGTGTACACATCTTAAGCAATAAAAGTACTTTCCGCGTGCTCTCTGCTTTCTTACAAACACGAGGGGGATGTTGGGAGAACTGACCAACATTCCCGAGTGTTTGTAAGAAACCAGAGAGCACGCAGAAAGTATTTTTATTGCTTTTAGAAAATAACATACACACGCGCGACAGCATTGCGTGACAATCGTGTTTCTCAGGTCTCTTACAAACACGCTTTTTAACCAATCAGAATGCACACATTCACAATACAACATAGGTGTTATTTTCTAATTATTTTTTTCCTAGAGGGCACGGTAACGAATTCTGCATTCTGATTGGTTCTTAGAGCGCGCGCGCGGGGGCAATATTTTCCTATCTCTGACCTAGGTCACGGTAACCATTTGCGCACGCTTGTTTCCATCGAAAAAATCAAATTTTAGAGTTGGAAAAAAATAAATAAGTTATTTACCGGCTTTAGGTCGGTCCGTATAGGCAAAAACTGTGACTTCGGCCTGGAAAATGTTGACCTCGGCCTCCGGCCTCGGTCAACATTTTACAGCCCTCGGTCACAGTTTTTCCCTATACGGACCTCCCAGCCGGTAAATAACATATATATATATATACAACATGGCTGGTAGGAGATGAAAACACCAAAAGCTGATTAGTAGTACTATTTTGGCCTTTGTTACCACTCAGTATTACTGCTAGACAAATAAATAACAGTAATTAGGGGCATTTAGGGGCACTTAAAGTGTAAATTACAACATCATCCTTGCTCAAGTTTACATCGGTGTTGTTTGCACAAAGATTCTGCCATGATCACCTTTTGTCAGCCACAGCTTTTGGGTTATCTGTTCTCCATGGGCACACTTGTTAAACAACCTAGAAAATAAACAACTTTAGATTGTGGACATGTATGTGTATGTCACCAAGACTTGGATAATGCCGACTTTGTGTCAAATAATCAATTCTTTCCACACTACGTACAAGAACAAAGGCAATGAATGGGCAATTCCAGAAAATAAAGGTACCCACCCCACGGGTGGCATTTGGAAATTCCAATGGGATGGGGGGGTTTAAGAGCTCGGAATTCTGATTGCAAGGGGGGGTTTTCGAAGCTGGATTTCTTTAACCTGCCCAGAATTCTATATGCATGGGGGGGTAAACCATTTTGGAAATTCTGGATGCATGGGGGGGTCAAAAACTAGTGCCGCCCATGGGGAGGGTACCTTTATTTTCTGGAATTGCCCAATGTACTCTGGTATTATGATAAAATAGTTGAAGGGCTCGGTGCAATAACGACCTAAGTGATTTTTTAGAGTGTTTTTCGGTTTTTGCTAAACAATTTGCAGAAATGAATGTTAAAATAGCTTAAAACTAACCTGCCTGTATTTTAGGGGTCAAAATCGCTACGAGAATGCTGTACAACAGCGTTACTTGTAACCTAAACATTTGCCAAGCAACCCCACTCCACAGATTTGTTTTCTTACGAAGGGATTCAGGTATTTTCGATGTGACTTGTAATCTCTATTTGAATGCATAAGAAAATTTGTAACGGGAAACACCGGCTTGAGCCTCCAACCAGTGAGTTCAGAAGCAGCTATATTAACCAAATTGCCAACAGAAGAATCGAGGTGCTGGCTATGATTTTAAAACTTTATTTGAAATTCATTTGAGTGCAGAGAAATGACGGAACTTCACACAAGTTTATCCAAGCCTTCCTACAAGGCAAATAAGTTCGACTTGAAGAGATTAGAGCGCTTACAAGCTTTATTGGGCCATAGAATCTTTCATGACAGGGACTTTGAATTTGAAATTATCCTAAATTGTGTTAAACTCACTCAATTGAAGTGGAGCGGTACTTGGGCCATTTCACAGCATTCTCTTAGTGATTTTGAAGAAAAAAATACAGGAAGTTATAGGTCCTTATTGCACCAAGCCCTTCATAGTGGGAGAGGTATAATGTCAGCTGGTGACAATGGCCAGACACAAAAATCTACAGCCCCCTGTTGAGGACCCCCTAGTTACAACTACCCACCCTGGAATTTTTTAATTTGAACAACCCATCCTGGAATTCCAGTGAATTTTTCATGATCACCCTTATGTATTTTTAAATACCCTTTTGTGTTGTTTTAGGGTGGGAAAACTGTGCCCACCCTGGAATTCCAAGCTCCATTTTGATCAACCACCCTGGAATTCCAGAGGTCCTCTACAAGGGTGTTGCAGATTTGTTTGTGACTTCCCGACATGCTTAGGGGTGTGGTCAATGATAGGGGGTGTGATCAAATTACAAAAAATGTCAGACACGGTTCCACTGTACCTGTTGGGGAGTTCGGAATGTTTGTTGATGACATGACTTTGGAAAGCCTGCCACTTGGCTATAATAACATCGCTCATCTTGGCAGTTGTTGATGTCACACTCCAATAAAAGTGGCGTACACAAGCCTTCTTCCATCTACCTACAGCTTCCATCCCCCTCTCCTTGCTAAGCTGGGTCAGTACTTTCTGTATTTCTGTAAGAACATGAATAAAACAGTTTTTTTTTTTCAAATTATAGCACCCAGCAACTTACTGCATGTACGTAGATGGTCTAGATGCTTAAAGCATAAGTATGATATGACTACCGGGATTGAGTGAATATAGGCATTCACAGATGGTAATTAATTCGTAATTGCTGTCTTGATAGTGTAACCGGTATCCTGTGACTTTCTCACCACTCGGTTTCGCCACCTACAATTTCGCCACCACTTCTGGTGAGATCCCCACCAGTGTATGTATCAAGGTGAACGTTAGTCTTAAAGTTTAATCATAATACCAGTAATGCCAACTTTTGTTTAATTTTGTTTAATTAATATAAGAGCAAAAATGTGATGGCAACAAAACAATATAACACAAATAAATTGTATAAGTCCCTTTTTTGGTTATTTTACTTTTGTTTAATATTCAGAAAATTGTTTTATTTGTTTGTACAGCCGATTGGCTGATCTCCAGGTTTTTTATGGCCAGTCTCCATGTTTTGACTTCTAAAAAGGGGTTGACAGGTCTGCGAATTGCTAATTTAATTATTTGGTGTCACGTCCAGAGAACTCGACGAGAAACGTGCTTACTTTTAGCGATATGCCACAGATCAAAGAAGTGATCGATGACCGATTTGCCAAGCTGCTTACACATCTTGGGGCATTCAGTCCTCATCCACTTTGTTATCTGGGAGTGGCGATCTGATACAAAGGCCTTGATAACAATGCCCGTACCAAGAAGAAAGGCGAATGCCTTCTGGTGTCCCAAGAATTCCATTGCGTAGCTGCTTCCAGCTTGGTTGGCCTGCCAATAAAGAAAATAAACAGATAAATAGTGCGGAAATTCATACAGACAAACAGTAAAAACCCCAAAAATTCTGAATAATAAAGAAAGGTCGCCATCTTGATTCATGAGCTTTCGCAACAAACCGCTGACCGCTTTCGAAGGTGAGTAGAAGTGTTCATGGCATCACGGGAGAATCTTCGAGGATGCAATCGATAAACCACATACCTGTCAACCCAACTACGTCAAAAATCTTGAGATTCCCCCTCACGTGGAAGGAAAATACAGTAAATGATGGTACTTTACAGATACTTACCTGTATAAGAACGATGTGTATGATATATCCCACCGTACAACAAAAGATTGAGTACGTCCCAAATTTTGCCGAGTGGCCCATAGAGTCATGTCTGCCATCACCAGCAAGCACCACTTCCTTCCCATTCAGGTCTTCCAGGATCCGGTTCTGATAACGACGCCAATATTTGACAATGGTGGGAACCAACAGATGTCGCTGATGATAGTAATACGTTGGATAGTGGTAAACCAACACTCCCATATGTTTCATCACCAGGAGCACTTTCTTGACTGAAGCCCCAGCACACAGAATGGAAAAACTCAGGAGCAGGTTTCCTGCTGGGAACTTCCCTAGCATGAATGGCTGGCTATCCCATTTAAATGGTATGTTGCAGATTCGGCATGTCGAGATGATAGAAAGCATTGTGCCACATTGTGTGATTGCAATCTCTGGTTCACTTGCATGACAAACATGACACACTTGAAACAGGAGTAATAATTTTGATAAGAAAACTATGGCTTTAGGTTCTTCCCGGAGGCTCTTTCCACTGCAGTCTAACCTATAACAAAAATATAATAATTGCTTGTGATTATAATTAACAATTATTCGCCGAAGGCAAAGTGAATAGTGGTGAATAGTCCCCGAGACCGGAGTTCAAGGGGGACTATTCGCCACTATTCACGGAGCCTGAGGAGAATAATTGTTTTAGTATATACTACACGGGAACACTCCAAAAAATATCCGAATGACACTAAATGGCACTCGGGCTCGTCAATCTTGGGATAATGCTTTCGATCTCGGTATATTGTGGCAATATTCCGAGATAGCCAACCAATCAAAATGCGCGATCTATGGACGTTTCCGTGTAGTATAAACTAAAATCAAATAGCTTACACTGTATATACTGGTAGGCAGCTGCTAGCTGAGCTACGCATTACTGTGCGACTACGTCAAGGGGGCCATTGTTAGAAGTTAGCCAATCAGAAAGCGAGTACAGAACACAAAGGATCTCTCTTGAGATCTCAGACATCAAAATATTCGCTTTTCTCTGCAATTGTGAGCAGAAATAACTTCAAAACACTTAATTACTCATCGCCAAACGTATTGCAGGTATTAAAATTCCTTAAATTAATGGTATATGAATCTCTGAATGACCAACTTTTTATGGGATGGCCCGGTTGACGTAGTCGCACAGTAAGGGTGCTCGCACTCCCCCACTTTTTAGCAAATTTTCATACATTTATTGTATTTTGTGTTTTTACTCTTCCCATACAATCCTTACCAATGAGCACCCCACGTTTTTATGGCCCCGCACCGCCTACATGTAGGCTACCAGCTGGGCACACTTAAATTTGGCTCCTTTCCTGAATGTGTGGTTCCAGAAATTATCCATACCCCCCTACGGAAGGGGGGGGGGGGGGGTCGGTATGGATATTTTCTGGAACCACACAATCTTTCTTTGTGTTTACATTGGTTTTTTTCATCATTTGTCAGTGAGAGCTTTTGGGCACAAAGTGACCAAACCATAAAAAATTAGAATTTTACTAGGGAAATTTACTTCGGCAACATTGTATGGGATTTTCATGAATAATAGTACCTTGGATGCTTGATATTCTTGTCATCATCTCCAGCCTTCCTGTACTCTTCCTTCTCAATTTCTGGAGACCATGCAGGATCTTCTTCTTCTTCGGTGGGCAGCAAGTCCCCAAAATCATGATTCTCCTCATCATCGTCATCAACATCACAGTCCATATGGTCAGTGGGTGGCAAAACAACATTATGACTGGTTTGTGTACCTAAAGAAAATAACAAGAAAATCAGTAAGCCTAATGAATTGTATTCACTTCATATCACATAATAATTGTTGAACTATTGTTTACTGCCCAGTGTAGGATATTTATGTCATGAATAAGGGTTCAACAAATGCAAAGTGAAATAATTCATAAAAAAATCATGCCCCTGATTGGCTCCTATTGGTTGAGTAATTAAGACCTAAATGGCTCTTGATTGATGATGGGCCTTTAAACAGAGAAATTAAAAATAAGAAGAATTTGTACTTAAGTGTTTACTGTAGCACCTGTAGTTGTTAGTTCTGGGCCACTCCTTGATCCAGTGCTGCTATCTGTGGGTTCGGTTTGTGTCTCTGTACAAGAAATCACAAAATACAGAAACCAAAAAATTGCATTGACCTCTACAGTGTTATCCTGGATTAGGGCTTAGTAATTGGTAGAAGGCAAAGGAGAAAGTCATCACAGATGGATTGGATTGTTTTTTATATTCTGCCCTAGTACAATGGTTGACGAGTTACATGGTATTTTGGGATCCACTATTTTTGGGGGTACAAAAATAAGCCCTGGTATTACCCCCATTCCCAGGGGTCTGTTTGTAATGACTTTACCTGAAGTAGCAAAGTCAGGCTTTGGGTAGTTGGACTTTAAAGTTTGAAGCCATTTCTGCTGAGAAGACTCCATCTGGTTCTTCATTATCTGTATCGCCCTTTGGAGCTTCTTTTTCTCCTTCCTTATGGGAATGCATCTATTGCATGGCTGTGGGGGAACCTATACATTGTGCAACAAATATATTATTTTTATCTGAGTGAGACTACAAAGGACAGCAGTTGATCGACAGCCAGCATTTAAGCCATTTAGCTGTGCCATTAAGCCAGGGGAGGGGGGATCAGGGATGATCATCATATCTTTTAGTGGTTAAAATCACAAGGGTTTGGCCTCTTTTAGTGGTCTTGATCTGCAATAGATTTGAGGAAGATCAGTATCTGTTAGGACTGAAATATGTGTCCAAATTGTTTTCCCTCATGATGCAACATAATGATGCCTCTTTATTTCTTTTAACTTACTCTGTCTGATGGTGTTACTGCTTGAATGCCCACCGAACGCATGGTTGTTGTAGTAGTTGCTGATGATTGTGCACCAGGAGCATAATTAGGTTGGCATGGGGGCTGTTGGGTGGCATAAGACTGCATTATTGTAGAAAGAATAGAGTTGACAACAGCATTTAACATAGCTTTCATAATGGTAAATGAAGTGGACTACTATTTCGTCTGCAACGATACACAGAATGCTTGAACAAGCTTGCAGAACCAGTTCGATTTAAAATCACAAGTATGATTTCAGACCAAAATTGCATGACACACCCATACTAGATGGCAAAGAATTTGGAGAATGTAAAGACAAAAAGATTCCAGGCAGTCAAGGCTGTCTTCCACTGACTTCTCATTGTTTTCAAAGTCCCAATGGGACTTCTCCCATCCAGTATGGCAGCTTTTGTACAACGTTACCACCTGTACCATGTGACCATCTGTTGCAAAGGGCCTATTGCCACTGAGAAGACTTTATTACATCCATTTTGAAATTGCCATATAAAATAAAAACATTTATTGGAATTTTGAGTACTTATACAGGCTGGGAGGTCCATATAGTGGAAAATGGTGGCCAAGGGATGGAAAATGTTGAATTGCAGGGGCCCAGAGGCCAAGATCACATTGTTTTTCCAATAAAATTACTTATCTATTTGTTTCCAAACAAATTTGATATTTCAACAAAAACAAGTGTGCTCAAATGGTTGCTGTGACCTAGGTCAAAGACAGGGCCTGTTTGGGCGTTTTGACTGGTTACAGATGTTTGTTTTGCTTCAGGCAGCTCCGGTGATAAAATATTCCCACCTCACTAGGCTCAGTTTGTGCTTTGTTTTTGCTTTTAACTAGGTTGAATAATTTGTTAGCTGCCTCCAAGTGCTTTGGGCTTGGTAAGGTCAATATTATTCAGGGTCCCCCCCCCCCCCTTGCCCCACAGCCATATGGGTGTTGGAATTTCCAAAGAAAAAAAAAGAATTTGTATGCAAAAAAACAAATTCACAAGAAATATGATGCGTCTTGATTTGTTTATACTTACTCTTTCTGATGGTGGTATTGCCTGTACTCCCACTGAATGCATAGTTGGCGTAGTCACTGGTTGTGCACCAGGAGCATAGGAAGGGTGGTCTGGGCCTGTTGTAGTTCTTTTGCTAATGGGTGAAGGGTGGATTTGGGGGGTGTGTTATCGTTGTGGATATATGAAATTGCAGTTTGTGGCTGTGAGGATGGAAACGATGATATGAAAGTTGGGTGACATGGAACTGATGCAATGGCTGGCAGTTGTGATGAACTTCTGTTTTGTTTCACCTTTGAATAATCATAAATATAATAATATTATAAAATGTGTATGTCATATTGTAAAAACGTGTTTTTTTTTAGGGGTGGACCATTAGAAATTGGTGTAAGGGGGGTGGCATTTTTTTAGTGCATGAAATTTTTTTTTCGAGGATTAGGTTGTGCAAAAAAAATTTTCAGGAAGTTGTGTGATGGTTTTTTACTAGCTTGGATCTCTGCAATAATTTTTTGAAAGGATTAGCCTTTCTCAAATATTTTTGGGGGAATTGCCACCCCTTCCCCAATTTCTAATGGTACACCCCTTTGTTTTACTATTCTGTGATATGATTGGCTAATAAGCAAGATTGCACTTTGATGCCGTGACGTCACGTCAGGCTTGAATACATGACAAAATCTGAATGCACCTTTTCGAAGGGATTGTTGAGTTCTCGCATCCTGCTCGGCATATTGTCGTTAACAATGCGTTTTATAAATTGTATTTGAAAAGAAAAAGAAGCATTTGCCTATCACAAAACTAAGTAAAAGAATCTTCGAGTGTGCTGGCCCCTCTAAAACGTTAGTAAGATGCGATTTCTAGTTTGCCTCTCTTCTCGTGAAGTAAGTTTTGAGTCGTGGCTCCCTAAAGTGTGATTGGGGTCCGTCTCAATTGAATATGACTTCTTGACCAAGATCTGGTAAGTGAAACGATTGTTGGCATCACACATTTTTAAAGTACATGTGTTCAAGTTAATTTCAATTTGGGCGTTACTCCGTGTGAACATTAGTTAGAAAGTTAGAAATATGAAAGGCAATGTTTTAGTCCCTTCGAAAACGCATCGGGCACAATCCAGCGACATGCATCCGGGACTCTACGGTTAAGCGCCGCCAGATTTGAAAGCTAATTAGCCATAACTACAGACAAAACGGAGCTAAACTGCTGACCTTGACTAAAATATTGTCAAATTGTGATGTTGCTACTTTTTCTGTAAAATAGCTGAAAGTTGATTTCTGTAGTTTAAATATCAAAGAAGACATTTTGCCAGATAGCTGTTATTAATTATTTATTTTTACTTCCCCCACGACAAGGTGAATTTTGGCGGTTTTAGCCATTTTCAGTGGGGGGAAAATATTCGGAGCTAGTTTTACGCTCTGTCAAGTACTTTTATCAGTTGCTGAAAACGGATATTAACGGTTCTGATTACGAAAAAATGATTTTCACCGTCTTTGTTCAGTTAGAGTGGGATTTTACTTCCCCCAGAGAGAGATTTTGCTGTAGGCACACGAATTAGCTCGCCATCTTGAAGTCGAAGTTCCCGCTTTTGGTTTGAATCCGAATAATAATGAGTCGCATCTCCCTCGAGACGAGTCTAACAAAAGAATCCAAAACAAAAAGAAAAGCCAAGAGTATTCAGCCTTTTGTTTAGGTGACGAGCCTTTTGTTGTGGCAAATAAAAGAGCTCCAAGACATGGTAATAGCACCAGGAGCTGAGCGACGAGCTCACTCACGCATAGCCAAGTCATGAGATTTGTTTTGGTTTGCTTGATGTCGCTTAGAACAATAGGATTGTGCCCGATGGTCATATTCGTTGAATGAAAAATGTATGTTGATTTCTTTCCCTTTTTACTTTACTTTACTATATTTGTATTACATATATGTCTTCATTTGAAAATAAACTTGAAACGTTGTTTTAAATTGGTTCCTTGTACTAGTCTGTTTGACTAATCCAAGCCAATTCAATGTTTTCTTTTGAAAATCTATTTTTGACAAATTGTGTGCGTTTTTTGTACTCGATTCGGTAGCCAATTTTGGTCCTCTAAGCATATTCGATTATCGCATTTTGATGTCACTTCAGCACAAAGCTTTATTAAAAGAAAAATATATATTAGTACCTCACATTCGACTATTTGATTGTTTACACTTAACTGACGTAGTTTTCCTTCATTGACTCCAGTGCCAATAGCTCATCAAGTTCCTGACAAACATCGAGAGAAGATCAGGTTTTTTTGGCTACTTTACTTAAGCTAAGTATTATTTAACTGGCCGGTAAAGATTCTGTTTTCAAAAAATAGTGCCGTGTATTATCGTAATATGGGAAACATCAGTAATGGCTCTTCCAAACAAACTTGTTTATTTGGCGGGAGACGTACAGTTTTGGCGCGATTCCCAAGTTAGCGTAGACAAACTTTTTCACATTTTCTTTTTTAACTGAAGCTCAGTCAAAGTCGAAATAATCAATTTCACGGGCCTCCTAGTGAGTTGTTAGTTATCTAAATCATGAGGCTTTGGCAAAAATACTAATGATCAAAAGGTAAATAGTAAGATAAAATACTAAGCTCCAAAGTTGCGCACGTAGTAATTACTCGTCATCGTTTCGATAAAAACACAAGTTTCAACACACCTTTTTTGCACAGTGATCTCCTGTAGAATTCTTTCTATCCGGTCTCCAAATCGATGGAATGGAATTTGGCAGCAGTTGACGCCTGAGGATACTCCAATTGCTTGGTCGGAGGAAGCAAGTTTCCTCAAAGTGGTGCGAGCAAACGAAAAATCTGTCTGGCGGCTCGAAGTCATTTTTTTTCGCCCTTACAAAGTCAATCCATTTTTGCCGGCAAAAAGACCCACGAGGGCTAATGTGTAGCGAGATTCCCCGTGCCCATGTTCCTTTGTTCCTGCAGTCTTTCACTACACATCGATTTGCGGGCATTTTCAAAGTAAAAGCATTTTAAAATGTTGCAAAGTTAGTAGCAAAACGATACAAAATGTAAGGGCTGCCGCTACTACTACTACTACTAGTTGTACTTGTGCAAAGGGGGGAAATCACGTCAAGATTTACACGCCACTTTTGACTTCGTGACCAGTTCTCAGGTACATACAAGATAAACGCATTTACTAGATAGATAAACTGTATTCTTTGTGGGAATTAAAACTACAATCAAGAGAAAATGTTATATCATGTTCTCTTGCTACAATACCTGTACATAAAACTCATTCTAAATTGGCTTAATTTGTACAATTGGTAATTGAAGCTTGCAGGTTGTGAGTGACTTTATTTAAATTAGCATTTTCAATAACAAGCGTCAAAGTTGCAGGCACTCGAAGTGAACAGTTTTCCTACACTGCAATTCCCAAAAAAATCCATACCCCCTATCACCGAGGGGATGTACACAAAGAACCCCCATAAGTATAGATAGATAGATAGTTTATATTCCACTTAGTCACTTCTCAGTGTGACAGGTATCCCACTGTGGACAGGGAGCTGTGGGCAGGTTGTCATGGTTCCTTGGTAGTGCTTAGCCAAGGGCAGATCTAGGGGGGTTATTAAGTTGGCTAGCCAACCCCCCTTCCCCTTGTTCTCATATTTCTTGTAAAAACCTTAATAAGATTAACCACCCCCTTGGTCTGAACTCTGTAGTATATCCTTTGTACTAGCCACCCCCCTTCTTAAGGGTCTGCATCCGCCACTGTTGGCTGAGCAACCTGCACTGTGATACCTAACTCCAACTTATAAGATGTGTTTTAGTATAGGCACTGCTGATTTTGATAGTATCTTGCCCCCACCCCCTCTGGAATTTCTGGTGTTCAGTTATGTTCAGTTACAGTGAATGTATTGGAAATAAGAGGCATAATGACCCTTTTTCTCCCTCTGGAATTTCCTACCCCCTCCATAAAGAAGGGGGAAAGGGATAATTTTTGTAATTAACATTCAAAGTTCATATCAAAGTTCTTTTTGGGGTCCTTCCCATGTTGTATTTTTTAGGGGTTATTGGGATTGAGGTATCTTTTAGGATAACATTTCAGGGGTGGCAGAAAAGTTTCCAAAGAGGGGGGCTTATTAGTAAGATTGTATGACAAGGGGGGGGGGTCTGAGTTAAGTGAAAATGTATGGAAACTTGATGACATGCAGGGGGACTAAAAAAAACAACCTATGAACTCTCGTGGCTGTGGTATCCATGGAGTTGTTATTAGACCCTCCTGGGATTTCCACAGGGATCATTGGTTTTGACCACAGAATTTCCACAGTGCTTTTCTTTTTACTTGTGGAATTTCTACAGGGAGCACAAGGGAATGATGAATTTCCACAGGGTTTGCTTTAAATTTCCACAGGGGTTTTACAGACGCCTGGAATTTCCACAGTAGTAGAGCATTTTTTGCCAAATTGGGGCCCGATAGGGGGCAAGCATTATCAAGAACACATATTTTTGCCCTGGAGACCATGACATTTTCAATTACTGGACAGATATGAGGTGGCCCTTTTCTTGCTGGGAACATTACTACAGCCGAGGGCATGCAGTTTTTCCCTATAAAGACCTCCCAGCCGGTAAATAACATATGTGTATGCCACTTGAAAGCATTTAACTAGTAAGATGCCTCCATTAAACTATTACATTGTTTATCAAATGTAAAGGTGCCTGAGATTCCAACTCCTTTGCCTTGATGTTTATTTCCAAGGACTGCTATAAATAAAGAGTGTCACAGCATAGTGAGTGGAATGATTAGGAAGCCCAGCAACTTTAAAAGTATCTATAGTAATGTGTGGTTAAAAAAAATATCCATACCCCCCAACGGAAGGGTGTTGAAAAGTGATCCCCCACCCTTTTGTAATTTCCACAGAAAAATACAGTATTTGTATGGAAAAGATCAGGTAAATTGACCCTTTCTGGAAACACTAACATTATACACTAGCAATAAGCATGTGCTTGCTGTCGACAGGTGCTTTGACCTGTTATGCACATTGTGCTGTTCCATTTTCCGTTCCCACCAAGGAACCTGGAATTTCAACAGGGCCATTAATTTTACCCTGGAATTTCCACAGGGTATTCACTTGCAATTTTCACAGGAATCACAAGAGAATGAATGTGGAGTTCACACATTTCCACATGGGCTGCTTCAAAACAGAAGTTGCTTCAAAACGGGTTGCTTCAAAGCAGGGGTTGCGCAGGAGCCTCAAACTTTCACAGGGGTAGAGAAATTATTGCAGATTCTTTGATAGGTACAGCTATTTATTGGAACATCCCATTGTTAAATATACATAAGTACTGGCTCGATTTTGGAATTTATGTTCTACTGTGACCCTGAACATTCAAGGATTCCTCCAAATCCAAATTATAAAATACCTTGTAATTAAATTAATCAAATTTTATTTAACTACTAGAAAAGTTGCCAAAATAAAGTGAAAAGGAATTTGAATTTCGAAATCAAACAAAAGGGATACGCAGCCAAAAGTATAAAGTCTGCATTCACTCTTCTCAATGTAAACAGCAATCTATTTTCGAGCAAAAAAAAACAAAGTAGGTTTCGGTCTATGTCGAAAACACTCACCAGTGATTCTTGCAACGATGAACCACCAATTCGATAGGTAAACGAATGAAAAGGAAATAAAGGAGGCATCACATGTTCTGCAGAAGAAACCGTTCAGACTCGAAGGCCAAGAAGAGACGTTTTCCATACAGAGCCATGTAACAACGTATTAACTACATATAATCCCGGAATGATCGACACAAAACAATAAACAATCATGTTTTTCAAGCCTCTGTTTATCAGTATGACACATATGTTACTGGAAAAACTCTCCAAGCGATATTTTTCGAGTAGATTTTTCTCAGTTCTTCTTTGATTCTTTCGTAATCTCAGCCCAGGACTGCTCTGCTTGCTCAAGGTTCGTTGCCCCGGCAATGGACGGGGGATAAAAGTACGTCACAGAATGTAGCCTGGCCTCTGACTTGGTAACCAGGTAGTAGGAACATCCGATTTCCAAGATGGCGGCCATATGACGGTATTTTGGTGTTTTCGGCCACTGGAAACAGGACTAAAGGGTTATTATTATCAAGCAGAATTTTGGGAAGATGTTTTCAATGCCTTATACTACAACATAGCGGATTTGTAGGTAGGATTCAATTTTGGTCATACTCGCACTTTAAGCTCCTTAGATAATGAGCTCCCTGTTACTCTCGCAGAGGCGGCCGGAAAGGTGGACGTGTGTAAAAATAGGTGGTCCCTTACATCTGTACTTATTTATTTACGATAAATGTTAAGCGTCTCAAGATGTTGAGGGTCTCAACATTCGACGTTTGGCATCACCACTCAACATGTTGGATGAGTCCTTCAACATCTTGAGTGGTGTTTGATCTGGTCCAAACAACACGACTCAACGTATTCTTTGTTCTCGTGTCATTGAATGTGCAGTCTCACTCAACATGCGTGATGCCCAACTCGACCGTTTTAGAGACGCTGTCACGCTGAATTGAGGAGTTTTCAAGTGTTGAATGGAAATTGGGTATCGTTTGGCATCAATTCAAGATCCTCCCCTTCGAAAAGTTATTGTACTAGTCAGTCTTTGCACTGTGCAAAGCCACAGGTCTCCCCTCTCGGAGAAGTCGATGCAAAGGACTTTTGTTCCAGACTATATGCATGTGCGCCGCTTTGTGGAAACAATCTTAACCTTCTCACTTCTGCGCATGACTAGCGACGCAATCGAAGTTTCACAAGTAAAAAATATGATTATATTAATAATTCCTGTTTGGATAAGGTCCTTATCTGAGTATTTCAAATAACTAAGGTTTCAACATTCATTTCCCCTCAGGTCATGAATAAATATTGAGTATTTGAAGTAATTTTCCAATTCAAAAGCCTCCTATTCGGACTTCCAAAGCCCGCGCAATTAGTTCGCGCAATTAGTTCGCGCAATTAGTTCGCGCAATTAGTTCGCGCAATTAGTTCGCGCAATTAGTTCGCGCAATTAGTTCGCGCAATTAGTTCGCCCAATTAGTTCGCCCAATTAGTTCGCCCAATTAGTTCTTCATGGTCGGCTTTTAAATATTACGTAAAACAGCAAATCACTTTGATCGTTCGCGTTTCAACACTCGGTTGTTAAACATGGCTCCCAATATGTTGAGACAATCAATAATTATTGGACCGGACTCCATAGAGATGAGGTAAAAACGAGGGATCGTATTTGCCATTCTCGGTACACCTTTGCACATTATAAATAGAAAATGCTACCGTGCTGGAGTCCTTGATGGTAAGGTGAAGACAACGTTCTCAAGACACTCGTCCGTGTATGCAGTTGCCGTGTCAATGGCGGGACTTAAAGATGACTGTTCTAGGTCTTGCAAAGACAAATAACTTCTTGATAGCTTTGTTGTCGATTTTCGGGTAGATTCAAGTACATCTGGGTTGAGTTTCATCTCGGACGAATCGTACGTTCTGTAGAACTCCCCGGGTGAGCTGTAATAGTAAAGTGTCCCATGTGTTAAGGTCTTTCCTGTAAATTGTATTGCGCATGCCGTTATGCGAATGTTCATTCGAAAATCGCGTCAGTGGCGCGGGAAAAACAGCACATTTGGTGGAAGATCCTAAAAAAACGATGTGTTATTTTAGGATTGTGCTAAAACTAACCCCGGCACCCAGCACCCCCCCCCCCCCCTTTTTTCAGATATGTCCAATACACTCCACCTGGGCCAACCCGTCAACTGCCGTGGCGACCCGTCAAATCGAAAGACAGGTCGTCCCGCGTTCACGCTGAGTGTGCTGAGTGTTCCACTCTCGGGATCGAACGGGATCGCTTTACACCGGAAGTCAAATAGCTGGCTTGGTTACCAGGCCATCTGACGATGATGGCGGCCGGAGTGCCATGTTGCCAGTTCGTGACACTTCGTTCCAAATGGGCTTCAATTTTAATATTTATCCAGCCTAAAACCCTCGATTACTTACAATGTTATGGTACTGTTACAATTAAATATGTTTCTACCTTCGTTTGGCTTTAGAGACAAAATTATTTCACGGTTATGGTTGTCAAGTGGTGTCAGTTCGTCGGCCATGTTTGTCAGGTCGTCCCACTCGTAAGTTTATATGGCCTTTCGTGAGTTCTCCTCTCGCCTTAGGTCACATTTCCGGGAGTAAGTTGGTAGGTGCGATGAGAGAAACAAGAACGTATGCCCTTTGACATTTAAGATCTTCGAAATGCGATGTGTAAGTATCATTATGGTCTAAAATCTAAATCATATTCGTAGCACATTTCGGCCTCGAGGTATACGATTGTTAATTTCCCCTCTGACCCTATGCTAGCTACGGCCCTGAATGGTCTTCTAGTAATAAGATAATCTATGCTGCCCTTGAAGACTTTTTGTGTCAATAGTGACTGAATCAAACCCTTTGTCGAATAGATTTTTACACTTTTTAAGTTTGTGAAATCTAAATGCCCTTTGGCATTCTTAAAACATTCCCTTTATACTATATTAACCTATCACATTTTCCTCGTTCTTAAAGGGGCTATTGCATGCACAGGCCACTTCTCTGCCCGGAGTAAATAATCGAGGAAATCAGTCAATTGATATCGATTGATATTGGCAATCGATGATTAATCGATAGTCACATGTTGATATTAAGGTACTAGGGAAGGGTCATGGTCAAAATTTCACGAAATTTCATGAATTCCTACAAAAATCGAGAGAGAAATGCAATGTATTTCGTGCCAAATATTGTAATTTTATACCTTGTTTGTATTCTGAGAATGAATCTGGAACGGTAACCCTTTGTCGAATAGATTTTTACATTTTTTAAGTTTGTGAAATCTAAATGCCCTTTGGTATTCTTAAAACATTCCCTTTATACTATATAATATAACCTATCACATTTTCCTCATTCTTAAAGGGGCTATTGTACACATACAGGCCACTCCTCTGCCCGGAGTAAATAATCGAGGAAATCAGTCAATTAATATCGATTGTTAGTATAAACCAACTAATGGTCTATTACAAATCCTGCATTCTGATTGGCTGAGCTACTAATGGTCTATTAGTGATAGACCGTGCCTGGCAAAACCACCACCTTTCTTTGCAAGAAAAGTTGATTTTTTCAACATAAAATAATGGAATTCATTGCCAAAACCGACCAACTAGTTGGTTTATACTAAAACAATTAGACCTCTCGTCCTCATGTGCTATGATATCAATAGAACATTCGGCCTTCGGCCTCATGGTCTATTCATCATAACACATTCGGCCTTGAGGTCTAATTGTTAAATAGTGGCAATCGATGATTAAGGGAAGGGTCATGGTCAAAATTTCAATTCTCCCCAGAATTACACAATTTGATGCTGGTCATACTATTTATCACATAGGGTAGTTTAAAACTTTTAAATTTCACGAATTCCTACAAAAATCGAGAGAGAAATGCAATGTATTTCTCACCAAATATTGTAATGTTATACAGAAGGTGCTGCCTTTGCTCTAACATCTGCAAATGGTTAGACCTTCGCGTCTTCTCGGATAAGGACGTTAAACCGTAGGCCCCGTCTCTCACATACATTACACTAACCGGAACCAGAGGGACGTTAAAGAACCACTAGGACCGTCGGAAGTTGCCCAATCAGTGTCACAGAACTCACAATACTAACACACACTCATGTTTATAAAGCTGGTTCTTATAGGATGAGTTATCCATTAATGTAAAGCGCTTTGAACCGCGAGGATAAAGCGCTATATAAGCACGTTATTATTATTATATTATTATTATATACCTTGTTGGTATTCTGAGAATGAATCTGGTACGGTTGTAGTGACTCCATAGGGCAGTTCATGATTATTATAGACCACCCCTCCCCTCAATTTTCACCAACTGGCAAATTTTGACCATCCGTCGCCAATTGGCAAGGGGTATACCTTCAATCTCAAGTCCCATGATACTTGCAGTTGTAAAGGGCAGTTCATGATTATTATAGACCACCCCTCCCCCTCAATTTTCTCCAACTAGCAAATTTTGACCATCTGTCGCCAATTGGCAAGGGGTATACCTCCAATCTCAAGTCCCATGATACTTGTAGTTGTATAGTGCAGTTCATGATTATCATAGACCACCCCTCCCCCTCAATTTTCACCAACTGGCAAATTTTGACCATCCGTCGCCAATTGGCAAGGGGTATACCTCCAATCTCAATTCCCATGATACTTGCAGTTGTATAGTGCAGTTCATGATTATCATAGACCACTCCTCCCCTCAATTTTCACCAACTGGCAGATTTTGACCATCCGTCGCCAATTGGCAAGGGGTATACCTCCAATCCCAAGTCCCATGGTACTTGCAGTTGCATAGGGCAGTTCAGGATTATCATACACCACCCCTCCCCCTCAATTTTAACCAACTGGCAAATTTGACCATCCGTCGCCAATTGGCAAGGGGTATACCTCCAATCCCAAGTCCCATGATACTTGCAGTTGTATAGTGCAGTTCATGATTATCATAGACCACCCCTCCCCCTCAATTTTCACCAACTGGCAAATTTTGACCATCCGTCGCCAATTGGCAAGGGGTATACCTCCAATCTCAAGTCCCATGATACTTGCAGTTGTATAATGCAGTTCATGATTATCATAGACCACCCCTCCCCCTGAATTTTCACCAACTGGCAAATTTTGACCATCCGTCGCCAATTGGCAAGGGGTATACCTCCAATCTCAATTCCCATGATACTTGCAGTTGTATAGTGCAGTTCATGATTATCATAGACCACCCCTCCCCCTGAATTTTCACCAACTGGCAGATTTTGACCATCCGTCGCCAATTGGCAAGGGGTATACCTCCAATCCCAAGTCCCATGGTACTTGCAGTTGCATAGGGCAGTTCAGGATTATCATAGACCACCCCTCCCCCTCAATTTTAACCAACTGGCAAATTTGACCATCCGTCGCCAATTGGCAAGGGGTATACCTCCAATCCCAAGTCCCATGATACTTGCAGTTGTATAGTGCAGTTCATGATTATCATAGACCACCCCTCCCCCTCAATTTTCACCAACTGGCAAATTTTGACCATCCGTCGCCAATTGGCAAGGGGTATACCTCCAATCTCAAGTCCCATGATACTTGCAGTTGTATAGTGCAGTTCATGATTATCATAGACCACCCCTCCCCCTGAATTTTCACCAACTGGCAAATTTTAACCATCCGTCCCCAATTGGCAAGAGGTATACCTCCAATCTCAAGTCCCATGGTACTTGCAGTTGTATAGGGCATCGCTACCACTGGAATATGCCCTTTCTCATTTTCCTCGTTCTCAAAACGTGCCCAATCTCAAGTCCCATGATACTTGCAGTTGTATAGGGCAGTTCATGATTATCATAGACCACCCCTCCCCCTCAATTTTCACCAACTGGCAAATTTTGACCATCCGTCGCCAATTGGCAAGGGGTATACCTCCAATCTCAATTCCCATGATACTTGCAGTTGTATAGTGCAGTTCATGATTATCATAGACCACCCCTCCCCCTCAATTTTCACCAACTGGCAAATTTTGACCATCCGTCGCCAATTGGCAAGGGGTATACCTCCAATCTCAAGTCCCATGATACTTGCAGTTGTATAGTGCAGTTCATGATTATCATAGACCACCCCTCCCCCTCAATTTTCACCAACTGGCAAATTTTGACCATCCATCGCCAATTGGCAAGGGGTATACCTCCAATCTCAAGTCCCATGATAGTTGCAGTTGTATAGTGCAGTTCATGATTATCATAGACCACCCCTCCCCCTCAGTTTTCACCAACTGGCAAATTTTGACCATCCGTTGCCAATTGGCAAGGGGTATACCCCCAATCTCAAGTCCCATGGTACTTGCAGTTGTATAGTGCAGTTCATGATTATCATAGACCACCCCTCCCCCTCAGTTTTCACCAACTGGCAAATTTTGACCATCCGTCGCCAATTGGCAAGGGGTATACCTCCAATCTCAAGTCCCATGATGCTTGCAGTTGTATAGGGCAGTTCATGATTATTAAAGACCACCCCTCCCCCTCAATTTTTACCAACTGGCAAATTTTGACCATCCGTTGCCAATTGGCAAGGGGTATACCTCCAATCCCAAGTCCCATGGTACTTCCAGTTGCATAGGGCAGTTCAGGATTATCATAGACCACCCCTCCCCCTCAATTTTCACCAACTGGCAAATTTGACCATCCGTCACCAATTGGCAAGGGGTATACCTCCAATCCAATGTCCCATGGTACTTGCAGTTGTATATAGGGCAGTTCAGGATTATTAATGACCATCCCTCCCTGTCATTTTTCACCAACTGGCAAACTTTGACCATCCGTCACCAATTGACAAGGGCAGGGGTATACCCATGTTCCCAAGTCCCATGGTACTTGCAGTTGTATATAGGGCAGTTCAGGGTTATCATAGACCACCCCTCCCCCTCAATTTTCACCAACTGGCAAATTTGACCATCCGTCACCAATTGGCAAGGGGTATACCTCCAATCCAATGTCCCATGGTACTTGCAGTTGTATAGGGCAGTTCAGGATTATTAATGACCACCCCTCCCCCTCAATTTTCACCAACCGGCAAATTTGGCCATCCGTCACCAATTGGCAAGGGGTATACCTATGATCCCAAGTCCCAAGGTACTTGCAGTTGTATAGGGCAGTTCAGGGTTATCATAGACCACCCCTCCCCCTCAATTTTCACCAACTGGCAAATTTGACCATCCGTCACCAATAGGAGGATCCTTTGTTTACATTTTGAGCTCATTAGCATAAGCAATGTTCAGAATCAGACCGTTCGAGGGAGCTATAAAATGATGCGTTCTGAATATCAATAGACTACTGTAAATAAAACATAATTTGAAAATTTCAAGCTGATATCTCGAATTCTAAGCGCGTGGTGCAACGTTCAATTTAGAGGAAACATGTGAGCAAATTAGCGTTTTGCCCCAATGATTTTCACACAATTTTGAAAAGCTTCAACTATCCTGAAAAATGACACAGAAAGAAAGGAAACAGGTCAAGACTGTTTAAGAATGAAAAATAAACTTGTTTTGAGCTTTTCGTTGCATTTTCAAAGTTAAAAACGGCGTTTCAAAATTCCGAGAATGTAAACAATGACGTCAGCAAGGATCCTCCTATTGGCAAGGGGTATACCTATGATCCCAAGTCCCATGGTACTTCCAGTTGCATAGGGCAGTTCAGGGTTATCATAGACCACCCCTCCCCCTCAATTTTCACCAACTGGCAAATTTGACCATCCGTCACCAATTGGCAAGGGGTATACCTCCAATCCCAAGTCCCATGGTACTTGCAGTTGCATAGGGCAGTTCATGATTATCATAGACCACCCCTCCCCCTGAATTTTCACCAACTGGCAAATTTTGACCATCCGTCGCCAATTGGCAGGAGGTATACCTCCAATCTCAAGTCCCATGGTACTTGCAGTTGTATAGGGCATCGCTACCACTGGAATATGCCCTTTCTCATTTTCCTCGTTCTCAAAACGTGCCCAATCTCAAGTCCCATGGTACATGCAGTTGTATGGGGCATCCCTACCACTGGAATATGCTCTTTCTCATTTTCCTCGTTCTCAAAACGTGCCCAATCTCAAGTCCCATGATACTTGCAGTTGTATAGGGCAGTTCATGATTATCATAGACCACCCCTCCCCCTCAATTTTCACCAACTGGCAAATTTTGACCATCCGTCGCCAATTGGCAAGGGGTATACCTCCAATCTCAATTCCCATGATACTTGCAGTTGTATAGTGCAGTTCATGATTATCATAGACCACCCCACCCCCTCAATTTTCACCAACTGGCAAATTTTGACCATCCGTCGCCAATTGGCAAGGGGTATACCTCCAATCTCAAGTCCCATGATACTTGCAGTTGTATAGTGCAGTTCATGATTATCATAGACCACCCCTCCCCCTCATGCCAGTTGCATAGGGCAGTTCAGGGTTATCATAGACCACCCCTCCCCCTCAATTTTCACCAACTGGCAAATTTGACCATCCGTCACCAATTGGCAAGGGGTATACCTATGATCCCAAGTCCCATGGTACTTCCAGTTGCATAGGGCAGTTCAGGGTTATCATAGACCACCCCTCCCCCTGAATTTTCACCAACTGGCAGATTTTGACCATCCGTCGCCAATTGGCAAGGGGTATACCTATGATCCCAAGTCCCATGGTACTTGCAGTTGCATAGGGCAGTTCAGGGTTATCATAGACCACCCATCCCCCACAGTTTTCACCAACTGGCAAACTTTGACCATCCGTCGCCAATTGGCAAGGGGTACACCTATGATCCCAAGTCCCATGGTACTTCCAGTTGCATAGGGCAGTTCAGGGTTATCATAGACCACCCCTCCCCCTCAATTTTAACCAACTGGCAAATTTGACCATCCGTCGCCAATTGGCAAGGGGTATACCTCCAATTCGAAGTCCCATGGTACTTGCAGTGCCATAGGGCAGTTCAGGATTATCATAGACCACCCCTCCTCCTCAATTTTGAGTTTTTTTGAGTTACATGCTCCAGGGCCTCTCACTATTATCTTACTGACAAAATGTCCAACTGGCTTCCGGTATGTCCACCCGTCAAGACCACTTGACCAATTGGCCCAGGTCGTGTGTATTGGACAACCCTCCCCTTTTTAAGTGTTATTTTTGAAGACGGTATTATGTTTGATCTTATATCAGAGTTTTATTAACTTTCTGTGTTAAGAATTCAAGATGCAGTAAAAAGTTCGAAAGTGAGCCTATGAAGCCCTCATTTGTTTGCCAACCTCTACACTAACTGTCCTAATCATACGCCAGAAAACAAAATGAGCATCCTTCTAGCAGTGATTTTCTGTGTTCAGAAAATAATTTTATTCTGATTTTTGCTATCTTTAGCATATTTCAAAAATAGCCACATTTTGTCATAAATTGGGTGCGTTTCAGCCCTCGCAGCTCTCAAACGAGTAACTGCACCCCATCATTTTATGTTAAATTTTGATTCCCCATATGATAATCTTTCCAGAGAAAAAGAAAGCTATGTTAAATCATATTTCGGATGAATGACCTACACGAAAAATGTATATTTGTCAATTATTATTTGGGACAATATGCAACCCCCTATCTGCTGCATATTTCCGACGTGTCTGTGAAAGGAACGTTTACTGACTTGTTTCAACCTAAATAACCGCTAATGATACGAGCGTGGTGACTGGAAGAAGATTACGAAGTCTGCTTTACATTTATTTGGTATGAAAAAAATTGAGGAAGTGAATTGAGGTTGTTTTAGAACTTCGAGCAATTTGAACACAACGCGGTCAAAAATCTTGTTACTAAAAAAATGGTTTTGGTATGAGGTATGGACATAAGTGATCAGCTGTGATCGTCCTGTCAAACAGTTCTCATGGGAACCTGAGAAAAATGGCAATCCTATATACATTCCAGACCTGTGTCATTTTAGAAAACTTTGAAATTCAGTTTCTTGGGTCTCCATGAGAATGTTTTGGCGAAACGACCACGGCAATAGGTATCAAACATTTTAGTAACAATAATTTTGGCCAAGCATTGCTCGAATCTCTAGAATAACGTCACAAGGTGACGGGTTATTTCCTGGTTATTGTTGAAAAGGTAAGATTCTAAGTTTTATTTGGGAAATGAGGTCTCAAGGCATCGTTGGCGCTTATAAACAGGTCACCTTCATCAAATATTTGCTCGTTTAGACAGTAGTAGAGAGCGAACCGAATTGTAGGTATACTTTACATATAGGTTTGCCCTCGATGAAAAATGACTTAATAAATCAACAACTTATTGAAGGAAGTCGTGTTGTGTAACACTTTTGGCTGGACCTCCCATGTACATATAAAACATACAAAATCTCCAAACACGACATCAAGTCTTGAATGGATCCAACGCAGAGGTAGTATTTCAACACCATGAATAACCTGAATCTACGATCTCGAATTAACAATCATTTGGGAATCATTTATTTTTCCTTAAAAATATGAAATCACTTTGATCGTTCGCGTTCTCCGCACAATGTTACCAAAAGCCAACTCTTCATCGTGGGTTTGAGGGTTAGAAGAGACTCAAGCAAACTTCTATACTCACATTCTTGTCAACTGACTATTAGCCCCCTTTCCAGTACAACCAGACATTATAGTAGACGCGAACGTTCGAACTGTGGGGTGAAAATAGCGCGAGCCAAGAGTCGACAGCTCCCAGCATGCAGTGCTCTCTGTGTTACTCATTTCCGGGTCTTCCACTTCCGGTCTGAACAGTCCCGTACCCAGGCTATCACTATCGAGTAGCGTCTGGCATCTTGAGAACACCTAAGGGAAGGAAAAAGCCGGGAATCACTCAGCAACAGACTCCAAAGACTGGGAATTTGAATGTGGTTTCTAGTAGACTTCTCACTGAGATCTGTTGTGCAGGAGGCAGGTGGCTCAGCCGACTAGCACTCATGATCTAAATAATTCAGAAGGTGCTGCCTTTGCTTTAACACCTGCAAATGGTTAGACCTTCGCGTCTTCGAGACTTGGGGCGTTACGACGTAGGCCCCATCTGAACTGATATCATTTTCGGGTTTTTAATGGGCTATGTCACGGTTGGTTAAAGGTTATAAAGAAAGGCCAGTTTTTTACATAAACACCTCGAACTTGGTCTTCAAAGAAAAAGTTAATGAAACTTTATATAGATTCATTATATAGACATTCGTACGTAAGGTTTAATAGCTTTCGCTATCAAATTTTGAAATTTTCAAAGGTTGAAAACTGCTCAACCTGGTTAGAAATCAAAACGTTCAATTCGCAAACCAATTGCATCCGCTTGGAACCTAGACAAGGAAAGGATGAAACTCGGAGGAAATACTCATTTAGAGGAGTTTAAAATCATACCAGAAGCAAAACCTGCCAAAACGAATGGTTTGGAAGATCAGCAAGACCAAAAAACCCTTGTGACCATCGGACAACCAACTTTTAGCAACTCTCCAACTAATCTCTATATGATATGAAATGTTTTATTCCAAACACAACAATATATTTTCTCAAAAGTTTCTATGTTCTGATCCTCGAGCATGTGTGATGCGCTGCCCAGAGAATCTCACCTGAAAGAATGTTCTGACGAATGCCAGTTGAGCCAATGAGCTGTTAGGCATACCATGTAGAGATACTGTAGACAAGCGCTTGATGAACGCGCTAACCCTCTGTGTGGGCACCTTGAACATGACAAATGTACATCCTTGGTTTAATAATACCATACTTTGGTTAATAATACCATACTAAGTAATAAATACAAGACTGAAAAAAACAAAACTAAGATCATCCACCAAAAAGGACATCTCAATTCTATTATTCAGGAAGCATGGTTTAAAATTCTGGATATCTTTGTGGCGTCGTCCCGATCAAGTTAAAATGCCTCTATCAGCCGCCATTTTGTCAGCCTAGCAACATACTGAGTCAGAAGAAACATCCATTTCCAACGGCTGAATTCGGGAATGTAGTGCGATACTTTCGACTGAATTTGGTAAATCAAGCACAAAACTTGTGGCTAATGTGAGCTCTTTAATAAACCCAATAAGACAAGGATCATTCCAAAGCTGCAATTCGCGCCAAAACTAGTTGACACACTCCCTCCATTTAGTAACGCTACAAAATGCTCAAGGACGACGAAAGACCGGACAACAGTAATGCGCCTCCCCCTCCCCTGTGCAATGTTGAAATCCCAACTGCATCGTACAAAATCCCGATGATATCCCTACAGAAACACCATTGATTGAAGGGGAAAAGGGGAGAAAGGAGCTTGTTGATGGGAGGCTCTTACTAAGGATCTCAATGTTAAGAACAACGGTTAAAACGTTTAGAAATGTGTCAAAAGTTTTGGCGGGGATTGTGGGTTATGGTTAGAGACACACTTGCGCCAACTTTATGCCACAGAAGCAGCCCGGGAACCTAATTGCACTTTGATACCTGATCTAGTTTCATTACCTGTTTTCGTCTCTTGTGCATCATCACCTCCAAACACTTGATGGCCACATCTACGTCCGCACTACTTGCCCCTGGAAATTAAGTTAGAAACGCATGTTACTGGGTTTTGCGTTTACTGCCATTTTGCGAGCTCTACGCCAGCTAACAAACCACGGTTTGGCTTCCGTCAATCAAACTAGTGAACCGCTCTGGGTGATTTCACGAAGGCTTTGATTGGCTTTTTGAACTAATTACCCGACATCTTCTGGATTTCTAGATTTAATGTCAAATTCCTTTAACAAGCTTGATGACGCGGGAGGTTAGCAAATTGAGCAGAGTTGAAGGCTCCAGACGACCAGAGTAGGTTTTCATAGAAGGTTCAGTCCTGAGAAGAGCTTCCTTACTCAGTATCTACTGTACAACTTACTAATCCGTCCTACGTGGAATTACAGTCTGTAACCACAACTCGCCTTCCTTGCTCCTGCTTGTAACTTATTTTAGACTAACTTACTTGTGAGATTACAGTCAAATTCGTTCTCTATTTATACGCTTTGACAGCCAACAACGCCTGGGGCAAGGTAATTCCAAGACAGGTTTCGGAAACATTTCAAGTTGAAACGGTTTTAAAGTTCATTATTCATCCAATCAGCGTGAATGCTATGACTAGAATTATTGTCTGTTGTAGCGCATTGAAACAACCACCGAAATAGTTACAAAATTGCTTACAAGGCTAAATTACTGCGCATGACTACAAATTAACGTCTAGTGCGCATGTCTATGAAGAGTGCGTTACAAGGAGTTTTTCACAAGCATGAATTTAAATACACGAACGATTGCAAAATAAAAAGGACTTGATCGGTTTCTATGATCAAATAGACAAACCTAGGTTTTACCCTAAAATGAAATCTCCAGATCTGACAGAATTGGGCCCAGAAACTGCTGACACTTCCGAATTCTGAGTACATGAGGTTAACATACTGGTAGGTCTTACGATAGCAGAGTCCAAGATCAGTTCTGATACATAAGTTAAAGATCAGTTCTGATACATAATTTCATCTATAATGTTTTGACTTAATCTTAAAGGCCCATCACCAACCGAGAGCCTTTGCAGACTCTCAGCCAATCAGAGCACCCGACAAACAATGGATCCATTTGAAAACAAAAGAAACGGGGCGCAAGGGCTCCCGGTTGGTGATGGGCCTTTAAGCGCTCAATTCTATGCAGGAAGGTCTAGTAATGAGTAGTTAAAATGAAATATTAAATTATTAACGCTACTTTTTAAAATATGAAATGTCTTTCCGTAACACATGTAATAAGGGCTTGCGCTTTAAAACCAAATTTTCCACGATAGAGCGGATTTCACATGACTGTCGTGAAAGTAATTGCAATTGAGCAATCACTAGCCAATCAGAAACAAGAGTAATTACAACTTACTGCTGAATGGTTTCCAGCCCAGCCAATCAGGAGCCGAACCAATTCCTTGCTTGTAATTAGTTCGCAATTTGATTGGTTGATAGAAATAAGCAGCCAATGAGAAAGCAAACCAATTGCAAACACGACGGTCATCTGAAATCCGCTCTATAAAATGCAAACGAAACATAGAAAAAGTTCATGCGCCTGTCTTAAAAGGTTTGATGGACGGAAGTCAAAACACAGTTTGGCGTTCAGAAATGTCAAGTAGGCGTTCGCAAAATAATGAAAATGGCAGTAATCGTAGACACCAAATATTTTTGGCGCTACAAAGACGTGTTTCGAAGGCACAAACGCTATGTTTCTATTTGGCAAACAAGACGTCGCTACAACGTTAATAATTCAGTGGTTGCTTTATCTACCTGCGTGAAGACGTAATAGTGAAGAGTAGAGGGTGCAGTAGAAACCTCGAGGATCAATGTTCAGTGCTTCTCCTTCAGAAAAAAATGATTAAAGATCTTTATAGCTTTAAAGGAAATGATCAAGATCAGCTTTTTAAAAACTTACAGTGTAGCGCGCCGAAAACATTGCCACAAGGATAAAGTTTTTGACATATTTTTGAGAAGGTCCGCAGAACATATCACATTGAAAGGCCAGACAAACAGAGCCACTTGTAACTTGTCAGGACGCAAAACTTGTCAAAAAACAATCCAAAGCGTTATCGTTCTTGCAACGGTTTGGAGCGCAACACTGTTAAGTTAGTTATCACCAACACCATCATCATTATTAACACCACATTGTCACCACCATCCACATCATCATTTGACCCAGGGTTTAATGAGCTGGACATATCATTGTACGTCGGCAGCACTAAGGTTTGGCATCC
Organism: Scolanthus callimorphus; assembly: GCA_033964015.1. NCBI lineage: Eukaryota > Metazoa > Cnidaria > Anthozoa > Actiniaria > Edwardsiidae > Scolanthus > Scolanthus callimorphus. The sequence continues at coordinate 12,065,827 of CM066916.1, read as the reverse complement.
TAATAGAAAATCATTGAATATTTTTCAAAGCGTGTTCAGCTATCCTTAAATATGTTCAATTCATCAGTATTTACATTATCGAAGAGGTTCACCTCAACAACGTTCAACAATTTTAATATAAAATGCTTAAAAACATTAGTAAAAACAGTCCGCACTTATCAAGACTTGCAAAGCTTTTCTTTGTTTTGCCAATGGTTAGAAAATTGTAGAACATGTACTATGCATTGCTTGAGAGTCGGACAAGTTCCACCATCTCTGTCTTCTCCTCCTACTCCTCTACCCACACCACCACCTCCCCCTTCTCTATCAGTTACACATGTCATTGTACATTGGCAGCACCAAGGTCTGGCATTCCAACAGAAAATCATTGAAGATGTTTCAAAGCGTGTTTAATAGAATTGTTCAATGCATCAGCGTTTAACGATGCTAAATTATTAACTACTTACTAACCGAGGTTTGATATTTCACGTAATGCCCGAACGGTCGAGGTTAGTAAGTTGTTTATTATATGGCACTTTTCTACAAACTTTTTACGAACCGGAAGTCGCCTCGTTCATTTTCCCGCCGAAATAACTCAGACACGCGCCCGCGTCGCTCGAGTTCATTCAGAGTTTTTCATTCTCTGAGTCAAACTGATAGAACACCCGTGTGTGCAAACCACGCCAGACTTGATCTAATGTAATCAATCTCTTATGGATGTCAAATACTTCGGAATCCTTTCTTTTACATTTTATAATGCTGTTTAGTCATTTGTGAGAAACTTTTGAGTAGTTACAGAAGTTTCAAACGGCAAGCAACCGGGAAGCAAGTCTTCGACGTCAGCTCAAATTATTTTAGCACCATTGGGGAAAGCATTGCTCATTACAAAGGCCTTTAATAAGTACGGAAGAAGAGTTAACCTGAAGAAGATACTTCACAAGCTATCCTCCAAATTGCATGGTTATTTTAGCCGGCTTTTGTGCAAAAGCAAACGTCAAGTAAGAATGAATTTAACTCGAGGAGATGAAGAGAGAAAAGAAATGAGCGACTTGACTATCGGTAAGCACAAAGTTTGAACTCGCTTTCTGTTATTATTTTTAGCTCTCGAGTATCTTGAATTCCCATTAAATTTTGACTTTACAGTAGCTTTTATCTTTTGTTGCTATTTTGACTCCCTTCATTTTCTCGCTCGAATTTCTTACAGTAACTTTTTTGGCTCTGTTTGCTTTTGTAAACAGGTCATTTCTGATATTCAGGCCATTATTTTCGTCTTGTCACAAGTTAGATCTGGTGTTATACTGTGTCATGTATTCCTTGTTGTGAATTTCGCTGAAAATCGTTTTGAATTTGTGTTATTTAAAGGAGATGAATGCTTGTCAGTCCGTGAACTGGGAGCGGGCATTAAACACGAGGTTCCGGTATAAAAGGGATAACCCCGGGGCCCGAGAACAATCAGTTATCAATCAGCTGTCAACGAGTGAACATCTCACTTCATCTCTCTGTACCGCGAAATTCAAAATTTAGAATTCAAAACCGATGCAAAAGTACAAATAAATGATTTCCTAGCTCTTTAAACTCATGTGCCTTTTCATTTATTGCAAAATAATTTTATTCGAACCTATTTCTGACAGAACAAAAGCGATGTTTTATTCTCAGCGGAGAGCGAGACTAATTAGTATTCAAAAGAGCGAATAATATTCTGTGCTGCGAAGAAAAGCGTTTTTATCCGAACCAAATCAGGTTCGAATAAAATTATTTTGCAAGAAATGAGACGGAATACAAATTTAAAAAGGTAGGAAATCATTTGTTGGCGTTTTTGCTCACATTTTGAATTCTAAATTTTGAATTTCGCGGTACAGAGAGACGAAGTGAGATGTTCACTCTTTGACAGCTGATTAATAACTGACTGTTCTCGAGCCCCGGGTAGGAGGAGTTATCCCTTTTATACCGGAACCTCGTGTTTAAGAATTTCCATAATGCCCGTGGGCATTACGGAGAGTTACGCCCGCTTGTTAGCCAATCAGAGCGCGCGTACTATCGTTGCCATATAATAATGAAGAGGTAACACCCCAAAGATGTCCCCCTCAACAATTATCGCCTATTTTAATATAAACTTAAAAATACATTCGTGGAAGACAGTCCGCACTAATCAACACTTGTCTTGCCAATGGTTAGAAAACTGAAGATCATCTAAAATGCATTGCAAGAGCGTCGGACAAATGGTCAATGAACATGTTTGTCTCGGGGCACTGCCGACGACGTCCCTTCTTCCTCCTCTGCCTCCTCCTCTTCCTCCTCTTTCTCCTCTTCCTCCTCTTCCTCCTCTTCCTCCTCTTCCCCCTCTTCCTCCTCCTTTCCACTTCTCCTCCACTACAACCACAACCTCATCCTCCTCATCCTCCTCTACCTCCTCTGCCTCTCTTCATCATCATAACCGCCACCCCCGCTCCCATCAGCACTACTATCTGTTCGAATGCCGTCGAGGACGTGGCACAGGGTCCATCACAAACGAGTGCTGGGCGTTTTTAATTAAAATAATACGATATTGCGTATTGCTGTCGTTGGGGTTAAATAAAAATAAAAGTAGGAAATAATTGACTGTGTACTGAAGGCACGCCACGCAATGAAAGAGCACGTATTCCTGTATCTAGACATGGATTAATTTACTAAAGAGATCAGCCTAACCATGTCTGCGCGCTGAGCATGTGCCTTGTCATTCGTCTGTCGTAATTGTATTCGAAATGAATAAGAAAATTCACAGACAGCCAACTAATAACGCCAAATGCTAATATCGCCATTGGTTGTGTGGAACAGGCGCAATGCTGTCGCCAACGGCTATCGAATGTTTAAGTAACAAGGAAATGAGCTATCAGGTACAGCAGATGAGTTCGACGCGCGATGGATGATGATCTCTGAATTACGCGCTTACCTTGACCAGATAGAATTTTAAAGGCAGTGAGAACACAGTTGAGGGTTTCTCGGAGTGACAGCTCCTGTACACGAACAAAGTGTGGGTGAGCATCACAAGACTATGTTTGAATGGCAATGTAGTTACCTAACAAGGAATAGCTTTTAACAGTCATTCGTCGAAGGCGATGTGAATGTCGGCAAATAGTCACTGAGACTACTAACTGTTTTAGAATAATTACTGACTTTTTACTTTACCGTCTCTTTTTTCTTTTTTACTAAGATTTGGACAAAACTGTTCTTTATTGGTTATTTCAGTGACCATAATAATCGCACGTGCATTAGCAACGATTTCAATTTTTAGTCTTCTCAACCAATCAGCGCTCGGAATTTTTCATAGTCACTTGTTTAATAATACCTAAACAGATTAGAAACTAAATCAAACTAGCCCCAGCGCGACAGGACTCAAGCCAGTTTTGATCATGTAGAAACGTACAAACTGAAAACGTATGAAGCTGCATTGAGGGAATTTCCAAAGTTTGCATTCATGAGACACATTAAAGGGGCACTCGTACACTTAATTTGTGTACAACCCGTCAAAAAATAAGTCCGATCACCAAAAATACATTTAAATTTACTGAGAATAACCAAAATAACAGTCCAGGTTGGTTAAATGACCTTTTAATGGTTAAATCAATACAAATCTATTCTTGGTTTTCGCTTGTCCAAATTATAGGAATAGTATCAGAATGGTAAGATAGACAGAACCCAAAAATGGCAAGATTTCTACCGTAAGGTCAGGTAAAGTCAGATAGGCTTGATTCTTTGCATAGAGAATCCTTATACAATAAGAAACAAAATATCAAATATGACGTTTTTCTAATGGATCCATCTTTAAGATACGAGGGGTTACACTTTGGTTGCTGCAGCACTTTTTGACATTTTTTGTTAGAATTGTACAAATTTTGCCATAAAACGATGCAGTAACCAAAGTTTAGCAGCTGATATCTTAAAGACGGATCCATTAGAAAAAAGTCATACTTGATATTTTTGTTTCTTATTGTATAAGGATTCTCTATGCAAAGAATCAAGCCTATCTGACTTTACCTGACCTTAGGGTAGAAATCTTGCCATTTTTGGGTTCTGTCGGTAAGATATGAACTTGTATAACATGCTGACATGCCAAAAAGGTAAGAACGGTGCAAATCGAGTGAAATACGGCAAGTTCAAAATACGTGATTGGTTTGCGTGACATAAATAGCTTTGGCGATATCTCGAGAACAGAAGGTGCCGAAATTTCGTGTTTCAAATCCTTGAATAGAGTTATATTCATCACAGAAAGGACATCTCTGTAGGTCTCTTGGTTTAGAAGCTTTTTGATGACGTCACATGAAAACCGAGAATAGTGTTTTTATCTATTATTATACATTGTACTCACTATCTCGATTCTGATTGGCTAAAAGCGCGCGCTTTACTTTGGGAATCACGCACTTTAAGGGTCTCCAAGGAATCAGCATGCTGATTCTTGAAGAATCAGCTAGCTGATTCTTGATCCTACGCGCGCAATGTTTCATGGGACTACAGCCCTTGAATGTTTCCCCTATTTAACAAGGCGCTTGTGTAAAAGAAATCGCTTGACAGAAAGAAAGTATTTTCACTGAATCAATGTATAATAAAACAATTATTGAATTCGGTTTTTGTGATTTCCAGAATAAACAATGTCTCGGCAAGTGGAATCAGGCTCGGCCTTTCGACATTGTTTATTCTGGAAATCACAAAACCTCATCCAATAATTGCTTATTATCAAGAGGATCGAATTGGATTGCGATTTGAATTATTTGCTTGTTAGGCAAGCGTGCGAGTGCCCCTTTAAATAATTACCATTGCTGTTACGGTGTTCATAGCCGCTATCAGATCAGAGAAGAAATCTACGTTAATGAGATGCGCGTATGTACCCAGTCCCTCCAAGACGGGCGAGAGGAGAGGAGACTGAGGAGCATTCTTCAGAACTCGGAAGTAAATCAGGAAAACGAACTTCAGGATCTCTGTGTGCTATAAATAAAAAGACACATCAAGAGCACGTAGTAGAGTAATACCTCAAAAGCACGTTTGGAAACAAAAGTTCAAAGAGTTTATTGTTGCATAGGAAACACAATGCTAACACATAACAAAAGGTTATATGTGTAACGAGCTTGATTAGTTCCCGAGTGTCACATTGCATTTATGACAGGCCTTTATTACAACAAACTGGTTCATATTGTGTGTTGATCTTTGTTCTACTGTGTTTCACGTCTTTCGGATGAGACAATAAACCCGAGGTCCCGTCTCGCCTTTCTACTCTACCCAGTTTCAGGGGGACGTTAAAGAACCACTGGGGACGTAATAAACCCTCTGGCAGTGACCACCCTCAGAGTCTGTGCTTATGACCGCTTGGCTGCCAGTGGCGCTGTTGAGACCCAGCGCAATTCAGCTTACGAGCTGACATAATATTTATTTTTATCTTTTTAAACCTCGGCTCAGCGTTACGGCGTTGGCTCTCGCCGCTGTGAGCCGGGGTCCACTCCCGGCCCGGACAGAGGAAAATTTATTTCTGTTCAGGTCATGGTCGAAACTGGTTCAGTGGTGAAACAAGTTTAGTGGTGTACTTTGTTCTACTGTGTTCCAGTAGAGGTACCATCTCGCTTTTACTAGCCATACCAGTTTCAGGGGGACCACTGAGGACGTAAAAAACCCTCTGGTAGTGACCACATTTAGTGTCTGTGCTTATGGTCGCTTTGCTGCCAGTGGCACCATTGGGACCCAACGTAATTCAGCTTACGAGCTGTACGTTTGGGGAGTCAGCCTCCAACATTTTCATAACTAACCGTTTTCGCGACTTTCTGGTGACTTTCCACGGCTTCCGTTTCTTGTAACTCTTTATCCAACTTCTTCATCTCTTTTTGTCTCTGACGAGAAACAGTCAATAAAAAATGGCGCTCAATTATCCATAATAATGAAAAAGAGGAGATAATGATGGTGATCCTTTATTTCAACACGGTAACAATCTCATTTTTCAATGGTATTCTGATTGACCTCGTGCTGCTGAATCTCCCTCACAAAATGAGAGGGAGACCGAGCAGCAGGAGGATTTATGGAAAATTGGTTGCCCATTGCATTTTATCACAGGTGCTCATTACTAGAGAAGGAGGAATAGCCCTTGTTTGTACAACCAACGGAAATGCAAAGTAAAATAAAACTTGTGACTAACTGTGTTTACTCAGGAAGAACACTTTGAAAAAAAAATAGTGGTGTCACTCTTGGTGTAGCCTGCGTAGCTGGCGGTTTAGTGGTGTTTTAGCAGTTTTTTATCCGCGAAATCTTCGTAGAAATCTTCGGTAGCTTGCTTGTTGTTCGATGAGATTGCCGCGCGAGCGCTGGGGCATAGTGCGCCTGTTTTTTCTCCAAGCCCACCCTCCCCCCAGGGCGCATTTTCTAGCGTTGTTCTTCGTTACGGAAGCATTATGGAAGACGAGAGCTGAAAGTCTCGTCGCCAATGGCGGCCATGTAGCGTGACAAGATGAAATATCAGGCTCCAATGGCAACAAAATGAAGAATTTCAGTCACCAAATACCAAATACACCGATCCCGTTTTCACTTGATTAAACACCAAACAATGGGTAGTTTTTCCCTATGGAATTCAAAATGTCCGAACAATAAACTCGAAGTCAAAGATTAAATGAATTCTTCAACTTTTCCTGACGATAATAGACCTCCTCGGCTTGGGCGTAATGTTTTGCCCATTTCAGATCACGTGGCATTCCTATGAGTGTTCTCTCTTTGTTTGGAATGATTCCATATTTCATATATCCTTTGGTGCGTAGCAGAAAAAGAAAGAGAGAATACTCATGGGAATGCTACGTGATCTGAAATGGGCAAAACAAATGGGTAAGCCGAAGAGGTCTGTTAACCAAGCGACAAAGCTATCTACCATGTGCCAAGAGCCTTTGCTTGGTGAGCTGAAACTCTATTAACTAGTATTAGTTTACAGTTGACGCGGTTTCCATTGATATTCGTAGGGAATTAACTCGGATAATGGCTCTCAACAAACTAAAAGTCGGGGAGGGATTTGAATTCTCCAGGGAAAGGTTGGGGTTGATCAATAGAATTGAATTGAATTTCTAGGTAAATATATTGCTCATTATGGATTAATAGGTAAGTATATGGCTCATTATGGATTAATAGGTAAATATCTAGTTATTTACCTATGAATCCATAATAAGCCATATACTTACCTGTAAATCAATAATGTGTGGTTCCAGAAAATATCCCCCCCCCCGGAAGAGTGTTGAAAAGTGACCCCCCACCTCTCTGGAATTCCCGAAGAAAAATACAGTATTTGTATGGAAAATATATCCTTTCCTATTATCCTTCCTATGGATAATTTCTGGAACCACACAATAAGCCATTTTTACCAAGACTTCAAGGGGCACTGTCACGTTTGTTTCATCAAAATATTTTAAAATAAGACAAGTGTTCTACAGAAACAACTCCGAACCTATATTCTGTTTCAAATTAGTCTTAAAAAGAAAAAGAAACTTGTTCAGCCTGTTCGAAAATCAAAAATGCCAATTAGCAATCCAATTCCATCCGCTCGATTATACACGAAAATACTCCAAATTTGTATTGATCTAGCAGCTGAAAGGTTAGGTATAAAACGTAGACCATTATTTTGTTGATTTGTAGGGAGTTTGACTGCATTTAAGCTACTTAAAATGACCCCAAGTTAGACCAAATCCATGATAGACCATGACAGTTGCCCCTTTCACAATGACTAATTCAATTATCAACCCAAACATTTAACTAGTGAATTCAAATCCATACACTTACCCCGAGAAAAAAAACATCCAATAATCTCAGTTTATGCATCTATGCTGACTGTCTGTCTATAACCAATATTTGCTTCTGATTATCCTTTATGCGAATCCCGTTGAACGCACAAAACACAAAACACGATTTCCGAGAACGCCTTCACTTGAACCATATTGAGAAGCGTTTGTCCAGTCTACTTGCTTGGTCTCATTGCCCATAGAGTGTGTTTAAGACGTAAACCTGAAAATACAGATAAAATCATGCCCAAGTTAATTGCATATCTAATCGTAGAGAGCAACCAACGAGCGCAAAATACCTGAAACTTGCCTTCAGTTTCTCCATCTTGAATCAGTTCCATCCGTTTTGCTAGACAGAACGTTATGCAAATTGAGCTGTAGAAGCTGTAAGCTGTCAGGGCGTGGTACAAATGAAAATAACCAGTAAGGACGTAGTTGCTTTTGTCTCTATTATTTTCGTTCTACAAAGGAGTTCTTTTGTCTGTAGTCTATTATCCTCGTTCTTTGTGTTGAGGTAGGGTATTGTTGTATTATCCAACCAGAGAGGAGCTTTACGCAGCTACGTACCGACCAAAATAACAGCGCTTTAATGAGTTGCGCTTTTACAAAAGGCCGCTTGATTGATTGGACTGGCTGTTGTACGAAAACAAAAGACGTAATTCGTGTTTGGAAACCTTTGTCAATCATAGTTGAATAAAAGTTGTCATTCATTTTCTTCAGCATCACAACTTTATTGTGCATGGTAAAAATTAATTGCAATGAGTTTCTCTGGGGAACCCACTTCTATGAAAGCAGCTAAATAATTAACAATAGTTCCTATTGGAATCCGCTATCTTTTTCAATTGTAAACTGTACTCCTTTTCAAAACTGTTAAATTCAATGAGAAGAATGCATTTCATTTGTCCCTGTTTTCTGAAAACCTTGTCAACTGTAAACTAAGTCCGTTAATTACCTCGATTCTCGGCAATAACCCCAATACATCCCTCGGGCCTACGGCCCTTGGGATGTATTGGGGTTATTGCCTCGAATCTCGGTAATTAACTCTAACATAGTTCTCACTAGAGCTGCCCCCGTGCTTTTTAAACTGCAGATGTATTTCAATTAACATTTTTACTGCTGTTTCAGACAACACGCGAATCCACCGTTATCAGCTTGTTGGAGTTTGTCAGTTGTATTACAAAACCGTTAAAGATACATGTGAAATTCTATAAGCCGAAACTCTATAAACAATTCTAACCAAAAGTACGAAAAGCGTCAAAAGCCGTCAAAACTCTTGCGAAACTCTAGCGAAATACCGAAAACTCTTCTGAAAACTATTGTGTCACAATTCCAAAACGACTATTAATACACATTCTTACTCAGAAACACTATGAATATGAATACTTGAAAGCTTAAAGCCATTTGATCTTTCCGGAAATACTTACAACGGATAACAGAACACAAGACTTTAGACTCTCGTGTCTCGTTGGCTGTCTCTGCTTCGCGATTTCTCTGCTTTTGCTCTTTTTCAATCGCTGCTCCCTAATAACCTATATCTGCGTTTTTATACCAGCTATCACCTGAAGCTGCTAAAGAGCTTATAATAGAACTTAATTTAACAGAACTAAAAAACGCGTTCCGCCCTTGCCAGATTTCCGGTCAACAAAGGTAGACTATTTTAACCTACTTAAGAGGCAACCATTACACAGCAGACAGCGCACACATCGGAAGAAGACAAAAACGCCTACTTCTCCCTTGTACTGATGCAAAAATAATAATTCTAAAGTCCTCTTTATGAGTGTTGTGAACTTATAAAAGGAAATCTTGTCGGTAAATTATCACATTCTTTTGTAGCGGACCTATTGTTAAGCACAATAGCAACTATTTTGAATGCTTTACTACTATTATGAGGTTTAGAGCTCTTAGCTTTGTGAACATTCAAGTTTTTCTCTAGACTACACAGCCACAGCAGCTCAACATTTGCTAAATTCTGAACTATGGACTGCACCGACTGACTTCGGCTGAGCGTCTCCTTAGAGTTTTTGGTGATTTATTAAATGTCACGACCAGTTTGTTGTGAATGTTTAGAATTTTTATTATCCGCCAGTGACGTGACAACAGTAGAGGTCTCAAACCCACGCTTACGAACAACAGCTCTTTGTTAGGCTCTGCCAATCATTTGCGTTCCTTTGCGAATCACATGATCCCGTCATCCAATCATAAACGTTACCCAAGACCTTTTGCGGGCTTTTTGGCAATGACCATAGCTCCTTTGCGCCAATCATTTGCGTTCCTTTGCTAATCACATGATCCCGTCATCCAATCATAAACGTTACCCAAGACCTTTTGCGGCCCCTGCTCCGACGGATCGAGATTTTTTCTGGCATATGTACCATATACCCTTATGTTTTCTCTTTACGCGGGGGTTCTATAATGCCTCCTCGGGTTTTGGCCTCTGGGCCAAAACCCTGCGGGGGCAATAATACACGAACCTTTCTGTCTTTCTTGGACATCTTGCCTTTCATTATTTTCTGTTGTCTGTTGTGCCCTTTGGCTTTTTCTGGTCTGGTGTTGTTGTTGTTGTTGTTATCTCTCATGGCCATGACATCCATCTCATTTATTCTCAACAACAACAGAATTTCAAGTATCTGTAAAAAAATGTCAAATATATCAGTTTTCGTTCGCAAGGAATACATAAAAGAAGTCTCTTCTTTGGTAAAACTCCAAAAAATTCGAGGAAAAACGCCTACAAACACAGGGAATTTCTGCAGAAACCCGCACACGGGAAAAGCTGAATTTCCCATGGCACAAGATTGTGAAGCATTCATGTGTTTAGCCATGGGAAAGCCGAAAGGGAAATTCAGTATTTCCCATGAATGGGTTTCTGCAGAAATTCCCTGTGTAACTGCATTGTGAATCATGCGTTTTGATTGGAAACGAAGTGTTTTGATGCTGCGTTTCATGAGGAGCTCAAGCGGGGGAACACAAAAAGCGTTTCTCTGTAGACTGCTTTTCGCTCACGTTTTCGTGGCGCGCATTGGATTTCCTCAGATCTTCTACAAGGGTGGAAGGGTGGACGAAAAATCTTCGTGCATTTTTTCTGAAACTTCTGATTTGGGGTCATTCGACCGTCGTTTTTTTGTCATTCAAGTACGAGCGAAAATTGCAGTACAAGGTAGAGCCAAAAAGTGACAATGAAAGTGGACCATATGATGCGACGTGAGAGAGTTAAACAATTTCTGAAAAGCGCGTTTCATTTTGTTGGAGTCACCTTAAACAATCAAGCCGCAAGGGAAGGGTAGACATATGACAAGTGCAGCCAACAGTTTCGTAATAAGGTCACCTCGTTTGTCTCTCACTGATTAAGGCATCGAGTAATCCCGTCAAACTGACGTAAAAATGAAACAGTTGTGTATTATTAAACCTAGATCCAAGACAACTTACGCATGGGTTTACTCTGTAACTTTTCGTCTTGACATACTTGCTGATTAGCTTGACTGCCTGCGGAAAGTGGTGAAGATCAAATTGAATTAAAAAGCGTCAAATAAATGCATGAATGAGATCCACTGTGAAATATTTAGGGGTTTTTTGGGGGAGGGGGGGGGGATTTGTGTGCGCTTTGCACTATGCCATTACACCTGACTAAAACATGCAGTTAATGCTTCCGTCACATATTACAGCAGGAATTCTCTGGGCAACGGCTTTTTGTGCATCGTGAACAAAATGTCGGTCTTACCTCGAGGGATACGTTACCAGTTAAATCCGTCTTAAAAAGATGTTGGAAAGCTTCGCAACACATCTTGGACACCTGAAAAAGATGCGTACTGTAAACTACATAGCTACAATTTTTCGAGCTGTTTGGTCTAGAGAGCTGTGGATAACTGGATGTTGCAGTTAGTTCATGTTTTGCTTTGTGGATGTTGTAAAACAGTTGACGTTGTAAAACAGTTGTAATATCAATTAATGAAACATATTAAACCGGCCCTGGGACTTTACCCTCGGCCAAATTTTCTCCGCACGCTTCTTGTGATTTACTTGCATATCTCCCCAGTAAACAAGCTCAATAAATGCAGTACAGAAAGCAGTCCACGAATGTTATTGTTTACCTACTGAAGGAAAAGTATAAAAAATATTTTCAGTTTCATTCAAACCCCCAAATCCACGAAAAATCACCGACAAATCTTGGGAGACCAGCTTCTCCCGAAACCTTTCTATTGTTTTGGTCGAGAGGTTCGTTTTCTCTCGTTATAATCACCTACAGGTAATTATAACATTGAAAGGATTGGGAGTGCGCGCTCGAGTTTTGTTATGATCGTGAAAAAGTCCAAGAAAAACAAGATTTTCTGTCTAAAACCTTATGAATCACTTGAGCAATGATACTAAAACAATTAGTCGCCCCAGGCTCCAGGCTCCGCCGATAATCACGTCGCCTTCGGCAACTAATTGTTAAATAATTCTGTATGGGTAAAGTTTTTCGGGTCCGTAAATTCGAGAAACTCCAGGCCCGTTTGTTTCGCATGTTTGTTTGTATTTCAATTTCAAAAGCAGCGTCCCGTCCCCTGGACTCAAGTGATGGCCCTAAAAGATGGTATGGAGCTTGGATTCGTCATTTTAGTTTTTACCCACCTGCCCGTCATAACGAACATCATCCATCGGGGAACCAGCACCGCCATCAGGTTCGTGTGATAATTAAAGTGGCTCAGATTCGTTAGCAAATCGCACTGACAGTGCACAGCCACCTTAACCAAACTCTGCAAAGAACAGAGAAAATTGAATAAGGCTAGTTTTAGACGTCGAACCTAATTCTGGTCGCTCTAAATGTCAATTTCCCATTGTTTGTTAGTTGGATCTCTAGTCTCGAGCTCACTTGCATTAGGAACGGCACTATCTGCCGTGCCAACGCCGCGCTACTGCCGCGCTAAATTACAATTTTGAATCCTTCCAGTGCTCCTAAAATCAGGACTGAGACTTCTCCATTCGCCAGACAGGCTATTTTAACCTCGTAAAATCACTTTTATCGGAATGACTTGCTTTCACTGGCTAATAAACCCAGTCAATTTAGCGCGACAGAATAAAGTTCGACGTTTAAAACGGGCCTAATATTTCAAAGGAAATTGGTTGGTATAATATTTAAAGTGGCTCGGACAGGTTAGCAAACCGCTCTAACAGTGTACAGCCACCTTTACTAAACTCTGCAAAGAACAGAGAACTTTGTAACCTTTTTAAAGGAAACTGGTTGGTTTGTTATTTAAATTGGCTCAGTAAATCACAATGACAGTGCACAGCCACCTTAAATAACCTCTGCAAAGAACAGAGAAAATTGCATAACCTTTCTAAGGAAATTAAGGCTTTCTGTCTTCTTAGTTGACACTGATGTTGCCCCTTTATCCCTTTTAGCTAATTAATTCTGAGTCACGGCTTTGAGTGAAATTGTCTTGTTTGTTAGATGGTCCACTAAGCCTTAAACTGATTCATTTGTTGTATTTTTGCTAAAATATATCGACTTTCTTGTAAACCTACCTACTTTTACTCAAAGCAAAAAAAAAAAAACGCAAAAGTAAACTTTTTAGGATATTTACAACTTAAGGTAATTATTTACAGAGAAAACAAAGGAAAAAAAGCGGCCGCGGGCGGTTCCGAACCCAGGGTACTTGCAGTCCATCTAGCGCACTAGCCAATTCAGCCAACACTGAAACACTGATTGAGGGAGAACCTACATATACAGATATCCGTATAGAATGCGCGAGCAGTAACAATAGTGGCACCCTTTGAGAAGTCGATTGGAAAACAATCTTGGGATAAAATAATTTGTATATTCTTAGAAACTTTTATTACTGTTTTCAATCTTCAATAAATAATTGAAAGAATTGATTCCTAACAACACCAAACTTCAAAAATCAAATCCGAAAATCTTTTAAATCAAATAGATTTTATATCAGTTGGCAGCAACATGAAATTACAGTAACAGCTAAAACCACTTTTTCATAACTTATTAATAAAATATATTTTCTTAAGTTTCGATAAGAATTATATTTTGCTGTTATCACAGACATTTGCCAAAAAAAAGTTGATTTGAAATTTCTCAAATAATTTTCCCCGAATTCTGCTATTAAGTGCTGGGCCTTAATTAACTAGTAGCGTAATACAATCAATGTACCATATGAACTACTCATTGGAGTTTATAAACTATAATTGCAAAACAGGAACATAAATTTTTGATTTTATATTTCCGACGATGGCATATGTTTGCAGTTGATGGTGATTTGGAAACATTCAAAAGCAAACAAAGTTAAAAGCCCCCTTTACATTGTTGACTTCCTGTGTGTCTGCGCGAAGAAAGCTTCTGATTGGACGATTTTTCCCGCCTAAATTCCCGCCATTTTTGGCGCGCTTGCGTGCAACACAGGACACCTGCAACAAATATTTTGAAGAGCTGCGAATTTTTAGGACTACGGGAGTTTACTTTCCATTTCTATTCTGTGGAAAAATTGGACGAACGGAAAGGATTAGCCGCTATTGAAATGATAGTGCTTGAAAATGATTTTGCGTACGTTGTAGGGCAGATAAATTGAAAAAAAAGCTCATGTAATGTTTTCCTTAGTTGTTGCTGGGTTTTCTACTGTAAAAATCTGCTAAACAGCCTAGTCACTCGGGCGTGAAAGGGACAAAATTGCAGATTATCTTCCACCGAAAAATGTTCAGACAAGCTTTTAAAAATCCCCTAAAAGCTTAAATATAAAAGTAATTAGATTTAGACAGGAATTAGATGCTCCAGCAAACGTTTATTCACGCCAAACAGTAGACTGATAATCCCTTACGAATTGAAAATTGGATAACTTCAAAGGAAAAACACCTGCAGGGCATTCAGCAATCTTGGGACATTCAATTTGAATGGAAATGAAATAGAAGCCCGTTGCACAGATGCTGCAATATACAGTCCTAAGAAAATTGAAAGCTAACATCATGGAGTCTTAATTTCGTTTTAGTATTCGATATAATAGTAGCGATATAATGCATCAACGTATGTCAGTGTTGCGTTTACTTTCCAAAAATAGCCGCGCACGAATAATTTCCTGATTGGGTTTGAATGTTTTCTTTAGTTTTTCATTCGGGACGCTCGCAAATAGCAATCATATATCCTATTTCCGGAAGTCTACGATGTTCTCCACGCTATGTCACGGAGCAAACATCACCTTATATCCACAATATTGCCATGGCGACGACAAAAGAAGCACCAAAAAATGGGGAGGCGCTAGACAATATGTTAAACATTTCCAAACACCTGCCCCTTGGTCAACAAACATCGCCATAAAAGTTTACAAAGCTTGATTGATAGCAAGAGCTGCAATATCGTATCAAAAGACCTCAGGGAGCCGGAAAATACAGTCCAAAATCACTGAGCACATTCATTAAAGGCCGTGTATACTTTCTAATATAAAGGAAAATAACAGGGCTGCAGTGTACTTCTAGCTTAAACTGAACTAGCTGCGTTATATGCTACTCGTATGGCGTCATAAAAAGCACAGCCAATGGCATGCCATTGTTTCAAACATTTGTCTTCAATCTCTTTTCTTTCTTATTTCAAATTAGTGCAGCAGCAGACATAGTTGTGAGCTATATTTAGGCTTTGTATTGCACCAAAGAACTGAATGAGTTTGCAGCCATTGAGCTGAACATTATTCAAACGTGATATTGATTTTAGGAGACAGCTATGTGCTTGAAGACTGAATTGAGCTTTATTCAGTTCGAGGTTTCATTTTCGACAAAGTGTTGAGCTCAATATCCTCAATAACTCCTCTACCCTTTCCGCTTGCAAGGAGTCACGTCTAGCCTACAGAGAACCAGGTGTTTAAATACCGGTAAAAAACGATGGTGCGGCAGTGATTGCTTTAAATACAGATCACACGGTTCCGCTGAGGACATTTGAAACACCATGTTGAACACATCATGCCTCGGAGAATTCGTGTTCTACCCACAAGTCGGTACCCAACACAGGTACCTGAGCTTGGCACTCATAGTTCTATCAAGCGTTCTCGCTCCAGTCATCATAACGGGGAATTTACTAGTACTAATGACATTTTACAGAACTCCATCTCTCCGTACCCCAACAGGCCTGCTTCTGGCTGGTTTAGCGGTGGCGGATTTTTTGCTTGGAACACTTAGCTTTCCGCTGCATATTACATCAGATGTGATCGCGTTTAGAGGAAGTTCCAACTGCGTTCTCTGGACCACGACCTTTCTGACTGATATGTTCATTGGCGGCGTTTCATTTCTAACGCTTTTGGCTATTTCAGTGGACAGATCTGTGACTATAGATTTCCACCTACGCTACAACCAAATAGTTACAGTCCCCAGAGTAATCGCAGTTCACATTTTCATTTGGATAAATATAACCGTGCTCGTTGGCCTAGCCGTGAAATATCCTACAGTGATCCTGAATTCTATCGCGGTATTTACCTGCTTCTGGGTTATAGTTATGACTATAATATATCTCAGGTTATTTCAAATAGTTACGCGACACCAACGTGCGATTCAAGCCCAAAACACTGGAGACGAGCACCATATGCACGTCGCTGCAAACCACCGCAAGAAAACAATAATAACCATGATATTAATCCTTGGATGGTTTGTTGTCTGTTATGTACCTTTTCTTGGTGTACTGTTTGCAATCACAAATTTGGCCCCACGACTACGAGAAATATAGTGGTGAAAGTTTCCCTCGAGCTTATAGGATTCAGTTCTGCTACTAATCCATTCATTTATTGTTGGCGAATGCTTGAAATGCGAACTGCCATGCAAAGGATGCTTATGCAATGGCACGGGTGCACTAGAGTTATGCCCGAGGATGGTTCTCATAATCCCCATGAAAAAAGTACGCCACGGCAAACTTGATAAAAACGCTTTGGGGACAGATGTCTAGATATAATTGCTCACCTTGGCTTCACCATGAGGCAGCGCCTACAAACACATTTCACTAAGCACTATCTACACCGAGTAAAAAAACAAAAGAGCGCTATATAAGCCCAACAGTAAAACTGCGAACCCATAGAAACTAGGCATTGAATGGGATGTGATACAGGCATATGATATTTTCGCTTTTCGAAATCTAACTTCAGTTTAAAAGCATAGTCATTCGGATAAGTTATATTTTTCACTTGCTAGCATATAAGCTTCGGGAAAATACAGGGGCGCTTCATAAACCAAACAGTAAAACTGTTAACCCATAGAATCTACGTTCCACGGATGAGAAATGATACAGGCATTGGATCTCACATAATAGGATATGTTCGCTTTTGGAATGCCTAACTTAGTTTAACAGGATAGTCATTCGGATGAGTAATATTTTTCACTCGCTAGCAAACAAACTTTTGAAAAACATAGGAGCGCTACATAAACCAAACAGTAGAACTTCGAATCCATAGAAACTGATTGCATGGAGGAGACAAAACAGTGAGGCCGCAGTAAATAATGTTGTGCGTACATTATATAGAAATTGTGTTGGTTTCCACTAAGCAACAAATACGTTTTATAATACAAGCATAAAAGATAGAATCAAGCTTGTTATCTTTACGTCACGTACATAGAGAGAGAGAAGTAAAAATTCCACGGAAATGTAAACACAACTAAAAACTCTTAAAAGGGAAAAACAAATAAAATGTCGAGTATATCACACGATGTTTAAGCAGCTTTTCGAAACAGTTTTTTCTCGAAGGAAAATGACATACGCTAAACAGATTAAATCAATTCGCTCAAGTAACATAAGTTTAATCGGGATGTTTAGCTCAGTACAATTTGATTTTAATAATTGGACGATAATTGTGTTGAAAGGTGAATTTTTTCACGTACTCGCTCTTCTTTCTAGCTGCGCTAATGCGAGATATAGCTGGAGGGAGTGTCGGGGGTGAATGACATTCGCCAATCGCAGTTTCCCCTTACTACCTTGACTCCCTTACATCGAGCTCCGTATAATGGTATAAAGAAATTGCTACCCTCCATGAACCTATTTTGTAGTCCGCGTTGTTTTAAGGCGGTGTTACAAGGGACAACTTTTAGCGACAACGCTAGTTCGTGCAACATTGTTGCGCTAAGTTGAACAACATGGCACCCCAGATAACGTATCGCGCAACACTTCACTTGGCAAGATGTTGCAGGATTTTGACTCGGGTTAAAAAAACTTGGAACACGAGATGACACTTATTCAGCAAGTTTCTCGTGTAACACGTCCACGTAAACGTTTGGCGTAACATTCTTGTTAGGAAATGAGGCAGGCCACGAAATTTGTCAGCAGCGCGCTACATGCTCTTTCAAACGCACCTAGCCAGTTGTTGTCGCGCTATATGTCGTCCCGTGTAGAACACCGCCTCTGGGGTCGGTTTACACTGTACGGTAGACCAAACGGTGTTTACATGGTCTTCTTGCCACCCAATTCATATCATGTGATGATTCCTTTGGGTGGTTACAATTGTCAATTTTTTCTCACTCGACCGAGTGCACGAGTGTATGTGCAGAACTAACAAAAGTATCCACCCAAAGGAATCATCACATGATTTTAATTAGGTGGCAACAAGATGCAAACATCGTTAGCCGATTTCGTCTATTTTCGCCTAAGTCTGTCGGATGCGACGTGCGTGCGTCAATGACTACGACATGACTTGGCTTTGACTTACACACGCGTGACTTTCACACGTAAAACGCACCAAAATCGCTGAGATTACGTGACCTTGTACCATATTTGGATGCAGCATCGAAGGATTTTAAAGCATCTTTCAAAATCTTACGACACTTTAGGAGTCGCACGCGATTGTTGTAGGTGTGTCGTGGGCTTGACTTTGACGCTACGATTCCAATTGTAGGCATGACACGAGTATGCCGTATCCATTTAAGCAGGTAGAGCCCCATTTACACGACAGGGATTTTTTGGCACGGCTCGGATAAAAAGCAGTACGAGTACCAAATTTAATGGCACGGCTCGGGTACATTTGCGCTGTGTAAATGGCTTTGCCGTACTGAATTTTCACAGAGCCGGACCGAAATTTCATCCGTGCCGGGACTACGTGGCGAGGTAGTCCAAGAACCATTTTTATCCGAGCCGTGCCAAATATTTCTGTCGTGAAATGGGGCTCAAGAAGCATTTTTACCCGAGCCGTGCCAAAAATGTCTGTCGTGTGAATGGGGCTTACCTCGCCACGTAGTCCAGCACGGATGAAATTTCGGTCCGGCTCTGACAAAATGTAGTACGGCAAAGCCATTTACACAGCGGAAATTACCCGAGCCGTGCCATTAAATTTGGTACCCGTACCACTTTTTATCCGAGCCGTTTCAAAAAATCCCTGTCGTGTAAATGAGCCTTTAGGGAAAATCGTACGGAGCGATAGTTGGATTTTATTATTCAAGTGACAAGCAAAACTCGCAGACCTACAAGCCCGAAAAGTTTTTTGTTCAGATATTAGAATTCTTTATGTCGAAAAACTCTTCCTATTTTTCATTATGCGGAAACTGTGATTGAGAAGGTAGATCCTTCCATGACAAACTGCTGGTTATTAAATATGATTTCAGGAAGCAATCTTCTTTGAAAAAAGGACAGCTCGGTTGAACTCAAGTGTTGTCTGGACGTGAAACTTCAGAAACGTCCGGTCTTTCGGTGTGGACTCTCTCTGAGGGATTCTCTGAGTCCTGTCATATTAAAATAACTTTCAAATACGCTGCCTCATTACACGTTATGATTAAAAATTACTGCTAAATTCGTTAGTTCGCGTTACGTATTTTCCAAACGCCGCTTTGGGTTTGGGATTTGTTTTTCTTTCTTCTCCTCCGCCAGTCAAACCATCTAAGCCAACCAGGGTCTTCTGTTTCGCAGTCGACTGGCTTTCTGTCGCGACGAAAACCCACTTGACTGCACTAGGCGAAACAGGGCACGGACCTGATTGGACCAGATGGTTTGACCGCGGAAAAAGAAAAACCGTATCAAACCATTGGGCGAAATCAAATGGAAAGCGCCATCCCGGTGGAAAAATTACCGAAAATTCAGGACAATCTAGAAACCGGTAATTTCAAAAATATCGGGAAAACGCTTTCCATTTAACATCTTCCCGGTTTTCCCCCCGGAAAGACGCTTTCCATTTGAATTCCAACCGGTATTACCGAAAAATTGTGGTAAATGGAAAGCACCCCGGCCTCTCAATTGTCAGTCGAGACACTCACGTGACTTTTCGGTTTAGACCGTCCCATTTGAACACATGAATTACACAGTAATTCGACAACAATCTGCTTCAACGTTTGCCTTAAGACGAAGCCCCGTACAGTACAAGTCACTAAGACAACAGAATCACGCTCTAGTTCATTATCAGACGAAAAACACCCTATAGAGCGCCCTTCTTTATGAATAAAATGCAACACGAAGAAACCTTTGTCAGATTACGCCGACGTGACAACATATGCCAGAACCTTTCTCTAGCAGCAGCTGTGTACTGATATTCGTGTGCAAATAAGATACGAGTCCAGCCTGCACGTTTATCAGTTAAATGGAAAGATGGACCGGCTATTTGCCTGAACTGACAATGACATCAGTAGTTGGTATATTAAAGACAAATAAATCAAGTAACAGAAGCGCAATGCGCTCGTTAGGTTTTCCGCGTTTCCCTAATTTACGCATCTGTAGGTTCCAATTTAATTGATTAAAAGAGAAACTACGCCTAAATATATGTATTAATAGACACAGACGCAGTTTCAATGACCAAGAAAAAGGGAAAAACAGCATCTCGAAAGAAAATGAGAAAAAGACAGATTATTTTAGAACTTCGAGAAATTTTGCCAGAAAGCGGCAAGAAATCTTGTTACTCGAAATAAAAAAAGCCGTTGCTTTGAATTTAGTCTCATTTCAAAGGTCTTCATGGTAGTGTTTTTGTATTATCGCGCCGGTAAAAAATTTCCAGAGGAAGCTGAGAAAATAAATTTTATTTTTTACAGATAGACGTATTTTTCGCAGCTAAAATGGTGATGTCAATCACAGCCTATATAGATTCTATAGAATTTTTCCATTTTTGAAGGCTTATTTCTGTGGCGGCGCGAACCCAGTCCTCTGCCTTTTGTGATATTTCGAAATGTGGACCACAAATCTACAAATTAGGATAGAAATCATTGAGTAACAGTATTTTTGGCCAAACGTTGCTCGAAGTTGTAAAATAACCTGTCAATAAGAGATGCGAATAATGTTCTTTTCTCTGAAGTGGATTCGGAAAAAGTCGGATGTCTTTTCATACAAAAGCAACTCCAGTTTTAATAATATTGCTAAACAAATATTCAAAAATCTTCGTGACTCCTAGACATATTTATGTCCGGTACAGCTCTACTCTGCTTATAAGGAAACATTTAGATCAGAAGGTACAGGTAGGAGCGCTTGCGCAGTCCTTACGTCTGAAAGAACGTGTATACAAATGTAGCGAAATCCAAAACTAGGAAATCCAAACTTTTTGAGAATTCAAGACGGAACACAAATTCGAAGTTCGAATTGTAGAAGACCGTATATATCTTGCGTTAAGGTTTGATTACTACATATTCCAGATTGAAAGAGGGCGCTAGTGTGCAGTAAGATCTATATTCGCCCCGAGTTGAGAGTGATTCCCAGTCGTTTAATGAGGAAAAAACACTACAATCTCGGCAATAAATATTTTTTGAAACATTAGAGATATAACCAACAACTTAATTCACCCCAAAAGAACAAATCACTCAAAGCAAATTAGTATGTTTTGACTAATTTAAACTTAGGCAAAACTTCTCTATAAAAACTATTAGACAATTTTTGCCCATGTACGTCCCATTACCCAGCAGTCTAAGCCCCGTCCACACGATTGCGTTTTCGTTTTGAAAATGCAAATGTTTCTTAGCGTTTTCAAAAAATATCGCGTCCACACGTAGCGTTTTAGAATCGTTTCTGCCCGTCCACACGAATACGCTGTTTCGTTTTGAAGATGCTAATAAGCCGTATTGCGCATGTTCAACGCATGCGCAGTGAACTGGGACCGAGAATCTGACGCCCAGGGGGGTACTCGGATATAAAAATGACGGGGGGGTCCGACGTATTTTTTTGGGTATGAAATTTGTAGTAAAAGTATTTTTTTGGGTTGAAAATTCTACCAGGTATTTTTGGGGGTGTTGAAAAATCCGCGGGTATTTAATGGGGTTGAAACTTCTGACAGGCTAGTTGATCATCAAGATACTGCCTTAAGCTGAAGCTATTTCCCGGGCAATGCTGGTATGAAATAGCCTTTTTTAGGCTAAAAAGTTGGGTATTTTTGGGGTATCAAATTTTGGGAGCAGGTATTTTTTTGGGTATAAAATGTTTGGCTGAGGTATTTTTTTGGGTATGAAATTTGGAGCTCCGTCGGACCCCCCCGTCATTTTTATATCCGAGTACCCCCCCTGGGATCTGACGTTATCGTTTTCGGAAAGTTCCGTTTTCAGGAGTCCGCACGAATACGCTACGGTATCGTTTTCAAAAAAATCCACTCTGGATAGCGTTTTCAAAAAGTTGCGTTTTCGGTCATCGTTTTCATCGCCCAAACGAAAACGCAAACGTGTGGGCGGGGTCTAAAAAGTGTGTCTATGTCTGGCAATTTAGTAGAAATCCACTTGTACATCATCACGATAACTGCGATCTGATTGGCTCCCCTACTCACTGACTGTCTAATTAACAATTAGACCTCAAGGCCGAATGTGCTATGATGAATAGACCATGAGACCGAAGGCCGAATGGTCTATTGATATCATTGCACATGAGGACGAGAGGTCTAATTGTTTTAGTATAAACCAACTAGTTGGTCGGTTTTGGCAATGAATTCCATTATTTTATGTTGAAAAAATCAAGTTTTCTTGCAAAGAAAGGTGGTGGTTTTGCCAGGCACGGTCTATCACTAATAGACCATTAGTAGCTCAGCCAATCAGAATGCAGGATTTGTAATAGACCATTAGTTGGTTTATACTAATACGTGTTAGTCAAATCACACTATTGGTCTACTGTCTATGATGCGTTCTGATTGGTTGAGCTACTAGTAGGCTATAAGTTATAGCCTACTAGTAGCGAAAAGTGTCGGATTTGAAAGCCAGAAAATTGCAAATGATCAGACCAGAAAACGTTTTTGGCTATAAATAGTGTGATTTGACTAAAACAATTATTCCTCTCGCCCTCGTGGCCTCCGAGTCACCCAGAACCTATTCGCGGGCTCGAGGAATAATTGTTAATTAGTAGAAACGCGCGCGCATACTATCAAGAAACCTGAAACCTGATGATTACAACAAAATATCGCTATAGCAAGATTACCTCATTTCCCGTTGCAGTCCCATCTGTGTGCTGGCCGTTTTTCCTTTTGAGTTTGCTTCCTATCGCAACATAAACATCAATTTATAAGTGTTTTTAAAACACTTAAAAATAGTCTATCATTTGATACAGCATAAAATATTTTGTCACTGGATACTGTGTGTTCCTGTGTGATTTTTAACCTGTAAGTTGAGGTCCGAGTTTCTTTCTGAAAACAACTGTAAAGCAAGGTTTTCTCACATATTATTGCCTTTTCTTCACCTTTGCAATGGGTGTTCACAAAACGAGAATGACCCCTTATTAAAATTCAGAACAATGAGAAACTAGTGCGAAACAACTTGAAATACCATAATGACAGACAATGGAATATTTTTTCCCGGCTAAAGTTTTTTCATCTTTTCCGATTTCTTAGCTGAGGATGCTAAAATTCTAGGCATGAAAAACAGGTTTTCAAGAAATGCCAGGCGGAAATTAATGTTTGCCAAACGTTTTGTAAAATTCACCGTTTTTGCATTTCGCAAATCTTAGGAGACGCAGCAGGTGCAATGGCACCACCAAAAGTTGCAACTTGTCGCGAAGTCCTCCGAACATGTATTTTACCGAAAATTAACGTTGGGTGCAGGTACGATAGTGCACAAATTAAAACCTTTTCGAAATTTGGATGAAATGTGTAGCTCTGGCAACGTCTTCATTTTACGAAAATACTGACAATTTGTTAGTGGTTAGTGAACAGGTGAAGATTTATAACAATAAATCGAAATATCAGAAAGAACACTTGACAATGTGAAGAGCTACTCTACCTTGAGCATTCGTCTCTAAGATCTGTAGATATTTCTGATAAGTCAGAAGTACACCTTCCTCATAATCTCTCAGCCTCTTCACATCCTTAGAAACCTTAATGAATAAACGAAAATTGGTGTGAGCAATCATCTCAAGTAGACCCAATCAGAAGATGTGACAATTCATTTGGAAGAATATGATGTACTGCAATCAGATTTCAACTAGCAAAGTTGTGTGACAATCATTCGCGTGACATTGCCCCACATATAAAAACACCAAAGAAATATCAGGTGATCTGTTGCACGAAAACATGATATCTTTACACATAAAAATAAAATAACAGATTGTGTTGAATTGTGAGTGCACTCTTGAGTGTACTTTAAAGGGAACCTGTCACGATACGCGCATGCTCCAGGAGCGATCATTGATTCATCAGTAAACCATTCATTTAAGAATATGTAAAGCTAAAAAGCATGGTCCGATGGATTGAAGAATAGCGAGATTATAAACGATTTGTTTAGGGTTTTTTTAGGCTTTGCTGGCTATCGTTACGGGACAATATTTCTCCTGTTTTTTGGATCCGCAGAACAGCTGCGCAGTTGCGTGACAGGCTCCCTTTAAGCTCTGTTTGTAAGATTCACTTAAAATTTGTACTCTATATTTGATGAAATAGAACCCTAACGAATTTGTTTTTGCTTTGCTAATTTTGATAGACCCTTAAAGTACCAGATCACTTATTTCAACTCCTGGCTGTTGCCTGCCTAACTCCACCCTAAAAACAGTGCCCCTAAAACAGCAGAAAAAGCGAAACTTAGAATTGCACTGTAAAATTATCTTAACACTCTTGTTTATATGTACCTTGACTTCTTTTTCTGCCTCAGTTGGTAGACGAAGGTGGTACCTGCAACAAGAAATCATTATTAGCCCCCAGGGGATGGACTCCAATATCAACCGGGTGGGGGTGCTTGTTAGACAAACAAAATTTGACCCCTAAAAGATACCACTCTGGGTGTGGTCAACCAGTATTTTAACCCCTAAAAGATAAAAACTCACACAAATTAATCTTGTTTATTCAAAAGCATCTACAGAGCTAGTTACCGCATGCTATTAAGATATTACATAGTGATCTCAAGTGTACTTACTGCATAGGGGAATTCTCAAGTTCCACGTGGCCTATTGTTGCACACACAAACATTCATAAAAGATACCACATTCTAAAAAAGTTAGGGTTTCTTCATTCTTTATCCTAAAGGATACCTTATGACAAGCACCCTGTCTAGCCCCTTGTATTAGCTACCATACAAAGCCCTGGATTAGCTGCAAAAATGGTCCAGAAATTGTTCAGTCTTCATGTACCAAACACGCTATCGTTAGCTTACCCTGGTGTAATATCTTTGAATACTGTTAGCAGTGAAAGCATTGCAAGCTTCCTTGTAGTCAGTCGGACATCAACATCTGGCTCCTCACAGTATGAACACAGCTCTTTCAGCAGGGAAACCTTGGAAAAACAAAAAAAGAAATTTCTGTGAGTTACAAATCTCAGCCCATACCACAGATGAAGTAAGAGCATCAAACTGGACACACAATTACTTAATAATCAATTGTCAGGTTGTGTGTGCATGTAATTACATTATCTTCTGGGCTCTCCATGATTTTGTTGCTCAGTTCAGCAATTCTTCTTTTTCTGCTGTCCAGCTTATGTTGTCTCAGAGCAAACAGCTCAACAACACTAAGTGTGGGTGGGGTGTTAGAGGGGGATGTCATATCAGTTAGCGGTTCACTCTTTTCACCAACATTATCTGAGGTCTTGCTGACAGTGTTAACTGCATCTAGAAGAATAAAGGATAAATGATTTTACTCCATGGGGATAAAACCTTCACAGACTGGCAAAACAAACAAACAACAATATGAAATTTCTTCTGGCTAAAATTTAACCCTGGGACCCAACCTCATACCAGTTGGGATCCAAACGTTTTTGAAGTGGAACAAGCTCTTCTGGAATTATCAGATATCCTAGATGGGATTCAAACTAATCTGACCTTGGACTACAGCTTTTAGTCAAATCACACTAGTAGTCTATTGTCAATGCTGCATTCTGATTAGTTGAGCTACCTACTAGTAGCGAAAAGTGTTGAATTTGAAGGCAAGATAATGGCAAATGATATGTAATACCTATTTTTTTTTGTGTGTGTGTGTGTCCGTGTGTGTGTGCGTTTGTTTGTTATACATATATATAAAAAGCAAAATATTGTATATAGCCACATGTAAGAAGAAAAAAAAATGTAAAATGCTGTATAATTACAATAAATATGTATATACAAAAAAAAAAAAAAAAAAAAAAAAAATAATGGCAAATGACCAGTCCAGAAAACGTTTTTGGCTATCCAAATTGACCTACTAGTGTGATTTGACTAAAACAATTATTCTCCGTGATTGGAGTATTAAACTTTTCTGGAATTACACAATACAAATCTGTGCAATTTTGTTTTGAAATTAACTGTTTTTGCACACCCTGAAGAAAAACCTAAGCATGATCCTTTAAGATCATACCTACAGGGTCCTATTATAGGAACTTATTAAGAGGATCATGCAGGAAGCTGCAGCATCCTGTAAACAGGAACCTATAAGATCCTAGCTTTGGATTCCTATAAGATTGTATTGGATCATGCTTTTGGTTCTTCACCAGGCAAGTCACACTTCAACAATAATTTATTGAATTGTGTGGTTCCAGAAATTATCCATACCCCCCCTACGGAAGGGCATTGGAAATTCCGGAGGGTGGGGGGTCAATTTACCTGATCATTTCCATACAAATACTGTATTTTTCTTTGGAAATTCCAGAGGGGTGGGGGGTCACTTTCCAACACCCTTCCGTGGAGGGGGTATGGATATTTTATGGAACCACACATTACCAATTTTGATGCCAACTCTCTGAATCACTCCTTTCCTGTCCTTATAAGGCAACAGCACGTGTTCCCTTTCAGCTTGATCGTCCTCCCTAGTTCTAGGACGCTTCTCATACTCAGCTTCTTCTTCTTCAAGGCCAGAATTCTTTAACTTCCTTTTCTTCCCTGCTTTCGTACTTCTGTTAAACAGAAAACCATTTGTGTTATCATTCAAAATTCTGATCACATATCCAGACCTGAAACAACTATTGATTCCCACTCCTACCCTTGTGATCCCTGATCCCGTTTCTCTGACCCCTGATCCCAGCGATATTTTGGGCTTTAATCCCTGTGCTACTAGGTTCTGACCTCCAAAATAAGAGATTTGGTGGTTTGGACCCCAAAATGTCTATGCACTCTGGAATAACATTGCAAACAACACTTGCAGGTGTTGCTATTAAATGCAGGCAGTTTGGACCCTAATGTGTGTATAACAGTCAGACAAGTGACTTTTGAAAAATATGGTTTCATTTTGCCCCAACCTTCTGTGTCTCGAATCCACCTTCAATCTTACATCTACCAGAATCATTGAACTGTCCAGAGGTGCAGCATTAGAATTACATTAGAATTACAGCAATCAATGGCTTTTTCAATAGACGTTTTCCGCTTGGGCGGGGGTCCTGCAGTTTGTTTCCCCTACTGGCACTCAAGCAAAACAAATCTTTTGTTTTCTCCCTTAATGCACGAGCAAGGTCTTTAATATTCATGTGACCAAACAAAAAAATTGTTTCGCATGAGTGCCAGTTAGGGAAACAAACCACAGGACCCCCACTCAAGTAGAAAAGGTCTATTAGATCAATCATTTACTCCTTTCAGGTTATGTGATGCAGCCCATATTACGTACATTCCCATACTATGATCATGTGTTAACTCTGGCCGTGATTGAAACTAAAAATGGATTGATCGTGCTCATTTAAAGCTATTAATACTGGGCTGAGTGGAAATGCTAGTTGGCAGTTCATTCCAGAGTTTGATGGGGAAGAAGCTTTCCTTTGTAGATGTTGGTTCTGCAACATTATAGAGACTGTGGCATAGAGCGGTTTTCATATGACTGTCATGAGTAATTACAAATGGAGATTTTTTAGATAAACTTAAAATAGGTAATTCGAGCTTTAGGTTCAGCTTCGGTTTCAGTAAGTTTATAGCAGTATACAGTTTCATCCGAGGCTCAGTTGCTATTAGTGTTCATATAGTGCGGAGCTAGTGCCATAATTGTAAAGGCCTTATAACACAACTTTAAGTACAGTTTTCGCATGTACAATCTCTGGCCGCGAAGAAAATCTGTAGATTATTCATCCCTGCACTCGGCCAGTTTCGCAGTTCCCATGGAAAACAAGACCCAACAGCACACGGATGATTCTGGCGCGGAGCAAGCTGCGCCAGTATTCACAGAGGCTTCCCTAGAGGAGCTAGAAGTGCTGGTCCAACGAGAGGAGGCGGACCTCGAAGCCACCCGGCGAACGCAGCGCCGCCAGCAGTTACAGGATAAATTAGCCACGCTGCGAGCTGCCAAGGCCAATGCGCAGGGAGCGGCGACTGGCACTTCGAGCTCCAAAGCCACCGCCCCTGTGATTGCTTCTGGTTGTGATTGCTGGAGGGCATGATCTTTGATCCTTCAGCCAATCAGATCGCATAGAGAAAACAATTACACAATTACTTGTGATGTACTTCGTTCAAGAAAAGGAGATTGGAAATTACCTCGCTCTCTGATTGGTTTGTTGCTGACTTACTATCATATTTGATTGGTTAGTGAATTACTCATGAATTGCTTTCACGACAGTCATCTGAAATCCACTCTATCCTGCTGGATGGTATTGTGATGTTCTTGTGTAGTTTGGTGGAACAACATTTGATGGCAAAGGAATTGCTACCAAGCCCCTAGTTACTTTGAAAAACAATATAATGGAAAGAATAAAGCTAAATCAGAGTTACAGTTCATAAAGCGAAAAAGTTACCCAGCTGTGCCTTTCAGGATACCTGTACCTGTGGTCTGCAGGCCTGCAGTTCCACAGAACTTTTTAACTTGGCCAAGCGTTCTTTCGCCCAGTAATCTATAATTACCAATAGAATACTTACATGGAACCATCGTCTTTCAAACTGGTCAGGAAATCAAGGTTCTGGTAGCAATTTTGATAGAAATCCAAGTCCTCTTGGTCGACAACTGTGGCCTCACTGGCACCTCGGCTCGTCACGACATATTCGCTTCCTGGTTGCTTTTTCTTGATCTTTTTGATTTTCTTTTTCACTTTAGATCCTTTCTTAGCCTTCGCCTTGGCCATGTTTGTATCAAGTTAGTTATTTAGGGGTTTAAAAGAGGTCAAAACAACGGGCTTGTGTGCATCGTTCGCTGATGTTTCTTGGCCCACGTGCATGTCAGCGGTTTCATTAGTAAGGTTAGCACTTCATGTAAGCCGCACGAATTCGTCGCAAACGGACCAACAAGAGGTTGCATAGCAAATTTCACTGGTCCATCCCGGGACGTTTCAGCCTACATAGATGAAAATGGGCCAAGATTTTATTAACAATAATTAACAGTTAGGCTCAATTAGGCGCCGAAGGCCGGACGTGATTATCGACGAATCTAGTCACCGAGACGAATAATTGCTTATAAGGTTTTCAGACCAAAAAAATGTTTTTGTTGGATTTTTTCAGGATCAAAACACACACACAAAAAAAATGTTTTTCTTGGATTTTTTCAGGATCAAAACACCCTTCGATGCAAGAGAAAACAAAAGTTTCGACCAATCAGCGCACTGGATTTCTTATAGTCACTTATTAGCAATTATACTAATATACGATAGAGGGATCACCCAGGGAGCTGTCCACAACTCTCTTCTTCAACACAATCATCAAAATCGTAAGCTTTTAATTGGAATTGTATGTATTTACAGTATATAAACAGATGGCATGATTTACTATATGCCTACTTTGATCAATAAACTATTAAATAATTTTTAGAATAATTTCCATTTAAATAAAACTAAATCTATCTCAATTTTTGTCACTATTCTACCAGTGTCGCGATCACATCAGGTCGTAATCATATCCTTCTAGCTTGGGAAGGCGCATACGACCCTCTTCGATGCGCTTGTTTCTTTCTTCTATTTTCCTCTCTTGTCGCAACTCTTGGATTGTCATCTCACGTCCTCGAAGCAATTCACTGAAAAAATACGAATGCATGATATAGAAAGTAATAAATATAATATAATAAATAATAAGGTGTTTGGTGTTTAATTTTTGGAGCTTGCACTTTGTTTGCATCCCACATACCCCCATCCCACATACCCTGAATGACCACTCTTCCTTTTCCTTTCACGTTTTTAAAATTCACTTACAGGGGCGTTGGTTGGTTGGGGGGGGGGGGGGCGGATAGTGAAAACATGGGACGAACATTTTCACATTTCCTCCAGCAAATACAGTAAATGTATGCGGCCCCCTGTGCCCCCCCCCCCCCCCTCCTGGCTACGCCCCCGAGTCTTACGACCGATGGATGTGAGCCGTAAAACGACTGACAATAAACCTCTTTACCTTCGTAGTATGCAGATTGCCCATTTAAAATCATGAGATGTTTTTATCTTTTGACATGGTTCCACCATCACGTGAAAATACCGAAAAAGACAAAGGATGTTTCTTCATGTAAACATCCCGTGGTTTGAAATGGGTAATTTGCATACATAGGTTTTAAAAAGGTATTGGTTTTAGCTTCTTGAAAGAGGTTTCTGGAAAAAGAAAAATGAATGGGAGGGTAGGGGAGGGAAATAAAAGAATGGGAAGCGAAGTGCAAAGTGATGTTCGTAGGAATAGGAGGTAGATTATTTGCTCCACTTCCTACTTTGCTCCTCCACTGCCCTCTCCTCTTTTCTTCGAAACCATTTCTCTACATGATTTCCCTCTACTCATGCCATCCCGAGTATTCCTAGTCTCCCTAGAGTATTCCTTAGTGTTACGGAAAGCTTTGTTTTTGGTGCTTGAGGTCTTTGTACTCTATTCCATTGTCTCGTTCTAAGGTCTTTGTTCGTGGCTTTTGTTCCACAGTTTAAATGCCTCTGGTGTTCCGTAACACCAAGAAATTGCCGCCATCCCTGTACCTATAATTAGACCACCCTAAAAACACGTATATCGACTGATGTTATCTCCACGTGACCTTTTCCACTTTTCCACCAATAGCAAAAGAACCAGTTTTAGATGAGCTCGCGCTCAGGGCGCACCCTTGTTTCACTCCTCTTATCACCACCTCTCGTGCTCCATACTCACCTGTATTCGATTTCTCCGTCGTTGTTGATATCAATGTATTCCATCAGGCGGTCCAGCTGTCTCTATAAACAAAGAAAATACGAGATGAGAACGGGCATGAGCACGAGATTCCTCCAATAGTCAGACACTTTAATCGCTGGTATTTATTTATTAAAGGCCCGTTTACACTTGCGAGTCGAGTCAAGGCGATTTTTCTCGCACGTACGCGTCAACTCAAAAACACTGATGCAAAGTAAGTACAACTCGGCGCGATCTGCCGCGAATTTTGTAGCGTGATGTCGCGGAGATTTTAAACATGTTCGAATCGCCGCGACAAATGCAACAAAAATTGTAAACCGGCCTTTATACGACAGACAAAATATGAAGACACTGATGCACAAAACCGGTTCATAACAGGTTTGCCACGTGTAATACGACTTTTGCCATGTAATACGACTGCGTGTCTGCACTCAATTTTGACTTTATATGGTAAAATCAAAGCGCCGCAATGGCGAACTCGTGGATGGTGAGCCATCAACTATAATGATACTATATTGTACTCTTTTTGCAGTCAATGCACAAAGTTAAAACTGATAATCAGTGATGTACACATTATCTTGAATTAAATACTTAGAAGACTTGGTGGCCCAAGTGGCGTCTTATCATTCCGCATCTTCATGGGTTTCCTGTGGTAAGGTATAGCGGGCGCAGCCGTAATCTAGTTCCCAGACCCTTTTGGCCGTGCTAACAACTACGCCATTTGCGCTCCTGTCCTTCGGACATCCAAGAGTTAGAAACGTCACAGTCGTATAATAATCTACAGGGATGGCGTCGATGCCGTACTATTGGGGTTTCTAACAAGACGCACCTTAGTCATGACTAGACCCGTCTCCTTCAGACCTTTACTGAACTCTTCCCGTGAAATTCCACCGCTATGATCCTTGTCAAACTGGTTAAACCAGTCAATCAGGCGTAACCGGTTCTCTGAGATGAAGTTCAGTAGGATTCGCATACCAGGAGGCATTTCCTAACAAGAGACAACATTGGTTAGCAAGTTGTTCAAGGAGCCGATTCACCCTGCCCATCATGCATTGCTTTGTTTTTGTTCACATGATTCATTACAATCAGAAGCTCTGGCTTAATGCAAAGGAATTCTACTATTACGAGTTATTTTAGGGGTGGACCATTTGACTTTTGAGACGGGGGTGAAAATTCGTTCATGACCCGAAGGGCCATCTCATCTATCTCTAAAATTAGACCAGCTTCAAAACAAAAACGACACTGCGAAATGATCCTTGCTGGCTACAAGCCACTTCCTTCTAGGAGACGTATCTCTAACTATCAAAAGTTTTGGCAACATGGCGGCCAGATCTCGTAACTTAGTGGTTGCTATGACAACGCTACCTTTGGTCTCTTGTAGCCGCCGATACCGCCTGTGATAATTGTGATATCACGCTCCTGCTCAAGCTCCTTGATCTCGTCAAATATTTTAGGGGACACTGTCACGTCCTGTAATATGAAAGCGCGTTGTAATGTTTAGATCAGAGGTTTACTCTGGCTCAGTAGTATAGGAGGGACCGAATTGGCCGCTTTTTAGGCGGAATACATAATGAGCTTTCCGGTTGTACTGATGAGCGCCACCACGCGGAACAGGCTAAACATCGGTAGGCAAACGGAGGGTTAAAGAACAGGATTAAAGAACTATACATGATATACAGTTCCCTCTTTACCTCCAAGGAGAGATATTTAATAGTGGGATGGACTCTAACAACACTCAGCAAACACTCTACACCTCCATCGCCAACAGGGTTCTTGCCGATCTGGAAAGGGAAACACGTACCGTCACTTATTTTTTCAGCGGTCCGGTATCCATCAATTCGCGCGCCCTGATTGGCTCGCGAGCGGTCCGGAATCCTACGATCCGGACCCGGGTCCGGATGAATCGCGCGCGCGCAAAATTCTGTGAAGTTTTATGCTGTTTCAGTGAAAGCAAAAAAATAAATATATTATTTACCGGCTTGGGGTCGGTCCGGATCGTGAAATACCATGACCTCGGCCTTGATTCCTGAGTATTTTCAAGACCTCGGGCACGGTATTTCACGATCCGGACCTCCCAGCCGGTAAATAACATATATATTTAGCATCCCGCCCATATCAACAGTATCAATGGGAAGTATGGTTGGCTCAGCGTTATGGTGCTGGGTCTCTCGTTATGGTGCTCGGAAATTTGTTCATATTGTGGACTTTGTTCTACGGTGTTTCACGTCTTTCGAATGAGACAAAAAACGAGGTCCCGTCTCGCCTTCACTACTCTACCCAGTTTCAGGGGGGACGCTAAAGAACCACTGGGGACGTAATAAACCCTCTGGCAGTGACCACCCTCAGTGTCTGTGCTTATGACCGCTTGCCAGTGGCACCGTTGAGACCCAGCGCAATTCAGCTTACGAGCTGCAAGTCTAGGGAGTTTAGGGTCCCAAACATTTACATTTTAAAGATTTTACAATAACTTTGAAATTTTATTGCCAGGTCTTTTTCGGATAGCTTTCCACTATCCTTAATACTATCTTTACTGCATTAAAAAAACATATCCGGCGACAGAAAGATCGGGTACTTTCGCAAGGGTCGTGAATATTGAATGCATCACTGCTCTATAGAGCACCCACTCTGTTTGGCAGAGCTTCATTTTTCTCTCGCGTGACACTTTTCCAGTCTCGTTTTCCCGTACGTCTGTACTGTAATAGACGCAAAGATACGTACGTCACAAAACTCAGTTTAGTGGCGCGAATGTTGATGATGACACTCTATGAAGTCTGTGGATCTATTACAGTACAGACATACGAGGAAAACAATACCGATTTGTCTGAAGGTGAAAAGCCAAAACAAAGCGCGCATTCTTTTTGGTAGCGTACGTGCGCTATGACGTCATTGGTTGATTGCCGACCAATCAGAGCGCGAGTTTCACTTGTGTTGTTGTATAAATATCACGTGTAGTGCCCGTTTGCAGGTTAGTGGGTTACATCATAGGCTGTCCACTCTCCGGGTGTGCGTCTAGTTTAAAAGGCGTGCGCTTACAACCTTTTAGAAGCTTTTAATGAACAAGAGAATTCCCCCCATAAAACACCAAAGTCGGTTAGCAGACGAAAAGCGTGAGAAAAGTTTATTTCTAGCGTGAGTTTGAAAGTATTTACAAAGGTGAAAATGAAACATTTGAAGCATTTTTCCGACTGTTTTGTGCTTAGAGAACAGATTTGCCGTTTAGCACGCGCGTCCGCGCACATTTGAAAGGTTATCAGCGCACGCCTTTTAAAAAACTAGACGCACACTCAGAGGGTGGACGGTTACATACCTTGAGTACTTTCAAATTAGGATGTGATGCGATCCCCGCGGCGAGCTTTTGTGTGGCCAGCAGACCAATCCGGTTATTACTAAAACCCACAAACAAACAACGTTAATGTGATTGGAGGGCAACGGTAGGTCCTTGATCATCACTAAAGCAGCTCTCCTTAAGAATTTAGGCACCAATACAGTACAGTAGGATTAGACTGAGAGGAAAGAGTGTTTTATATATTACAATACCTGATGTCGAGCTCTCTTAAAGCTTCGTTTTTCTTGAGAAATCTACCTAGTGCCACGCACCCTAACAGCGACAGTCCATTCCATGACATGTTGAAATGCGTCAGGCAGTCATTAACCTGGTGTACATGTAGAAAGACACTATTAGACATCATGACACATGCAGCGACAGTCCATTCCATCACATGGTGAAATGGGTCAAGCAGTCATTAACCTGGTTTACATACATAAAGACACCATGACATATGCAGCAAGTTCAAAACAGTACAAGGACACTACGAACCCGCTGGGTAACACAAATGATAACTATTGTTCATTTTCATGTTACTATTTCCGTGTTGTGCATCAGACAAGGAACTTCAATCTGATGTAAGTCAAATCCCACTCAGGGTCGGCGGAACAGTTTCAAAATTAGGGGGCTCATTAGTAAGATTGTATGGCAAGATGGGGGGGGGGAGGAGTTTAGTGAAAATGTAAGAAAACTTGGCGAAATTTGGGCTCCACCGTCCCTGCCACTTCTCTAGTGGTCTATTGTATTGACGCTGCGTTCTGATTGCCTGAGCTACTATTAGGTCGTATCACGTTTTCGTCCTGATAACACACTTCGATAAAAAGGTGCAATCGTCAAAGGTGCAATCGTCAAAGGTGCAATCATCGCTTGTAAGGGTTTATCATCTTTTCTAATTACTTTGAGCGCTTGGGCCATGCCAACCGCACCCTTGAACCGTATACAATTCCAACTTATGTCCAGGTGCTTCAACCCATAATTGGATGCCTAGAAAAAAGGGGAGTATGTTAGAATTTTCAGCATAATCGAATGTAAACAAAAACAAAACAATGAATTATGGGCGGTGTGAGTTGGATCTTTACTCAGGCCATCTATCAATCAGTGCAGCCTGCCTAAGCTCGGGCAAGTGTTAACGATACAACATAACTGATACGGGTAACACCTACCAGCCCAGCTCCTAGATAAATCCCTCCCTCCTCTCCTATCTCATTGTGGCTCAAGTCCAGGTAAGTTAGAGTTCGGTTTTCTCTCAATGCTTCAGCAAAAGCTTTAGCGACCCTGTCTGTTAGATGATTCGCTGAAAATTCGTAAAGAACGATGTTAACGTATTAAAGGGCACCACAGGTACGAATTAACGTCCGGGGTTACGTGAGGGAGAAAGATGGGAAGGGGGGTAGACAGGCCGCCTGGGAAGACAAGTTGTTTGCGTATGATTCACTGATTCAAGCATTCTTTCAACTAATCCATAGGACTACTAGCACGCCTTTTTTAACATTGTAAAATAAGATTTTCTTTTTCTTTTTTATTCGATAAACAAATCCATGCAGAAAAAAACGATGTGGCAGCCGCCGACAGAGATAGCCGATAAGCAATCGACAGTTCCGAACCAGATCCGATGTGGCGGGTGAAAATTCGGAAAATCTCTGTGTTCTGTGGCGCCCGTGTGTAAACAAAATTCAGGGTTGCTAGGCAATGCTCGAGATATGAGAATTGGCCGAGACTATGGCCGAGACTATTCGCTTCGCTGCGCAGCAATAAAAAGTGGCACTTACATTTCAGAACAAGCTTCTTTAGTGACTGATTTGTATGTAACATTTGGGCGAATGCCAATCCACCCTCTGCCCGGATAAAGTTCATCGATAAGTCCTGTGAAAGAAAATATAAATTCATCTCGATAATGGATAGAAACGACTGTAACTAGTTGTAACTAATGATTAGTGCTGGTCCGTTCACGCTACGCGATCTCAGGTACGATTTCTGTGGCGATCGTCGGCGTCATTCGCGCGGAGTGAACGGCCGGCGATCTTGCCCTGCGATATTTGTCCGTTTCTTGGTGATCTGAAGAACGTCGCACCCGCATCGCAGTGGAATTTGAACATGTTCAAAACGCCTGCGACATCGAGGAGACATTACAACTGAAATCGCAGATAACTGGCCGTTCACACCGTGCGATATGGCATTGCCATTGCTTAAAACGCACCGTGTAAACTCGATAATGATTAGTGATGGTCCGTTCACACGGCGCTATTTCAGGCACGATTTCTGTGGCGATCGTCGACGTCATTCGCGCGGTGTGAACGGCCGGCGATTTTGCCCTGCGATATTTGTCCGTTTGTTGTTGATCTGAAGAACGTCGCACCCGCATCGCAGTGGAATTTGAACATGTTCAAAACGCCTGCGACATCACGGAGACATTACAAGTGAAATCGCAGATAACTGGCCGTTCACACCGTGCGATATGGCATTGCCATTGCTTAAAACGCACCGTGTGAACGGGCCATTACAGCTTACAAGGGTGACAGAGCGACGAAAGAACAAACGAAAGAACGAATGAACATAGAAGCACAAACAAAAGTGTTTTCAAACACGTACAACTCGCATGCATAATAACCAACTCACAATTTCCGTGATGAAGCAGTTATCAAAGAGCATCTGCGCCAAGGATATG
The DNA here is from genome assembly GCA_033964015.1 of Scolanthus callimorphus. Classification (NCBI taxonomy): domain Eukaryota; kingdom Metazoa; phylum Cnidaria; class Anthozoa; order Actiniaria; family Edwardsiidae; genus Scolanthus; species Scolanthus callimorphus. The sequence goes on along the minus strand of CM066916.1, from coordinate 12,028,797 downwards.
GCCCCGGGAGCTTCTACGTAGTTCTCAGTTAAATCCAGCCTCTCCGTGAACGTATTTTTCTGGGAGAAATGGCATAACAATTTTGGATTTGCAATTCTCGGCGCCAATTGGTAAGGGTTCCATTGCAAGTCAAACTTAAGGGTTGATTAAAAAATAACGTTTGCACCCACGCTTGTCGGGGCTGAAGAAAGGACAGAGGTGTTGGACTGAGGCGGCTTAGGGACCGTTCATTTTTTATCAGGGAGGGGGGCATGAAAAATATTACCTAAAGGCTCAGGAGCCCTTCACTAGGAGCTTTCATCTAACCTATATAATTAGCGTATTTCCTGGGCTCCTGACAGGCTTTGTTTACTATACACAAAAAACCATCTACCCATTTTCTGAGGCTTGATGAAATGCGGTTATCAAAAGTTGGGCGCGCTTCGCGCGCAAAGAAAGAATTATGTGACCCCCTCTTTATGTAAAATGTCTTCTACTAGGTCAAATGGTGGACCTGAGGTGGGTGTCACGAAAACGTTTAATAGTTCTGAGGGGGGATCGGTTCCTTAGCTTTGACAGAAGTAAGAAAAACGTTAAGAAGAATGAGACTGCATCACTTAGGGAAGAGTCTATCATACAGGGCAAGCATTTATAAGAGGGGGGGGGGGGGGGGGGCACAAGAAAAAATACATTGGATTTTGAACGGTCCCGAGCCTATAATTTTGTTCTTTTTCCTTGGAGGCCTCAAATTAAGATATTTCAGTCCGGCCTACCTGGCCAGCCCAGATTTAAGGCGGTATTTTTTTTTGCCATGGTCACGCAGAAAAAGCTTTTTCTGCTATTTCTGCGCCTCACAACATAACGCAATACAAGTAACGGACAGTAACGCTATTAACGGCCAAAAGGTAACAAATATTCCGCTTCCTATCGTTTCGCATGCTGTAGCAAGCTGTGAATGTTCATAGCATCATTGCTTACCATAAGTGACTTGGCGACAGGGAATGTCCCTTCTGTGCCGAGTCCGTGATATCGCATGGTTATCTCCGTGTCGGTCAATCTCTCCGTCAGGTAGGACACAGGAACTAAATCTGTTTTATTGAAAAAGGTGTCAGCCTCTTTGAGAACTTGCTTCGTATCATACAACAACTCTCGTAAAATGCGCGCTCTGATTGGTGGACAGGCCGTGTTATTAGAGTACAGACGCACGATTGACGTCAACAGTCAAAGTGCACACACGCTAGCAAACCCGAGTTTGAAATGCGCGCAGTTTTTTTTTTTTTGGGGGGGGGGCTTTTTTTGGCACTGTTTTGGCTTTTAATCTTCAGAAAAAAAAGCACTTTTTGTTGTTGTATAAAACAAAAAGATCTCATTTTTCGTGCGTGTATACTAAAACAGATGCACAGAAGGCGTAACAGCGTGTCATGAACAACAGTCACGTCTTAAGTTGACTGCGTCTCTCGGTGTACTATTTCGTTCACGACACGGTTCGACGTCATCTAGAGCAGATTTCGTATGACTGTGAAAAGTGCCGTGACAAAGTTGTGCCGCGCCGCGACCGTGACCGTGACCGTGACCGTGACCGCGACCGTGCCGCGACTACGCGATTGCATTCCGTATCTACAGCAGGCCAGCTTCCGTGCCGCGACCGCGACACTCAGTGCCGCGCCTTGTGATTACAGTACAAAGGCACGGAAAATTTAGATCTTGTAGAAAATAGATCGTGAACGTAAGGAATGAACAAGGCGTAGCGAGAGAGGGAAACGACAATGATGTCCTGTAAAGATATTCTAAATCCCGCATTAGGTTGGGAATTTTGTTTAGCAAAAGACCTCACAAGACGGAAAATGCGGATCTCAAAAGCGAACTGTATTTCTCGCACTGACCTTTTTCTTGCATAGCTTCACATACGAGGTCCTTCCTGACGGGTCGAACTCTTTTGGTATAACTTCATTATTTTTTTTGGAAAAGAAAAAATGAAAGGGAAAAATCAGTGAGTAGCAAATGCGATCATTAAGCGGTCATCAAAATTTGGTCTAAAGCCGGCTTTTCACAGTAGAGAAGTAAGCGGAGGAGACATAAGGACGCTTGCGTTCGTGTGAAAATCAAAGAACGGAGGCAGAGAAGGAGACGTAAGCGTGAAGGAAGCAGAACGGAAGGTCCGCTTACGCTTACGTCGCTACTGTCACGGCCGATTTTCACGTAAGCTCTTGCGTCTCCGTCTCCGCTTACTTCACTAGTGAAAAGCCGGCTTAACTAACCTGGAAAATCCTCTTCTATATCAGTTTCAAAATCTGAACTGTCATCTGAGAGGACGACATCAGCAAAGCTTGGTGGCCTTGTTATCTCGACAGTTTGTATGTCGTCATCAACATCATCAGCATCCGAACCTTGTAATGCAATCATGGTCGGTACGATCCTGGGACAAGAGGCTTCCCGGCAGCTGCCCTCTTTTTCCTTCGCTTCAGTAACCATTGTTGTCCTTCTGAGAGCTCTTTTCCATTAGAATCTGTACAAAAATATATTCCATTCAGGCACAAAAGGGGAAACATAGGCGCGTAGCCGTGAATAAAAGCGCGCGTCGCAATGCCGACGTTTCTCTTGTCTCTACGGACAATCGCCAAATAAGGAATTGCTTTAGCCTGCCCGCAGGCTCTCTTTATTTCTGGTGAAGTTTTCGCTTTCTAGATGCTTTCGTTATTAGGCGCGCGCGGGCGGACGAGCTCTACACCTCTACATACCCTGTGGGCTCCCTGTGGCAAGCGCGCGCACGTTGTTTTAAGGCTTGTTTTTTTGGTTGGAGCTTTGATCGTGTACATTCAGCGTACACAGGAACCCCACAAAACAAGAGTGTGCAGGAATCCCATACAAATGCGCGCGCGAGCCACAAGCCAATATTTCCGGCGTGCTCTACACAATAAACAAAGAGCCGCTCCTCCCCCATTCATGACCATAGCAGGGTGAAAAATATTCCTCTGTATATTTTGCTTCATAATTTGAAGAAAAAAAACGTACGGTAATGATTCTGTCAGTAATATGTCAAGTTAATAGGTGGAGGGAGGGGAATACTGGCACCTCCTGTACTATATAACCTGACTGTACCAAATAGTTTGTCTTGTCTCTTTTGCCATCTGGATGAATCACTTCCTCTGTGGCCCTCATTTCTTGACTCATTTTCCCAAGCAATGTGAGCTGGCTTTCTAGACCTTCTCTTTAGTTTTGGACTTGTCTTACCATGAGTTTTAATCTTCTTTTTAGGCCTGAAAAAGGTAAACTTTTACATTATCAAGTACTATACTGCATGGGCATCAACCCCCCAAAAAAACTTCAAACTTCAAAAATTAGGAGACCACCTTCAAATGGTCGACCTCAGGTTTGTTAGCCGAAGGCTATTATGACTTATCGATGTTAAATAAGGACATTTACTTTACTTTACTTTATGGTGAAATTTCCTAAAATTAACTCTGGAGAAATTTTTCACGGGAAAAGATGTGAAAAATCTTGATACTCCAGGCAAAACCAGGAGAGTTGCCATCCATGATACTGTCACATTTTTCATTTGTAGAGTATCCTAAGTCTAACACCTACACTGGCTGACTGGGAAAATGCCCCACTTGCAACAACTATATTCAGAGCTGACCTGAGTGAAGACGTTTGAAATTTTCTGCAATCCCAAGTGCAGATCTTGGTCTTGCTGGGCTTTCTGTTTTTTCTTCATAGAATCCCACACTAGTCTGGGGCCTCTCTGGGGAGTTGTGAAGTCGTGGTGGACGAGGATTGGCATAAGGGCTTGGTGATTTAGAACGTTGTTTTAAAGGAGCAGTGACAGGCCTGATTTGAACTGAAATCTTAGATGACAAAAAATATTTTAATTTGTTTAGTAAGCCTTCTTCAGAAACATTTCTCAGTGAACTGCATGAATAATAAAATTGCTGCAATTATCACAACTTTTATGGGGAATCTGTCTATGCTTAGGGGTCTAACAGTTTTCAGCCATTGTGAGTTTTCAATGTGCAGAAATGCCACCAATATTTTAGCCATTCAATTTCGTTCCCAGAGCCTACTCCGCTGTTGTTGTTTGTCGTAGGCTCTGGCGACAGACAATCGTAGCCAATTCTGATTGGCCGATATTCCCACCCACCATTTTGAAATTCTCCTAACCAACAAAGATAGTAACCATATATGGAAAACCGGATGTCCTAGATTCTAGATTCTAGGGCATCCAGTTTCATCTGCGTCCAGAGCCCCCGAGTCAGCATGACTGAGAGGCTCTGGGAATGAGATTGTTTAGTCATTATGACCACACCCAGTCTAACCACAGATCGGTTTATAGGTTCAGTTTCCATGCCATTGTGAGTTTTCAATGTGCAGAAATGCCACCAATATTATGGTCATTAAGACATGACACCCAGTTGCTTTTCAGTTATTAGGAAGTGTGTGATAGTAGGGAAGAGTGTGTTGTGTGACAGACCCTTTAGGTGTGTTGTTTACCGCCCCTCCTAATCCTTTGTGTGCTTACTGAATCCTTCCCACAACCCATTGCTGCTAACGACTGGGTATGAGTCTGTCTGCATTATGGCTGGAAACTGAGCTTTTCAGATTGTGTTTTGTGATCCAGATGGGCACAATGTTTTATAATACTCAAGCTTAGATATAAAGTCTTAAAATCCAAGCCTTGCTTGCTTAAAATCTAAACAGTTTTTCTTGTATTTTTCTTGTGATGTTTCGCGACATGAACAGCTAGGATGTACTGTTAATCAACATCATATATACCTCCAAGACACTTTTTTAAATACTGTACTACTAGCTGAATCTGACAATTCCAACACAAATTTCTGATGCTACTATGGCAACACAAGATCCCTGAATACCCCTAGTTTTAAATTTTAAACAAATTAGGCAAAGTACTAGTCGTCCAGTAAAATGTGTCAAATGTTCTTTTTTTTAATGAGCAAGTCCAAAAAGTTCTATGTAAATCAAAAAAGAATTGAGGAGTATTTGCATATTTACTTACTAAATAATTTAGATTTTACAGGAAAAAAATAGAAGAAAAAAAGAAAGAAAGAAAATGGTACCAGTAAGAGGTGTCCAACGACAGACACAAAATAGTGTTTTAAATCCACCATTGTACTGAGCAAGAGGTGGAAGTATATGTACCAAAATACACAGCATCGACAGAGCAGTTCACACTTCAGGGCTTAAAATTTTAATTATGGACTCAACTTGAGATGAACAGAGAGCAGTGTGAGATTTCATGTTAACACCACAGGCATGCTGCTCAATATTAAGAGAAAAATATTTTTAACTTTCACTACATTGCCTTATATGAGACACTTAGAGTGTCTCATATAATCAAAGAGAAATGCGTTGAATTGCTATCTTTTGACTAGCAACACAGATATTAGACACAGAAACAATAACAAACAACAATCTTCAAAAGTTCAAAAGTCTCGAGATGGATTCGGAATAATAACCAGTTCCATCAAGTAAACTTTTAAAATTGATCATAAAATGCACTCAAATAATTACAGAGAGAAGTAGCAACTACCGTCCAGCACTTACGACTTTTAAAGTCTGAAAGCCTCAAAGAAGCTCAAAGAGTTAAATGACTCCTCCAGCTAAATGAAATTGCCATTAAATTACTACACAACTACACTTTTTACTGACCAATTGACGTGAGCAGTTGTGCTTATGGCATGTGTTCCCATGGCTATTTGCAGCCTTCATGTTAGCTTTGGCAAAATGTGCTACTTCTAGAGAGGGTCTGAATGATTTCCGTAGACATTTGTGCCTCCAGGAAAGCACAAAGTCACGGGAACGCTTTGATATATTGGCCTCACTTGTTCATGGCAACACGAGCGTTCACATTCTGTCCTGTTCTAGAATGTCAAAAGAACCGCTGCTATCAACCGTAGCGAGGAGGGAGGGGTGGGCGGGGAAAATTACTTAGCACCTTGCACAATAGTGGTCATATTTTCAAGAATTTGCCATTTCTGTATAAAAAATATATTTTAGAAATTATTTTAGTTCCTAATTCGTTACAATGCTGCCAAACTCACGAAATGTGGAGAAATCTCGCGATTCATTTGGAAGAAATAATTATAGATATTTTGCCGAGAAACTCGCACAGGAGATAAATTTGGAGAGGTAAAAAAAATATTGGGTCTTCTCTTTTCCACATTCCTATTCGGTCTCTTACAGTGTATAAAGAAAATTTTACATACAATAACAGTCGAGTAATTATACTAAAAAGTTATAAAAAAGTTCCTTTTTTATGCAAAATTGCAGACTTTGTACCGTGCCAGTTTATCGTGTTCGCTTGTGCGTTTATAACGTCCCTGTTGATTGGCCAGACGCTGAAATTAATGTACGTCATAGCTCAATTCGACAAGTTCCTTGTCCATGATTGGTCCAATCCTGTCACCTCATAAACAAAAAGTGCAAGGATGAATAGATCGATCAATCTTTGATCTCGCGGAATGTCGCGGGATATTTTTAGCTGTGGTTCGTAAATTAGATCGAATTTTAACCATGTTGTCATGTTAAGTTGCTCTTCATAGTAGCTATACGCTTTTGTGGAGTATAGCAGCTTTTATCTTGTAGGGAAAATCGCGCTCAGGTGTTGGGTGATCGCCAAGCTTTGGTTATAACGTCACAGTTCTCATGGAAATTGCGCTTTCTGGTTCAGGCATAAGGAGAAGAAAGGCAGCGAATATGAGCACGGAAAACGACGTTTCTGAAGACACCGGTAGCGTAACAATCGATGATGGCGGCAACTACGATCGTTCTATTGAAAGTATCGAGAGTTTCGAGAGCCAAATACCAACGACTAGCAAACAAACAGAAACTGATCATGACGAACCCACAGCGTGCGAAGAGGACGACGATAAAGAGCTCGAACAAACTGAACAAGAGGCAAATGAGGACGAACCAAGTACGGAATTGATCCCCAAGGATGCTGATAGTGATAGTCAGAAAAGCGACTGCGAAAGCAGAAATTCCACAGAATCGGACTCATCGGCGAACGCTTGATAATCCACGCGGATATCGAGACAGCAAAGGTGAGAGTACACTGTTCAGCGTCTTTTGTTACTGTATTTTGTGTTTCTGTCGTTTGAGTTTGTAAGAATATAGGTTAATTGCATTTTCCTCGCGTTCATCTCAGTTAACAGCAATCTGCTTAAAATCTTACGTTTTCTCAACGGCGTGGACCCTTAATTTAGAAGGAACTGTCCACGTTTTCGCTCAAAACATTTTGAGCAAGTTTTATTTTAATGGTAAAATTTGAAAAAAATTGTATAAGTTATTCTCCTATTCTTTAAGCGGATTTCAGATGACTGTCGAAAGAAAATCAGACTTAAGTTCTACTCACCCAATAGGTTTTATTCAGAATCGATGTATTTATTTTGTATTTGGTTTTGCGACAGTCATATGAAAAACACTATCACTCCATGTATACATAGAGTGATATTATAGCTTATATGGTTATCACAACATAACTTAAAATCGGAGCCACTATTGCTTGCCAGTGGGTTTAATAATGTGATTAAAAATCTAAAAGTCATCCTTTGATAAATGGCTGGGAAATCGGTAAAACTAAAAGTTAGAAGTAAGAATTTCATGGTGGCCATCGTGACTCAAGAACAGTTTAAAGTGGGGTGTTGCTCTTTAAGTTTTGGTGCATTAGATATTGCTAATGTGTGTTTCCAAAAAATATCCATTATTATACCACAACACGCGTGTTTCTCAAATTCTGATTGGCTCTCGGCCGTAGGCACATAAAAGTATATACCACGGAATGTGCCATCACCAGCATGCACGCTAAAAAGAACCAATGAAAACACCGTTTGGCTGCGCGTGCACTGTTTTTGTATTTATTTTTGCCTTTTTGTTGTGGTATAAAACAAATGTCCTCTGTTTTTCCGTGGCATGTCCTCCTATATACCACAGAATGACATAATAAAGTGGTCAAAATGTACTGCGGACCAACTCGGCTGTGCCTTGTGAGTCCACAACATTTTGACCACTTTGTTACGTGGTATATAAGAGGACATACCAATGAAAATCAGAGGACATTTGTTAACTACCACTTGGCAAATATTTGAAAATGAGTGCATGTTTTGTCTACATGATTTCGAGTTTCTCGCAATCTGATTGGTTAGAAAATAATAGTGAAGTGTAATCATGTTTCAAAAATGTGCATGTTTTCATGTCCAAATAGTTCATTCATGGTAGCTCGAAAATGTAGTAAAATATGGATGTCAGGTTGCTGAAAAAGTAGTGTACATATGTATATAATCTGAATACAGTCACAAAAAATATGAATCTCTTGATCATGAAATTTTCAGGTCCTTATTGTAAAAGGGGAAGAAAATCTTAAGGTGATGATCAATACCATGAAAGGCAATGTTCAAGATGCAGCTGAAAAGTTCAAAGGCAATATACAAGGTGCCTCTACCAGGCTGAAAGCCAATATGACTGAGGCGACGGAAAGAGTGCAAGAAGGAATGCACCAGACATCTGAGAGAGTCCAGGTCATGTTTAAAAATGTGAAGGAAAATGTGTCTGAAACAATGCATGAAGCTGGCGAGAAAGCAGAGAAGATCAAACAGAGGGTTATAGAAGCTGGTCGCTCTGGTTGGTACCTCCTGTCACATCTAGAGCTTCCTCATTGGTTACGAGATAATGAATTTCTAGAAGATAGCCATCGCCCTCCACTTCCATCTTTTAAGTCTTGTTTTAAGAGCATGTTCAAGATTCACACAGAAACAGGCAACATCTGGACCCATTTTATTGGATTTCTGGCCTTCATTGCCACCATGTTCTATATATATCTCCGTCCAGTAACCTCGTCCTACCCATTCCCTAAAGACTGGACAGAGAAACTAGTGTTTGGTGCTTTCTTTGCTGGTGCTATCTTATGTCTTGGCTTTTCATGGATATTCCACACAGTCTACTGCCACTCACATAATGTGTCCAAAATATTTAGCAGGTAAAGTCTTGAAATTAAGAAATGATCATAGTTGTAATAATGTTATGCCTTGAACAAACTTTTATTTTGGGAGAACACTTAATATCGTGTACTTTACTCATTGCTTCCTTGTGGTTTCAAATGATCAATCTTATCTAAAATGTGAAAATGAACAAAATATATTGCAAAGAACTTTGATAATGAAAGCATTGATGGCTGACATCAGGCAAGCAATACTGCCTAAAAAGCATTTTAAACAGCGACAAGCAGGCTGTGAAAAAGCAACAAATGATAAATTACACAGGCTGGAAATTGAAAAAAAAGTTAAGTCAAAATTTGCGACTAGATCTAATATTGGGCAATTTTGACTCCCCATGCATCCAGAATGTCAAAATATCTTTCCCCCCCCCCATGCATAGAGAATTCCTGAGAGGTTATACTAGCTTCCAGCTTAAAAAAAAGCCATGTAGGCAGAATTCTGAGCTTGAAACCCCCCTCCCATTCAGAATTTCTAAATGCCGCCCGCCCCGCGATACATATATTTTCTGGAATTGCCCATTTTAGTTGTAAAATGCATATTTTTAGTCACAATATTTAGGGCATAACATCCTGATGGTGCTCCACAGCAACTTTGTCAACACTAAACTTGGGATACTTTTAGCTAGTTTTAACTAACTGAAATGATTTAGCTGGAAAAAGGGAGAAATCAGTCACAGAAGTCACAATTTTCACCCTGATAGAGGCCCTACCAGGGGTAAATTCCGACAAGCGACACTTCTATCAAAATACTAACAGCGACACTAGCAAGAGCCTGTAAAATCATGACACGGTCTGTTTTGAAACATAGACTAGCGACACGGTGACCCCCCCTGGCAGGGCCTCCTGATATGCAACTCATAATGTGTGATTGTGGTGTGATTTGTTTGCAGACTTGACTATTCAGGAATTGCATTACTGATAATGGGTTCCTTCATCCCTCCCCTGTACTATGGGTTCTACTGTAACAAGACCACAAGACTTGTCTACATGGTAATCATTGTCAGCTTGGGCCTGCTGAGTGTCTTGGTATCCCTGTGGTCCAAGTTTAACACTCCCAAGTATCGCTGCTTACGTGCAGGTAAATACAGGAAGCAGATTGTGTTTGAATTTGACAGAGTGACATCACAAGCTACTACCAAAATTACTAAACCATCCAAAAACTGCTAGGAACAATCAATAAGGTTATTTATTCCATGTGATAATAATCTTTAACTCTTTGGTTAAAGGCCATGTCACACGAGGCAATTTTTCTTGCAACTCGCAATGCAATGATGACGAATTAAAAAACATTGCGAGTTGCTGCGGGATGTCACACACTCGCAATCTTTTTACAATGTGCAATACGCCCGCGATAAAATTATAAATTACAACGGCTTATCCAAGTAAAAACATGAATGGCGTGCGTTGATTTTCTAATAAGAAGTAAACATTGACTCGTGAGTTGCACAGACATGTCAGATGCAGCAATTTTGCTCGCAACATTGCGAAAAAGTAGAAATCATATCATTCTACTTTTCTGCAACTCGCGGTATGTCAGACGCACACTATTTACTGCAATTCATGACGCAACAAAATTGCAGCAACAAAATTGCCTCGTGTGACACAGCCTTAACTGTCATGAGTAATGATCACATGATATTGCAATCGCATACTAGATATAAGAATTTCTATGCCATTGTATGCCATGGCAAAACTACATGTATGAAAACTACTGGCTATGCTCACTGTTAAAGCGAAAAATGACCTTATTAACAGAATTTCATACTTTTGAGAAAAAATGCAAAAGAAATTTAGAATTTCCTTATAATCCTTATAATCCCTTTTAAAATTGAAACGTGAAATTTGGACCAATTGTACGATATACATAAATTGGCTGCCTAAAACATTTTCAAAATAGAAATTTGACATAAGGTATAGAGTCCTAAAGTGTGACGTCACAAATTTGAAAAATTTCGAATTTCAGATTTTAGTCCACAGATAATGAAAGACCAACTTCGAAGAACGTTGCATGCAAAAAATGAGGTGAATCGGTTGAAACGTGACTGAGCTATGGCCCAATGAATACATAATTTTCTTTAACAAATGACTGTATTTTGGACTCAGTTCATAACTTTATGAATGAACCAAAAATACAGTGATTTGTTAAAGAAAATTATGTATTCAGCGGTCCATATCTCGGTCGCGTTTCAACCGATTCACCTCATTTTTGGTTTGTAGCTTTTAATCGATATGCCCTTTCGAAATCAAGGAACAAATATTGCTAAATCTAAAATTTTGTTTTTGTGACGTCATCACTTTAGGACTCTATAAGGTCCCTATCTGCCATATACCTAATGATACCAGTAAAATAGGCATGACTACCAAACATATACCTGTATGGTAAATTCTTGTACATTGTTTTACAGGTGTATTCCTTACATTTGGTTGTTCAGGTATCGTCCCTGCCATCCACTTCATGGCTGCCCATGGGATCGTCATTGCTCATCGACAAGCATCAGTTGGTTGGATGGCTTTGATGGGATTGCTGTACATATTAGGTGCTGTTATGTATGCATCACGAATACCAGAGAGATTCTTCCCTGGAAGATTTAATATCTGGGTAAGTTTAGACATTATCTTATACCTACGATCTTTGCCAAAAAAAGGTTTGGGCCATTTTAAGAACTCTGTATTTTCTCATCAGTTTAGGGATCATCACCCCTTCCCCTCCCCCGGTCAATGTTGGTACATATTTTGAATGGTCAGATCAGGGACTTCAAAATCCTGAGACAATTCATCTCACTGATATCAACATTAAAAGGGGAGGGGGACGAAAATTCTGCAGTGCTCGTCTCAAATAGCTTGTAAGAATGGACATCTGTTTTGTCTGTCCTATCAATTTGGCAAAGATTGTTGCAATGGAAGCTGCAATTTCTTGTTATAATATAAAAAGGATATACAGCAGTCCCCATGCCCCCATTGAATCTGTTACTGATATACATACATACATGTCTATACGTTATCACATCTACTAAGAAACAGGCTGGAAAGTTTACCACTTTGACCATATGTTCACTGTTTATAATAACTGTTTTCTAAAACTAGAGGTAAATGCCATGGCAGGATATCACATTTCACAAAAGTGTACAAAAATTGCCATATTTGGGCTGTTGGAACTTAATTGTAAAATGTAGAACATGATGGATTGAAGCAATTTTTTTATATCCTTGTCATTCAAGTTCTGCATATTAATCAATGAAGTATTATTTCATGATCAGGGGTGGATCCAGGTTTTGAAATAAGAGGTCGTTTCTGATTTGAAGAGCCAGAGCTTCATTTGGCCGCACCTCTAGATCTGCCACTAACAATCTTGTTTCCTTTTTAGTTTCAGAGCCACCAGATCTTCCATGTCCTAGTCATAGCAGCAGCATTTGTCCACCTGTATGGCTGCTGTCAGATGGCGTACTATCGCTTTACGATAGGAACAGTGTGTCATTAGAACAATATTAATATCTTGTATATTAATATAGGTAGTGGCCATTTTAAAACTGGTTAATACCGTTTTCTTGTGGAGTTGCAGTCCATCTGTGAAGCGTGCACCTCTAGAGTCTGTTATTGGAATAATTGATTAATTCCATTTTATTTGAATTATGCATTCTTTAACATTCAGCTTTTCTAAATTTTCGAATTTCCTAGATATGAGATCCAGACCTCCAATTTGATCTTAGTTTTTAAGCAGCTAAATATGGAATTAAATAATGCATTAGTGAAATAGATAATGAAGTCAATAATGAATTCAAGAATCAACTCTAGAGGGAATCGCTTTACTCAGTTTGACTGTAAATGAGATGGAAGTCTGGAAGGTCCCACTTAGGGTACAGGGGCAATCTCAAGTTCACAAATTTGTTTTCAGCTTTTAACTGAACAGATTCCATTTTAATGGCATGATAAACGGATAGCCAGTAGCATATGACTGAGTTATGAATTGATACCTGTGAAAATGGCAGGAAGAATTGCAGGCAACATGGTTCAGTGCTTAGAGTTTTTTTTTTTCATTTTGATAGGGTATTTTCCAGTAATATGGCCCATGTTATTGTATATTTATTGTATTTACATATCCGGGAAAAGTGTCCTGCACATATACGGGCGTAAACTATGTTTAAATAAGGTGTAGCTAGTTATTGTTAGACTTCACATGTCCCAAAATGGTATTATTAGATGTAGTCGTTTTTGGTATTACATATGCAGCGTTTTAATTGCGTTGAATCAAAACACAAAGAGTGTATTCTAGCTGTTCATGTTCATGGGCGTAGCCAGGGGGGGCCTCGGCAGATTTTCCAATACATTTACTGTATTTGCTGAAGGAAATTTGAACATTTTCGTCCAATGTTTTCACTCGCCTAAAATGACGACGACTTTCGGATTCTTGTTTCATTTCTGATTGGCTAAGTGTGTTTGGTTTGCTCACAGTTTTTCTAGACTGATCTAAAATCCTCTCTATCAAACAGAATGATGTATTTTCCAAAGCATTTCGCTTTTGAAAAAGGCACTCTCGTAATTCGTTCCTTGGAGGTTAATAGTGTTTTCCAATGGTGAAAAAGATTTGCCTACATAACGTAGGCAAATCTTTTTCACCATTGGAAAACACTATTAACCTTATTTCCTAATTTAGGAAATATCGTGTAAATATTCTTGCATTATGTTGTACGCTGAACATGAAACGTTTTTTTTTTATTATTATTTTGTGTGAAGTTTGTAAGTGTGATTTCTAATAGTCAATAAAAAAAAAATTGGCAAAAGGCAGAAAGGTTCAGACTAAACATGTTTCAAAAATTATCTCGTCCATTTGCACCTGTGAAACATCACAACTGCCAATTTGTTTGCCCCTAATAATATCTACTGTGGTGACATTTGTACCTGCGGTTAAGGTGACTCCAACAAATGCGGTTTTCAGTAAATTTTTAACTCGCTCGTATCGCGTTAAAATGGTCGGATATTTTTTAGATCTGGATATGTTAAACCTCAATCATTGCCAGTTTTAACTATTTGTTCGAAATTATTTTTTAGAGCCGCATTTGCTTATGCGAGCCTAACAGTCGTGGCATTTTTTTTTACAAAAGTCCCTCCTGTGCGAAAAAAACTTCTGATTTGGGGTCATTCGACCTTCTTTTTTTTTTGCCATTCAAGAAGAAAATTCTAAGAGCGAAAATTGCAGTGCAAGATACTGATAGGGCCAAAAAAATGACCATGAAAGTTGAGCAATATTCGAAATAGTTTTAACTTTTAAAAAAGTGTCAATGGTTGTGGTTTAACATATCCAGGTCTCAATTTCGACCGATGCGAGCGAGTTAAAAACTTACTGAAAAACGCATTTACTTTTGTTGAAGTCACCTTAAAAGTTATTGAGTTTTGAACAATGATTGAAATCTGTTTATTTTGATGAGTGAAATGTATTATATGAAAGCCCATATAGCGAGAAAATCAACAATAAATAATGTAATATTATTCTTAATTTCTGTAAAAATAAGTAAATGAAGTGGCATGAGTTGCAACCTAAAGTTCTTGTTATTTCCTTCAATTCTTAACACTTGTGATGATTTGCGATGTAGTTGAATTGCACTCGAGTAATGCCTTCCATTATTCAGGATAAACTGGATCATACGTCACTGCTATGCTGCCTTAAACCACTATTTCATCTATCCATACACCCCTACGGATCAAGAGGTCATTTTCACCTGGCACCCCCTCAGAAACACCTACGCCAGAGAATATATTTCGGTCCACACCCCCCTCAGGAAAACCCACGGACCTTGCGCACGCCTGTCTTACGTAAAAGTTTTGATGGACGAAAGTTTGGCGTTTGGAATGTAAAGTGAGAGTTCGCAGAATAATGACACCTAAAACGCGACTGCATACTTTGTTCACGTTGCACACCCCTTGCAAATGCAAACAAACGCGCAAATTCCGTTCGTAAATGCTCGAAGCAGGGAGGTGCGAAGTGGATATGCAACGACAAGTGAAAAGAAAACGTCTATGAGCTCCATGTTCTTGTGCGACGCGCTAGCTGTTTTCCGTGCACCATCGTTAACAAACCCGCTGGTGTGCTCGTCGTTATGTGAATTAAGATCAATATATAAATTAAAAGTTCAATGATAGTGCCTAAATTAAGTTTATATTCAATTGTCTTTTAGTGTCCCGGGCTGATCAAACAAGTATTTTCTGCTCAAAGTAATCAAAACCCGGATTACATTCCTAGCAGAATGGTAATATTGACATTTAAAATTCCTTGGTTGTAGATGCATTCTCTGGTCGCCGGCTTCTGTCGTACACAGCCCACAGCCCAGTGAAGCTACAGCGAAAAGATGTCGTCTCAGTTGTGGGTTTTAGTTGTTTTTGCGCTGATTGCGTCCGGCCTTGCCTCAAAACCGTCGGCCATAGATAAGCTGAAGGAATCTTTGCTGAAGCACAAAAAACGCACCGGTAAGAACAAGTCTTCTTGGTTGGTTCGTTGGTTCTGATTACGAAAAACAACTAGAAGATGCTATGACTTGACGTTTTTTTCAATAATCAAAGTTTCTTTTTATAGTCGCTCGTCCACGCGTTTCACCTTTTGAAAATATTTTCAACACAGAATGACATGTAAAGCCATCCTTTTCGCGGTTTCATTCCTACTCTTCGCCGCGCGCTAAGGCGCAAGGAACGACACAAAACGCATTGAGTGTAACTCGTGCTCAGTGACCTGCTCGACTTCTTCAGCCTCTTTTGCCCCGTATCATAAAAGATAGAAGTCTGAGTAAATTGTCTGTGCTACGATAGAAAAGAATTTGCCCAGAATAAACATTGTAACTTAGAAATTCAAACTTTGTTTTAAATTACAATTCCTTAACCCCTCGGCGAGATTCAACTATAGCCGCTCCAGACATTTTTCAAAGGGAGGGTACTTCGCCGAGGGGCACTATTATACACCTATTTCAGTAAAGAACGAAATTTTAACTCTCCTGGTCAGGAGCAGAGAGGGGTCCTGCTTTAAAGCAGTGGCATTGAGTTGCATGCAGCACCATTTCCTGCGAATTCTAGGCGAACACTATCATTACGCACTTTACTACTATAAAGCAAGCTGGTGTCACTTGTTTTGCGAGCCACGCTAAACATGCACGAATGGGTTGATAATTAGACAAAAAGAGGTTTTCGTACAATCACCATCATGATCATCATTCAGAATCATCATATGATCATCGTTTTTGACAAGAATATTAGAACAAGAGACGGAAACTAAGTATTTCTCTCCGTAAACCCTGTACGTATTTTTTCTTAATACTCAATACAACAGGGGTCGGGACAAAACGTGGCCTACCCTGTATTTTCTTTTTAAAGCTCCGAAAAACAGGTAAACTCAAAATATGAATGCCTCCTGACAGGTAATCAACATAAAACCTGTCAATCAAATATTTGTGGCGTCATTACTAACGTTATTTCCTAAAAATGTTTAATAATAATAATAACTGAGTTTTTAAAATACGCATTTTGATGATAATAACTGAGTTTTTAAAATACGCATTTTGATGTGAACGCCTAAATGCGCTTACATTTCAAGAACTATAAAATACATATATAAAAACTCTTCGAATTTCTAATATACAACCGCCGCTTATTTTGTCGACAAATTATCTCGCACATCGGTTATTGACACCTGTCAATCAGCCGTGAATTCGCGGGAATTTTTTTTCGCGTCGCTTTAAGTAAGAGTTAAATACCGAGGGCTGAGGCAATATGACATATAAATACCGAGGGCCGTAGGCCCGAGGTATTTATATGTCATATTGCCGAAGACCGAGGTATTTAACTGACTTATTACATGATCTAAGGTGATTTTTCTATCGGGTGGAGCGCATTTCAATTAAAAAATCGAAAATACTTCGTCAAATAAGCGAATTTTAACCATATAAATCAACCAGGGATCTTTATTTTTTCCAGTAGAGGGATAATCCCCTGAGGTTTAAGTCGTATCGGAACAAAAGGTTGAAAAATGTTTTGAATGTCTTTTTTCTTTTCAACTTCTCACAATAACGTGTATTTTGCGTGGCAATTTCACTACAGAGAAGGTGCCTTTCACAATAGATTTGTTTGCATTCTAAAGCCCCCGTTTCATTAAATTAAAGAATATATCCCTAGAGTGGTTGGGATACTACAAACAGAAGTGTGGGGCTATTGTTCCTTTAGCTTTCATGCATTCATTTTTAAACGACCAATGGAAGGACTTCTTTTTGTACCAAACAACAAAAGAAATCAAAACACCTGTTTTTCGCGATTTTAGGTCGTCATTTTGTAGGAGTCAGTGCTTGAGTGCTGAACTAGTAGTTCTAAGTCTGCGACTGAGAACGAGTTTCGGAGGAAAAAACAACGCTTGAGGTCTCAAGACTAAAAGGGTGCATTATGCGCGTGAAGAACTCGGCACTCACTGTGTGGTTTTAAGCTGTTCAAGAGATAATACATTTCAAAGTGTCCTGTAGTTGGCGATTGAGAACGACATGGTAAGTTTAACTAAAGTTCTTATTTATAGTAATTCGTTTTATTATAACAGTTGAAATAGACCAGTCTGGTGAATTTAAATTGCATGACTAACTTGAACGTATTAGACCTGTGTGCCGTTGATGCTGCGACGTACGAGGTCCATCCTGAATTTGACAAACTGGTAAAATGTATTGACGAAAGAAATTTAAAATGTGTTGTGCAAATGTATTGTTATGAGCTTAATGTTCTAAGTTATTTTTATTTCTATTTCTTTCACAGTTTGTTTGAGCGTCAAGCAGAAATTGAACCGGCTAGCAAGGTTACCTATAACATCTACTTATTCCATATTAATTATAGTTAAATTTAGTAGAAAAGTAGAAAGAATCGCCAATTTGCAATTTAGAGACACACTATTCAGTTAAAGCTAGTAATTACATTTTTTGTTCAAATATATATATTTATTTTCAATTTAACCTAGCAAACAATTGTGTAGTATTTATCATTTAGCTGTAAATGTGTTTCAGCATCGGAAGGGTGGGGCTTTATTTGTCTAATTAGTCATAATTACTCCTCATTATAAATGCGCCGGGTCATTTATGAGAATCAATTGTTCCATAAAGACCCGCGCATTTATAATGCGGGTCATTTATGACTAATAATTCAATAATAGCCCCAATCTTCCCTGCTGAAACTTCAAACCCTCCCCGTTCTTTAAGAATGTAATTAATTCATAGGGATTTAAGTAAATAAAGGGTCTTGAATAACAATAGAAAAAGTGTCAATCATGTAATAAGTTTTTTTTAAATCGCGAAATTAAAGCGACGCGAAAATTAGTACCACTGGTACTGAATAAGGTAATCTATATGGTATTGGGGGGGGGGGGGGGGGGGGGGGTCCTAGACTTTCATAACTTGAGCGTGCGAATTGCATAGAGGCTGTGGTTTGACTTGGCATGTTTTGCTTAGGAATGTTAGAGTTTAACAAATTAAAAGTAATAATATATATGACGGCACGGTCAGTAGTATCCTTGGACGCGAAAACTTGATCTTGCGCGAGCGAGGGGATTCATAAACTTTGTCCTCGAAAACCTCTAGTAATCTGGCAGACGACGAGTTTTCTCCTTTTGTCGCTCGCCCCAGACCGATAAGTTTCGCACGCGTCCAAGATGGCGGCTGCGAGTCCCGAACTGAAGTTTTTCCGCCGTGTACCCACAAACCGCCTGCAAGCAGGCTAAGGTTTGAAGGAAGAGAGTCTCTCGGTATGGATAGAATAAACAGTGAAAACAGAAACTTCGTAGAGGGTTTAGTTGAGAAGTAAACATTTCATTGCAAGAAATCAAATTTCGCCAACCAAATCTTGAAATTGCCGACGTTGCAGAACTTCCTTTATTAGTAAATCCCCCTTACCTTATTTGGATGCCTGTATAAAGTATGTTTACTCATATCTTAGGAAAAGTAGCAGAAAAATTCACCAAAACTAGCACTTGGTCCTTGGTCGCCATTTTGTATTTCCTAGGTAAAGGGACTGGATCTAGATTTTAAAATACCACAGGCAGCCCGCGCGGATCAGTAAAAATGACAGTGGGACTATCACGAAAAACCGGTTTTCGGTTGGGATTCCAATGGTACAGTCGATGTTTCGGTCATTCCGGTTGGTACGAGTGGTTCAGCTTCAGAGGTTGTCTCGCCATTCCAGTTGGAACGAACCGATCGGAATGGTTTGTACATTGGCACTCCAACCAAATAAGGTAGCCGATCCGAACCGAAATGCGAATAAGCGAATGGTAAGCGCCATTCCACTCGGTATTTCATCCCAACCGGAATATTTTATACCATTGGACGCCGATCAAACCAACCGGTTTTCCTTGACCAATGGTAAGCACCCTAATTCTTGATGTGTTGACGTCACGTGGAATTATCAGTGCTTCCTCTTTATTGGTGTCTAGCTGAGCCGCCGAAGATGGAACCACTAGATACCCGCAGTAAACGCTGGGTTCTCATGAACCACTACCGGCCCGTGTGTTTCCAAGGTCGCGGCGACAAGCCTGGTCACGTGGTGAATGATGGACGAGGCGGACTGATAGGAGCTCTCAAACTCGTGTGGCGATCAGGATCAATCAGGTCGGCACCAGGACCTCCGCGGCTCGTCACCCCGCAACATCGAGCTTAAAATACGATTATCATAAATTGTCAAATATGTATGTCCAAAACAGTGCGAACCCTTTAGAGCGTTTCATACAAGTGTTCTACTGCAACCCAACGGGCCGTAGCTAGAAATTTTTGTCTGGAGAGGGGGGGAGGGGAAGCCTTGGTCATCCTTTGTTTTTTGCTGAGGGGTGGGGGCAAACAGGTTTTTCTCCACATGTTGACACTAAAAATTTGACTCGCTGGGGGGGCGGGGGGGGGGGGGTGTGTGGCAACTGCCCCTCCGCTAGCTACGGCACTGCATGAGGAGCTTTACTCCGTTCAAGATTGCGCAGCGGGAATCGACGATTTTGGTTCAAATCCAATTAAGTACCCGATATCAATTACTTAAGCCAATTAATACGGCTGCTACGATTTTGAAAGCGCCAAAAGACATATGTCATTTCATTATCAATAAAAGACCAGGCTACGAAATAGTTAATGTTATACTCGTAATCGAAACTAGAACACGAGATCTGTTACATTCCTGTGTTTGGCGCCTTCACGTTCGGTCCGGTTGTGACATGGTACAAGACTGCAGCTTTAAAGAAGTGATCTTGGCTAATTGTCAACGCCAAAAAGATGGTATGCTCTTTCTGAAAGTCTTTGTGGCTGCAAACCGAGGTTATTTGCTAAATACAAATTTTTTGAGCGCTTTCCAGGCGAATTATCAAAGGTTAAACTGCAGGATGTCTGGGTTAAAGATGGCGGGTCGACTGCTCCAATGTCCTGGTTTCAGTCACGGGCGATTTACTATTGGCCAATATTACTTCTATGTTCATGCAGTGAGCGCTTTTGGGCTAGACGGCGGGCTATGTGAAACAGAATACTATGATGCCAAAAAGCTCGTTTTCCTGATTTTTTCCGATTTGTTCACGCACTGCAGAGCATATCAACACCGTCGACTTAGCTCACGCTAGATATCATCGAATGGAGAACCAATACATTCGGACAATATTTTTGAACGACCTTATTGATAGGACGAGGAGGGCAGACCATGTTCACGAGAATTAGGATATCGAATAGTAGTAGATTGGTGCACTATACCGCATAGCTGTGATAATTTCACCTGGCTGACGGTATAGTTCACCATAAACTAGAGTTGAGGATATCCAAAGTTTATTGTAGATTTTAATTATTAGAGACCGGTGCACTATACTGCATAGCTGTGATAATTTCACCTGGCTGACGGTATAGCTCACCATAAACTAGAGTTGGGGGGCCAAAGTTATTGTAGATTTTAATTATTAGAGACCCGCGTGCACTATACTGCATAGCTGTGATAATTTCACCTGGCTGACGGTATAGCTCACCATAAACTAGAGTTGGGGATATCCAAAGTTTATTGTAGATTTTAATTATTAAAGACCCGGTGCACTATACTGCATAGCTGTGATAATTTCACCTGGCTGACGGTATAGCTCACCATAAACTAGAGTTGGGGATATCCAAAGTTTATTGTAGAAGTAATTATTAGAGACCCGCGTGCACTATACTGCATAGCTGTGATAATTTCACCTGGCTGACGGTATAGCTCACCATAAACTAGAGTTGGGGATATCCAAAGTTTATTGTAAACTTTGGATATCCCCACCGCTAGGTTTTGGTGAGCTATACCGTCAGCCAGGTGAAATTATCACAGCTATGCGGTATAGTGCACCGGGTCTCTAATAATTTAATGTCTACAATGAACTTTGGATATCCCCACCACTAGGTTACCGGGTCAACCGGTGCAACCGGGTCAATAATAATCAAATATCTACAATAAACTTTGGACATCCCCAGCCTTAGTTTTTGGCGAGCTATTCCGTCAGCCAGGTGAAATTATCACAGCTATGCGGTATAGTGCACCGGGTCTCTAATAATTAAAATCTACAATAAACTTTGGATATCCCCAACTCTAGTTTATGGTGAACTATACCGTCAGCCAGGTGAAATTATCACAGCTATGCAGTATAGTGCACCGGGTCTTTAATAATTAAAATCTACAATAAACTTTGGATATCCCCAACTCTAGTTTATGGTGAGCTATACCGTCAGCCAGGTGAAATTATCACAGCTATGCAGTATAGTGCACGCGGGTCTCTAATAATTAAAATCTACAATAAACTTTCGATATCCCCAACTCTAGTTTATGGTGAGCTATACCGTCAGCCAGGTGAAATTATCACAGCTATGCAGTATAGTGCACCGGGTCTCTAATAATTAAAATCTATTGTAGATATTTAATTATTAGAGACCCGGTGCACTATACTGCATAGCTGTGATAATTTCACCTGGCTGACGGTATTAAGTTCACCAAAAACTAGCGGTGGGGATATCCAAAGTTTATTGTAGATATTTAATTATTATTGACCCGGTGCACTATACCGCATAGCTGTGATAATTTCACCTGGCTGACGGTATAGCTCACCAAAAAACTAGCGGTGGGGATATCCAAAGTTTATTGTAGATATTTAATTATTAGAGACCCGGTGCACTATACCACATAGCTGTGATAATTTCACCTGGCTGACGGTATAGCTCGCCAAAACCTAGCGATGGGGATATCCAAAGTTTGTTGTACATTATATTACTAAACGTTTGTGAAATAATATTCTCAACAAATTCAGAGAAACAGTGCTCTTGAAGTTAGACAAAAATGGCTAAGCCTCTTACGTAAATTGTTAACTTTGTTAAGGTAATGATAACGCGTGTAGACTTGCTACTAGGTCAGTAGTGGAGCTCACTAATCCAGCGGGCTTTTCTCGCAAAGGACGACACACACGCTCTGTAGTTTAATATTCCTGGGCTCTTTTTGACCTTGTGTGCATGATATTTATTGAGCGGTTCTGTCAGCACTGAGCATTAATCCTTGGGTGTGAATAGGATGATTACCCGGTTTTACTGCTTTGAGCGCGGCATAATATTACGGCCCCTGTGGAGCAAAAGTGGACATGAAATGTTCACTAGCCACAGGGGGGCCAAAATCTAGAACGGGGTAAAGCTCCTCATGAACCTACAGCCATGTGGGACACTTGCGCATGTCAAATAACCATGTTACCATGCAAAATGACGGTAATCGTAATTTAAGGCTATTTGACAATTTATGATGATCGGAACTTTAAGTTCGATATCAACCTGCACAGATGCTGACGCATATGCGAGACTGAGCCGTTGAGAGAATAACTTTCTGCGCATGCTCCAACGTTCAAAATCAGCGAAAGCCTGCCCATTCTCGTACCCAGAGATCCACGGCTCGTCTCCCATTCTCGTACCCAGAGATCCACGGCTCGTCTCCTCGCAGGGGTGGCTCTGGTGACATCCATTTGAGGACCTTTTCTGATTGGCTGGTTTGAACGTTGATACATGCGCAGAACGATCAGTGTCATATGCTATCACCAGAGCCTCCCCGGTTATGGGTTCGAGAACATGAAGCCGGCCTGAAATGGCGGAGAAAGAAGGCTCTGGAGAAATCCAATTTCTTGAGCATGCGTAGTAGATGCGAGTTCACTGTTTTAACTGTCAAAATTCTAATAAAATTGATAACAAACAATCCAAGCACTAAACCAATCAGCGCACGGAATCTGTGCTAACAGTAACACTCAATCTCTCTCGTTATTTTAGGTGTGTCGCCAATACAGCTTACGACAGCAGATGGGGCTGCTACCACTACAACACCTTCATCAAGTACCCGCTGAACGTAATTTTGACAGACAATCACAAGAATATTATCTTCCCACGTCCTCAGTACATAACACACAAACATGGGCTTTGGTATTCGATGCCTATGGTATGTATAATGCACGGGAAATTTCTGCAGTCAGTAACCCACTTATGGGAAAGACGAGGGACTCCCGTATCAACTGGTGGTCGACCAGTATTTTAACCTCACTCATTAAAAACTCACACAACGTCGTCGGCTCTGGTGAAGGCTCTGGTGACAACCATTTGAGGGACTTTGCGTTTGAGGGACTCTGTAGCCTGCGTAGCAAGCGCAAAAGAGAATGGAGAGGGGCGCCGAGAACGCGGACGCTGCATTGGCTAATTTTGAACGTTGGGACATGCGCAGAAAGTCCCTACTCTTTGCTTTCAACAGAGACGCGCCGGAGAGCTCTGGGTACGAGAATAGCGTTCAGGGTGCACACTAGCGACATAACGACATAAGGACGTTGTGTTGCAACGAAAAAGGTAGCGGGAAAATAATTGAAGCAATCAATATTTTCCATGGATCTTCATTAGTACTTCACCAAAGCAATCTTATGTTATTTTTTGACGACTTCAACTTCTTGAAACCACTAAATTTAGTTCGCGTGACATGTTTCTTATGTCGTTATGTCGCAAGTGTGCACCAGGCTTAATAGAACAAGACTACTCACAAAATAACTTTTTAACGAATGTTTCATTACAGGTTGATGACAGGTACTCGAATGAGCTTGTGTTTGCGTCGTTTGGCGAGCCATTCTATTGGCCAGAGCATGGCGAACTCAAGGTCTGGTATGGAGAGGATCTCAAGAACTGGGCAGAAACCGACAACCAAGGAAAAGTCTGCGTTGATGTGTATGGACGTTTCATGTGAGCCTAGCGAGGGGACACATATTGGATAGGCTTCCAGGAATTGTTTGCATTCATTCTCGTGTCTCAGTCTATTAAAGTGATCTTTTTATTTGTGTTTTTTTAGCCAAATATTTAATGGCCCGAAGAAATTATAATAAATACCATTTGCAGATTAACGACTTTGTATTCTGTCAGGGGGCCTTTGTTGTAGGTGTACGCTGGGCAAGAGAGACCCGTACCCCCAGGTGCTGTGTAGAAAAGTCCATGAACGCAGGGGATTATGGGGGAGCGCAGGGGGTTGTGGGAAGATTCGGCAAGGCGCGCAATGGATTGTGGACAGGGTGAAAGAAGAGAAAGAAACTCGACTCGCTACTTTTCCTTCACTCGTCCCACAATGCATTGCGCGCCGCCTCGTTAATACTTCCCAGAATTCCCTGCGCTACTTCCTGCCATAACAAGATCTGATTATCCCTGGCACTTTTTCGTCTATTTTAATTTTGCTCGCCCTTGCTTTATATCTCTATTTATCATAGGCCTCAACATAGCGAAGTGGGAGAGAGGCCGGGGCAGGGTTCAAATTCAAAATAAATGAATTGCAAAGAAAAATAAAGCATCAAGCTTCTGCCCCCGAGCCCCCTTAAGTAAGTTGATGATCGTCGCCCCGTTCTCATCCTCGCCGCCAAAAATCAGAGGAGCTAAAAGGGTGTCAAGAAGTACCTCAGCCTGCCTCGCCTAGGGTTATATAAGCTCAGTTGATAGAGCACCAGTCTGACGTGCGGGAGATCATGAGTTCGACCTTGGCCGCACCTCACACTCAGGGATTTTTTCTGAATAATTGAGAATTAAGATCCTTCCTTTATCTAACATCTGTAAATGGTTCTAAGACTTTCGTGTCTTCTCGGATAAGGACGATAAACCGTAAGGTCGGTCCCGTCTCTCATTATTATACATTACAGTAATCGCAGGAATCAGAGGAGACGTTAAAGAACCTACGAGGACAAGCGAGTGACCACCCTCAGTGCAGGGCTTACACTTCCGAACACGAGGGCTACATGTTAGAAAAGAATTTCAAGATAAATACGTATGTTCACCCTCGTAAAATAAGGGAGTATACCTGAAACATGAAATGCATGAAGATATGATCAACAAATGAAAAAAGAGCGTCCCTGCTTTCCACCAATTTCGATTATCGTTATACTGTTTGACGATTATCAATCACTAAATCGTACAATCACAAATTTGTCGCATTTTTTCAGTAGGCAGTATGCATGGCGGTCCGCTAAAAAAGCCTCCCTCGCATCCCGCTCCTCAGTCTCCCTTCCTAGCAGAAGTTTTCATCATCATTTTTTCCACACGTTTGGCAAATAGAAGTCGCGTCTTAATTGCCGTGTGATAAATGGCTTGACATGTTTGTCCAAACAATCGTATCATTGAATAAAGACTGTCTATATCTATCAACACATTGAACATTTATTTAGGGACGCTTAGTCAATATTACGAGTTGTACCAATATATTTCCAACGGCGGCTGGACACCTGTAAAACAGCTCATAAGTTGGAGCGTTCCTCTGATATATTTTCTTGATAAGGCGTTTTGGCAGACCTAGTTGGTATAATAAATAGGGGCTCTATAAATTAGCGTTTGGTGCGACAGGAAAACATTTGCGAATATAAGTACAGACTGTAATAAGTAGTTTTATAAACGTTCCCAAATATTTCCCGAGAATCATTTGCTTGCTCATTTTTTCATTATTTTCAATTATGTAATCAAAACCTATTTGTCTTGCTTCTTAATGAAAAATCACGTTAGTCAACAAAATTTCGCATATAACAAAATCAGTGTTTGGATTTTATATTAGAGATTAGATTATTAGAGTGCTATATTCTCAATCGTGCGCGCATATTAGACTAGGCACCTGCTGGTGGCCTCTTGAGGGATTTCAAAAGTCTTGTTGAAAAGGGGAAAGTTGAGCTAAGGTTTCCTGCACTGCTCTTTGTGCTGCTATGTCTTGGTCAAGTGACCGGTAAGTGGAAAATGGATTTGACAATTAAATAAAAACATAGAAAAAAAGGTAAATTCAAATTCTCGAATTCTCACTACAGGAGGGAGCCATGTGAAAAAGGATGTGAAGTCAGTGTGAAACAGAAAACATGTGAAGTTAACCATGATGTGAAATTACCTATATGATGTGAAAGGAGCGTGAATTATTTTTATGGGCAGAAGCCTTTTTCCCATGATGTGAAATCATGTGAACTTTGCAACCCATGTGAAAATCATGCACAAAGCGCTGTCAACGACACAACTATAGCTGGATAAAGAAATAATAATAAAAATTGTAGGCAGATTCCGAATCACTACTTGGCCTTGATACCGTTTTTTAAAACTCTTAAAAGAGTTTGTGTCTGGAATTGGAAATATTTAGTGACAAAGTAGCAGATTAAATCATCGATGCGA
Source organism: Scolanthus callimorphus (assembly GCA_033964015.1). NCBI lineage: Eukaryota > Metazoa > Cnidaria > Anthozoa > Actiniaria > Edwardsiidae > Scolanthus > Scolanthus callimorphus. The sequence continues at coordinate 12,002,148 of CM066916.1, read as the reverse complement.
TGCGATTTGAATTTCCCGTTTCCCCTGACATCTTAAATATTGTTGGAGAAAATCACATGACATCATAATTAAGTGAATTCACTTGTACATTTCCGAGTGCGAAGGCGCGGCAACAAATTCGGAATTCATTCGCACACCACGCGCATCTGAAGATAGATAATTACAATTATGTCTCGAGCATGAATGTGCTCCGAGTCTTATATGGCCCATGAGGCCGAACCTACTATTAACTCAACCAATCAGAATACAGTATTAACTATAATACACCAGTCTGGTCTATTATAGTCAATACTGTATTGGATTTGACTAAAGGCTGATATTCGAGCGTTTGCCTTCACGTGCAGGCACGACAATGGACGGATGGACCAAGCTTAATAGGGTTCCCGTGTGTATGGAAGGGCGTGGTGATCACCCCGGTACCTTTATGAACACTGGAGAACCCAAGATGATGGTGGCCATGAAGCTCAAGTATATATCAGGAAATATCAGGTATTCTCTCGGGTACACAGCCCGTTTCTCGAAACACCCAATAATTCTACCCTGCTCAGCTTTAAAAAGTGATTTAAAAGTCAAGAACTTCCTATTCGTGGATAGTTACATCGTGTTTTCCACTTTCTACTAACAGGTGTAGCGCTAACACAGCCCACAATAGCCGATGGGGATGCCACCATCACTCGTCCTATATCAAGACCCCACTTGATGTCGTCGTCACAGAAAAGCACAATCAAATCATCTACCCGTGGCCCAATCAGGTATGAAGCAAGCATTAATATCAGACAAACGAACAAACATTTCGGATTTTCACCTCCCCGTTTTCTAATACAGCTTCTTCCGGTTTTCGCTCGTCCGGACTCCCTCCCCTTCCCTTTAGGGCCGCTAACGCAGGCTACTCTGTTGCCATATTTGGCCAGAGAAACCGGTTGGCATGGTTACGAATGATTCAGGCCGTTCTGTTAGAAGAAAGCAGTCGAGTTAAATTTTAAACCATGATTAAGAATGGGAGGTGGGCGTTGGGTTTGTGAATGTCATCTTTTAAGGTTTACCTCAAGGCTTGACCACACCTAGTTCTTTATATTTATTTTTTTCAAAAGAAAATTTCCTGAAACGTTGGCGTGAATCTTAGTCTCCTTTATCTGTGTTGTAACTTTTTTTTCGGAAGAGTATCTCAGAAAAAATATTCAGGGAGAGCCGTCCGTTATTCACTAGGGAGGGACTTTCAGAAAGTCTAGTTAGTCACGAGCTGACGCTAGCTTGCTTTGATTTCTTGCCAGGAGTTGACGATTTGAACACCAACGAGTTAATATTCACTAATTATGCCAGGCCTCTCTATCTGGAGCGCTTTCGCACGCTCAAGATCTGGTACGGGAAGTTCTAAGGAACAGCGGCGAGACCGACAACCAGGGCCGCGTATGCATGGACGTGTTGACCAAGTTTTACGAGTAGAAGCGGGGAGGACTCCCCATAAAAATAGACGGGGGTGCTGGTCCTATCCTTTTGGGTACAAAATTTACCCAAAGAGTGCCCAAAGAGTTTGCTATCCCTTAGGGGGTCTCACGCCAAAGGTGACCGAGAAATTCAGCGAAATCAGAATACATTTTCAACTTGATGGTAATTCCGTAAGGAACGCCATAACATTAGAATTTTTCGCATCCAATTTGCTATCTCTTAGGGGTAAAATTCACTGTTGACCACACCCAATTTGCTATCCCTTAGGGTGAAAATCAATTTTTCCGATGAGCACCCCCATCTATTTTTATTGGGAGTCCCCCCCCCCCTGGACCCTGATTATTCCTTATTCTTTGGCATAAGAAATAAAATCAGAAAACAAAGCTCTTGTATTCATTAGATGTTACTTTAATATATTACACTTTGATTTAATATGGCACACAGATATTGAGAAATCAGAAAAATAATACAAAAATAGCCTGCAGGCTGGCTCTCAAGTGTTGATTTTTCCAGATTTGCTTTTCAAGGTTCAGAAAAATAACTATCCAAAAACAAAAAAATAATGGAGAGCTGGCTCACAGACTATAATACATTTTTTTGCAGTCGGCTATGAATACATATTTACAAACTGTTTACAAAATGTGGAAGTTATGATCATCCTCCAGCCAATTGCTATCACCTTTCTCTCAATCTCATTTCCTCTGAACCAAAACCTCCCCTCGCAATATCTGATACTGGACAACACTCAGGTATTGACTGTGCTGTAGTGTATGTAAATATATGTGCTATAAATACCCATACGTCATATAATCCTGCAATCTTGCAGCAATATCCATATCAAATTGGGCTGCCTGTGGAAAATAAGAATAAAATGATTTTTTTAAAAAGAATGTTATTGTCAAGAAATATTAGCATTCTTGGTAGGAGGGGAGGTAGGAGGCAGTTCTTTGTGTTGCTTTTAAAAGTCAATAAAAATCTGGACTTTACAGTAATGCTGTAGAGCTTTGTCTTCCTGATCAATGATTGTCAGCAATAATTTTCCTTGCTGATGTTTCATTTCTTCTATGGTGATGACAGACAGATAGATGCAGACTGTATAGTTTAATTCAACCTGACAGACAGATGCAGATGGTTTAGTTTAATTCAACCTCTTGCAGTGAAGGAGCTGAATTACTATGAAAACTAGAGTGGTAAAACGACGCTTCAAGATCCAGTACCTGGCTAACGATTTCCTGTACGTCCTACGTTTTATTTCACAAACAATAACTAAGTAAACAGACACAGAATATAAATCTTATTACTTACCCTAGAGTACCATTTTTTTGAAGCCTTTTCATCCTTGTCCACACCATATCCATGCCTTAAACAACATGCATATACAAAACTGCCTAAAGCCACACCCTTGGCCACATACTTTGGTAAACAGTCTGTCTCAGCTGCAATACCATGGATATCATCTAGATCTGCAACACTGTAAATAGGAACATTGAAAAGAGAAATTTCAATAATGTAGATCACAATTATAGAATGTTATCATTACTGTACATCCCACTCACTTGAAAATTTTCACTTTGTTTGCATTTTGATGGATGTCAATCATCTGTTTGATTGGACTCCTCTAAAAGACATGAAACCCTCACTTTTTGGCACTCTCCTGCCTTCAGCAGTTCTTAGTTAAACTTGGATAGTTTAACAAAACAGAAGCAGGAAGCAGTCTACTGCAAGCGGAGATAAATGTTTTAAAGAAAAAAATACAGTGCTTTGTTAAAGAAAATTTTGTAATCAGCAGGTCATATCTCAGTTGAGTTTCAACTGATTTGCCTCATGGTGTGTAGCATTCTCCCATTTGCTCTTTCTAAATCTATGGACAAAATATTGCTAAATTAAAAATTTGCATTTTGTGATGTTATCACTTTTATTAAAGTACTCTATGGCTATATGATCGTATAACTTGTCACACCAGTGAAAAATCTTTTATTCAGCAACTTACGTTTTGCTTAAACATTTAACTTTAGAAACACCATGAGAGTATCATTTTAAAACTCACCTTTTAGCTACATCAGCCGCTTTGTTAAACAGCTTCCTCTTGTAATAATGAACAGCTAAATTTCCTTGCGCATACACATTTCCACGGACTGCCGCACCTTTGAGGCACTCAAATGCAGCCTGTATATCCATAGGTACACCTATACCATACTCAAACATCACCCCTAAGGCACCTGGCAATTTTTTAAGGAGAAATGCAAAAGGTGAGAAAATTTCAAAGAAAAGCAAGCCATTTCTAAATGGTTTGGCAGCTACTAGTAAGACATTTACCTTGTGATTCTACACTTCCATTTCCTGTTGCTTCCTGATGCCAAAAGTATGCCTGAAACACAAAAGCAACCTGTTATAATTAGCTGTTTACAACCAGTACTCAAATTCAAATACCAACTTGAGCTGTTACTTGATGTAACTGGCAAAAACGCGCGACGACTCCCTGAATCTCGGGAAGCGCCGTCGATCCACGCGGTTAAGAAAATAAAACTAAAAAACAAAAGGAAAAGTTTCGCGCTAACATAAGGACGCGCCTAAAACTTAAACTGAAATTAACTGAACATAAAACTTATCAGGATCCGCGAGCGAAGGCAACGTGAGAACAAATGATGGATGCAAGGAGTGGACTTATAAGAGATTTATTACGGAACTTACGAACATATTACAAAACTGTTACGATACATGTGAAATTCTATAAGGCGAAACTCTTGAAATAATTCTAACAAAACTACTAAAAGCCGTCAAAACTCTCATGAAACTCTAGCGAAATATCAAAAACTCTTCTGAAAACTATTGTGTCACAATTCCAAAACGACTCTAAACATTCTTACTCAGAAACACTTGTTGCGCACAAAATCTTGTTTGAAAACTCTCTACGAATAATTGAAATCCTAAAGCTAATCAATCTTTCCGAAAATACTTACAACGGAGAACAGAGCACAGCTTACACTCAAGACTTTAGCCGGCCCCGACTCTTGTTGACTGTCTCTGCTTTGCGACTTCTCAGCTTTGCTCTCCTTCAATCTCTGCTCTCTAATAACCTAAATCTGCGTATTTATACCAGCTATCACTAACGAGCTTGTAATAGAAATTAATTAAACAAAACTTAAAACGCGTTCCGTCCTTGCTAAATTTCCGGTCAACAACAAAGGAACTATTTACCTACTTAGCGGCAATTTGTGCAATTAGGAAATTAGCGGCAACCATTACACAGCAGACTGCGCACACAACGGAAGAAGATAACAATGCCTACTTCTCCCTTGTGCTGATACAAAAAAGTAATAATTCTAAAGTCCACTTTCTGAGTTGTGCGAACTTAAAATCACTGAAAAGTGATCTGGTCACATTGAGCTTAAAACACAATGTGTGATTCCAGAAATCATCAATACCTCCCCCTCAGAAGGAATTTGAAAATTCCAGAGATGTGTGTGTGAGAACTGTGGTGTACTCGTACCACAGATAAACCTGGTGCTCTGATACTGGTACCTTAGTGAGGTCTTCACTTCCTGGCCTTGAATAAAACATCCCCAATACAGTCTGTGCTTTTATGCTGCCCTTGGGGTCCCCATCATGAGCAGCCATTAGGAACCATCTCTCTGCTTCCTTGTCAGACTGCTTTACCCCAAACCCTTCATAATATGCCCTCCCTATATTGTACTGAGCATGGTGGATAAGATGGCATGCATCTGGATTCTGAGACTCTGCGACTTCTCGTAGTAGTTCTGCTCCTTTTTCCTGTGAAATAATTATGACAATGTACTGGTTAGTAAATATAGTATACAGCTCAATCACAATGGATGAAATTAAAATATACAATAAAAGTAAAATTGCAACTTAATCGCTGTTTGTTTATGGTGAGTGTTATTGGAAAAGATTGGCAGGTACCGGTACAATAAAAATATGCATAATAATATTAGACCCGCCAACATTATGCAGGTTTCCCTAGCATAAAATCCAAAATTCTGATTGCCTCGCATAACCTGCATACGACCTTGTTTTCCTCGCCTAAATGATAGAAACACAGCTTTCAGAAATCTCGGACATTTTATAAAAATATAGTTTTCAATATCACCAGAATTTATTACCAGAATCAAAATTACCTTGCCTGATTTTTTTTTCAAGTTGGCAGGTCTATATAAGATGAAAATGAAGAGATTGTCAGCATTTTTATCGCGCCAGAAACCAAAAGTGGAGAGAAACCACAAGTCTCACAAAGTCAACACATGCGAGCCGATGCCATTGTGCGGCGTCCTTTTTGAAGATTAATTGCCTCACCGGCTGTGCTGGAACCCCTAGACCATCGTAGTACATCACTCCTAGCTGGTACTTGGCTTGAAAGTCTGTATTCTTAATCCTCTCGAATGCAATAATCGCTTTATCGTAAATTTTTCTCTCAAAATAGAACTGTCCCAGCTGAAACTTTGCAAGACGATCACCTTCGTTCGCACGAAGAATAAGCGTCTCCTCCAATTCGTCGTCGGAAATTTCTTGATTGATTTGTTCCTGTGAAGTGCTAAGCCAGTTTAGCGGATCTTCTTGCTTGGGGAGAGGATCGCTGCTCAGTTTGCGTTCCATTGGAACTGGAGCTGAGACGGGACGTGAGACGTCCGCCATTTTGGAACGACTGCAAAAGAACATCCATGGTTGCTAGGATACAACGGACCACAGGAATCCCACTCGAATAATGAGTTATGATTACTAACCTAACTGCACACACATACACTCAATAACACAGAGCCAGAGGAAAGTTAAAGAATTACGGGCGCGGGTGTGACCTCACAATATTAGGTAATTATTTAGAAATATTGAAGGATTATCGTATCGCTGTAAGTAACGTAACAGAGGCACGTTTATTAAGTCACTTTAAGTAAGTAAAGTTAGATATCTAAAGCAAAAAAAAAAAGTTTTATTTTGCGTACGTTTTACTTGCAACTAATAAAAACAACAGTTTTACTTGCAACTAATAAAAAACAACAGTATCTCATCTCACGGCACATGCGCGTCAGAAAACCCTTCAGATATGTACTTGGCGCAAATGACACTTTTAAGAGAAAAGTCGCCAAGTAAAATCAAATACAGGGAGATGAAAAAGTAGCCTCTGCTCGCAAGAAATACGGGTTATCAGTTATCCCTTCGGTTCAGATGTTCAATTATTTGCATCGTTTTTTTTTTTACCGCCCGCGGGCAAAATCACAATGTTAATAAACCGAACCCTCTCTACTTGAGTTCTACAAAATTGGTGTCACATTTTCAACGGCTTTTAAATTGTCATGTAAGTCAAACTTTTATTAATGATTCACACTGGTGTTTGTTCAGCCTGTCGCGTATAAATAGATCCAAATAAAGATACGTAATAAAGTCCTCTTCAAAACAGGTGCAATCCTGCCCAAGAACAGTTATTAAATTTTCACTTTCCTACAAGACAAGTTAGTCTAGAAATAGACATTTGATCTTGGGATCATTGTTCAAATCGTCGGACTTCATTACGCGGATAATTTGAACACGACATTCAAGACACACGAGCCAGTATAGGAAATCTCCACTTCTGAATCCGGGAGCGGAACAAACACATAGTAGATAAGGAAAGGGACGTGGAAGGCAAGACACCTTCGAGCGAAAAGCCTGATCACGAGCAGTTTTGAATCTTTTGATTTCTGGAAACACGACGGCGCAAAACGAAGACTCTACCTGTTTCGCTCTGAAACTTTTCATTACCACTGACCGGTTGGATTGCTGCATTACTTCCGATTTGTACGGCAAGTATGAAATGAAAATATCACGATTCTAATTCATAGTCAAAAAGCGAATGAAAAAGGCCGTTACGACGCCAGCTACGTCATAAGGGCTGTGATAACGTTAAAATTATATTTTCTGTTGACTGTCTATTCGAAAATCTTTATACTGTACAGATCATAATCTCGAAACAATACAGCGACCGGAAACAGTGCAAAACGCAGTTATATTAAAGTATAAGCCGCCTACTCGTTTCGACCGTGTTGCACTCAACGAGATAAAACGGGACAAGCGGGGCATGTCGAGTCAACAAACGAGTTCGACAGCCGATCAAAATGTCTCCGGAGCTTTCTCAGAGGATCCAGTTTGGCAGTCAAATCCGAGTGCTACTTGGTTCTGGGTCTTACGAGCGGCACTTTTCTTGCTGTCTCTAGTCGGAAATGGAATGGTTGTCATTCTTATAATAAAACGACCGCGTTTTCACACCACACCAAATTGGAACATCTGTTCATTGGCAGTGGCGGATTTATTAGTGACTACAGTTATAGGGCCAATCGAAATGGTCTGCACTTTGGTTGCGCATTGCAGTGGATGGATTCTGAATGTGTTCTACGATATTGTCGTTATTTCTTCAGTGTTAAACCTGTGCGTTCTCTCCCTAGATCGCTATCTGTCTATTGTGCACCCTTTTAAGTATCAACGATTCATGACGCCCAACAAGGCCGCAGTTTTAATTATCATGGCATGGTTACTGGCAGTCCTCTCTCCTATACCATCTTTTATTTGCCACACACTTGGATTTTACAAAGCGTATCGAGCGTTTCAAATTATGTTTCTTCTATTCTGCGAGTTTCTACCTTCAATTGTGTTATTACTGGCTTACATAGCAATGGCTTTGATCGTGCGACGACAACTCCTTTTCACCGAACGTCAAAGAAGGAACTTAAAATTTAATTACGACGAGAGAGGAAGTAAAACTACTTTTAATTGCCGACTTAGACGAAGCTCTTCTAGCGTTCGAGTTATTGGAGTTCTGGTTATGATATTTAACTTGTGTTTCCTCCTTGCGGTCTATAAGGGAATCATGAATTATGTATTTTTTAGAGAGGTTGCGCCTGTTATTATTGCTTTAACCCGAATTCTTTACCACTTAAACTCTGCTGTGAATGGCTTGGTGTACGCAGTTTTGAAAACAGATTTCAAACAAGAAATCATGCGGTTTTTTCGACTGCAAAGATAAAGCGACGGAAGTAATAGAAACATGTCACAGAAATCAGAGCCGCGCCCTTTTTGTAATGCTGCCGATTTTTAATAAAAAACAATACGCGAACATCCTACAAAACCAATAAATGTGAAAATTGAAGTAATGACTTTATTTACACAGGCAAAACATTGTCAGATCCAAGTTTGACAGCAAGGGTTATTAGTCTTAGCCCTATTTTCGGGGACCGGAGAGTTCGGAGCTTGCGCGAATGAGGCGGCGTTGGGGAACAAAAAAGGGGGACCGAAGAGACGAACAGAAAAAAAGAGCGCCTATGCGGGCGTCTGAACACGAAAGTTACTTTAGAAGTCCAAGATGGCGCCCGTGACTTCGAACTTCGGGAGTTTCGCTATGAAAACAGCCTCCAATATATTTAACCAATGACCATTGGGTAACGGTGTCTTATGCGCGCGGGTATACAAACGTTCATTCATACAATTGTGTGCTTACTGTTGGTGTTCCAGGGCACAACTCGCAGCAATAACGTTCCGCGATAAGTCGTTGCGCGGAAAGTTGTTGATTTCGAATCATTCGGCAACGGGCATGTTACACGAGACAACTTTTAGCGCAACAACAACCGACGACCATTAAACAACTTTTAGCGCCTGCTGCTGACAAGTTTCACGATTACCTAGCTTCCAGACAGAAATGATGCGCGGAATGTTGTTGGGCAGATGTTGCACGAGACAACTTTGCAAACATTTGCATTTTATGTTGCGAGTTTTTGAAGCCGAGTCAAACACTTGCAACATCGAAAAAAAAAAACTCGTTGCCGAGTGAAATGTTGCGCGCAAAGTGGTCTTGTGCCACATGTTACACGGTCTTTTTGCGCAACAATGTTGCGCGAAAAGTTTTTGATGCGAGTTGTCCAGGTTTAACACCACCTTTATTTTCGCGCGCATCCTGATGCGACCGAATGGTTTAATATGTCTTCAATTTTTAGAGCGCAAACATTCCGCAACTTGGTATCGTGTTATAACATGAGGCTTACTATGTTTCGTGGTTGCTGCTCCCTTCCCTCCTCCCTCCCTTTCTCTGCGCTCCCCCTTCCCCTTCTCTGGCTGCACAACTCGGTGTCGCTCTCCGTGCACTGCGCGCAAAAGATGATTGGTGATAAAACTGCGCGGAAGATCTTTGTGCGCACGAGTCTCCATAAGTATCCGGCCGTCGTACGACTACCATATAAGGATGTCCAAATACGATGCTCTAATGTCCACAAAGAGGCTCTCATGTCCAAATACGAGGTTCATTTTCATTTATATACATTGCTTCGTTCTATTGTTAGTTTATGATCAAGTTGACATGCGCTAGTGATCCCACATGGACTGGAGCGACATGATTGCATGAATACTCGTAGACGCAACCCTTTAGGGGATAAGGGTCGGGGCATAGGGCCATATTAATACATGTTCAATAATAGAACGAAGCAATAAGTATTATGTGTTGTTACACACGTATACTCACATATTCTAGATCATAATTTTTGTACAGACCTCTCCATCTGGCTGGCACGCCCCACACGGAAATCAGCAAATCCAGTTTTTTGTAAACTTGTGATTTTGTCGTTTGTGGCTAGCGTGGGTAAATAAAACTTTATGTATGTATGTATGCAAATGAACTCGTATTTGGACATGAGGGCATCGTATTTGGACATCCTTATATGGTAGTCGTACGACAACTCCGTCTCCGGGTCTCGTCCCTAGACTCGTATACCAGTCGTGAACGCAAGGGGTTGTGGGAAGGATTCGGTGGGCGCGCAAAGGATTCGCTCTTCCCCTCAGCCTTCGCGCACCTGTCAAGTAACGCAATACCGGGCAACAGTCCAGGTAACGCAAAACCCACCAGAAAAAAAAAACAAGTAACGACTGGGTACGAGTCTGCCTCGTCTCTAGGACGAACGGTATGGGATGCACAGAGAATTTCTGCAGAAACCCATCCGGCCATGGGAAAAGCTGCATTTCCCATGGTAGAAGAATGGGAAGTGTTCGGATTTTCCCATGGTTACCTATTTGAATTCCGAACACTTCCCATTCTTCTACCATGGAAAATTCAGCTTTTCCAATGGATAGGTTTCCGACAGAAATTCCTTTGATGCAGCTATCAAAATCCTGTTCCTGTTTACGCAGGTCTTGTTAGCAGATACCCGCTAGGCCACTCTCGTACCCAGTACTCCACGTCTCATCACCTCGCGGGCTCGCGGGGGAGGCTCTGGTGATAGCCATTGTCGGATGCGCGAGATTTGATAAAGAGCTGACGAGAGAAGGAACTTTCTACGCATGGGCCAACATTCTAAATCAACTAATCAGCAAAGTCCCTGAAATAGTGCCTGTCACCAGAGCCTACTCCCTGTGAGAGTTTTACGGTTTTATGTCCGAGAAGACGTGAAGGTCTGATCATTTGCAGTTGTTGGACCAAAGGCAGCACCTTCTCTCTCAATTTTAAATAGAAAAGACCCTGAGTTTGGTCCGGCTGGAGTTTGAACCCCAAACCTCCCGCACAGCAGCCCGGCGCTCTACCACTGCTGCGCTAACCGATATAGATTCAAGCGCCGAGCCTTTTACGTGCCCCAACAACATGCATAAAAATAAGCTTGGCATCACGCGCACTGTTACGCTGAGTGTCAAGTTGTGAAATCACTCATCAACATCTTTGGCTAATTTGTCGCCATTTGTACTCTCCTCATTTTCCCTTACAACTGTATAAAAGTTTGGAATTACGTCGAAACTTTCTAAATATGAAAATACTTTTTCTGCGGGCATGACACCACACAACGGACCATTCCATTCTCCCACATTTACCAGGATGCATTGTGCACTTATTTTAGTGCTATACCTGAAAAGAGCGCGCGCTGCATTATGGTAAATACAACTATTCCAATCCAATGAGAGCGCTCAAACCTACGCGCATCCGGGCGGAAATAATTCAGACTCATCTGCTAATAGGGGAAATAAAAGCTGAAAATCATCACTTGAAAGTGCAAATCGTATCCTTTCTCTAATCCGGACATGCTTGACAAGTGTCAAGAGACATTTTAAATCGGTTTATCCATCCATAACTGCTTTTTAAAACTTTATTATCTCAGGAACTTTAATGCCTGGGTCAAAGGGACCACGCCCTGTTTAGCATTAGATTCATTCTTAGGAAAGATACGACCAACTTATCCGTCCAATTCCCTTACAATATTAAAGACTTCAACGTCCTTGACAATTTAATAAGTTTCTGTTACCATAGAAACAAAAGCCCGACCTTTGACCTCTTTTTGAAAAAAAAATCGTTTCAAAGCTTGACGAGGAGTGGAAAATGCAAACAAACCTGCGATTAAACTAAATGAAGTAATAGGCCATACCTTGAAGTTTATCCGTCCAACTAGATATCGTGCATAATGTTTTCATTTACGAAGTTATTAGCACAGGGTCCTGAAGGGGGGGTCCCAATCCCGTTTCCGGCCGCTTTTTTCGCAAAATCCCGTTCCCAGTAGGTAAAATCCCGTTCCCGGTAGGACCAGTCGGTAAAATCCCGGCGCACGAAAACTGTGATGTTAAAATTGAGATTCTTGCTTTTATCGGTACTCTTGATCTTGATCTCTTGATCCTGTAGGTTTTATTGTTCATGCACGCCGCAAATGACGACATTGTTATTATTGCAACCAAATGACGAATTGCTATGCTTGTAATGTCGGTTTCTTTCCAACATAGTGATTGTCCGCCTGGCCTATCACTATAAAGGCTTTTCGTGATCCTCCTATTTGAACATGGGATATATTTTACAGGAATTGCTCTTCTGTTGCGCGTGAAGCGCGCCCTGTTTTAATTGATAAACGAATTTCATCAAGCCTCAGAAAAAAAAGTAGATGAACATTACATGTTTGTGTATAGCAAATAAAGCCTGTAGTTTGTATTCTTCGTGCACGACGCAAATGACGAAATCGTCATATTTGCGGCCCAACTGATTAATTTCTGTTTGTAACGTCGATCTCACGCTTACGGGCTTCTTTCGAACATAGTAATTGCCTGCCAGGCCTATCACTGGAGGGCTTTTCGCGGGGAGTTGTTTTTTCTCGCTCAGATACAAATGTTCTTGTAACGAGCATTCCATTTAAACGGCACGAGCATATTGTCTTTGTTTGCGGGAGATCTCAAACTGCAATATTACAGTTTCTTCCTTATGCGAAATGTTTAACGTATTGAAAGAAGAGAACTATTTACAAAAATGCAAATGATATAGAAATTGCTGGAATAATTCCGCAGAAAATTTCTTGTGATCCCCCCTTCCAGGGCTTCAGGTTTCGAGAGTTTCCCCCTTTCGCCCACCCCAAAATGAAATGATCCTCTGCCCGTATGATATCTCATATGATAATTTTGATACAAAAGATATATCATACGATTCTATTCAAAAAGTGGTTCCGCCGTTTTGAAAATGCCTATGCCAAGTTATCAAACCGTTGACCAAAACCTCGCAGATTCCGAGGGACCAAAAAAAGCAAAACGAGGGCTTTAATTTAGAAGGGGCGAGAAGTGAAATTCTATTTTCAAGTAGCCTGCTGTTAGGATAACAGTCTTACAATGCGAAAAATAGTATAAATTGACGACTTTTTATTAGGATACACAGGATATACAAGGAGAGATTTGAAAAATGTCGTTCCCGTTGAAGCATCTTGATTCCCATTCCCGGTAGACAAATCCCGTTCCCGGTAACCCAAATCCCGTTTTCCCGGCCTAAAAAAAGGCGAATCCCGGCTCCCGTTTTACCCCTTCAGGACCCTGTTAGCAGATATCATATTTCAGAATGTCCAAAGATAGGTTTCCTGATTGAATGGACATCATATCTAGTTGGACCAGTGATACTTGCCCTAGCATCAATTACATAACATCTTAATACCCTTAAAAAATTTTGCCTTTCCTTTCCTCGCGAGGCAGTTGTTAAAATTTCCTTTCTTTGGAGTTCAAAGGTCACATTCCATGTTGTTATGGGTATGTCAATAGGAATTTGTTTACTTTTTGCCGAACAACAATCCTAAATAAGAAATGAATGGTAAAGATTACTGTGCGACTACGTCAACCGGGCCATCCCGTAAAAAGTTTGTCATTTAGAGATCCAAACCATTTTAAGTTAGAGTTAATTACCGAGATTCGAGGCAATAACCCAATACATCCCAAGGGCCGTAGGCCCGAGGGATGTATTGGGGTTATTGCCGAGAATCGAGGTAATTAACGGACTTAGTTTACAGTTGACAAGGTTTTCAGAAAACAGGGACAAATGAAATGCATTCTTCTCATTGAATTTAACAGTTTTGAAAAGGAGTACAGTTTACAATTGAAAAAGATAGCGGATTCCAATAGGAACTATTGTTAGTTATTTAGCTGCTTTCATAGAAGTGGGTTCCCCAGAGAAACTCATTGCAATTAATTTTTACCATGCACAATAAAGTTGTGATGCTGAAGAAAATGAATGACAACTTTTATTCAACTATGATTGACAAAGATTTCCAAACACGAATTACGTCTTTTGTTTTCGTACAACAGCCAGTCCAATCAATCAAGCGGCCTTTTGTAAAAGCGCAACTCATTAAAGCGCTGTTATTTTGGTCGGTACGTAGCTGCGTAAAGCTCCTCTCTGGTTGGATAATACAACAATACCCTACCTCAACACAAAGAACGAGGATAATAGACTACAGACAAAAGAACTCCTTTGTAGAACGAAAATAATAGAGACAAAAGCAACTACGTCCTTACTGGTTATTTTCATTTGTACCACGCCCTGACAGCTTACAGCTTCTACAGCTCAATTTGCATAACGTTCTGTCTAGCAAAACGGATGGAACTGATTCAAGATGGAGAAACTGAAGGCAAGTTTCAGGTATTTTGCGCTCGTTGGTTGCTCTCTACGATTAGATATGCAACTAACTTGGGCATGATTTTATCTGTATTTTCAGGTTTACGTCTTAAACACACTCTATGGGCAATGAGACCAAGCAAGTAGACTGGACAAACGCTTCTCAATATGGTTCAAGTGAAGGCGTTCTCGGAAATCGTGTTTTGTGGCGTTCAACGGGATTCGCATAAAGGATAATCAGAAGCAAATATTGGTTATAGACAGACAGTCAGCATAGATGCATAAACTGAGATTATTGGATGTTTTTTCTCGGGGTAAGTGTATGGATTTGAATTCACTAGTTAAATGTTTGGGTTGATAATTGAATTAGTCATTGTGAAAGGGGCAACTGTCATGGTCTATCATGGATTTGGTCTAACTTGGGGTCATTTTAAGTAGCTTAAATGCAGTCAAACTCCCTACAAATCAGCAAAATAATGGTCTACGTCTTATACCTAACCTTTCAGCTGCTAGATCAATACAAATTTGGAGTATTTTCGTGTATAATCGAGCGGATGGAATTGGATTGCTAATTGGCATTTTTGATTTTCGAACAGGCTGAACAAGTTTCTTTTTCTTTTTAAGACTAATTTGAAACAGAATATAGGTTCGGAGTTGTTTCTGTAGAACACTTGTCTTATTTTAAAATATTTTGATGAAACAAACGTGACAGTGCCCCTTGAAGTCTTGGTAAAAATGGCTTATTGTGTGGTTCCAGAAATTATCCATAGGAAGGATAATAGGAAAGGATATATTTTCCATACAAATACTGTATTTTTCTTCGGGAATTCCAGAGAGGTGGGGGGTCACTTTTCAACACTCTTCCGGGGGGGGGGATATTTTCTGGAACCACACATTATTGATTTACAGGTAAGTATATGGCTTATTATGGATTTATAGGTAAATAACTAGATATTTACCTATTAATCCATAATGAGCCATATACTTACCTATTAATCCATAATGAGCAATATATTTACCTAGAAATTCAATTCAATTCTATTGATCAACCCCAACCTTTCCCTGGAGAATTCAAATCCCTCCCCGACTTTTAGTTTGTTGAGAGCCATTATCCGAGTTAATTCCCTACAAATAACAATGGAAACCGCGTCAACTGTAAACTAAGTTAGAGTTAATTACCGAGATTCGAGGCAATAACCCCAATACATCCCAAGGGCCGTAGGCCCGAGGGATGTATTGGGGTTATTGCCGAGAATCGAGGTAATTAACGGACTTAGTTTACAGTTGACAAGGTTTTCAGAAAACAGGGACAAATGAAATGCATTCTTCTCATTGAATTTAACAGTTTTGAAAAGGAGTACAGTTTACAATTGAAAAAGATAGCGGATTCCAATAGGAACTATTGTTAGTTATTTAGCTGCTTTCATAGAAGTGGGTTCCCCAGAGAAACTCATTGCAATTAATTTTTACCATGCACAATAAAGTTGTGATGCTGAAGAAAATGAATGACAACTTTTATTCAACTATGATTGACAAAGATTTCCAAACACGAATTACGTCTTTTGTTTTCGTACAACAGCCAGTCCAATCAATCAAGCGGCCTTTTGTAAAAGCGCAACTCATTAAAGCGCTGTTATTTTGGTCGGTACGTAGCTGCGTAAAGCTCCTCTCTGGTTGGATAATACAACAATACCCTACCTCAACACAAAGAACGAGGATAATAGACTACAGACAAAAGAACTCCTTTGTAGAACGAAAATAATAGAGACAAAAGCAACTACGTCCTTACTGGTTATTTTCATTTGTACCACGCCCTGACAGCTTACAGCTTCTACAGCTCAATTTGCATAACGTTCTGTCTAGCAAAACGGATGGAACTGATTCAAGATGGAGAAACTGAAGGCAAGTTTCAGGTATTTTGCGCTCGTTGGTTGCTCTCTACGATTAGATATGCAACTAACTTGGGCATGATTTTATCTGTATTTTCAGGTTTACGTCTTAAACACACTCTATGGGCAATGAGACCAAGCAAGTAGACTGGACAAACGCTTCTCAATATGGTTCAAGTGAAGGCGTTCTCGGAAATCGTGTTTTGTGGCGTTCAACGGGATTCGCATAAAGGATAATCAGAAGCAAATATTGGTTATAGACAGACAGTCAGCATAGATGCATAAACTGAGATTATTGGATGTTTTTTCTCGGGGTAAGTGTATGGATTTGAATTCACTAGTTAAATGTTTGGGTTGATAATTGAATTAGTCATTGTGAAAGGGGCAACTGTCATGGTCTATCATGGATTTGGTCTAACTTGGGGTCATTTTAAGTAGCTTAAATGCAGTCAAACTCCCTACAAATCAGCAAAATAATGGTCTACGTCTTATACCTAACCTTTCAGCTGCTAGATCAATACAAATTTGGAGTATTTTCGTGTATAATCGAGCGGATGGAATTGGATTGCTAATTGGCATTTTTGATTTTCGAACAGGCTGAACAAGTTTCTTTTTCTTTTTAAGACTAATTTGAAACAGAATATAGGTTCGGAGTTGTTTCTGTAGAACACTTGTCTTATTTTAAAATATTTTGATGAAACAAACGTGACAGTGCCCCTTGAAGTCTTGGTAAAAATGGCTTATTGTGTGGTTCCAGAAATTATCCATAGGAAGGATAATAGGAAAGGATATATTTTCCATACAAATACTGTATTTTTCTTCGGGAATTCCAGAGAGGTGGGGGGTCACTTTTCAACACTCTTCCGGGGGGGGGGATATTTTCTGGAACCACACATTATTGATTTACAGGTAAGTATATGGCTTATTATGGATTTATAGGTAAATAACTAGATATTTACCTATTAATCCATAATGAGCCATATACTTACCTATTAATCCATAATGAGCAATATATTTACCTAGAAATTCAATTCAATTCTATTGATCAACCCCAACCTTTCCCTGGAGAATTCAAATCCCTCCCCGACTTTTAGTTTGTTGAGAGCCATTATCCGAGTTAATTCCCTACAAATAACAATGGAAACCGCGTCAACTGTAAACTAAGTTAGAGTTAATTACCGAGATTCGAGGCAATAACCCCAATACATCCCAAGGGCCGTAGGCCCGAGGGATGTATTGGGGTTATTGCCGAGAATCGAGGTAATTAACGGACTTAGTTTACAGTTGACAAGGTTTCAGAAAACAGGGACAAATGAAATGCATTCTTCTCATTGAATTTAACAGTTTTGAAAAGGAGTACAGTTTACAATTGAAAAGATAGCGGATTCCAATAGGAACTATGTTAGTTATTTAGCTGCTTTCATAGAAGTGGGTTCCCCAGAGAAACTCATTGCAATTAATTTTTACCATGCACAATAAGTTGTGATGCTGAAGAAAATGAATGACAACTTTTATTCAACTATGATTGACAAAGATTTCCAAACACGAATTACGTCTTTTGTTTTCGTACAACAGCCAGTCCAATCAATCAAGCGGCCTTTTGTAAAAGCGCAACTCATTAAAGCGCTGTTATTTGGTCGGTACGTAGCTGCGTAAAGCTCCTCTCTGGTTGGATAATACAACAATACCCTACCTCAACACAAAGAACGAGGATAATAGACTACAGACAAAAGAACTCCTTTGTAGAACGAAAATAATAGAGACAAAAGCAACTACGTCCTTACTGGTTATTTTCATTTGTACCACGCCCTGACAGCTTACAGCTTCTACAGCTCAATTTGCATAACGTTCTGTCTAGCAAAACGGATGGAACTGATTCAAGATGGAGAAACTGAAGGCAAGTTTCAGGTATTTTGCGCTCGTTGGTTGCTCTCTACGATTAGATATGCAACTAACTTGGGCATGATTTTATCTGTATTTTCAGGTTTACGTCTTAAACACACTCTATGGGCAATGAGACCAAGCAAGTAGACTGGACAAACGCTTCTCAATATGGTTCAAGTGAAGGCGTTCTCGGAAATCGTGTTTTGTGGCGTTCAACGGGATTCGCATAAAGGATAATCAGAAGCAAATATTGGTTATAGACAGACAGTCAGCATAGATGCATAAACTGAGATTATTGGATGTTTTTTCTCGGGGTAAGTGTATGGATTTGAATTCACTAGTTAATGTTTGGGTTGATAATTGAATTAGTCATTGTGAAAGGGGCAACTGTCATGGTCTATCATGGATTTGGTCTAACTTGGGGTCATTTTAAGTAGCTTAAATGCAGTCAAACTCCCTACAAATCAGCAAAATAATGGTCTACGTCTTATACCTAACCTTTCAGCTGCTAGATCAATACAAATTTGGAGTATTTTCGTGTATAATCGAGCGGATGGAATTGGATTGCTAATTGGCATTTTTGATTTTCGAACAGGCTGAACAAGTTTCTTTTTCTTTTTAAGACTAATTTGAAACAGAATATAGGTTCGGAGTTGTTTCTGTAGAACACTTGTCTTATTTTAAAATATTTTGATGAAACAAACGTGACAGTGCCCCTTGAAGTCTTGGTAAAAATGGCTTATTGTGTGGTTCCAGAAATTATCCATAGGAAGGATAATAGGAAAGGATATATTTTCCATACAAATACTGTATTTTTCTTCGGGAATTCCAGAGAGGTGGGGGGTCACTTTTCAACACTCTTCCGGGGGGGGGGATATTTTCTGGAACCACACATTATTGATTTACAGGTAAGTATATGGCTTATTATGGATTTATAGGTAAATAACTAGATATTTACCTATTAATCCATAATGAGCCATATACTTACCTATTAATCCATAATGAGCAATATATTTACCTAGAAATTCAATTCAATTCTATTGATCAACCCCAACCTTTCCCTGGAGAATTCAAATCCCTCCCCGACTTTTAGTTTGTTGAGAGCCATTATCCGAGTTAATTCCCTACAAATAACAATGGAAACCGCGTCAACTGTAAACTAAGCAAACTTAATACCTGCAATACATCTGACGATGAGTAATTAAGTGTTTTGAAGTTATTTCTGCCCATAAATTCCACAATTTTTACGAGAAAAGCGATATTTCGGTGTCTCAGATCTCAAGAAAGTCGAGATCCTTTGTTCTGTACTCGCTTTCTGATTGGCTAACTTCTTACAAAATGGCCCGGTTGACGTAGTCGCACAGTAAAAGTTCTCGATATAAACCACCCCTAAGGTTTTTGAGCCGCCATTTTGAAAGCAACTGAGACCCAGGCATTAACGTAGCTGAGATACAAACACATTTTTCGGCATTGACTGACTGTTTTGAAATCTCCGAAAGAACTTAGACTTTTTCATCTCCTACACTTTGTGATAACTTTGGGACTACCTGCTAGCAAAGGCCTCTTTTCTCTGTATTTCGCTGGGCTGGCCTTTGCTAGCAGGGTACTTTGGGACGAGAAAATATATCCGATTTATATGCATATCTCCCGCAGCAAATCAATCTGTGCAATCTGCGATCATGTTTGTTGAACGATCAAGTCTTTTCCTTTTCCGAGCACGTGGAGAACGCAGGTGTTGCATTACAAGAAAGTAACGCAAAGACGATGTCCAAATAACCATTTGACAACTAAATCTAGTTCCTGTTGCAAACTGCTAAACTGCCAACACGCTATGGGGAAAATTACCTGAAAGTTGGCTATCTCATCAAATTCACATTTTGTGCTGCAGAGATTAATTGGCCAAGGATTAATCTTTTACCGAACAGGGAATTTCTTATAGCTTTCATTTTGCAAAAACAGTTTTACATGTGACGGAATCTAACCGCGAAAAGCTCCGTGACATATTTATTTAAAACCAACATTATACACAACCTGTGATCCTGAGAAATCGGGACGGCATCTCCCCTTTCCTTGTATGCATTAGATACACAAAACAATCGTGGATATACCGAAATGTTTTTTATAACATACTTGTAACATCGCTGAGACGTACCTACCGAGTAGTCACTTTCTGTCTTTGTAGTTTGTGGTTAAAGCCTTTTTCATAAAAGAGAAAGTGGCTACGTGATACTCATCTGAAAGAAGATATTTTTAGCCCCAAACATGATCTTCAGGCTCGTAGCGCAGTCCACCATGTTCCCATGAACTCATTCCAGATCAGTGACGATTATTCTTGATTATGTACAAAGTTACGCGGAACGACAAAGTAAGGGGTACATAGGTAGCGAAGTGATATAGGAATAAAAAACGAGGAATTCTGTATTTAGCGCTGTTTAATGTTTTTGCAAAGGTCAAGCACGTCACGATCCTTAATATAGTCCGCTATTTCTAGGAAATGAGAGTGAGACAGAGAGATATCGAAGTAATAGCATCCTGGTACAGCTAGAAAATAATTTCTCCCTGAAGATGAAAAATCAACTAATTCTACAGTTAAACGTAGGGACATAAATTTAGGGCCTCTTGGCTATTTTTGAAACAAAATCGCTAGAACAGCAATAGCCGAGGGCTAATTATTTTTGCATGCACACGAGTTTCGTCGTCACGCAACAGTGGAACCCCTAAATGTCTCGTGCAAAATAAGTGATATATCCTCCCCCGTTTTACAATACATCCGAACCTCGGGTATTTCCCCTTCTTAAAGAGGTATACTGTACTGAAAAAACATGGTCAAAAGGGTATGCGAAATATTATAAAGTCATGTGCGAAAAAAGAGTACAACAGAAACTTTTTAAGGTGACTGTTGAGTCGATCGGAAGCCCTGCCCATCTAAGGAAGCTTCATAGAAAGGAACCATACCTATCAAGCTGGAAGGAAGGGTACACTTAGTATAACGGCCATGTTTATTTATAACACCTCCCGTCATAACAGGCTGACGTAAGGGTTGCAAATTCTGTATATGTAAGATTGCAATGAACATATTAGTGTCGGGGAAAATTTTCTGAAGCTGAGGACTTCCTTAAAATTGTTCTGCAATATTGCATTATTCCCTATATTTATTCCATGATGTCGAGAATAAGGATGTGGAAAGACTCTAATATAAACAGGGTAGTTTCAGAGCTTCAGACAAATCTAAAACAAACTCGCCCTGAAACACAACAACTGAAGACCAAATTTAGGAAAATTCAAACAAGAAGTTTATACAGAAGAAATCACATATCCCAAAAATACGAAAATGGAACATCACATTGGACAAGTTTGTGCCTATTTATTTATACTTATGGCGATTCCTACATACGGTGTACCTGTGAGGTTAAGGCGTGCCATGGACAGTCAACACAGCAATGGAACACAAGTCCTTGTTTTAGATTCGCAACGCAAGAGAATAGGAAAGACTACTGCAGGGCTGCTTAATCTATATGTAAGTACTTTTAGCCCTACCCTTTCGGCCATTTTAAATTACCGCGACCAGAAATATAACTAGCATCGCATTTTCATTACTGAATTAAGATCTACATTTTGAATTTGGTCATACACGCTTACGAATGGTATCCTGAGTCAGTAAAGTCAATGAAATTGTACTATGAGTACAAGGGTTCTGCGTAGCGCTTGATGTGTACAATGATTACAAATAAAGATTAATAAAGCGCTAAAAATAATAATGCTATTTCCGTCGTTTCGAGGCTACTGCCTCTTCATCAGTTCCCTGAGTCAGTAATGTCATCAAACCAGGGGTTTGACACCCTTACCACAGGGGTACAAAACACAGGAGTAATTTTAGGATACTCTTTGGGCCTAGAACCTCTAAAAACATACTCACATACCAATATAGCTTACATATGGGAGTCCCCCTACCCCCCCCCCCCCCCCCCCCCCCCCCCCCTCGCCCCGGGGAGTACACGGTAGTTGTCAGGTCTCAAAGGTCAATTGAGTCAATATCGAATTACAGAAGAAAAATAGCTATTTCTTGGCTTTGATGAAAAAAAAAACCCGGTACAATTCGCGCCTTATACTACGCGTAAGTGTAAGTTACTAGTTAATTATTCAATTGAATAAATTAAATTCGTTATTTTGGTTCCCCAGGAGGATTCGTACTTTGCAAACAGCATGCTGCCATACGGATTGAGTCTAAAGTTGCTTGACTCTGCTGGACAGAGGTGGAGAAAGGGAGATAATAAGGTGAGAGCACAGGGAGCCCATCCCGCTACAAAACACAGGAAACCCAGCAGCACGATAAAACACGCAGCATCACGCAGCGCTTTCAGTGCCCAGTTGTCCCCCCACCCTGCATATCAAAGTTCCCTCAAACATGCGGTAATTTCACATGCTGGGCTCCAAATTTTCGCGCAGTAGAGTTTGAACTTTCCCTAAAAATTGCCTTATGTTTTTATGTCGTGCTCCCCCCCCCCCCCCCCAAGTTTTAGGAGACTTGCTACGGCCCTTAAAATACCTTGTTCCTTTGTGCTTTCCAGAACGAGAAGACTCTAGTGGCCAGGATCTATAACGTGACCAGAGTATTTAGCACCCCCCTGTTTCTAGCGTGGAAAGATGAGAAACAAGGGGGTGGCAAGATGAGCGATTGTCTGCACCAATTATACTATCACGTCAAGAACACTCAAGTCGTCGCTCGTAAACTGGTAAGTTATATTATCCATCCACATCACCTGTAGTACCCGACTTCGAGGTACAAATTAGTTCCTGTTTTTCGAAGAAAATTAGGTTTCCCATAATGCTACGCGGGCTTTTCCTTTTTCAACTCGAGCGGGGGTCCTGTGGTATGTTTACCCGACTGCCATTCTTTTCATTTTACTATGAGAACATCAAATTCAGATCAAAGTAGGAAATATAAAATTCCACATCCTAGGTTTGAAGACCCTAAGTGTATTGTGACTTGCATAGCACGGATCAAATGGTGACGAGTAAAGTTTAATTCTACTCTCACGTACGTTTGATCGCAAATTATTTTGATCATGTTCAAATTCGACATGAGAGTCTGAGAGACTGTTTGAGCGAATGATAGTCAAGTGCATTTTTTTGCCATTTTTCTCGACCAAGACACAGACCTCCTTGTTTTGCTGTACGAATTAAAGCAGACAAATCATTATTTCATTTGTCCTTTTAGTACGTCTCCTTGTTCAAGAAATCTCCATCGGCGCATGCGCCCATAACAAGAGCCAAGTTAAATGGAAAAGTAAAGACGTATTTCTCAATCATGCAACCTGATCAGGTATGTTCGGCTTTGGCCAACGTCTTGCCTACAATTCAGTAGACCTGAGTTGCTAAGGGGCAAAATCCGCCTTGCTCTCATGTGATCATAAAAACAATGTCACGCGACTATTCTCTTACCCAGAGCTCCCCGGCTCGTCTCCTCGCGGGGGATGCTCTGGTAACAGCCACTGGCGCATGCGCGAGATGTGATACAGAGCCGTTGAGAGAAAGGTCTTTCTGCGCATGCACCAACGTTCAAAACCAGCCAATCAGCAAAGGTCCTCAAATGGATGTCCCCAGAGCCTCCCCTGCGAGGAGACGAGCCTTGGAGCTCTGTGTATGAGAATATCGCGCGACAAGTTGTGAATCAATCTCGATCCCAGAGCCGTTATCTTTCGGCCAGCGACAAGATTCAGGGCTCCGGGGGAATCGACTTTTTTAAAACCCAGATTCTGGGTTTCCGGTTTGAAGGTTGTATAAAAGTCATTCTCGAACCCAGAGCTCCCGGCTCGTCACCTCGCGCTCGCGGAGGCTCTGGTGACAGCCATTGACGCATGCGCGAGATTTGATACAGAGCCGTTGAGAGAAACTACTTTCTGCGCATGCACCACCACGTTCAAAATCAGCCAATCAGCGAAGGCCCTCAAATGGATGTCCCCAGAGCCTCCCCTGCAAGGAGACGTGCGGGGAGCTCTTGGTACGAGAATGTATGAAAGTTCGTTACGTTCTTAACCTACCACGCATCCTCACAAATCGGATTCACCCCAGAAATCGGACCCGAATCTTGCCGCTGGCCAAAAGATGACGGCTCTGGGTACGAGATTGGTTGTGAATTGGAAGAAAAACGAGCAACAAATAATAGACTTGCAACGCAACGTTGCGCGATTTTGTGCTTCGTATTCCCCGGCTTTAGTCCGCTAAGTATTTGGGATTGGAAATGCGTTAACCCCTGTCGAAGACCCCGAGTTTTTCCAAGGCCGTATTAGAGAGTCAAAAATTATTGGTTCCGCAGCATAGCAAACCACTCTGGTGGTCGCTAAGGAACGAAGTACCACTTAACATCTGGGGAACGAGCCCTCCCGGAATGTCTAACTACCTATCACTATGAATGAGTCGGAGGTCAATTACGCCTACTTAATTGTCACCTTGTTTATTTACAGGCTGTTGGACATTCTGCGGTCAACAGGGCAAGGACATGGGCCACACTGAATGAGCTAGACAGCTTTAAGCAGGAATTCAAGGGTCTTCTAGTCCAACTGAGGAATAAGTTTAATGTCTGACAATGATCTAGTCTTTAGAGTGAATCTACCCTGCGAGTAGGGGTTTTTTCGCTCAGGTTTTTATTAGCTAGCTAAGTTATTCGCGTGTCTGGTATTTCGCGTGGTTGTTTTGATTTGCGAGAACAACGATGCGAATTACCAGACCCGCGAACAACTTTGCTAGCTACTAAAAGGCTGACAGAAAGAAATATTTGCTAGCAGGGTCGAGTGATTTCCCTAGGTCACTCTTTTTATGATCTATGTCAGGCATGGGTCAATAATGTTCCTTTACAGTAAAGGATTGTACTCTTATTGACGTTCAATAATCCTACCTTGGTAAAAAGGAGTCAAACAAGTGTTGTTACACATGAATGAAATATCGATACTCGACATTGTATATGTGTAGTTCTTTAGATGCACGTTTGTAATATTGCTTGTAACAGGCTTTGTAAGAAAATAAACAGTTTAGTTTTACTCTGTGGCTTTGTTTTATTTGGGTTGGTGCTTTGCAAGTTTTGTTTCTGACACACTTAGATTTAAAAGACACACTCCGTTTTGCAAGCTGCCGTAGTAGCAAGAGCACTTGGTCTAACGACATTTTGAAATAATTATTCATAGTCTTGTCTAGCATCTTTAATATCTCGGCATGACTGCTTGATAAAGAAACTAGGTTGCTCCCATGCGGTACAGTACAAGGTTAAGTGTTACGATTTCACCCAGAATATTACACATGGACTGCTTTGATGCCCTCGAAATGTGTTGTTTGCCTCTAATAATATCTACTGTGGTGATATTTGTACCAAATTGTACCTGAGGTTTAAAGTTATTGAGCAGCTCTGAATATAATTCATGAAACTTGATGAGTGCAAACACACTACTGTATAAGTTATGTAGTGCACATTGTATCACGTAAACCGTGGTTATAATACATCAAAGTTGAGGGGTTAAGAAATAGGTGTACCGGTAGGACTGAAATTATAACAAAGTGTTTTTGCAATGGCATTATTAACAGCGCACCTTGTAATGTGAGCATCACAGGAGCAACCTTTGTTTGCTTCAGCCAGTAGTGTTTCATATCTAGCTCCATTCATATCATCTGGGTCGGCCACGCCCTCGGCCCATCCCTGGCATAGCTTGAGGTGGCCCGTCCCCTCCTGATTTGGGATTTTTGACTGTCTCGTCCACGGACAGTATGAGACATGATGCTTCTGTTGCAGCAGTGATCGCATTGATCTTGACGACGGCTGGCTCCCATACACATGCCTCAAAGTTATCGGCGATGTCCTCCCTGTTGATGTCTACGCCGTACCACAGACCACCTGGGAAAGAGTGACCCCAAATCCAACAGATATTAAAAAACATACAATATATATTAAACTAGCAGCTCGTCAGGTCACAATAAATATTTCAGTCATCCAATGATAAAAGAAAAGAAATCATTAACTTGAAAAATTTGATTTCCTTCTAATGCAACCTTGCAACCCTATCTCATGGTCATCAAAATTAAACGAAATACAGATTTTGGCAACAGAAAGTCCTAGCAAAGCTTTACTTAAGAAAATAATTCTAGACATCATAAACCCATATTACTGTCGTTCCAGTGGGCATAAGTGCACAGAGACTATCATGATGCTTTCCACTTTGGCTGGTGGAAGCTTTTTGTTTGTCTAGCGTCATGGTATATAACTACCAAAATTCAGCCAGTAAGATTCAGTGTGCTCTTAGACAGTAAATAAGATGAGCATGAAACAAAATATTGTGCATTGTCAATGCTCCTCTCAACATCCAACCCGCATAATTGTGGGCATCATTTGAAGTTCCCAGAGTTTGTCCTAACCATTAACTGTATCAACTACGGTATGGCTTTACTGTTAAAGAAACTGTATGAATTTGTCAAAGTCAAGCAAACCAAGGAGGACCTCCTTGAGAAACCACAGCAGTTTAAATATACCAGTACGCACCTTGGAAATGTTTTTGCCTCAGTTTATTTAGTATGTTGGTAGCATCAAACCCGGCATTGTCACACAGCTGCCGTGGGATGATTTCAAATGCTTTTGCCATTGCGCCAATAAGGAGTTGCTCTTTGCCAGCAATGGTTCTGGAGTAGTCCCTAAGGTACTTGCTGAGCTCCATTTCAATTGCCCCACCACCTGCTACCACGGCGTCATTCTTCATAGCTCGTCGTACTATCATGATGGCATCATGAAGAGAGCGCTCTGTTTCCTCCATGAACTGCTCAGCACCGCCTCGTAATATGATGGTGCATGTCCTGGAACGTTTACAGCCACTAAAGAAGTTGTACCTGAAATGGATGCGAGCTTGTTCATTTCTATGTTACTTCACAAAAATGTTACAAAGGACTTCTGTTTTCTGAAATGGGTCAGTCACCAGTATAAGCTGAATCACACTTTAAGAAATTCTGCAGAGGTTGTGGCAATTCGGGATAATGATTTTCTAACAGGATTTGTATGACAGACTCACAGAAAATTGCTTCTGACAATGGCGTTGTGCTAAATATTGGGATCATCTACTTCCCCAAGTGAACAATTTTTATTACGCTGCCTCTCGGTCAGTATTTGTAATGGATTTTACTATTTATACCAAAGGAATTGTTTGGGAAGTAATTTCCTTCATGTCTCATTCTACACTCACACTACTGTAAAAACAACTGCACAAACTAATTTCTGGTGAGTAAAATACAATACATCACTAATAGAGACTTTCACATTAGTAATTTCAACCATTATTGCTCTGATCCTAATGAGATTTGTTATTAGAAATCATATTGCCATTTGTTGTACCGCTTGTGTGTTATTTCACCATGTTTCCGAGTATGGATCGGCTATGTCTTTTTGAGCCATATTTTATTAATCCCAAACTGAGGCTGAGAGGATAAGCAATAAATTCCCCACACCAGAAAGTGGATAATTGCCCAATACTGTATTTAACCAAACACTTTTCTAAGAAGCAATTTTCTGTGAGTCCGACATGCAAATCCATTCAGATCCGATTATCCCAAATGGTCCTGATCCTCCAAGGAATATTCCAAATTCAGAAGAGTGATTCAGCTTATTCTCATTAGGACTACTCAAAGTTGTGACTGTGGTAATCAAATAATGTAGAGGGCCTGCTCGCCTATGAAGAGGGCTGGCAACGTATCACAATTTGGTTAACTAAACTTATAATGATTAATGAATGTGTAATTGCATTGTATATATTGTGAACTCACCTCTCTCCTCCTACTTGATTCTCCTCAAACAGTTCACAGCGCCCTAGCACATCATCTGTCAAGCTGTTGATGGCTGTCTGGATAGCTCCACCACAAGCCTTCATGGTTCTATTGAGATCTTCTTCACTGACGCGGCCGGCACAAAACATGTCTCTGGAAAAAAAACAAGCGGAGGCATTGATGAAATAGCTTTTCTTTTTCAAATTCAAGCACTTTCAAGGCTTGTACAAACCCTGATCAATTGTGGTGTGAGCTTAGAGGCTATAATGAGAGGCTGCTTGTCCTTTTTTACCATACCTGTCAGCAAAGTACTGTGTTGCCACATCCCCAATGGGAAGTTTGGAAAGTACAACTTTAGCTCCACTCTTGACAACCTTATCAAGCTTGTCATAGAGAATATCCCACTCAGCATCAACTATGCTCTGGTACTCCTACAATTGGCAATAATATAACAAATACAAGATCAATACAGCTCAGATAATGAACTGCATTTCTGTAAAAAGATCCACAAAATATGTTTGCAAAGAGCCCTGCTGTCTCAGTTTTCAGGCTGTTTCCAGTGAATGAAAGCAGCTTTTTTTGCACAGTATTATTAGAATTTAGTATTTCCCAGTATTCTTGGGATTGATATAAGGCAAATCCTGCGACTAATTATGATCAATAAAAAAGACTTCATGCAGCTGTTGGAAAACCACCTTCCATCTACCAAGCAGCTACCTCCCAGGGCCCAGCCATGTGGGAAACGATTACAATTATTTTTATTCCCATTCACAATGTACTATAGCAGGGTCCAACATTAACTTTATCACCCTTGTTGTGTCTCTGTGTAACCTGCCTTTTATTACACGTTGTCATTATCTAGCACAATATAGGATTGCACTTGGAGGAGGGGGGGGGGGGGGGAGAGTATGGATGATGATGTTGATGATGTTTATGGAAAAAACTTTCTGTTGCTGATATAACAGAAATCAATAATGGTATTTGCATTTCTCATAAATTATAAAATATAATGAATTACCATCAAGCTGTATAAATCTTGTTACATAAAAAAATAAAAAATGCCTTGTGCGGAGTTATTTTGTAACTCTAAATGCTAGGTATAAAATTATTGCTACAATTTCTTACCTTAACATTGTCTAGTCGCACTTCAGCATTTTCCTTCTCAGCTTTGAGTTCCAGCTCCACATTCAGCAATGCAATTTTACAATTCTTATACTTCTTTGGCTGCATTTCAAAGCCAGCGTAAGAAAAGGTCTTCTTGAATGCCACACCTTCAATCAACATTGAGTCCTCCAGTGCTCCTCCTGATACTTTCTTCATTCCAATCATGTTCAGGGGGAGGAGGTCATCCAACATCATTACAGCATCTACCACCACCTTGGAGAAGAAGTCCTTTTGACAGGCAATTAACTTGGAGCTCAAGGCAGTGGCTGCACATCTCTCCAGGAGCAACCTCATTTCACTGAGATACAAAACATGTCCGAGTTAAACAAAGTGTATGGCTTCAGGACCAGAAACACCCAAGGTACTCTTCCTAGACAAAAAAAGTCCTATCAAGTCTGCACAAGATGGTGGCCAATTTGAAGTACCCCAATTTTGAGGGTCAATTTTGAAAAATAATGTTTTACAATGAGATGTGCAAATAAACTTCAAACCTCCAACAACCATAAGACTTGGGGAAAAATCATCAACAAACAAATGCAATTCTCTCTTGATTTATTTACAACATTTCGTAATTGATTCGAGCTATTTACATGCGTATAAAAAGTGAAATGTACCTAAGATATCTTAATTCAATTCAATTTCGACAGGCCGCTAACGTTTCTTTAAATGCTTAAAATAACGTCCACGAATCTTCAATAATATTTACAGGAAAATAAATAAAACTACAACTTGGATGCAAGTTCCTAATTTTTCAGCGTTCAATGTTCGTTCAAAGGACAAATCCCTCAAACTCTGACTCACTGTCAGAAGCAAACAGTTCTCTTGCAAAAGAGTCATCGAAGCTGTCATTGAAATCATCCTCTGGCTCGAAAGTAGCATCGTCCTCCGTTCCATCCAGACGGTTCGAGATCCCGCACTTCAAGAAAGATCTGGCGACCATTTCTTCAGGAATCGACCGCCACGCATCTGAAATCCATGACGCTTTCTTTTGCCGTCCGCTCGCCATAAACTCGTGATTTCCATCAGCCATCCAGTTCATCCACAGCTTTTTCACGTGATCCTTGAATGGTTTGTTTAAGCAAACATCCAATGGCTGCAGAAGAGACGTTAATCCACCGGGAATAACAGCAAGATCTGTATTTTCTCGCCGGAAAGCAGCTTTCACACGGTCTGTCACGTGGGCTTCGAACACGTCATAAACAAGCAGGCTTCTCTGTCGCCCGAGGCCCCCGCGTCTTGCTCGCCATACTTTCTCGTTCCATATCTTAATTTCCATCGCTATCCATCCATCCCTTGTTCTGGACAGAAACAACAACACTGTGCGTGTTATTGATTTTCGGCATCGTTTTTCTTTTGAAGATCGGCTTGAGTTTTGATCTGTCAGCGGCACATCCCAAATCAACAGTGACCCGGTTTTTCTTGTTGCGGTCGTTCGAATCTTGACCGTTTTCTCACCGACATTGTTCACAGTTCTGTTTGGCGGCATGTCAAAATTCAGCGGCGTCTCATTCGTGCTGTTTGCGGTGCTTAATGACGTAAGCGTGGAAGTTGACAATCTTTTATTCGTAGTGAGCTGGTAATCGTTGCGCTAGTGTTGTTTTCGATCGGATCGAAAGACTGTTCCATTTCAGAAATCGCTGGCACCAGTGATTCCCTGCCTTAAATGTTCCTGCTGGGATGTCGAATCTCTCTTCTCTTTGGCGAGCTCAAGGGCCTTCATCCGAATGAGCGACGGAGAATGGCAAGGCCATTTTGCTGTTTCTCCTGGATCCATGCTAAAAGTTCTGATTCAAGTTCTGGATACGCTGCTTGGCGTCCTCGTTTGGCGCGCTTCATCCGCGGCATTTTCTTGAGGTTTTCTTTGTTCTGCCTCCATAGGCGCACATTACTTCTGAAACTCCAAACTCCCATTCTGCTCTGTTGCCGTTTCTCTCCGCAAATGCAATGACTTGAAGTTTTTCACTGGCTGCGTAGCTTTGGCGCTTTTTTCGGGAAGACATGATGACGTAATGATAGTTAATTGAGTGAATCGAGTGGGTGAAAGTGACGCCACGCGTGCTTTAATACTCTGTTGTTATGCAAATTTTTGTTTGCCGGTAAACACTAGTTCCGTGTATAATACGCATCATGTTTTTGAGGCTCATTTTGGACTGAAGAAAGTGCGCATTATACACGGGTAAATACGGTATGTCACAATCATGCAAAGACAGTTTGGATGTGACCAACATTACATAGCCATGTTGCCTCCTTCTCCAATTGTCTTTGTCAAGAGAGAACAAATTAAAAGCAGCTTCAAATAGCAAGCATTCTGTTATAATGATTTTACCAGACGGGAAGTTCACTTACCTTGCATCATTCTTCTTGACATGCACAGCAAGCTCCTTTATTCTCTTGATGGCCTGCAGAGAAAGGATTAGACTGCATTTTGAGTTTACAAGAAATCAGGTGCAAAAAAGTGAAATTGTTTATCATGATTGAGGAATTTCTAATTCCATAGTTACTCACCAAATTAGCTGCCTTGCGGTAACTCTTGACAATTATCTGTGGGTGGACACCCTCCTCTACAAATGACTTGACTTGCTTTAGAAACTCGCTTGTCAGTAACGTCACAGATGTTGTACCATCTCCAACCTGACAACATTATATGATACTTTATAGACCTTTTTCAAAATATCACATGCTTTGTTCTCCTCATTGTTTACAATTTCTAAACTAAAAACTCTATTAAATTTCTGGTCTATTGAATGAGGAACATAAGGCATTGTGAGATATTTAGAAAAGTGTCAAATGTGAACTATTTTTTAGACTGCATTTTTCACAAAAAAGAGTGTGATGTCTGAATCCGATTAAGTTTTGTGCAGCAAATTAGGTTCAATGACTTGAAATTTGGCTTGATGGCACCAGTCATGCCACATGACTCAAGCTGTGTTGTGACAAACTGAATGCATAAATGATGTATACATTATGTTGCAGGCCAAATGAAAGCAGTATTTTTTTTATGGATTTTGGGATCGGCGCATTAGAATTGATGTCTGAATAAAAGTCGAGCCTATTTCATTGACAAAACTAGGCAATAAGAAAGAAAGGAACTTTGGGCCTTACACTTTCTCAGCCAGGAGAGTTTTTATCCCTGAACCTGAAAGCATGCTTATTAAACATAGTTATTTTATCTGAATTGAGCTAAATTGAGAAAGTTTGTTGCTATCATAATTCAGATAAAAGTTACTTTAAGACTTCATCACAAGAAACGGCATATAGCAAAACAACCAAAAAAGAGACTAGATGTCGAGAGACTGAGAGATCCGGTGCTGCTTGAAGAACTGCAGCTTGCTCTCCGTCAGTCCCTTTCGTCCGTTCATGGCAACAACGTTGAAGAGTACTGGCAAGCTCTGAAAGCAGCCATTCTTTCAAGTAGTGAAGCTACAATTGGCTACAGCACTAGGAAACACCAGGATTGGTTTGACGAAAACAACCATACCATTGAAGAACTTATAGACGAGAAGAGGAAGGCTTTCTGTACCTGGCAAAATGACCCTACGAATGAACCTAAACGAACCGCCTACCACAATATACGGGCTGAGGTCCAAAGGCAGATTCGCCATATTAAAGATCAGTGGTGGGCCGCTAAGGCGGACCAACTTCAGGGTCTTGCGGACAAAGGAGATACCCGTGGCTTTTTCAGTGCTACCAGAACCATCTTTGGACCCAGCACACGTGGGGAGACGCCCATTAAAGACAAAGATGGTACTCTTCTGAAAGATACAGTGAGCATCAATCAACGTTGGAGAGATCATTTTCAAGAACTTCTCAACCGCGACTCCTTGGTTGATGATTCCGTTTTGATATGATCCCGCAATCGCCAGTCAATGCTGAGCTAGGGGCAGAACCGACCCTTAGCGAGACAAAATCTTCCATCAAGCAAATGAAAAACGGCAAGGCCCCGGGTGTTGACGGAATACCTGCAGAAATATTCAAACACGGAGGTGATGACCTGGCTCTATGCCTTCACCAACTCATTCTTCTAATCTGGCAGACGGAGGAAATAACCCCGGACCTTCAGGACGCGGACATTGCCAAAATCTTCAAAAAAGGAGATAAATCGGATTGTGGGAATTACCGTGGTATTTCCCTTCTTGCCATTGCTGGAAAGATCATTGCGCGAATCCTCGCTAATCGTTTAGTCCCGCATGCTGAGGGCCTCCTACCAGAGTCTCAATGCGGCTTCCGCCCAAATAGAGGAACAACTGACATGATCTTCACTGCTCGGCAGCTGCAAGAAAAATGTCGGGAGCAGCGTCAGCCACTATATATGGCCTTTATAGATCTTACAAAGGCGTTCGACTCTGTCAATCGAGAAGCTTTATGGCGAATCCTGGCGAAATATGGCTGCCCGGAGAAGTTCATTTCTATCTTGAGACTCCTTCATGACGGCATGACCGCCAGGGTTCTTGGCAGCAGTGGTGACAGCGAGACCTTCGAGGTACAGACCGGCGTAAAACAAGGGTGCATAATCGCACCTACCCTCTTCACCATTTTCATCTCAGCCATCTTCCATCTAATACAAGACAGACTGCCCGAAGGTATAGAGATCGTCTATAGAATGGACGGGGGGCTGTTCAATCTGCGAAGACTGAAGGCGAGAACGAAGACCGCTGTTACCTCACTGATCGAGCTCCAGTATGCGGATGACAATTGCGTCTGCGCCACTTCAGAGCACCAACTCCAGGTCATTCTGGATGCGTTCACGTACGCTTACGAGTGCCTTGGCCTCTCAGTGAACGTAAAGAAGACAGAAGTCCTTTTCCAACCTGCTCCAGGCCATCAGTCCTCACCCTCACCCATGATCATCAGCGGCTCCACACTAAAGAACGTTCAGACCTTCCCCTATCTTGGCAGTGTCCTCTCAACAAAAGCTGACATCGAGGCAGAGATTTTACATCGCCTTAAGGCGGCAAGCTGCGCCTTTGGAAGGCTCCGTGAGAGAGTGTTCGAGGAGAAGGGTCTAAAGAAAGAGACCAAACTCCTGGTGTACAAGGCTGTTGTGTTACCCTCCCTCCTTTACAGCTCCGAGTCCTGGACGACCTATAGGAGACACCTTAACGCCCTTGAAAAGTATCATCAGCGCTGTCTGAGACGCATCCTGGGTGTGACCTGGCAGGATCGGCGGACTAATTGCAGCATCCTTGACGAAGCACACTCTACCAGTATTGAGGCCATGATAATTGAAAATCAACTGCGTTGGACTGGTCATGTTGTGAGACTGAATGACTCACGCCTTCCTAAGCAGATACTCTTCGGAGAACTGGGATCTGGCACCAGAGCACAAGGGGGGCAGCGAAAGCGTTTCAAGGACAATCTTAAAGCAAATATTAAGGCGTGCCACATCGATCTGACGGCCTGGGAGGATCTGGCACGCGATAGACCTAGATGGAGAAGTACTGTCCGGGAGGGTGTGACTCTGTTTGAGAAGGAGCGCCGTCGGAAAGCGGAGGAAAAACGTCAACGACGTAAAGAACGCGATGCTGCCCCTGCTTCGCCACAGCTAGCTCCCTACACCTGCCCCACCTGCGGCAAAGTGTGCGCCTCGCGAATAGGACTTTTTAGCCATCAAAGGGTGCACAAGAGATGATTAGACAATCTTACTCGTTTACGAGGGATCCCATATTATTATTTATTATTATTATTATTGTACTTCCATCACATTTGGAAATCGCTAAATTCCCACCCCCACCCGGCTACACACCTCTGCGTCTTGAGACTTGGCGATGTCCACAAGTGTCTTGGCTGCCGGGTGGACGATATCTAGCAAGTTAATTATCGTGGCTCCTCATTTGATATCGTAGCTTTCCCTGTCAAGAGGTGCATAGAAACAGACAATCAAGCAAACACATTTTATTTTACAACACGTGCGGCCAACCTGTCAAACTCGTACAACACACCCTCAAAAGAACACACCTCTGCCGTCTACTATAAGCTTGTCCATTCCACGAGGACCAAGAGTTGTCCGGACAGCATTTGCAACGAACTGACAGGCATCGATATTGCTGATGAGTTGAGGGACTCCTTGGGATGAATCTGTCCCCTCCTTCAGCAGAATTATGCCCGGTTGCTGTCAAACACAAAATGAACCCACAGTCAATACTTTACCTCGAAAATATCAAGTATGCGCTTTTACCTGACACTAATTTATGGTGATATAAATGAAAAAAGTATATTTATTTCTTATTTTGGGTTTATCTGAGAAAAAGTCTCAAAATAAACAACGATGGAAAGGGATTTTTTGACGAAACTCACCATCATTTTGAAGTTTGCAAGGCGAACACCGGCTTCCAGAAGAGCCTTCGGTATCAAGCAACTTTCGGTCAGCGGCATCTCACATTCGACACAGGTATCCCAACTTTCAAAGACGCCTCTCTTGCGCAAAGCTACTTATAGTGCTGGAACAATTTCCAAGTTAGAGGAAAACAGACTGAAACATACCAAAAAAGTAACTAATAAAACAAATCCAGCAACCCAAACTGAAAAAGCCAATGCCCTTTGTGATTCAAAACAATCAAAGTGACCGTTTTCACGATGTTCTGAGAACAATACCCTTGAGCCGTGGCCGTTCCGACTCGTTCTAGAGAAAATGGCTTTTGTTCACAGACAAGCATTGTTCTCATCACATTTATGTTGCGAGCGCAACATCGTGAAAACTGCCCATTGATTTAAAAAGGGCCATACTTCCAGATAGCTGGAGCGTCATATGGCGACCGCGTCAGTGTTTTCGGCCCTGGCAGTCGCTATCCATGGAATTGAATAGACGCCCCTTGTATTTTGACATCGTTCAACATATTAATGGGCCTGGGTATTGAGTAGTTCCATGTGGGACTAGCGCGCATGTGGCAGTATTTTTAAGTGATGGTCATGCGCAAAACTTCAACAGCTAGTCGATATAGCCGATTCTCTGATCTTTGCTGGTCATTGTTCGCCATTGTAGTCTTTTTGAAACTTTTTTGAAACACTATCTCTAAGTATCTATCTTTACGCATGCGCAATATTTCGCATACGAGCTATTCTCAAAATCACTATTTCGGTTGTGATGTTCTTTTCACTGCTTTTGATTGATGATCAATCGAATTTGACCTTTGGAGACTGAGTTCACAGGTTTACCATCCTCCGGCCAAAATTAGTAATGTTTTGATTTGCAGACTAAAATATCAAAATCCGCGAACGAGGTATTTTGCCAAGCTGGATCCTGATAAACGGACCTGTCAACCAGTTGAACTGAGAAAATATATATAATAAAGGTCGACGAACAGCTTAAACGATGATTGAAATATCGTATTAAATAATCATCGTTTAAGCTGTTCGTCGACCTTTCATTATATATATTTTTGATTTGCAGCTCGGCGCGCCGCGATTCCCCGCACAAAAACACCTAAAAGTAAGGAAAGCGGTCAAAACATTTGTACTCGACCGGGACCCGATATTATCGTGGCAGGTGGTAGGTCCCGTGTTGTACCTACCCACCCGTTTTTTCGATGCCCATTTTCTCCGTGCTCAAGGGATGTTGGATGTTATTGCATGGATGCGTTGCTCTCACTATAAAGAAGACGGTGCTGAGCCTATCGTTTGTAGTCATTTATTATTTTACGAGATATTCGCAGTTAAAAATGGCCATTTTTTCCTAAAAGAAGGTTGGTTGCGGCTTACACCACCCCATCGGGTCCCATTCTAGTACAGATGTTTTGACCACTTCCCTAAAATAAATCGCATCCCGCCAAATGATCATAATTATATACCATGTAGTTCATTTGATCTTTAATCTATAACATATGATTTTTACGGGGGTGAACTCTCAGAGCCATAGAGATCGCGGCGTGCCGAGCTGCAAATCAAAAATCAAAATCAAACATAACCACAAAAGGATGGGAAACCTGTGCTACGCACGTTTGTGCATGGGCATTCAGAGCTGGTGTCGGCTGTGCTCATTCTCGTACCCAGAGCTCCCCGGCTCGCCTGCTCTGGTGACATCCATTCTCGAACCCAGAGCTCCCCGGCTCATAACCTCGCGGGGGAGGCTCTGGTGACAGCCACTGACGCATGCGCGAGATTTAATACAGAGCCGCTGAGAGAAAGACCTTTCAGCGCATGCCCCAACGCTCAAAATCAGCCAATCAGCGACGGCCCTCAAATGGATGTCCCCAGAGACTCCCCTGTGAGCAGACGAGCCGGGGAGCTCTGGGTACGAGAATGGGTTTTGAACGTTGATGCATGCGCAGAAAGATCTTTCTCTCAACGGCTCTGTATTAAATCTCGCGCATGCGTCAGTGGCTGTCACCAGAGCCTCTCCCGCGAGGATACGAGCCGGGGAGCTCTGGGTACGAGAATGCCGGTGTTCAGTTTTGTTGCGAAGTAACGTTGTCTGTCAAGACTATAGTAAAAAAATAATAATTTTTAACACTTAACAGCTGTCATAACGCAAAATAGTTGGACCAGAGTTTGGGATTTTTCTGTCTGCTCTAAATTTTAAGTCACGAATGACGACGCATGTTCTAGCCAACTTCATAAGTTTGGCTATCTTCCTGGTCCTTTATTTTGTAATTCGTGAAGCAAAGACTTGGTCAACCCAAATTGAAACCGCTAGTAGATAACACCACTAACACCCAAACACATGGAAATTATTTTAAAGTAACTTCGTCATGTATTAGCTTACTGCTTACAAGCTGGACGTTTTTCGCAGAGTGATAGTAAAAAAAGCCCCTGGTACAAAGAAGGTATGTATTTTAGTTTTTCCCGTGAATACCCCTAAAACGACAGCACCATTTTAACCCCTAAAAGATACGATGAGCATCCCCCGTCACCCCTCCCCGGACTTGTTCTCCATTCCAAAATCTGGTCTTAGTTTTTATCTAATAATTATACAAGTGGACTGGTTTAGAAACTTTGTTGTTGTTGTAGGTATCGTAGGGCTAGACTGCTTGCAGCCCCTTCTTTGGCGAATGTCTGTAAATCGAGAATAAAGTCCTAGTCTTGTTTGCGCGTTCGTATTTCCAGCTCACGAGAGAGTCTAGGTGTCGGGTAACAAGCAGCGCCACGGGGGAGAGAGCGCCTAAAGAAGGCGCTATCTCGCGCCTTCGGCGCTCGCTCGTGCCTTCGGCATTCACGGTCACGGACTTCCCACGGTCACGGACTTCCCTTTCTCTCGATTTACTCACGGTCACGGACTTCCCACGGTCACGGACTTCCCTTTCTCTCGATTTACGGACGTTCGCCAAAGAAGAGACTGCAAGCAGTCTATCGTAGGGCTGCAACGTTTTTACAGTCAAAAGACATGAAGCGTGCCCCCCTAGAGTTGAAGATTCAATTCATTATTCCATTATTGATTTCATTATTCAATCCAAAAATGCAATTTTCAATTCAATAT
This sequence comes from Scolanthus callimorphus, assembly GCA_033964015.1. Classification (NCBI taxonomy): domain Eukaryota; kingdom Metazoa; phylum Cnidaria; class Anthozoa; order Actiniaria; family Edwardsiidae; genus Scolanthus; species Scolanthus callimorphus. Next base: position 11,963,702 of record CM066916.1, on the reverse strand, counting down.
TGAAAATTTTGTAATCTAAATAATTACTCTGGGTTAACAATTGCTTGTTCAGAAATGAAAATTGGACCATTTAACATTTACAATATTGAATTGAAAAATGCATTTTTGGATTGAATAATGAAATCAATAATGGAATATTGAATTGAATATCGACTCTAGAGGGCACGCTTCATGTCTTTTGACTGTAACTCTGGTAAAGTGAATCCATAATCTTATACACATCATGAAATATAGCGCCCCTTATCCTTGTAGACTTCAGTCGACTCTCTGAATTTATTATTTAGCATATCAATGCCCTGCCCAAATATAGTCATTGAAACTCCAATATCTGTCTTCTGCACGACGTATATCCTGCGATGTGTCATCTGAGTGATATTTTCAGCTCGTAAAAAATACGCAAAGGTAAATATTTGCTGGTGGATGTTTTTTGTGCTATCGATGTGCTGAATAATTTTAATGGTTTAAAAACCATTATCCAGTGCACGATTTTGCACAATATCGTGTGATTTAGCTAACTAGGGTCTGCGTTGGATATCTATTATTTCAGGAACCAATCAGAGCGCGCAAAAATGACTATTCACTGATGTGGTATATACTAACGCGTTCGATCTATTTCACAGTTAAAATCATAGTTAGTAACTACTAACTATGTTAAAATGAATACACACTTTACATCATGGTGTAGGCTCTAGCTCGCGTGTTGTCTTTTGCGTGCCCTCGACTTGCACACTGTCTATACGAGAAATCCATTCTATTATGCATATACGAGTGCTCTTGACAACTGCATCCATCTACTCTAATTCACGCGTTGGGACGTTACATCACGCCACAGGCCAAGCCCACACATATCGCGCTCGCATGATGCTTACACCGTACTGGTAGAATAAAATACGTCTTGCTGTCCTCTTGTCAACTGCATTCATCTACTCTAATTCACGCGTTGGGACGCCTTTGTTGCATGTCATGTGGCGTAGGCCAAGCCCATACATATCGCACTCGCATAATGCTTACACCGTACTAGTAGAATAAAATACGTCTTCCTGTCCTCGCCCTCGGCATGTTTCCTGTAAAAAGAGATTAGAATAAATTTTAATTGCATAACTACAGTCTAAAGGCCAGTTTACACTTTTTGAATTTTGCTGCAATTTTTGTCGCGCGAGTGTCGCGTTTTTTCTCGCACGCACGCATCAACTCAAATCACTAATGTAAACTGGTGCAATTCAGCGCGATCTGCCACGATTTTTGTCGCGTGATGTCGCGGAGATTTTAAACATGTTCGAAATGTAGTTTACAAAAGGAAGTTTGAATTGCAACTCGCACGAGAAAAATTGTCGCGACAAATGCAACAGTAATCCAAGTGTAAACTAGTCTTAAGGGGCGCTTACACGTAAACATCTCGTCTTGTTTTGAATTTTGTTCAGGCTACCCGCGCCTCATGAAAACTGGGTTAAATCAGCTTCCTAAGTAGACATAGACATGGTTGATTGGTACCCTGTATATAGCTTCCTTAGTTGAAGGTGCGCGTGTGTGTGTAGGGGGTGGGGGGGGGGGGGGGGGGGGGGGGGGGGGGGGTTGATTCCAACTGCGAAAATGTGTCCTTCCTTACACAATTCCTGGATCCGCCACTGGATACAGCGTGGCGTTTTTAAGCAGATTAAACACTCCTATTTAGAAATTAGACTGGAGTTGGAGTTCTTTATGAGTCAAATGTAAATGTAGATGCATAGAGACTGACTCTCCAGATGCAGCCCGTAAGCAGTCGTAAGCACTGACACTGAGGATGATCACTCCCGCGTCCTAGTGGTTCTTTAACGTCCCTCTGGTTCGGGTTATTATGTTGTGCATGTGAGAGACGGGACCTACGGTTTTACGTCCTTATCCGAGAAGTCGCGAAGGTCTAACCATTTGCAGATGTCAAATCAAAGGCTAGGCTGCACATTATCCTTAATATTTTTTAAAAAGTGTGATTTGACTAATACATGATAGATAGTGAGTAGCTAGCGAAGTCAATCAGATTGAAGGGATTCGTGAAAGTATGCGAGTGGTATTAATTCTACTAAAACTTCGTAATTCTTCCTACTTATGATTATTAGTTTAATTTTTAAGGATGAAATAAATTAAAATAACACTTTCATGCCGCATAGTCGTATCTCGACTTTGCTTTACTGTTTATTTTATAGTAGTAGCCTGCTTGCAGGCGGTAGTTAGTGTTTTTTTTTCCGCGGAGAAAGCAGAGTTTCGGATCGCCGGGCACCATCTTAGATATTTTGATCGCGCGGCCTGACCCGTTTTCCCGCGTCGCGTTTTCAAAAATGGAGTCCAAGATTTTATCGCTAAAAAAAAACCACTCCAACGCCTACAAGTAGGCTATATTAGTAGGAAACAGCTGACTTTTGTCTTTTAGAGGTATACAAATTCCACCTGGCTACTTAGCTACGATTGCTATTTATTGAAAAATCTTTCTTCACAAATTGCGCCACATACACCTTTTTCAGAAAGGTTGCACCTACACAACTGTCTGATATAGGCCGTGATGCGTTATGGGAGCAAATAGGTATACCAAAACAGAATCATGGACACTGTTTGTTAGGATAAATAGCCATACTTATCACCTTGCTTATACCAAGTGATTCTACAATACATTGCCCGCAAGAAATTTTGTACTCGATAACTTCGTCTTCTTAGTTTCTCCCATCGGGCTACAACCGGAAATCTTTTGTTTGTGAAATCCATTTGGGGGTGCCCGATAGATTATCAGCATTAGATAAATACATTCTGCGCTAGTAGTCAGTACCATAGATCCTCCTCGGGCACCAGCCTTGCCCCTTAAAATGGTCGCGTTATTAATTGAACTACGTTATTACTGAACTACATTATAAAACTAGTTGCAAAGACTATCGTTCTTAGTGGAAAAAGTATCAGCTCTTGTACTTACGACCTATGCGTGTCTACGGTACAATAACACGAACGTCAGAGCTGAAAGTTAAGGCGATATATCAGCTTGTTAGAAACCCGAGTGATATGCAGCTATTTCAAAAAGTTTGTCGGCCATGTGAGCGCTCACGTTTACACGCTTACACGCTTACACGCTTACACGCTTACACGGTTACACGCCTACACGCTTACACGCCTACACGCCTACACGCTTACACGCTAACACGCTTACACGCTTACACGCCTACACGCTTACACGCTTACACGCCCAGGCCAAAGGCAGTATGGCTGCTAACATTTTGTACCGATAAAGTCCTCCTAACCAGAAAACATTGCGGTCTGGCTTACAACGTTTTTGAAATAGCTGTATACGGGTGACAATGCAAAACTGTCTGCCATGTATATGTTATTCATTACGTTAGATTAGATATTACCTATGAATCAGGCAGAATCATGCAATGTATTAAGTATAGTTTACTTATCTTATTTTTGTTATCTGTTACTATTATGCAATCAAAGACACGGTCAACAGTGACTTTTGTTTATAGCACGCACATAATTCATGTATTATCGCATTGACTTTTTCATTTCATAGCTCTATCATATGTTTTTAAACAAAGACAACAGACAAACAAGTAAACAGACAGACAGACAAAGAAATAAGAGAAACAAACAGAAAGAAAAGCAGACAAATAAACAGAGAAACAAACAAATAAGACAAACAAACAAACAAACAACAGACAGGCAGACAGACAGAGAACAAACAATAAGACAAACAAACAGACAGGCAGACAGAGAAACAAACAAACAAACAAACAAACAGACAGATACAGACAGACAGATAAGCAGACAAACAAACAAACAAACAGACAGAAACAAACAAATACAGTGTGAGTGTTAAATGGCGAAATTTGATCACGTGCTCACTATTTCGTTTACCACGTGATCAGATATTTTTCAGATATAAAGGTGCGAGTCGATGTAGTCTACACCCTCTACTAACTATGCTAAACATGACAGAAATTGTTGAAGCCTTGGGTTGTTTTCTAGAGTTCACTAGCAATCCTTTGGTAATAAAACCTTTTCAATTCGTGAAGAGTCGTTTCGCAAAAGCTGAACCTTGAACTGAAAGTCACAGCAGACATGAAACAACAAGGCAGCCAGCGGGAAAAGTTAATCACGTTGGTACACGAAAAAGTGAGCACGTGATCAAAATTTCGCCCCTACGCGACCAATCGTTTCGCTCCAGAATTGACACTCAACTGGTTTTGACTGTAAGACAAACAAGCATACAGGCAGAGAGACAAACATAATACAAACAAATAAACAGACAGTCAAACAAACAAACAAGACTTACCGGTCCACTGGCCGATCTCCCCCGTATGGACTGGATGACTTCCGCTAGTGCCTCTACCCACTTGTTCATCTCATCCTTTGTGTCTGCCTAAAGACAGATAGACAGGGTTGGTTACTTCACAGTTCGTTTGAAGGCAATACTTAACAATTACACCTCAAGGCCGAATGTGCTGTGATGAATAGACCATGAGGCCGAAGATCGAATGGTCTATTGATATCATAGCACATGAGGACGAGAGTTCTAATTGTTTTAGTATAAACCAACTAGTTGGTCGGTTTTGGCAATGAAAGCCATTATTTTATGTTGAAAAAATCAAGTTTTCTTGCAAAGAAAGGTGGCGGTTTTGCCAGGCACGGTCTATCACTAATAGACCATTAGTAGCTCAGCCAATCAGAATGCAGGATTTGTAATAGACCATTAGTTGGTTTATACTAAAAAGGAATATACCAAAGCGGCTAACGGTGTTTACATCTTGTTGCCACCTTATTCAGATCATGTGATGATTCCTTTGGGTGGTATTCAAACGGTCAGACTGGGACGAACACTCAAGTGAGGCTCATGCGGGGGATTCTTTTGTTTCGCGTTTTCCAAGTGCACTGAGCTGGAAATAGTGAAACAAAAGAATTACCCGCATTAGCCTCACTTGAGTTGTTCGTCCCAGTATGACCGTTTGAATACTAATATTGCCTATTGTCAAATTTTTCTCACTCGACCAAGTGCACGAGTGTATGTGCAGAACTAACAAAAGTAACCACCCAAAGGAATCATCACATGATCTGAATTGGTGACAACAAGATGTAAACACCGTTAGCGGATTTGGTATATAACGTCCTAAGCCGCGCCTGAAAGTAATGGGAGGTTCAGGAGCGGATCCAGGATTTAAAAAAAAGGGGGGAGGGGGGTGGATAGGAAAGGCGGACCAGTTTTTTAGGGGGTGAGGGGGGCTTGGAGTGAGGACAGAAAACGCTCTTACAAAAATGCCCTGAAAACAGTTTGCTGTATTCTGCCCCCTAAACTATCTAATACGTGAGCTTGATACTATATTTATTATATTCTTTAAAACAAAATGATGGACTCTACTTTTTTTACTCAAAAAGGGGGGTGGATATCCAACCAATCCACCCCCTGTATCCCCCGAGGTTTGTGCCTCGGATAAGGACCTTAAAGGGAGGCTGTCACGATATGCGCATGCTCCATGAACGATCACTGAGCAAACTATTTAGACCATCATATCAGAAAACTATTGAAGAATATGTAAAACGTAAACATTGGTCGGATGGATCGAGAAATAGCGAGATTAAAACGGATTGTTGTCGTGGTTTTCAGCCTTCGCTGGCCATTGTTACGGGACGATACTTGTTTGTTTTAAGAGTTGCGTGGCAGCCTCCCTTTAAACCGTAGGTCCGTATCTCACATGCATTACAATGGAATTCACCGTTTTGGCGCTAGCTTGCACGTGGTGTATGCCATGCTACGACCACCAACATTTTCGGACAGCGGCATCAAAACGGCACGGAACGGAACCCGGCCTGATGTGCAGATACAGGACCTTGCCTTCTCCGCCTTGCGGCAAGACAAGTGAAATCTGGGGGGTCGATGCGCCAAGAAAGGAACGTGACCCAATCGAGGCTGTCCATACAAAATTCTGTAAACTAGCACTTGGAGTAGGCAAGAAAGCAACAATAATGCATGTAGGGCCGAACTCGGAAGATACCCTCTATCAGTCGATGCCAAATACAGGGCGTTTAATTTTCTAACCAAACTCAAAGAGCCCAGAAGTGGCTTCATGTCGCATCACGTGTTTCTCGACTGCTTAGAACTAAATAATAAAACAGACTGGCTAGTGAAAATAAAAGACATGATTTATACGCTGGATCTCGGAGAGCTTTGGATAAACATGACCGAGGCACAGCGTATCAATCTGAAACACGCGAAAGCCCTACTCAAGCAAAGGCTTCAGGACATAGAATTTCAAAATTGGCTAAGCGAAGTGTCGGATGACGACAAAAAAGTGGACATAAAACAAACTCCGTACCTATCGAACCTTCAAACTCACTTACACACTAGAACCTTATCTACTTAACGTCCATACCATCAAGCACAGAATTGCCCTCACGCGCCTGAGGATTAGTGCACATAGATTAGAATTGAGACCGGGCGGTACGAAAGACCATACAAAAAGCCTGAGGACGTATTTGTACTAAATGTGATCTAAAAGAAACAGAGGACGAACGTCATTTTTTAGTAAGGTGCAAGCTTATGATAGACTAAGAAAGAAGTGCTTGATGGTATGGAAACAAAGACGTACTCTTTCACTGCCTTATTAATCCGCCAGGAAAAATACAAAAAGAAGTGAGCGAGTACGTTTTCAAATGTTTCAAAATGCGTGAAAAATAACAGGTTCATTTTATTCAGTTTATTATATTTCAGTATATATTTTTTACTGACCTAAAACCCATGTACGCTAATGTATACGGTGGTAGTGAAATAAATGATTGAATTGAATTGAGACAAACCACGGGCAACCAATCAATCGCATTGTGGCGGCAAGACAATCACGGGCAACCAATCAGATTGCATGTCGCGGCACGTAAGTACTTGCAAGGCACGACAAATCAAGGACGGCAAGAGAAAATGAGGGAGGACGGCCAATCAAATTGCATGGTCGCGGCAGAAAGTTACGAGAGCCATGAAATCGCGTAGTCGTGGCCCCACACAACTTTGTCGCGGGGCTTATCACCGTCATATGAAATCCGCTCCAGGTTTTTTTTATAATCACCTTTTTTTTGGGGGGGGGGGGGGGATTTTATTTAGAAAACGAAAACAGTTGTTTTCTCTCCTAAATTTCCCTCAGTAAATGTATATTCAATATCAGCGAAAGCGATCATAGTATTTCCTTAAATATAGAGTACGTTGATTTCAGATTGTAACGGTAAAGCAAGGGGTTGTAACGGTAAAGCAAGCGGGGGGGGGGGGGGGGGGGGGGGGGGGGGGGGGGGGAGGAGACGGGTATTTTTGGGGTTGAAAATTTAAACCTCCGGTATTTTGGGGGTCAAGAAATCTGCCTGGTATTTTTTTGGAGCCACTATCTTTCGACTTCAATCTTTTTTGTTGATGTCGTTGTTGCCTTCAGATATAATCTTTGGCTTATAGACACAATAATATGATAAAATAGCTAAATAAGTTTTTTGCCTATTGATGTATCGTATTTTTCGTGTATTTTTGGGGGTATGACATTTTGGGCAAGCGGGATAAAGCTCGGTCGCCCCCCTCCCCCGTCATGTGTTTACTGAGTACCCCCCCCCCTCCCTGGGAATTTATCAAGCTTATAGAGCGGATCTTTGATGATGACTGTATCTGTCGAAAGTCAATCAGACTTCCGTTTTTCTTTAGTCAGCCAATCAGAAGTACAGAAAAAAAAACGCACGGTGTCTCTTGTTTCCTCAGGTCATCGCTAAACGCTAGTTACTTATATTGTTTTGTCCTTTGATTTGTTGGTTGTTGAATGGCTTTCGTTTCTGATTGGCTAAGTTGTAATTACTTCGCCTCCTGATTGGTTGGTTGTTGAATGGGTTTCGTTTCTGATTGGCTACGTGTATTTACTTTGCGTTAGCTTTCGACACTCAATCTGAAATCCGCTCTATTAGAACTAGTGATGCGTGAGAAAGATAGGGATAGGACTCCACCCAGAGCTGTTGTAGATACGCCCCGTAAGGCGCGTTTGAACGGCAACATTTTAAAACTGTAAACCCCGCTTTATCACGCTCTATAATTGTCACAATGGCCTTGATTCTCTCCGCTAGAGGTACAAGTTTTATTTGGCATAGTCGCAACCGTTATCATGTTCCTGAACTTCATCGGCAATGGGCTGGTTATTCTAGTTATTCGTAGACACCGAGCCCTACGTGCTCCCATGGACTATCTACTGATGAACTTGGCCACAGCTGATGTGATAACAGCGGCAGGCATAGCTCCATTTTACGTCTTTTACAGCAAAACCGCGCACCCGCGTGGGACAGCAGGAGCGGTCCTTTGTGTTCTTTTAACGAGGGGCGTCTTGGTGTGGGTAGGCGCAGCTTGCTCGGCTATTCTTCTCACAGCCATTGCATTTGAGCGTATTATTCCATCGTACGCCCATGGCAACGCGCCGCCAAAATGTCCAGGAAAAATATCCGAGCGATCGTTTTCTTGGGCTGGGGATCTTCAATCCTGCTCAATCTACCTTATTCAGGGGGATATACTATGATGAAAACAGAAATTACTGTAGAGCTGTTTGGTTGGAATTGGCATCGGAAGTGTACTCCCTCACCTGGATCATAACTCTTGGACTTATTCCTTTGTGCAGCTTTGCCATTCTGTATTTTAGAGTCATCCGGCGGCTCTGGTTTCACGGTAATGGCAAAGAGAGGAAAAGAACACAGAGCGCGATCCTGAAACATCGCAAGCGAGCTACTAAAATGATCATCACGGTCACTCTGATGTTTATCCTTTGTACTGTGCCGAATAGGGGTGTACTTTGTTTTGATAAGGTTCGGTTTGTTTGGCGCTGCAAGTGGTGACATCGTCCACATTATAACATGGATTCTAACAGTTCTAAATTCCACCATAAATCCTCTTGTCTATGCCATACAAAACAAAAGGCTTCGGAAACAGATGCGAAGTTTGTGTTGCGGCAACCAAGTAGGCATCAGGTTTATGGAAATTCGTGATGGACGATATCAATTCTATCTACGTCCTGATGTTTTACTGTGTTAATTAACGGTAAAGAGCCGCATTTGCTATGTGGGCCGATATTCTAACAGTGGTATTTTAAATAAATTCGAACAAATAGTTAAAAGCACCAATAGCTGAGGTTTAACAAATCCAGAGCTCAAAAATATCCGACCATTTTTGACGCGACGCGAGCGAGTTAAAAAATTTCTGAGAATCGCGTTTAATTTTGCTCGAGTCACGTTAAAGAGTCTTTTGATTGGCCATTTATTTATTCTGTGTGTCAAAAAGTGAGCAAACATTCTCTCAAAATACACGAAACCAGTACAACACGAAGAGTTTTAATAAGGTTTCGTGCAATGTTAAATTTGAGCACCTGCTTGATAATATCTGGCGATGTCACCTTTTGGTCATCGTAATGATAAAACAGGTCCTTAAATTTTACATTGCACTTAACCGTATTAAAACCCTTCGAGTTGAACTGGTTTCGTGTATTTTGACCGAATGTTTGCTCTCTTTCTGACACCCAGAGTACATTGAAGCATGCCTGCTTCAATGTAATAATTCTGAAATCGACACATAATACTCTATTTGAAACTTTGATATCGCTTTCGCTTATGCCGACGACAAGGTCAGCAAGTTACTGTAGAAAAATGTATATAACTATCTTGGCTGCTTCTCTATAAGTGAAGCGTCAAGGAAACAAATATTGTGAAGATAGTTGTTTCGCACTCTTTAGTCCAGAAAAAATTTGCAGCACATGCCACCCGGCCGTAGCAAGCCCTCAAAACGGCTTCCCCTTTCGCTAACGGAGTTTCCGTACTAGCGGGGTGTCCGTACTAGCGGGGTGTCCGTACTAGCGGGGTGTCCGCATTAGCGGGCTGTCCGTATTAGCAGGGTGTCCGTATTAGCGGGATGTCCATATTAGCGGGGTGTCCGTATTAGCGGGGTGTCCGTATTAGCGGGGTGTCCGTATTAGCGGGGTGTCCGTATTAGCGGGGTGTCCGTATTAGCGGGGTGTCCGTATAAGCGGGGTGTCCGTATTAGCGGGGTGTCCGTATTAGCGGGGTGTCCGTATTAGCGGGGTGTCCATATTAGCGGGGTGTCCGTATTAGCGGGTGTCCGTAAAGCGGGGTGGCTGCAGTCCACTGCACCTACCTGTATGCTGAATGTTCTGTTTGGGGTCACAACTTCAAATACATTTTCTCTAGGCTTGCCTTCAAACCTGAAAAAAAAATTAAAACTTTCCTCACCTTTGGCTAATTCACAAAAACACAACCTAAAAGTAATCAGACATGTGGACGTGATTAAGGGCTCTGTTGGCTGAATTTTGAAATATAAAGCCATTTGAAGTATTATTACGGTTATAGTCCAAATTTGTACACTGGGACGAAACACTGCTTAAAAGATCTAGAGCTACATATTTAGTTTATAAAGGAAGGTCATATACTTACACAGGACAAATTCTAACATCGGTAATGTCTACTGTAGGTATTGACCTAATTGGATCACGGTCCTGTAAAACAAGTCAGAATGATGTTCAATACTGCGCTATCCAGTTAAGCGTGGAACGCCTATGGTTTTGTCGATAAGTTTTTACGTTTCGTTTGGATAAAGCGTGCTGTGCAGGCTGTGTTCCTTAAAATCATTTTGATGTGATTGGTTAAATTTTCACGAGAAGGCAAGTGTCATGCCGTGAGTGTGACTGACGTGTGATTGTACCCTGTCCTGGCCTTTTCAGTTATATGAAATCTGCTCTATGTCCATGGGCGCAATGCTGAGCTTGAACTTTGTAAATCTCAGTTGTTCTGTCACTTATCTACCCAGGCATTGGTTTCCATGTTGTTTTCTTTGAACAAAACAATCCTCTCCCCTCCTCCCCCCACAAAAAAGAAAATTCTAAATGGCACAGACATACATCACTAGATAGAATTATACTCACTGTTTCTTTTTCATAATAACTAAGTCTGACCAAATCTAATTTAAAATATCTTCTTTTCCAATTCTTGACCTGGAAAAGAAAGAAAGCATTTAAAAAAAGGTGATTATCTATTAAAGAATAAAGCCTTGTAATGTTGTCATATGATTTTTTTATGGGAAAGGGATTTAGGGAGCTAGCCACCGGCCTAAGAGGGGAGGAAATCACTGCTCGCAGGGTATCAACACTAGGAACTACCACCAAGACAACAAAATACGACACAAGAATTGATTATGACAGTTTTTTCTTGACAATCTAACTTATTGGAAGAAATTTTTTGTCGCCAGATGTTTCCTTCTATATGGAATTGGAGGTGGATTGATTTTTGAGGAGTTTTATGGAAATAAATATAGAATGACACATAAGTAAAGTAACAGAAAGTGTCCAAGATACTTGTATGTCCGATATGAGAGCATGCAAAAAGTAATTCCAGGTAATTGTTAATGTGGAGAATAGTAGAGAATAGTAGAGCATAAGTGTATATTAGACTCCTTACCACAGCCCCCTTTTTAATAAGATATCCATCCTTGAACCCCTAATACCATGTCCTGTTTTAGTTCTGCTTCCTGACATGGTTCTGTCTTGTGTGTCACTTCTGAGTCTGAATCTCCTTTCTGAAAAACAGTAGATCAAAAATGCAAATTTTAACTTGCAATATTGTGTGGTTCCAGAAAACACCCCCCCCCCCCCCCCCCCCCCCACACACACACACATTCAGAAGAGTGTTTTATTATGAAAGGGATCCAGGGATAGTGAAATCAACCTTCTTTTTCTCCTTCTTGTATTTTACTTTTATTTGGGGCCATCAACGGATGTACAATTCTGTATAAGGCACCAAGCAAATAAAATATATTTTCTGGAACCACACATTGTGTGTTTTCCAAAAAATATCCATACCCCCCCCCCCCCTGGAATTTCCAATCCTTCCGCAGGGGGGTATGGATATTTTTGGAAACACACATTTTATAAAGGAGCTAATGGAATACAAAGATCCACAGTGTACCTTTTGAACTGGTTTTCTGACGACCACTCCACCAATAATTTTAGTTTCATAACTGATGTGCTCGGATGTTCGATCATCTGTAACTTCTTCATCCTGGTGAGTATTATTTGTTTCTTGGACTCTCTTTAGTGTACTCTTGATAGACTGTGTGGTTTTGCCTTCTTGCCGTCTTGATGGATCTACCTATTTTATATCAAAAACTTAAAATCAGAAAATCACAACAAAGCAATGCCGTGCACAAAAACAAATCCAGTGCTATCAGCATCATGAACAGTAATGTCATCTCATATCTGCTAAGCAGGCTGACCAAAACCAAGGGCTTCCAAAGGGTGGGGCCAATTTCCCACATTATTTCCAAGAGGTGTCAGCCCTACAGGCTCAGCCCTATATATTTGTGAACTCATTTTGGTAGATATACAAGTGCATATTATATCAGGGAAGGGCCGAAGAGGCCTGGCACTGTATTTTCCTTTGGAAATTCCAGAGGGGTGGGGTCACTTTTCAACACCCTTCCATCCAGGATATTTTCTGGAACCACACAATGCATAACAAATTAAATAATGCACAATCCCCCATAAGTGTAGGCAAACAAAAATCACTTACTGTTACTCTGTGTAAGTTCTTTATCCAATCATTCATTTCCTCCTCACTGTCTGCTTTGAGGTAATGTTTTTTGGTGTCAACCATTTGGATTTCTAAAAATGTAATATCACTAATAGTTCAATATTGTATATTAATAGTATTCATTTGAAGTCTGAGACATCAACTATGAATTACAAGCCTCCTATAACAACAGGCCATATATATACAATGTGACATTAATTTTACAGTTTAAGGTTACCAACACATAAAAAGTAGTAGCCCAATTTTCACCCTGCTAAATCTCTTGATTGCACCAAGTGTCATCAAGTGAGAGTGATTAAAACAACATACTGGAGCAAAATATCTTATTAATCCATTTGCCATAATATTGTGCTAACCTACCAAAACAGTCACTATCCTCTGAGGAGGAGCTCTTCTCTTCGATCTAGAAAAACAAAAAAGGAGTCTGTCAAACTGCCAATTGCCCTCAATGCACAAACACCCAATCATGGAGCATGTTTAGATGCGAGTCTCAAAGTTGCAATGAAAATGCTCACTATCATGTTTGTGTATCCCACCTGGAACAAACAAACATCCTAGTATTCTTCCTGGCGTCATTCCAGAAAAAAATTCATGCCTCCCCCATTATGGAATGGATTTGGAAATTCCAAGGGGTAGGGGTCAAATGTCTTTTATTTCCCATACAATCACAGCATTTTTGGCTAGAAATTCCAGGGGGTGGGGGTCAATATCACAAAACCCCTTCCATGGGAGGGGTATGAGTAATTTCTGGAATCACACGTCATTACCTTTGTTATGAATCTGAGATTTATTTCTCCATCAGGGCGATGCCATAATTTGTCCTTTGACCCTTGTTTCTACAATTGAAAATGACATTTTGACTTAAGCAGAACTGCATTTTTCTTTACTTCAAAACACAATAATAAGAAGCAATATTTTCTTATTTTTCTTTTATTGGAAATGATATAAAATGCACTTTAAATTCTTTATGTCAGATAGTAGAGAGAGTCTTTGGTTTGTTGAAAGCCAAAATCGAATATGCACCTTAGACCCATGATGCATTGCATGCGTAGAACAAGAATCAGCTAGCTGATTCTTCATAAATCAGCATGCTGATTCTTGAAGACCCTCAAATTGTGTGATTCCCAAAGTTAAGCACATGCTCTTAGCCAATCAGAATCGAGATGTGAGTACAATGTATAATGATAGACATTATCTATCCCAATAGCTTTGCCACTTCCCCTAGTGCTGATGATCAAACATTCAGGGATTTATGGAAATCTGCTATGGCTGTGGATTTAGAAACAATCAGAACTTTTAAATATTAAGTACTGTCTGTGGTCAAGTTTGTGAAATTGGAATGAGCAAGTGACACAATATCCCCTCGCAATAATGAACTCCCGGGGGGGGGGGGGGGGAGGACTCCCATATTTTGGGGCGGGGGTGCTCGTCGTACCTTTAGGGTTTAAAATCAGGCCTCTGGTACCTTTTGAAGGGGGTAAAATTCGAAAACTTGCAATTTTTTCTAGATAGGTACCTGTTAGAGGTCCGTTCTAGCAAGTCAAGCAATTCACCCTTGTTGGAAGCCTGGAGGGATAAAAGCCTACGAGGGATAAAACGTCTTGTTGGTACCTTTTTATGGGTTAAAATCAACTAAGCGACGCCATTTTAGGTACCTTTTAGGGGTAAAATCGAAAGTTCCCGATGGGAGTCCCCCGGGAATGAACTCTTTACTATGTTTGCATATTCACGAGCTAAAAATACTAGTCCTGCCAAATGTTTACAGTCTACTCTTAACAAAATTATCAGCAAAATCATCCAAAGAGGATCTTAAAAATAAACAGTAATTATCAGTAAAGCATACCAATACAAATGACACACAAATAATTGCCAATATTTTTACAAACTTTCCCGTTCGTGCTTTTACGAAACCGGAAATAGAAACCATCCATTTTGCAAGTGCCTTGAATGTTTGTGAGATATTGAACACGATAACATTTCTCACTCACCGGAAAGTAGACGTGCTCGTTGAAATACCGTAACAGGCATTGCTCTTCGTCCAAATAAACAATTTGGGCGTCCAGTCATTGTTTGAATCCTTGATAAGCAGAGGTCCACAAAGTCTTGAGAAGGAATCCCGGTAGGGCATTGTCACACTGACTTCAGCTCAGGAGTAGCTATCAATTTTTTTTCAAAGCTGTAATGCAGCAAATGAGCTACATTTGTGAATTATCTTGAGAGTCCCCTAGTACAGGAACGGGCAGATCTAGTAACGTATCAGCGATGCATTCAGCAGTTTCAAATCATTCTAAATTCCTCTGTACAAATGATGTTCTATCATGTTCTATCAAACAAGATCAAGAAATCATTGGGCCCGCAGCTCTTTAACCAGCGGATACGCTAGCCACAGGTAACCCGTGATCTCGCCCTAGGCTTTTATTTCTCACGTCCAAGATGGCGGACGGCAGGCCCTCTTGGCTGAACAGACAAGTAAAGGGGTATTATTGGATATTTCTTTCTGGCGTTTTATACAACTCGGGTGCTGCTGGTGGATCGGTTATAGGTGGATCTGTAGAAAGCAGTGCAAAGTAGGTAGTATAAGAAAACAGTTCGTCGTTTCATTACTGTTTTATTGGTTTCATATTGGATTTCCAGACCAGCTTCCGCTCTCACAGTTCTCAGCCTCAGGTGTTGACCAACATGTACCATCAGTAAATTTGAAACTTTTTTTTTCCAGCAAAACGTCTTATGGATCATTCTTCAATAAGATTTGGAGAAAATAAAGCCCCATTAACAATTCGTACGTTATTTGTTAAGCTTCCCTCCCAAATAAATTTACCATGGACCACACCCTTTTTGTTTTGTTTTTTATTACCCCCATCATATGATTTTAAGAGTCCCCCCACCCTCAGGCAGGTTTTAAAATTGCTTGAAATCAATACGACTCAATTAACAAAAACCATTATAAACTGTTTGTTTAAAGTAGAACCTAATAATGCTGTGTTGTTTGCCATTTAGATTGAAGTCAGCTGGATTTAAAGTTCGGTTGTGCACAAATGAAACCCAGTGTACCAGGGATGATCTTGTCAACAACTTGCTAAATTTGGGTACAAACTTGTAGTCAATGAAATGTTTGCCCCAGCACCAGCCACAAGGACAATTCTACAAAAACGTGCCTTCGTCCCCATCTGTTAATTCATCCAGGTGGCCTGCCGATTTCACTGGTGTCAGTTGTGATGATCCAAACTGTGTTGTCATTGGTGATGCTGCAGACCAATTTACATATGGCAACATGAATGAGGCATTTAGAGTGTTGTTGCAGGACACGCCTGTTCTTATATCAATGGTTATGGGTAAGGTACAGTGTACTGATTTGCTTGGTACAGTGTACCATACAATACAATTCTTGCTGTTCACATGACGTCATCAAAATCCTAACTTTGAAGCTATGGACTCAATGAAACTGTGTTTTTACAGTTCCCCAATAGCCTAGTTGGTGTTTATAATTTTCTTGTTACATTCGCATGTGATGTGAGTCTAAATTTCTGAACAAAGAGAAGTTAAAAAAAAGATTCAGACTAAAGTTACATGTACACTGAACACAACTTTAAACTCCAACTAGGCTTATATGATTCTTCACACTAAATCGAATCAGATTTCTGTTTTTACTGCTGAGATATCAGTCTGCAATTTATGTCACGCAACACTAGTTACGCTTCTGTAGGCATTGATTTCATGCTATTATTACAGCATTCAATGAAAGCCAACATGCTAAATAAGTGCAAATAAATCACTCGGCTCATATTGTGGGCTTACGGCATTTGGCCGCCATGTTGGAGTCCTTCTGAGGGACTCCAACATGGTGAAGCATACATTTCACAGTAAACAGTTTGATGTATTTTCCATGCTACAGTACCTCTTGCATTCTTTTAGGAAGTACTACAAAACAGATGGACAGCTTGTGTTAGATGTTGGCCCATTTGCTAAAGCCTTAGAGGTACCAGTATTGAATTTTTGGCTAAACTTTGGCAGTTGGATTCAGCTATTTTTTCAAATGGGAAAGGGGATAATACTCAACTATATGGAATCTGATGCAGAATTGT
Organism: Scolanthus callimorphus; assembly: GCA_033964015.1. Lineage (NCBI taxonomy): Eukaryota > Metazoa > Cnidaria > Anthozoa > Actiniaria > Edwardsiidae > Scolanthus > Scolanthus callimorphus. The sequence goes on along the minus strand of CM066916.1, from coordinate 11,947,014 downwards.
AATATTGTAATTCATTTTTCATGCTTTTATGTGTATTTTAATAAACCATTATCATTAATATTATATTAATCCCCCTCCAAAGACACAGAAAAGTTTGGCAGGTAATAAAATACTGTACTTTCCAGTAGATTAACCTTGAACAAATGAAGGTAAGGGCTTTTAATGTCAAGGTTACAGAGACAAGCTGGCTATTGGCAATAATATTCAACTAAGGACAGACAGGCAAAAGATCACTCACCCCCACGGAAGGGTTGTTGAAAAGTGCTCGACCCCCCTGAAATTTCAGGTAAATTAGCCTCCCCCCTCCCTCCACCCCTCTGGAATTTCCAATCCCAGGAGGATAATAATAAAGACTACAAACAAACTTGCTGATTAACCATGCAATGTGCAGTTCCAGAATTCCCCCCCCCCCCCCCCCCCATGGTAGGGTGTTGAAAAGTGACCCAAAGTGACCCCACCCCTCTGGAGTTTCCAAAGAAATACATATTTGTATAAAAAAAACGATAATTGATCCCCCACCCCTTCCCCCCAGAATCTCCAATCCCTTCTGATCAGGGGGGGGGAGAATGGATATTTTCTGGAACCACACAATGCATGCAGTTTCTTTAGGTAAAATATTTATGCTTTCTTGTTGTTTTGCTTCTCCTCCAGTATGCTTGTGATGTGAAGGCAGAAATTGTTGGTAAAACCATCAAAACTATTTTTCACAACTGCCTTACAGACATGCAAGTATCACCAGAAGATGTAAGAAATGTGATAAAATTGGTTTGCCAACTTATCATTTTAATTGCAAATGATGTATATATATATTGGTGTGAGAGCTGGGCTATCAATATCAAAATCTTGGTCTTTCCCCTGACAGGCAGTAATGATTGGAGATGACATCCTTAATGATGTTGGAGGAGCACAGGCTTGTGGAGTGAGAGGAGTCCAAGTCAGAACAGGGAAATTTAGGTATGCTTTCTAGGCCTAGCCAAAAGTTACCACTATATTCCTCCAATGTTGCTTGAAAATTTGTTAAAAGTTGCTCAAAAGTTGCCTAAATTTTTTTTTTAATTCGCTATATTTTCCTGATGGTGAGAAGCTTCAAATTTGTAACCACAATTTAGCTCAATTTCAGTCAGTTAAACAACAAAGAAGTTTGAGAGAGGGCCCAATGAAGTATTTAATCTTTCTATTTTCATTATTGTTTTAGGCCACAAGATGAGAATCACCCCTACTGTTAAACCTGATGCGTTTGTGAATGACCTGGCACATGCAGTGGATTTGCTCATAAAATATCGGACTTGACTGGTAAATTGAGGTGCAAATTGGTGCAAATAATTTTTCAATAGATTATAACAAGACTACAGCTAGAAATTGTTTTATGCAAGCCAGTCATATTTTAAACAAACTAGAATTTTCAGTCTTCATTCTTTAATTTAGGCAGAAGATAGATGCCACTGAAACAACTAGATTTCATCTCACCTAAATAAAGTGATTTTAGCTCAAGTTGTACTGTTGTACTAACTTCCTAAAACTTGTCTGACCTTTATGTTTCATGCAATATAGACATGCATTTGGGCACAACCAGAGACGTTCCCTGGTTATCCAAGAAGATGAAGTCCAGGGGCCGGTTCCTAGAAGGCCAGTTAAGGGTTATCAGTGGTTAAACGCTTATCCAACAGATAAATCCTGAAAAAACCTATACAACAGATAACTTTTATCCGGTTAACTTTATCCAATCTTTCAGGAACCGGCCCCAGATTGCTATAATACTTCTTTTTTCATCATTCTACAAACTCTACTAATTCTGAAGCGTCTCCCTCCGATCGCACAACAACACTTACACCGGCGTAGCCAGGAATTTCTGAAGGGGGGGCCCGATAGTGAAATGTTCAAATTTCCTCCAGCAATACAGTAAATGTATGGGAAAATCTCCCGAGAAAGGCCCCCCTGGCTACGCCCCTGACTTAGCTACATGATGTTCCACAAACATCACTCAAAGTTTTGCAAAAGCTACAATGTTGCTTTACTGCGACTTTCATAATTCTGGGAACTCCCACTTTACATTTCGAAAACTGCGGTTTAGCCGGCACAGGGGACTAGTCTGTGCCGGCTTATATACACTAGAAAAAATGCGCAATTTGTCCCGGGGACAAGTCCCACGAATCAACCAGTTTGATTTCTGGGACTTGTCCCAGGGACAAATATTTAGTCCCCCGCGACTGAAATTTCAACGCAAAACAGGAGAACACACTAGGGGACTCGTCCCCGAGCAGGTTCCAAGTCCCTGGGACTTGTCCCCTAGTCTGTGCCGACATTTAGAGACAGGTGCGTGGATTTTTTTATAAGTTTAGTTTTCATTTTATGGTGGAACATTTGATTTTGAAACAGTCCTAATTAGTTAAAAAAACCTCTCAAAGCCTGCGTGAAATCACGCAAGAGCTGTTCACCCGTTTGATTGATGGAAGCCAAACCGTGATTTGTTAGTCGGTGTAGAGCACACGTAGAGTTTGCAGAATTATGAAAATCGCAGTAATTCAGGGAATGCTGTGAAAACACAATTTATAAGTCGGTGCAGTGTTCACAGAATTATGAAAAACAAGTAAAATAGAGCGTATTTCAGATGAAAGTAAAAGTATACATAATCAGGAGCAAGACAAATTCAACAAACCAACCAATCAGAGCACGAAGTAAGAACGACTTGCATTTAGTTGTGTCCCGAGAAACAAGAATCGCTGTGTGTTTTTTCTTCATGCCACATTCTGATTGGTTGACTAAACAAAGACTCAAGCCTTCAACGATAGGAACGCGTAGAAAACGCAAGTCTGAATAACTTTCGACAGCCATCTGAAACCAGACAAGTCACACATTGTCCTCAAAAACCAGTAGAGATGAGGGTTGGTAATAAGACCAGCTTTGGTTGCTTGGTAACTCTACACCCACAGCTGCCGTAGCATTATTCAACTGGCACACGTATCTGCTGGTTTCCATTGCAACATTGAATGATTTACACAGGGTTCCGGCCACAAGGCAACATTGCATACATTCCATTGTGGAAGAGGGGCTTTCTCTGTGTGGATCACGTGACCTGGGAGAAAGCGTCCCTTGGTTTGCTCAAACATCACATCCTCGTGCACAGTGATATCAGTAGCTGGAAAACGAATGCAAATACGCTTAGCCAATCAGAAGCGAAACCCATTCAACAATAAACCTATAATTGACCGACGAAAGTACGATTTGCGTTTAGTCTGATTTGCGTTGAAGTCTGGTTTACTTTCGACGCGTCATCTGTAGTCTGCTCTAACAGCTTATGTTATTGGGGCTCAAACTGTAATGCCTGGTGCACACTTGCGACATAACGACATAAGAAAAATATCACGCGAACAAAATTTAGTTGTTTCAAAACGTTGAAGTCCGCAAAAAATAACACAAGATTGCTTTGATGAAGTAATCTAATGATGATCCATGGAAATGATAATTTCAATTATTTTCCCATGCTTTTTTCGTTGCAACATAACGACCTTATGTCGCTAGTGTGCACCGGCTTAACTGAGGAATAGTGATGTAATAGAGCTCCTCGGCTTAGGCGTAATGTTCAGATCACGTGGCATTCCATGACTATTCTCTCTTTCTTTTTCTGCTACGCATCGAAAGATATATGAATATGGAATCATTCCAAACAAAGAGAGAATACTCATGGGAATGACACGTGATCTGAAATGGGCAAAACATTACCCCAAGCCGAGGAGGTCTATTCCAGAAGAGAACAAGAGAAAAAACAGTGATTGCAAGGAGGTGTATTAACCCTAGCGCAAACGTCTCCCCGGCCATTTCGTACCAAGAACTGTCCTTACGGTGTAGCCTGCTCTGCTCACGCAATTTGAGGACCTTCGCTGATTGGCTAAAACAACGCGTATGCGTCCATAAAACCTGACTGTCACCAGAGCATTTCCCCCGTTGGGTCAGGGGAGCGAGGCTTCGGGACGGACCAGAATGGATGTAAACAAGCTACGGTAACATTGTCAACGAAAACAAGTAAAACCGAAGATTCAAACAGAAATGGGGTGCTTTTTTCCTCACTTGGACGCGAATGAAAAATCTACATGAATCGCGCCCTTCCCCGAATCCCTGTACCATACCTGATACAGTAGAAATCCTCACTTCCACGCCCCTGGCAAGTAAAGCAAAAAACTTGTAGATATAAAACCCGTAACACTGTCTGACAAAGACTCGAGCTTTGCGCCAGCAGCAATTGCTGCCGCGTTGGTAACATATGTCACGTGACAGCACCCCTTGCTCTCTGGTCGGATGAGGACCAATGATCCATCCAGGGGACTGGGTTTTAGAGGTTTCAGTCACAGGACATTGCTCTGTGATTTTCATTTGAGTATTGTGTTCATGAAGTTTATACCAATCTTCTTGATTAAAGGATGTACCATCGGTAGTTCTTGATTCGTTCTGTACGGTTGGATGAATACAGGGCACGAAAGTCCTGCCGAGATATAGATATATTTCGTTAATATACCTACTGGTGCGTAACTCTGTTTACCCGTTACATTTTCTGCAAGGAAAACTCCTGGAATTCAAAATATGTCAAGTAGAAAACGTTAGAAACGACACTTTTTATCGGGGACTACTCAGACCTTTTTTGCTTGTTTATCAAGGAAGACCCGGATTTATAATCATTGTCATAGGTCATCCTCATAGCTTCATAGGTTTCCCCCCTCAATAAACTGGATCGCAAGTACCTCAAGACCATCCATGCCCGTCTCCCCTCCCCCATCCTCTCTCCCTAACCTCTCCCCTGGAGCCTTCCAGCAATCCCCCTGAATCATCCTCCCTGCTTTCTCTCCCCTGGATCACCCATCCCCCCGATCCTCCCTACCGTCCCCCTGAAGCCTCCTTGCCGTCTCCAGCCTGGAAACGCCCCCCCTCTTCCCCCCCCCCCCCCCCCCCCCCCCCCCCCGATCCTATGGGGTACGAGAAACGACCATTACCCATTTTCTTGCACACAGACTGTAGCTGCTTGATTTGTTCATCACTCAAGGCTTCCTTGAAAATTAACAGGCAAGAGACACGTCCTTGAAAATAATGAGGTCGCGACCATTATAACCAACGCGAATCTATCAAAGAGAATTAAGAATTAGAGAAAGGCGTGGTTTGCCATCTACTCCGCTATTGAGACAGAAAAAAAAGGAAATAGTCTAGTCAGTAGACGGAATCCACGAGCAACCCCCGGAACTAGTAAATAGACATACTTTTTCGGAATCCTTAGGAAATGGTTTTAGATGTACTAAAACAGCTTGAAAAAGTGTCCCACGGCCCTATGTGCCAGACTTTTGTTTTTTAATTATATTCTTTTGTTGTTTAATGACATTCATGAGGCAATTTTATAGACTGTAGGACTGTTCGTTAAACGAAATATCGTTAAACGCTAAAAATAAGTTATACCTTATAGTTGGTCCCCAGTTCAATTTGCCTACATTGGCCTCCACGCTCTTCGCTCCATCCTTATACCCTTTGTGTATCCCGGTTGAATAGTCATAGGAGTAACCGATATATCTCCAAGTCCCGGATGACGAAAGTGATACGGTTGAAGCCTGTGGTGTGTTCTGCAAGTTGTCATGCATATCTCTCTTGGCCATACGAAGATATATCGAGTTTGTGGAAGAAGTCGTCCAGAAGGTAATGCTAAAGTACTGGGTTGTAGGGTAGGCGTAATCAGCTATAGGCCCTCCTCCAGCTTCGTGTAGCATCCACAGGAGTACGGTCAATGAGTACCTAAGATAGATGGTAAAGTATAATGCGTTATGAGGAGTCACGAGTTTATCGTGTTTTGGTATTTCAATGTAGCCGTCCTGGTGCACCTGATATCAAGTTTGTCGTGTTTTGGTATTTAAATGTAGCTGTCCTGGTACGCTCCTAGTATCAAGTTTGTCGTGTTTTGGTATTTAAATATAGCTGTCCTGGTACGTACCTGGTATCAAGTTTGCCGTGTTTTGGTATTTCAATGTTGTAGCCGTCCTGGTATACGCTCCTGGTATCAAGTTTGTCATGTTTTGGTATTTCAATGTAGCCGTCCTGGTATACGCTCCTGGTATCAAGTTTGCCGTGTTTTGGTATTTCAATGTAGCCGTCCTGGTACGTACCTGGTATCAAGTTTGTCGTGTTTTGGTGTTTCAATGTAGCTGTCCTGGTACGCACCTGGTATCAAGTTTGTCGTGTTTTGGTATTTCAATGTAGCTGTCCTGAGTACCATTCAGGTGATATGAAAGCTTCCCATCAGGCCCTTCGGTCATTGGCGCGCCATTCATTATTGCAGGCGGGAGGTTGTTTCCACTGATGTCATTCGGTCCGTATTGAGCATTCAACGGGTAAAAGGCCACTGGTTTTGGCATTGCTTTAAAAGAAGACAAAATAAAAACAGCGTCTAACTGATGCAAAGCTTACTGGGAATCTTCGTTCTACCTTCGTCTCATTATGCACTGTTGGTCGTGCTTTTGTCTACAAAATATTTGTGTTTCGTTGACGCGTTTACTTGTTTAAGATCATTTCTATTAAATGGAAACTGACTGAATGTGCATTTCCTTCCCTGAGATAAAAAAAAACTCGTAGACTGGCTCACCCATATCGAAGCATGAATATTGAAGAGTTTTGATCTGTGCCTCAGTCAATGCGTGGTCAAACACTTGTACGCATGAATTCTTCCTTTATAATAGCGTCCATCAGTAAGAATACTTCCCATACGCACCTGAATAATTGTATATTTATATTATTTACTATGGCAGGTCCGGGGAATACTGCGTCAAGTTTTTTGCATGGTCGTGGGTAGTATATTTAAGACCGAATTAGCAACAAATGAAACGAATTAGTGCGACTGCCTACTTTGAATAGCGCTGCACGCAGATGATATCACATTAATTAAAAACCAGTTTTCTCGGAGCTCCACTCATTTTAGCAGAGCTTGTATGTACTCCTACCCTGGCTCGTATTTCGAGCGCGATCCTTCTGAATGGGATTTCAGAGGATTGTTTGCCTGAGTCTCGTGATCTAATTTTAAAATCTGTGCGCGGCGCGATTGCATGTCGTCAGACTGATAATTTGATGTATCCATTAGCCCGCATTATAGCGGTTGCGTCCTATCTAGAGGCGCGTTTGGCACTGGACGCGTTTGAGACGAGTAACACGAGAAACACGCGCGTTCGCTGATACAGCTATTGTACGCTAGCTTTCACAGCAGCAGCCACAGCGGCGCTGTATTTCCCAAACACTTCGGTATTCCGTAAGTACTAATCGGCAATTATTATATATCTTTTCCAGGATACGTGGTCACTGGAAAAAGCAACATAGCTTGGTGCGCTAGGGAGTATGGGTTAAGATTTATTTGAATTTCTGTAAAATATTATAAACAAACATGCTTAGAAATGTGCTCAAATTTAATGATTTTACCTGTGTTGCGATTACTGTCTGAATTCAGATCAAACAGTAGCAGTTTCAAGCTTCAAGCTTATAGGCTTTTTGGGGACAATGTTTCTCGGAAACGGTATATATTTTCTGCCTGTATTATTACCTGCCAAAAGCCGTATTTCACGGCGCGCGCATTTGAATGGCTTCACGATCGTTTCCTGGTCAAAACATGTCAGGCGCGCGCATTTGAATGGCTTCCTGGTCGTTTCCTACTGGTCAATACATGTAAGGCGCGCGCATTTGAATGGCTTCCCGATCGTTTCCTGGTCAAAACATGTAAGGCGCGCGCATTTGAATGGTTTCCCGGTCGTTTCCTACTGGTCAAAACATGTCAGGCGCGCGCATCTGAATGGTTTCCCGGTCGTTTCCTACTGGTCAAAACATGTCAGGCGCGCGCATTTGAATGGTTTCCCGGTCGTTTCCTACTGGTCAAAACATGTAAGGCGCGCGCATTTGAATGGCTTCCCGATCGTTTCCTGGTCAAAACATGTAAGGCGCGCGCACTTGAATGGTTTCCCGGTCGTTTCCTACTGGTCAAAACATGTCAGGCGCGCGCATTTGAATGGTTTCCCGGTCGTTTCCTACTGGTCAGAACGTGTAAGGCGCGCGCATTTGAATGGCTTCCCGAACGTTTCCTGGTCAAAATATGTACGTTCGATCTTTTGAATCTCGCAAAATATCCGCGCGTATTACATGAAAAACATGTAATAAGATATATATCTCTACTCAGTCATTTGAAATTCGCTCACTATTTGAATTTACTGATTTACCTTACTGTTGGTAGCTAACTCATATCTTTCTCCATGTGTTTCATGGATCCTTTTGGATCCATTAATAAAGATGGCTTGCACCCCGGAAGTGTTATCGTATGTTATTCCAACATGCATCCACGTGAAGGGTGAGATAGAGTAAGCGGTCCCTGGCGGCACGATGTACCCACGTTTCACTGGTCGTAGATACAAAATCGGGTCCTCGGCCGTTCCTACAATCCAGATATGCGGTCCCCATTTTCCATCTGGCCCAGCGTACATCCATATAGGGCCTTGCTGGTTGTGAGTATTTACCCAGCACAATACGGTTATTGAATATCTTTCACATAATACAGCAAGTACAATGATTAGTCTATGAGCTGGCGCCCTGAAAAAATCGATTCGTTTACTCGCTATTACTGTCCTTGTGAAACAAAGCCTAAATATTTCATTAATTTTTCAAAATCTTGTTCAGATCCGACAGGATTGTTTTAGAGACCAATGGCCTTGATCTTTTTGCGGCACAAAGTTACGGTTATTAGAACTGAGACTATTTCGAAATGTATTGTAACGCTGAAAATGTCGAATAACGCAATGTGAGACGTCACGTGATGACTTAATTAAGGCACAGTATCGTCTTTCATGAAATATTTGATAATATCAACCTAATGAAACAGCTACTTTAATGATAGACATGTTCTACATGGCATTTGACCACCCCCTTACTTCTGAAGGTCAAATCATGGTTATACACCCATGCCTTAATGTACCTGAGGGGAAGGCTCTGGTAACAGCCACTGACGCATGCGCCGGATTTAATACAGAGCCGCTGAGAGAAAGACCTTTCAGCGCATGCTCCCACGCTCAAAATCAGCCGATCAGCGACGGCCCTCAAATGGATGTCCCCAGAGCCTCCCTGCGAGCAGACGAGCCGGGGAGCTCTGGGTACGAGAATGCTGTGGGTAGGAACTTTCTGCGCATGAACAAGCCAATGAGCTGCTTAAGCTTTAAATGGCTGTCCAGATCGTCGGGAACTCTGGGTACGAGAATGCGACACTATCAAATCTCACACATGTCTGGTCACCAGTGCCCCCCTATGCAGAGACAAGTCTAAAAATAGATTCATCTATTCCTTGTTGATGATCTCTTTATTAATCCCCCATCTTTTAGTCCGGTCCCTACCTGGTGTCTAATTTCTCATGGAAGGGTGTTTCAATGTAGCTGTCTTGGGCACCAGCGAATTGATACGCGCCACCGGGCTTCCTGTCTGGTCCTTCGGCAAGCTCAACATTGGATGTTTGACCGGCAGGCAGGTTGTTACCGCTGATATCCAGTGTTCCATACACGGAGTTAAGGGGGTAAAACGCCACCGGTCCTATGTGAAAAAGTCAGAATTGACAAATCGAAGCAAGGGCCTCAAACGGGTAGCAATCTCGACAAATGTAATTTAAAGACATATATTTTTAGACAAACTCATTTCTAATTCATTTGTATAGGAAATCATACGATTTCAATTAGCAATGTATTTGCACGAGTTGGTTTTTTCAAAAGTTGAGCTTTTTTGAAAAACCCACAAGTGCGGTTTTTGCGGTCAATTTAAGAAACGACCATTACCCATGTTCTTGCACGCAAACTGTAGCTGTTCGATTTGTTCATCACTCAAGGCTTCCTTGAAAATTAACAAGCAAGAGACGCGTCCTTTAAAATAACGTGCGTCGCGACCATTATAACCAACGCGAATCTGTCAAAGAGAATTCAGAATTAGAGAAAGGCGTAATTTGGGAACCTCCCCTGATGACACGGTTAACAAAGGAGCCAAGAGAAGGGGGGTGCACGATGAACTCACCTACACGTAATTAGAGATTCAATTATAGTACATACATACTTACATATACTTACATACATATATATAACTTTATTTTTTCACGCTAGCCATAACAATTATTTTTTGGCAAAAAAACAACTGATTTCCATGCGCGTGATGTAAATAAAATATCTGGTTAAAAAAGTAAGGTCATTAGCATGTCTCCAGGAAAGGCAATGGCGCAATATGGCGTTTAAAATTACTTACAAACTCAGCCATTTTTGCTTCAAAGGGAGACTGTTCCAAAGCATTGCACCATTATATTTTTAAAAAGCTTCTTATAAGAAAGTTCGTTTTTGGCTTTGGAAGTGCTAGGTCTGACTCGATATTACGGAAGTTGTACGGCAGATTTTGATCCTTAATTTTTGTAAAGCTTGCTCTCAAGTTAGGCGCGGGGTACTCAATATTTTATCAATCAAGACACATTTAGACATCGCGCGCCGAACATAGAGAGGTTCCACACGGTCGTTTTATACAAATCCCCGCGGATGCCTCGTGGGGGAGGCAAGCGCTGCGTGACCGACGCAAAGGACGATTATTACAACCTGCGCTCGCGTGAACATCATCTCACCCCTATGTATAATTGCATGTGAAACATCGTGGTCCTCTGAAAGAAATCACCCGTATTGGCCTCTAGCCTTGTCGTCCTCGTGCACATTCCGGTCACACCTTAGGATCCCTCGTATAGACCTTATCACGGTTTCCGTCGCCATTTTGTTCGGTAGGCAAGAAGTTCAAAATCCCACAAAAACTCTGCAATGTGAAGTGAAATCATTGCGAACATATTGCTCATATCAACAAAATAAAGTGCCCAAACAATCAATCTACGAAATTTCAGCTTCCTTCGCTTTCTCTAAAGCGAGCGATTGTAGTTTTTAGTTTCCCACATGTTCCCTGTATTTTGAGAGGCTTTTTACGCACAGATGCACACAGATTTTACGGCATTTGTATGAAGAATTAACAACGCAATTGCTCATTCATACACTAGCCATAATCTCCGAACTTTGCAGGTAAACCGTTTTCAGACACAGCTATCTCAATGGCATGATTAATATTTTGTCGATATGTTTGATATTTTCGCAATGATTACATTGCGTTTGCAGTGTTTATGTGGGACTTTGAACTTCTTGCCTAAGGCCTATTATACCTTATAGTTGGTCCCCAGTTCAAATTTGCCTACATTGGCCTCCACACTCTTCGCTCCATCCTTATACCCTTTGTGTATCCCGGATGAATAGTCATAGGAGTAACCGACATATCTCCAAGTCCCGGATGACGAAAGTGACACGTTCGAAGCCTGTGGTGTGTTCTGCAAGTTGTCATGCATATCTCTCTTGGCCATACGAAGATAAATCGAGTTCGTGGAATGAGTCGCCCAGAAGGTAATGCTAAAGTACTGGGTTGTAGGGTAGGCGTAATCAGCTATAGGGCCTTCCCCAGACTCGTGTAACATCCACAGGAGAACGGTTAATGAGTACCTAAGACAGATAGTAAAGTATATTGTATTATTTAAAGAACTCACGAATTTTTCAACAACAACCAAAGGTTGAGATTTATGTTAAACGCCGTGGAAAAATGTTGTTTTGCTGACGTTTCGAGCGTTAGCCCTTCGTCTTTGCTCCGACGAAGGCTAACGCTCGAAACGTCAGCAAAACAACATTTTCCCACGGCGTTTAACATAAATCTCAACCCCCCGGGGGGGGGGACTCCCATATTTTTTGACCGGGCATGATCGTCGGAAATTTTCAGTTTCACCCCTAAAAGATACCAAACATGGCGGGCCATAGCGTGGCTCAAAAAAATTATTACCCTAAAAGATACCCTAAAAGATGAGGTCTTATGTGCCAAGTAGGCGCGAAGGACACAGGTAACAGGGGAAAAATACCCATGAAGACATTTCCGTGTTTGTTTCTCATTCATCGTCTTCTCATCGAATAATCTCTCTTTCTTACACGGTTTTTAGAAGCACCATCATGAGAAAAAGCAATTTGGACACAGTTTCGGCCCTAAAAGATACCATTCTTCCTAAAATTTATTGAAGATCAAGATCACCCCTAAAAGAGACCAAACCAACGTGATTTTAACCCCTAAAAGATACGACGATCATCCCCGGTCAAAAATATGGGAGTCCCCCCCCCCCCCCCCCCCCCCCCCCCCCCCCCCCCCCCCCCCCCCCCCCGGGTCTCAACCTTTGGTTGTTGTTGTTCATGTTCACGTCTCCGCCGACGCAGACCACCTAGTTTTCCCGCAAAACTAGTCATATCACGAATGTTCCATTGAATGTTCCATGTTCCATTGCCATAAATGAATAATCGGACAAATTTGGCTCGAAACTCAACCCGATACTTTTGCCGAATAAAAAAAAAACTTTCAGGTAATATTTCTACTTTCCTGCTTTTTTTATTGGTATCTCTGGTATCTGGTATCTGGTATCAAGTTTTGGTGTTATTTTATTTCAATGTAGCTTTACGCACCTGGTATCAAGTTTGTGTTTTTCTGGTATTTGAGCTGTACGTATACCTGCTATCAGGTTTGTGGTGTTTTGGTATTTCAATGTATAGTGTAGCTTTGTCCAGGTACGTACGTGGTATCAAGTTTGTCGTGGTTTGGTATTTCAATGTAGCCGTCCTGGTCCGCACCTGGTATCAAGTTTGTTGTGTTTTGGTATTTCAATGTAGCTGTCATGGTACGTACCTGGTATCAAGTTTGTCGTGTTTTGGTATTTCAATGTAGCCGTCCTGGTACGTACCTGGGATCAAGTTTGTCGTGTTTTGGATATTTCAATGTAGCTGTTCTTGTACGTACCTGGTATCAAGTTTGTCGTGTTTTGGTATTTCAATGTAGCTGTCATGGTACGTACCTGGTATCAAGTTTGTTGTGTTTTGGTATTTCAATGTAGCTGTCATGGTACGTACCTGGTATCAAGTTTGTTGTGTTTTGGTATTTCAATGTAGGTGTCCTGGTCCGTACCTGGCATCAAGTTTGTTGTGTTTTGGTATTTCAATGTAGCTGTCCTGGTACGTACCTGGTATCAAGTTTGTCGTGTTTTTGTGTTTCAATGTAGCTGTCCTTGTACGTACCTGGTATCAAGTTTGTCGTGTTTTGGTATTTCAATGTAGCCGTCCTGGTACGTACCTGGTATCAAGTTTGTTGTGTTTTGGTATTTCAATGTAGCCGTCCTGGTACGTACCTGGTATCAAGTTTGTCGTGTTTTGGTATTTCAATGTAGCCGTCCTGGTACGTACCTGGGATCAAGTTTGTCGTGTTTTGGATATTTCAATGTAGCTGTTCTTGTACGTACCTGGTATCAAGTTTGTCGTGTTTTGGTATTTCAATGTAGCTGTCTTGAGTTCCCTTCAGGTGAAATGAAAGCTTTCCATCAGGCTCTTCGGTCATTGGCGCGCCATTCATTATTGCAGGCGGGAGGTTGTTCCCACTGATGTCATTAGGTCCGTATTGAACATTCAACGGGTAAAAGGCCACTGGTTTTGGCATTGCTTAAAAGAAGACAAAAACATCGAAATAGCGTATTACTTGATAAAACTCGTTATGTTGCCATGAGAAGTGCTGATGCAAATGTGCAAAGCTTGTTGGTAATCTTCATGCTATACCTTCGTCTCTATGATATGCGTTGTTGGTCGTGCTTTTGTGTACAAAATATTTGTGTTTTATTGACGAGTTTACTTGTTTAAGATGAACTTCACTGGACTTATTCTGCAACTACTTCAGACAGCCACCTTATGATGAAAAACGAACATATGCTACAAATAATACTGCACGAGCAGAAAATCCGTAAAATACGTCGATAAACCTTAGTCTTTTATTGATTTGTCGATACATCGAAGTCTTTATGGATTTCAGGAGTTCTCGAGGAGTCTCTTAAAGATTTCCTGGACTTTCCAGGGTAATAATGAAAATCCAGGACTTTGTAGGAAAATAATGAAAATCCAGGACTTCCAGGAAAATAATGAAAATCCAGGACTTTCCAGGAAAATAATGAAAATCCAGGACTTTCCAGGAAAATAATGAAAATCCAGGACTTTCCAGGAAAATAATAAAAATCCAGGACTTTCCAGGAAAATAATGAAAATCCAAGACTTTCCAGGAAATAATGAAAATCCAGGACTTTCCAGGAAAATAATAAAAATCCAGGACTTTCCAGGAAAATAATGAAAATCCAGGACTTTCCAGGAAAATAATGAAAATCCAGGACTTTCCAGGAAATAATGAAAATCCAGGACTTTCCAGGAAAATATAAAATCCAGGACTTTCCAGGAAAATAATGAAAATCCAGGACTTTCCAGGAAAATAATGAAAATCCAGGACTTTCCAGGAAAATAATAAAATCCAGGACTTTCCAGGAAAATAATGAAAATCCAGGACTTTCCAGGAAAATAATGAAAATCCAGGACTTTCCAGGAAAATAATGAAAATCCAGGACTTTCCAGGAAAATAATGAAAAACCAGGACTTTCCAGGAAAATAATGAAAATCCAGGACTTTCCAGGAAAATAATAAAATCCAGGACTTTCCAGGAAAATAATGAAAATCCAGGACTTTCCAGGAAAATAATGAAAATCCAGGACTTTCCAGGAAAATAATGAAAATCCAGGACTTTCCAGGAAAATAATGAAAATCCAGGACTTTCCAGGAAAATAATAAAAATCCAGGACTTTTTGTAGGTTTTCTAGAAGTCGTACGAAACCTACATGTTGTTATTTCTTCCTTAAACGTTAACTGACTGAATGTGCAATTTCTTTTCCCTTAAAAAGTCGTAGACTGGCTCACCCATATCGAAGCATGAATATTGAAGAGTTTTGATTTGTTCTTCCGTCAATGCGTGATCAAACACTTGTACGCATGAAATTCTTCCTTTATAATAGCGGTTATCTTGAGGACAGCTTCCCATACGCACCTGAATAATTATAGATAAATTCATAACATGACGAACGCCACGTAAAATTTCACGCAAAAAACTTTGCTTGCAACATCGTTTTTCAGGTGAAATTTATCGACGAATTCACGAGTTGAGTGATGCAATTTCTTGAATCCCATAGCAAAGATTTGATATAATTTTACTGTAATGATTCGAGCTTTGAACTTTCTATGCGCGGGTAACCTGTTGTTTTGTCGAATTCAGCTTTCAACCATTGAATTCCACGTTAAATATCACTCGTTTTTAGCTAATCAACGCGCGCGTAAGAATTGAACTATGGGATTCTATATTTTCATTTATATATTTCTCATACGCACCTGAATAATCATCTTCCGGTTTCTAAAAAATATATTCTTATTGTCGACTATTCTAGGGATAGATTCTCTTCATCATTTTGGCTATAGTCTCTCTGAGTGATAATGATTGTACAAAGAAACAACACGTGCCCAATCACTGATATTGATTTTACTTTGCTTGATAGTTGACAGGGAAGCCATTTAGCAGCCCGGGGGAGGGGGGGGGGGGGGGGGGGGAAGCTACCCCGTTCACTATCTTTGCACCCAAAATGAGACCCCGTTTTAAGGAGAATTAATGATACCTGTAAATCAAAATTGTTGTTGTTTACATGTTACGGTTTTATCTGTAATAGAATGTTAAAGCTTGTTGAATTCTTTACATTCAATAAAACAATACGTGACCGCCGGGTCGCTTTCTTGAAGATTTTACTGGGTGGTCTTCATTATCATACCCCGTTCTAGAGGACGGTTCCTAAACGATACCCCGTTCTATCGGCTGGAGGAAGAAATCAAGACCCCGTTTGGCGGCACATACCCGTATAGCTCTTGCAAGGGAGTACCCCCCCCCCCCCCGGGTTTAGCAGTAACTTGTAATTTCTCTCGCTTAATGAATTTTTCTCTCGCTTAATGATTTTTCTTACTGTAGTCAGTAGAAATGTGTTCTTGTTTAACTTACCTTACTGTTGGTAGCTAGCTCAGATATTTCTGCTGCTCTTTCAGCTCTTTTGGTTCCATTAATAAAGAGGGTTTCCATCCCGGAGGTACTGTCGTATGTTATTCCAACAAACGACCACGTAAAGGGTACGATAGCACAAGTTATAATTGAATGTTCAGTGTATCCGCGTTTCGTTGTTCGTAGATACAATAACGGCTCCTCCGTTGTTCCTAAGATCCAGATTACTAGTCCCAATTCCCGATTTGGACCCGAGTAGCTCCATATAGGGCCTCTCTCGTTGTGGGTATTTATCCAGCTCAGTACAGTAATCGAGTATCTGTTAACACAACAGTACAATTATTAGTCCACGGTTCGTTTTGTTGAGGTTACCAAAATTTGACACCTTTCTCTATGTGCTGTCCTTGGTTGTTACTGCACGGAAGGCAGTGCAATTAATTAGTTGGGACAACGCCCATTTTCAGTCCCTTAATCAATGAGGCGCAATCCTGCCCTTGTTATTCATGCGTTTTGCAGCACGTTGGGACTCTTCCATACGAAATCTAGCTTTTTCCATACGAAAAAGCGCTTGACTGGTTAAACATTGAGAAGTGATCATTGGAATATACCAAATAAACACATGGTATTTAACATCGTCACATTTTCTTTTACTTACAAAAGCATGTTTTTGAAATTCCGACGACAAGCACTGTTTTCACATAGAAAATCAAGAACACTATCGGACCTCTTGGTCATAATTCATAGGTACGTCTTACTTACTCCCTATATTACTTGATATAAACTTCCATCATGGCCAAGAAAGTAAAAATAAAATGCGAAAATGTATCCATGGACTTAGGATGAAACATTGTTCATAAGTGATTTTGCTTCACAATCTAGAGTACCACCTCAGACTGCAAACGAATCGCGATATATAGCTTAGGCAGCCCGCGCGGATTAGTAAAAACATCACTTTGTTGATATGCAATCTTAAAATAGATTCATTTACTATTGTGCTTCGGATGCCCACCAAGAGGTGATGGAGGCTCCTGTTGATGGGCTCCCTGTGCTTCGGATGCCCACCAAGAGGTGATGGAGGCTCCTGTTGATGGGCTCCCTGTGCTTCGGACGCCCACCAACAGGTGATGGAGGCCCTAGTGTTGGGCTCCCTATATCTCGGTTGCCCACCAATAGGTGATGGAGGCTCCTGGTGATGGGCTCCCTGTGTTTCGGACGCCCACCAACAGGTGATGGAGGCCCTAGTATTGGGCTCCCTATATCTCGGTTGCCCACCAATAGGTGATGGAGGCTCCTGGTGATGGGCTCCCTGTGTTTCGGACGCCCACCAACAGGTGATGGAGGCTCCTGCTGATGGGCTCCCTGTGCTTCGGACGCCCACCAACAGATGATGGAGGCCCCTAGTGTTGGGCTCCCTGTGCTTCGGATGCCCACCAACAGGTGATGGAGGCTCCTGTTGATGGGCTCCCTGTGCTTCGAACACCCGCCAATAGGTGATGGAGGCCCAAGTGTTGGGCTCCTCCATCTCTTGTCCGGTCCCTACCTGGTGTCCAATTTCTCATGGAAGGGTATTTCAATATAGCTGTTATTGGCACCAGCGAACTGGTATGAGCCACCGGGCTTCCTGTCTGGTCCTTCGGCAAGCTCAACATTTGATGTTTGACCGGCAGGCAGGTTGTTACCACTGATATCCAGTGTACCATACACGGAGTTAAGGGGGTAAAACGCCACCGGTCGTGGGGCCCCTGTACATAAATAAATACTGTTATACCAATACCAATATGATAATCATACCAATGCCAATACCAATACCACTATACCAATACCACTGTACCAATACCACTGTACCAATACCACTATACCAATACCACTATACCAATACCACTATACCAATACCACTATACCAATACCACTATACCAATACCACTATACCAATACCACTATACCAATACCACTATACCAATACCACTATACCAATACCACTATACCAATACCACTATACCAATACCACTATACCAATACCACTATACCAATACCGCTATACCAGTACCACCATACCAATACCACTATACCATTACCGCTATACCAATACCACTATACCAATACCACTAGAGCAGATTTCGTATGACTTTTAAAAAGTGTCGTGGTACGGCGGGGTACTGTCGCGGTGGCGGTACGGAACCTGGCCTGCTGTAAATGGAATGAAATTGCCAATGAAATCGCGTAGTCGCGGTACGGTCACGGTAGCGGCGCGGAACAACTTTTTGGCGGTACTTTTCACAGTCATACGAAATCTGCTCTATACCAATGCCACTATTCTAAACACTCATAATGATATGCAAAAATGATTACATTCAATAATCTTCCATTCAGGATTAAACAAACACAATCACATGTGTTACGTCACTGCTATGCAATAAATACTGCTTTGGCGTGAAATCAGATCATTCTAGCTCAGTTTTTTGTTCAGCGGACAACGAAGGCTGGACGGCCCACCCTCCCACCCCAATTCGCGTGGGTCGTAATACGGCACGCCCTAAGCCAAGCTGTTTCATTTTCCATTCCTTAATTATAACTGAGCATGAATGTGAGTGTTCTTGAATAGAATACTATACCAATACCACTATACCAATACCACTATACCAATAGCACTACACCAATACCACCCAATACCACTATACCAATACCACTATACCAATACCACTATACCAATACCACTATACCAATACCACTATACCAATACCACTATACCAATACCACTATACCAATACCACTATACCAATACCACTATGCCAATACCACTATACCAATACCACTATACCAATACCACTATACCAATACCACTATGCCAATACCACTATGCCAATACCAATACCACTATACCAATATCGCTATACCAATACCACTATACCAATACCACTATACCAATACCACTATACCAATACCACTATACCAATACCACTATACCAATACCACTATACCAATACCACTATACCAATACCACTATACCAATACCACTATGCCAATACCAATACCACTATACCAATATCGCTATACCAATACCACTATACCAATACCACTATACCAATACCACTATACCAATACCACTATACCAATACCACTGTACCAATACCACTATACCAATACCACTATACCAATACCACTATACCAATACCACTATACCAATATCGCTATACCAATAACACTGTACCAATACCACTATACCAATACCACTATATCAATACCACTATACCAATGCCACTATACCAATGCCACTTTACCAATACCACTATACCAATACCACTATACCAATACCACTATACCATACCGCTATACCAATACCACTATACCAATAACACTATACCAATACCACTATACCAATACCACTATACCAATACAACTATACCAATACCACTATACCAATACCACTGTACCAATACCACTATACCAAAATACCGCTGTACCAATACTATACCAATACCGCTGTACCGATACCACTATACCGATACCACTATATCAATACCACTATACCAATATCGCTATACCAATACCACTATACCAATATCAATAATCGACTGCGCTTGGCCTAAGAAAGCTTCTAGCTGAAAATACTAGTGTAAAGTAGTTTTTTGGCGCACGATGTTGCATGGTCATGTTCTTTGCAACTTCATGGGATTTTCAACAAACGATAGAGCAGAGAAATCGCACTGGATTCGCATCCGTGACACAAATGCAGCGGCGAATAAAATAATAATCACGCGAAACAAAAAGCCTATTACAGACGCGGACGAGGACACGCTAAATTCCTACTCTCAACAGTGGGCCTACCTGTAGTACCTGTTGCTTGAACGATATGTTGTAAATAACAAAGCTGTTGAACAACAACAACAAAAATATTCAACATAACTGAATAATTATAGTCTGGTTCTTGTCAGTCACGGCAGCCCGTCCTTTGTGTCGTTGTTGCGTGACCGACACACAGGACAGGCTGCGAGGGAGAATATACGGGCTTCTGTAAATTTTAAACTGCAAATTTTGAAATCTTTTTAAACTGATACCACTGATACAATGTATCAGTTTGGGGTAGTTTTGAAGTTGTAATGTTTTTTACTTTTCAGTAAAACGCATTCTCGTCACGCGCGGGGGAGGCTTTGGTGGCGGCCATTTGAGGGTCTTCGCTGATTGGTTGATTTGAACGTTGACGCATTCGCAGTTGTTTCTCTCAATGGCTCTGTTTCCATTCTCGGTTAAATGATGGCCAATCAAAAGCACAGAGTAACGACGAAAAAACTCGGGAGTTTGATTGGTGGAAGCCAGAAGGCGGCTTGACGGTTGGAAATCGTTGGCGAGAGAGTTCGCAGAATTGTGAAACTCGCAGAAAGCAAGAACAAATTTGAAACACAAGAAAACCATTTTCCCCACAAAGCAAAACGTTCATTTTTTTTATTACTAAATATTGAAAGTTCTTGACAATGGAAAACGCGGTGCAGTTCAGGGCAAGTAGGTTAATAGAGTAGTTTTTATCGAACGGTGAAATGGATACTACCCAACTTCATGTAGCAGGACAATGATATATTGTTTTGATTTTCAAAAGGTGCTGCGCTGCTTTATCTTGAGAAATAGAATGTTTCCAAATTCCGCAGAAGCAATTATGTAAAAGTCACACGGCACCCCAAAAAAAATCACGGAGGCGGGGAAGAGAAAAAACGTACTTTTTATACTTGACCCACTGAAATCATGCTACAACATGGTTATAATAAGTAAGTGGTATGGTTCTTGTGTTTTAAGCAAGTTAAGTTTGATTTACTTTGAGTACTCTACGGGCATGCTATATTCATTTTATTCCATAAAATTAGATGAAATTGAAAATGCAACTCACCGATATTACTGCAAGCATAGCCATGTTTTGCCATGAAGAGATCGCTTGTCGTGTAGCAAAATAGACCTATCTTTAAACGAACGTTTTTCAATCATGAATATTTGATATTAATACAAAGCATCGTTTTGATGACTAAAGAAAAGAGTAAAGTGACTCCAGCGGAGCAAGTTTATGTTGTTAATTAAAGTTGCACCTGGCGAAACAAAAATTCCCCAAGAAAAGGCGGAATATAATCAGAAGTATATTTAATCATTGTCCTGCGAAATTGCGCAGAATATTTAACCATTATCCTGCGAGATTGCGCAGAATATCGTCTGATACTTAGCCGACGAGGGACGAAGTCCCGAGTTGGCTAAAATCAGACGATATTCTGCAAAATCGAGCAGGATAATGGTTTTATTATTCAGCACATCGATAGCACAAAAAAACCCGAAAAAAATGACTTTTGTGTATTATTTACGAGCTCAAAACATCATATTTTCCTCAGAGACGGATATCGCAGGATAGCTGTCATGTACAGAAGACAGCTATTGGCGTTCCAATGACCATATTTGGGCAGTGCATCGATGTGCTGAATAATAACGTCTGATATTTAGCAGAGTCTCGAGATGGCTAAATCAGACGATATTCTGAAAAAATCGAGCAGGATAATTGTTTTATTATTCAGCACATCGATAGCACAAAAAATACCAGAAATGATTTACTTTTCCGCATTAAATACGAGCTCAACACATCACATTTACCTCAGATGACGGATATCTCAGGACATATGTCATGTAGGCTGACCATATTTAGGCAGTGCATCGATGTGCTGAATAATAAAATGTAATATCTGTAAATATTTTTATGAGGGTGACACGTAGATCAGGCAGAAGTATATTATGTTTATTTGCAAAAGCCCAAATCCTACCTGCACGATTCCCAGTCACGTAAGAACAAACATCCATAAAAAAAATCATGCGCACTTGGGATTCTGCAACCAAAAATCATACAATCCCAACACCTGTCTTTACTAATCGTCTGTCCCTAATTACATACACCGCACGCGGGCGTGATATTTGTTGTTTTTATTATCTAGTATTCATGGTATTGAGACCCCCTCCCCCCCCCCCCCCCCCCCCATGGAACATTCTTCTTAAGCCTCACGACTTTAAAGTGCTCTCTGCATGCCCTGTTCTCAGTTTCTGATGTGTTGAAACGAAATGCGTTGCATTAATTCAGAAAATCATTCAACTGCCAAATATATTCCTTCTGCTGCCACTTAATATAACAAAATTTTGCGACCATTTTCATGCTGATGAAACGCGAAGAATTGCTAGTGCTGAACTTTTTTTATGTACTAAAGCAAACTCCATCCATTGATTCAAAACTTGACAAAACATTGGTACGCAGAGCGTACAGGAAGCTATTTGCTTGAGTTAGTGCGACTTGTTTTGATGATGTCACCGATTATTTGATACAATGTGACCAATTTGGTGTACCCGTTGGTTCATAGACATCTCCGTACAAAGTTTGGTCCATCGATTGAGCGTATATTTATATTTCCTTTCAGAGATCGAAGTATCAAGTTTTTTAGTTTAGATGACATCATGGATGACAGACCACAGAACACAAGGGAACTATCATGGGTTGAAATCATTTATTTATCATTACATTTTTTCTACAAATGTTGCATAAAAAAAAATTAAACGTGTCTGCTTACAAGTGGTGTAAATAATTTCTTGATAGACTAGAACCACAGCTAGAAAGTGGTTTACGGAAACCAGTCAGATTTCCAAATACAAACTTTAAATTACAGTCTTTTGTAATCCTTTAGTTTAGACAAAGACAGAATAATAATATGGCAGAAACAAATTGATTTTAGCTCAAGTTGTGCTCTTGTACTAGATTCCTAGAAAACGTGTTTTTAGAACTCGAAGAGAAACAAGTCTGGCTTAAGCCGGGAAATACGAGGCACAAAATCCCTCAACTTGTCGCGCAACATTGCTGCGTTGCAAGTCTAATGTTTGTTGCTCGTCTTTCATCAAACTCACAACTTGTCGCGCAACATTTTGTATTGATGATCACACATGCGAGACTAAGGCGAATTTGGCCCCTTAGTACTTCATTTCTGTTGACCAACCAACTTGAATCGTAGGCAAAATGTTGCCCGACAAGTTGTGAGTTTGATGAAAAACGAGCAGCAAAGCCAGAATTTGTGTCTCAAAGTAGACCCGCGCTCTACTTCGCGCAACAAGTTTTCACAACCTGCAACAAATGTTTTTGTTGCGCGACAAGTTGTGGCGCGAGATGAAAAACGCACAACATCGATCATCACCTTGCAACGCAACAATATTGCGCGACAAGTTGAGGGATTTTGTGCCTCGTATTTCCCCGGCTTGTGAAAACTTGTTGCGCGAAGTAGAACGCGGGTCTACTTTTAGCACAATTTCTGGCTTTGTTGCTCGTTTTTCATCAAACACGCAACTTGTCGCGCAACATTTTGCCTACAATTCAAGTTGATTAGTCAATAGAAATGAGATGCAAAATCCGCCTTGGGCTCGCACTTGTGATCATCAAAAATGAAATGTTGCGCGACAAGTTGTGAATTTGATGAAAAACGAGCAACAAGTACTAGACTTGCAGCGCAGAGTTGTTGCGCGACAAGTTGGAGGGATTTTGTGCCTCGTATTTCCCCGGCTTTATAGGTTTCATGCAGTATAGACATGTTTGTTATTCAAAACGATAATGTCCAGGTCCCAGTTCCTGAAAGGTTGGAAAAGTGTTTCTCTACTGATAACTCTTATCTGACATTCTAAAACCGGCCCAGAATGCTATAAACCGTTTTATTGTTCTGCGCATAATTCTGCCTGAAGAAACAGTTATCCATGATTCCGTGTTTTGCTTGCAAGCGTTTTTTCCCGGCGACCGCGTGTAACTGGGAATGACTGTAAAACCAGAGTCACACATCCTCCTCAAAAACCAGTAGAGATGAGGGTTGGTAATAAGACCATGTTTGGTTGCTTGGTAACTCTACACCCACAGCTGCCGTAGCATTATTCAGCTGGCACAGGTATCTGCTGGTTTCCATTGCAACATTGAATGATTTACACAGGGTTCCGGCCACAAGGCAAAATTGCATACATTCCATTGTGGAAGAGAGGGCTTTCTCTATGTGGATCACGTGGCCAGGGAGAAAGCGCCCCTTGGTTTGCTCAAACATCACATCATCGTGCACAGTGATATCAGTAGCTGGGAAAAGAATGGAAAAAATAAAAAATAAACCTCGTGTTTATTGGAGCTCAAAACTGTACTTGAGGCATAATAATGAAACACCCATACCACAGGTTCATACCACAGGGCCCAATAATGAAAATATGGGACGAAAATTTGCAACTTTCCTTCGGCAAATACAGTAAATAAATGAAACAATCTCCCGAAAAAGGGAGGGGGTGGCCCCTGGGTCCCCCTTAGATCCGCCCTTGAATTTCTCAGAAACCCATTCAAAGGAAAGCTTATTTTCTTTCCATATCGTGATTCCATGAGAACATCAGCTGAATGGGTTTCTGTAGAAATTCCCTGTATTATATCCCACCATGGAGGGAATTAACCTAAGGAAAATTCACAGCAATTTTCAAGCCCTTCCCGAATCCCTGTACATACCTGATACAGTAGAAATCCTCGCGTCCACGCCTCTGGCAAGTAAAGCAAAAAACTTGTAGATGTAAAACCCGTAACATTGCCGAACAAAGACTCGAGCTTTGCGCCAGCAGCAATTGCTGCCGCGTTGATAACATATGTCACGTGACAGCACCCCTTGCTCTCTGGTCGGATGAGGACCAATGATCCATCCAGGGGACTGGGTTTGAGAGTTTTCAGTCACAGGACAGTGCTCTGTGATTTTCATTGGAGTATTGTGTTCATGAAGTTTATACCAATCTTCTTGATTAAAGGATGCGCCATCGGTAGTTCTTGATTCGTTCTGTACGGTTGGATGGATGCAGGGCACGTAAAGTCCTGCAGTGATATACAATACCAAGAAAGGCTTGAAGACACTGTGTCCAATGGGTGTGGCAATGTTATATGACTGGTTTGTTGTGTTTATCTAATACGGTAAGAAACTTTCAAAATAAGATAGATATGACTTTATTAAAATGATGGCAGCCAGACGGCTGAATTACGGTTTTAAAAAGTGGCACTAAAGGCAGAAATCAACCACATTTCATCGAAAAAATATATTATCCAATAGAACATAGCGAAAGAAAAATGTGTTCTGCGCACGCCATGAATATTTTATTGTTTTTTTAATATTTCGGATTGGTGTTTTTTTTTTCCGTTCAACTATGCGCGATCATTTGCCTTAATATCACTCGCCTTTATCTTGGATAAATATTTTGTTGTTGCATGTGCAGCCTCATCGTGATTACGAGTTTCCACGGGAAAACCAATGGATCTTATCCGAAATAGCTGCTATGAACAAATAATCTTTATCCAAAATGGCTGCCGTGTGATAAACGACCATTACCCATGTTCTTGCACACAGACTGTAGCTGCTTGATTTGTTCTTCACTCAAGGCTTCCTTGAAAATTAACAGGCAAGAGACGCGTCCTTTAAAGCAACGAGGGTCGCGACCATCGTAACCCATGCGAATCTGTCAAAAATAATGCAGAAGAAAGATGTGGTTTACTGATTTGGGGATCTTTTCTGGTACTGTTTTGGCGCTAAGGAGCCAGGAAAGGGGGCAAACTCTTGGCATCTACTCTATTTGTTATTTGCGTAAGCGTGGACAGAAACCTTTTCCACGTTGTTCGAGGCAAGACAGAAAACAAAGCATGCATTCAAAATGCGGCGATTTGATTGGTGGAGACTAGTGTTTTGGCACGTGCTTTTTGGACTGTAGCAAAGTCTCGTTAACCCTTAGAAATGCAGCGCTCGTACCTTCAGAACACAACTTTGCAGCGCCGAAAACGTGTAAACAAACTCCCATCAAAACGATTAGATGACAGAAGTTTTAGAAACTCATCCTTCTGAAATCCGCTCTATATCTCCGTGATAACAACATGTTGAGCCCAAGTTGGTTATACCTTATAGTTGGTCCCCAGTTCAAATTTGCCTACATTGGCCTCCGCGCTCTTCGCTCCATCCTTATACCCTTTGTGTATCCCGGATGAGTAGTCATAGGAGTAACCGACGTATATCCAAGTCCCGGATGACGAAAGTGATACGGTTGAACTCTGTGGCATGTTCTGCCAGTTGTCAAGCATATCTCTCTTGGCCATACGAAGAAAAATAATGGAGGGAGTCGCCCAGAAGGTAATGCTAACGTACTCGGTTGAATTGTAGGCGTAATCAGCTATAGGGCCTTCCCCAGCCTCGTGTAACATCCACAGGAGAACGGTTAATGAGTACCTAAGATAGATGGTAAAGCATGCGTTATGACCAATGACGGCAAAGATGGCTGAAGCCCCCCTTTTTCGGGAGATTTTCTCATACATTTACTGTACTTAATGATGGAAATTCAATTTTTGATCCCTATATTATCAATATCCAGCCCCCTTTTCTGAAATTCCAAGTTTTGGTATTTCAATGTAGCTGTCGACGTGCCACGCATCTGGTATCAAGTTTCTCGTGTTTTGGTATTTCAATGCAGCTGTCCTGGTCCGCACCTGGTATCAAGTTTGTGGTGGTTTGGTATTTCAATGAAGCTGTCCTAGTCCGCACCTGGTATCAAGTTTGTCGTGTTTTGGTATTTCAATGTAGCTGTCCTGGTAAAGATGGCTGAAGCCCCCCTTTTTCGGGAGATTTTCTCATACATTTACTGTATTTCATGACGGAAATTCAACTTTTGATCCCTATATTATCAATATCCAGCCTCCCCCCCCCCCCCCTCCTGAAATTCCAAGTTTGTCGTGTTTGAAATACCAAAACATCCAAGTTTGGATGTTTTGGTATTTCAATGTAGCAGTCCTGGTACGCACCTGGTATCAAGTTTGTCGTGTTTTGGTATTTCAATGTAGCCGTCCTGATACGCACCTGGTATCAAGTTTGTCCTGTTTGGGTATTTCAATGTAGTCGTCCTGATACGTACCTGGTATCAAGTTTGTCGTGTTTTGGATGTTTTGGTATTTCAATGTAGCAGTCCTGGTACGCACCTGGCATCAAGTTTGTCGTGTTTTGGTATTTCAATGTAGCAGTCATGGTACGCACCTGGTATCAAGTTTGTCGTGATTTGGTATTTCAATGTAGCAGTCCTGGTACGTACCTTGTATCAAGTTTGTCGTGTTTTGGTATTTCAATGTAGCTGTCCTGGTACGTATCTGGTATCAAGTTTGCCGTGTTTTGATATTTCAATGTAGCTTTCCTGGTACGTACCTGGTATCAAGTTTGTCGTGTTTTGTTATTTCAATGTAGCTGTCCTGGTCCGTACCAGGTATCAAGTTTGTCGTGTTTTGGTATTTCAATGTAGCTGCCCTGGTACGTACCTGGTATCAAGTTTGTCGTGTTTTGGTA
The DNA here is from genome assembly GCA_033964015.1 of Scolanthus callimorphus. Lineage (NCBI taxonomy): Eukaryota > Metazoa > Cnidaria > Anthozoa > Actiniaria > Edwardsiidae > Scolanthus > Scolanthus callimorphus. The sequence goes on along the minus strand of CM066916.1, from coordinate 11,919,679 downwards.
TTTCAATGTAGCTGTCCTGGTACGTACCTTGTATCAAGTTTGTCGTGTTTTGGAAGTTTTGGTATTTCAATGTAGCTGTCCTGGTATGTACCTGGTATCAAGTTTGTCGTGTTTTGGAAGTTTTGGTATTTCAATGTAGCTGTCCTGGTACGTACCTGGTATCAAGTTTGTCGTGTTTTGGTATTTCAATGTAGCTGTCATGGTACGTACCTGGTATCAAGTTTGTCGTGTTTTGGTATTTCAATGTAGCTGTCCTGAGTACCATTCAGGTGATATGAAAACTTCCCATCAGGCTCTTCGGTCATTGGCGCGCCATTCACTATTGCAGGCGGGAGGTTGTTCCCACTGATGTCATTAGGTCCATATTCAGCATTCAACGGGTAAAAGGCCACTGGTTTTGGCATTTCTTAAAAAAGAAGACAAAACCAAAATAGCGTATTACTTTGTGTAGATACCAACTGGCATTGGTAAAGCTTGTTGGCAATTTTCGTTCTACAATCGTCCATGCACTCAATGGTGTAATTGGATAGAGCAGGCTGCACGTTATCATTTCTGTAAACGAAAACTTGTGCATTTCTTTCCCCGAGACAAAAACTCAAAGACTGGCTTACCCATATCGAAGCACGAATATTGAAGAGTTTTCATCTGTCCCTCAGTCAATGCGTGTCAAACACTTGTACGCATGAAATTCTTCCTTTATAATAGCGTCCATCAGCAGGAATACTTCCAATACGCACCTGAATAATTGTATATTTATATTATTTACCTGGTTGGAGGTCTGGGAAATACCGTGACATTTTTGGACGAGGTCAGTATCTTGTCAGAGGGCAATATGTCACGATCTGGATTTTTTATTTTTTATTTGCCGAGGCTCCATTTGTTGGCGTGAGCCCGCGAACAATCGTAAACCGGAAAGCACACAGCGGCTGGACATTGAGCATAGAAATAGCATACAAACAAATTATAAGCATGACCATCTACGCGCATTTCGTCGGTCTCTTCACATCTAGGGACCGTTCATTTTTTATCAGGGAGGGGGGCTGGTGGAAATGAGGGGGGGTCACCCAAAAAAATACGGCCTCAAAGGGGGGGTCACCCAAAAAAATACGCCACTAAAGGGGGGGGGGTCACCCAAAAAAATACAAGCACATAACAGGGAGGAAACGAAAAGTTTGTATTTTTTACAGCATGCAATATGTTTGTTACATGTTTCAACTCGCTTATATGTTTCTAATTTCACTCAATACTTAATAAAAATTTCGGCGCGCTTCGCGCGCATGCAGAATTTAACATATAATATGCACTGATAGGCCTGCCGGGCAGTCTCTATGTTTGAAAGAACACACCTAAGGTAAGCGTGAGTTCAACGTTTAGTCATTTGGGCTAAACGTTAATTTCTTCATTTGCGGAGCGCATGAAAAGTATTACCTAAAGGCTCAGGAGCCCTTCACTAGGAGCTTTCATATAACCTATTTAATTAGCGTATTTCCTGGGCTCCTGACAGGCTTTTGTTACTTTACACAAAAAACCATCTACCCTTTTTCTGAGGCTTGATGAAATGCGGTTATCAAAAGTTGGGCGCGCTTCGCGCCCAAAGATTATGTGACCCCCTCTTTATGTAAAATGTCTTCCACTAGGTCAAATAGGGGACCTGAGGTGGGTGTCACGAAAATGCTTATAGTTCTGAGAGGGGGATCGGTTATTTAGCTTTGACAGAAGTAAGAAAACCGTTAAGAAGAATGAGACTGCATCACTTAGGCAAGAGTCTATCTTACAGGGCAAGCATTTATAGGGGGGGGGGGGCACCAGAAAAAATACATTGGATTTTGGGGGGCCACCTAAAAAATACGGACATGAAAGGGGGGCCACCCAAAAAAATACAGGGTCTCCCCTCATTTCCACCAGCCCCCCCTGCCTGATAAAAAATGAACGGTTCCCTAGATGCACCCAGTGTACTACAAATATCAGCCAATCAAAACTGTGTCTTTGGTGATCACGTGCCCATCGCTTGGTGGTGATTGTATTGGGCTTGGCTTACAAGGAAACCTTCACATTTTCAATGAGTGATACTGCTAAATTCACGACCAAAGTTTTGGTCTCTTTTAGGGGTGATCTTGATCTGTAAAAAGGAGAATGGTATCTTTTTGTGCTTTATGACAAGACGAGAAATTTGAACCAACATTAAAGGCAACATTTAATCAATGACGCAATTTCTTCATGGGCATCGTTTAGGGTTAGGGTAAAAATGATTTGAACCACGTCCTTTTTGGTATCTTTCAAAGTAAAAAGTCCCACCCATCCACGATCAAAAAATATGGGAGTACACCCGGAGAACCATTCAACACCAGCTTGTCATATAGTTGTCTATCATTAATGATTGGCGAAGGTGTATTTGGTTTCACGACAATCATTTGCAATTTGCTGTATTTCATTTACCTTTCCGTTGGTAGCTATCTCAAATGTCCCTGATTGACTTTCAGCCCTTTTGGATCCATTAATAAAGACGGCTTGCAACCCGGAAGTATTGTCGTATGCAAATCCAACATACAACCACGTGAAGGGCATGATAGAGGCCTGCGTAATTGCTCCGATGGTGTAGTCGCGTTTTGTTGAGTGTATATACAACTTTCTGTCCTCGGCCGTTCCTAAAATCCAGAAATGTGGCCCCCATCTCCCATCCGGGCCTATGGAGTGCCATATAGGGCTTTCCTGGTTGGCGGTATTTATCCAGCACAGTAGTGTCATTGAGTATCTGTTCACATAAGACAACAGTACAATTATTAGTACGGGATCAAGACATGCAGTATCGTTCTCGCCAGCCACTAATCAGAGTTCGTACGCTTTCTGGATGACAAAAATCCAGGATTTTCTAGGAAATCTTGATTTATTTTATTTATTTTTTATTGGGTAGAAAGTCTAGAGGATGTAATAATTTGCAGCCCAAAATGGCAGAGCGGAAATGACCTGCTCAGACCACTAAATTTCAATAATAAGGTCAGGTTAGCTCAGAAAAGCTTGATTTTTTGCATACAGACTCCTTGTCTGATTAAAAACAAAATATCAAAAATGACTTTTTTCTAATGGATCCGTCTTTGAGATATTAGGCTTTAAACATTGGTTTCTATGCCATTGTATGGGAGAATTAGTACTTTGATTAGGAATTATGCAAACTTTGCTCAATCATATCTAAAATTCATATTCTTCAATTTTCTTAAAAATTTGGAATTAAGCTTTTAGCCATAGAAACTCTTTGTATACGGAATCTTGAGCTTATATATTGAAATATGGCAAAGTTAGACATTTCATTTTTGGTCATTTCCGCTCTGTCGCCCAAACTCAGATTAATTCTCAAAGTCTGCAATCTAAAAATAGATTAATCTACTCCTGTGCTTCGGACTCTGTTGATGGACTCCCTGTGCTTCGGATGCCACCAATAGGTGATGGAGGCTCCTTGGTGGCGGGCTCCCTGTGCTTCGGATGCCCACCAATAGGCGATGGAGGCCCTGTGTTGGGCTCCTCCATCTCTTATCCGGTCCCTACCTGGTGTCCAATTTCTCATGGAAGGGTATTTCAATATAGCTGTCTTGGGCACCAGCAAATTGATACGCGCCACCGGGCTTCCTGTCTGGTCCTTCGGCAAGCTGGACATTTGATGTTTGACCGGCAGGCAGGTTGTTACCACTGATATCCAGTGTTCCATACACGGAGTTAAGGGGGTAAAACGCCACCGGTCTTGGGATCCCTGTAAGTAATAAATACTGATGATGATGATGATGAGGAAAGGAGAAGAACAAGCTGGACGGGAAAGGATGAGAACGAGGAGGAGGAGGAATATGATAAGAAGCAGGATGATGATGAGAAGCTGGAGGATGATGATGATGAGGAGGAGGAAGGATGAGGAGGAGGAGGATGATGAGAAGCTGGAGGATGATGATGATGAGGAGGAGGAAGGATGAGGAGGAGGAGGAGGATGAGGAGAAGGAGGATGATGATGATGAGGGAGAAGGAGGAGAAGGAGGATGATGATGATGAGGAGAAGGAGGAGGAGGAAGGATGAGGAGGAGAAGGAGGATGATGATGAGAAGCAGGAGGAAGGATGACGATGAGAAGCAGGAGAAGGAGGATGACGATGAGAAGCAGGAGGAGGAAGGATGACGATGAGAAGCAGGATGACGATGAGAAGCAGGAGGAGGAGGATGACGATGAGAAGCAGGAGGAGGAGAAGAAGCAGGAGAGGGAAGGGTGAGAAGGAGAAGAGGAGGAGGATGATGAGAAGCTGGAGGAGGAAGATGATGACGAGAAGGAGGATGATGATGAGAAGCTGGAGGAGGAGGACGATGATGAGAAGTAGAAGTCCGCGAGGAAGGAGGACGAGGAGAAAGGAGGAGGATGAAGAGGAAGAGGAAGGAGGATGATGATGTGGAGGAGGATACGAAGGAGGAGGAAGGACGAGGAGGAGGAGAAAGATGATGATGAGAGCAGGATAATGAGAAACAGGAGGATGAGAAGAAGCAGCAGGAGGGGGAAGGATGAGAAGCAGGAGGAGAAGGATGATGAGAAGAAGTAGGAGTGGGAGAAGGATGAGAAGCAGGAGGAGGAAAGGCTGGAGGATGAGAAGCAGCACGAGGATGATGATGAGGAGAAGCTTGAGGAGGAGGAAGACGCCGACGCAGGAGATAACAATGGGGAGGAGGTGAAGCAGGATGATGATGATTATATGATTGAGGAGCAGGAGGTGGGGAGGAGGAGCAGCAGCAGCTGGAAGAGGAGCAGCAGCAGCAGCTGGAAGAGGAGGAGCAGGGGAAAGACGGCACAACGTCAACGACGATCGCCGAGAGAAGGTTATTTGCTAGGGATTCTCACAAGGGACGCCGAAACATGATCACGCAAGCATGATCACGCAAACATGATCATGCAAACATCGCAAGAAGACCCGAATATCACCGAGGCGTAGTTTTGTCTTTTACAGTAATTCTTCTAGCGCGCAACCGCAAAATTATTCCTGAAGGCAGATATACACTTGCGATTTTTGTCTCGTGTATTACAACGATATTTCTCGCGCCCAAACTGGAACTTAAAAATAGTGTAAACCAACACTTGCGAGTTGGATGAGAAAATATGAAAACTGTTTCTAATAACGCGCGAAGGAAAAACCTTTTACGCGGACGACAGAAAATCGTCAGGTCTATCCTCAACAGTGAGCCTACCTGTAGTACCTGTGACTTGAACGATATGTTGTAAATAAGAAAGCTGTTGAACAACCACAATAAACATTTAATTCAACACAACTAAATATTGCCTTGTTCTTGTCAATCACGCAAACATGGAGAAAGCCGAGGAGAAAACGAAAGCATTACAGCTAAAATATTTGCATCGCGACAAGCGTTTTCAAAACATCGATTAATTGTTTTTGGTTTTGCTGTTCCGCCAGTCAAATCTTAGGAGCCAATCAGATTTTTGCCCTGTTTCGCCTAGTGCAGTCGCCTTGCTTTCCGTCGCGACGTTGTCTGGTTTTGTTCAGAGGGAAGCCAGTTGACTGCACTAGGCGAAACAGGGCAACAGAGTTTCATTGGCTCAGATAGTTTGATTGACGGAACAGCAAAGTCAAAATTCCAAAAATAATCTGAAAACGTGGGTCGCGATGCAGCGGTTTTAGCTGTAATTATTGAATTATTGAAAAGGTTAGTTTGTTTATTTTCGACGAAATACCTGTTATTAAAAAATGACATGTAAGCAAGCGTGGGATATTTTTTATTAATTCTAATTTCTTGAGCCAAAAGACAGAAACGGGGTATTCTTTTACTGTAAAAACGAGAACAGTCGGCGAAAGATTCTAGGCTGGTAAAAATATTCGAAAAAAGAATTGCCGCGATTCTGATCTCATTAAATCGGGGCGTAGCCATTTATTGCATTTGCTACAGGCAGCTGTCTATAAAGTTAAAACTGCAATCTTTTATTAGTAAATCTCTAACATCTAGAGCTTCGTGATAGTTTTGAAGCTGTTTTATGTAGTAAAACGCACTTTCACAATTCTGTGCATTTTTCACCGACTAATTGAAATTGTATTCATAGCGTTCCCTGAATCAAACATCTAAGCAACCCGGTCGCTTTTACAAAGTGATGTTTGCAGTTAAACACGGGTTTCACTGTTGCCTCGAAGTTCGGAGAGCTATGAAAACCTAGCAATAAAGCAAGCGAAAATTGAAACACAAGGACACCATTTCCTCAAAAAGCCAAGTAAACGTTGATTTTTGTTATTTTCTAACTTATGACTTTACAAGACAATGGAAGTATGAATGGCAATGAATGGCGAAAATTTAGCATAAGTTGGTTAAATATTGACGGGTTTTCACTAGAAGTCTTTCTGGCCTCGTTTAGGTGTATTTTGAGAACTTCAGATACTTATATCTGTTATATCTCGTTCAAGATTTGCTGTTTTCAACTTAACTCCACAAATGCTTTGAAAGTCATCAGGCGCTAAAAATTTCAAATAAAATTTCAAATAGCTTTTAAGTTTGAAGCCTCATGCAAATGAGCGGCGGCCATTGTGAAAGTGTTGTATTGACTATTTAGCAATTAGACCTTGAGGCCGAATGTGCTATGATGAATAGACCGTGAGGCCGAAGGCCGAATGGTCTATTGATATCATAGCACATGAGGACGAGAGGTCTAATTGTTTTAGTATAAACCAACTAGTTGGTCGGTTTTGGCAATGAATGCCATTATTTTATGTTGAAAAAATCAAGTTTTCTTGCAAAGAAAGGTGGTGGTTTTGCCAGGCACGGTCTATCACTAATAGACCATTAGTAGCTCAGCCAATCAGAATGCAGGATTTGTAATAGACCATTAGTTGGTTTATACTAATCTCTAATAGCTGCTATTTATTGTGTTTTCTTTTTAAAAGAAGTGCTACGACGTTTTATCTTGAGAAATAGAATTTGTTTCCAAATTTCACACAAGCAAACAACATTTCGAAAATCAGGCGGCCCCCTAAAACTTCAGGAAGGCGGGGACGAGAAAAACGTTGGAATCATGCTCCATAGTTAAGTAAGTGGTATGGTCCTTGTGTTTTACGGGTAAAGTTATATTTACTTGAACTTTTAGGTAGACGCTATATAGAAGATCTTATATGGTCGCGCGCGGTGCGCTCACTCGTGAGATCTATTTTCAATGACTTGAAGATCAAATTCGTATCTCCAAGCGTCCATCTAATGTTCTGTTTTATATAAACATCAGTGAAATACCAAATCGACATTTATTTTACGAAAATCTGAAAACTAGAAAGCTATGTGTGTTATCTTCACCGCGAAGAGTGAAGATAAAAATCATATCTTCACAGTGTGAAGATATTATTTTTTCGCGCAAGTGATACTTTTTTAATTTCACTGTTGTTTGTGCAATAATTTCATTTTATTACATAAAATAAAATAGAAAAATGAAAACTCACCAATATTACTGCAAGCAATGCCATGCTTTTTCCATGAAGAGATTGTTTGTCGTGCAGTAGCAAGAAATGCTGTTCTTTGGAACAACCGTCTTCCACTCATGAATATTTGATAATAAAAGTAGAGTATCTTTTTGATGACAAAACAACAGTGAGACAAGTCAGGTTATTTTTGTGAAGGTTGCATCTGGTGAAGCCAAAATCCCCCAAGAGAGAGCGGAAGAGAACTATGTGTGGGTAATATTTTTACGAGGATTGCATGCAGACCAGACAGCACGATACAATAACCTAGAAGAAACTTGAAATTTCGGGGTCACACAGGTTTCTATATGTTAGGGTAGTTTTTCACAATTCAGGCTGATTAGGTTCTTAATAGGTTCTTGTTTTTTCAGATTATTGTACTACTATTCCATAATGAATTAATACTTTTATCATCCCACTTGAGTTCGTCAGCCAATCAGGAACGAGATCTACTGTCCTGATATTCTACGGTATCGGGTCACTGACCTGATATGTGATTAAATATCAGGAACAGTTCATCTAAAACTCTTGTAAAAGACTTCAAAAATAGTAAGTTAAAACATCAATTTTCTTTAGTAAAATAATTAGAATAAATATAGTCTGGAGTTCGCGACGGCAAAAATGGTTTTCTGTCGCGACGGCAAAATGAAGTTCGTCTTTACAAAAACGCAATCGTTTTTAGCTGAGGACACATAAGTTTTTCTTTATTTGGATGTTTAGGTGCCGGATGATAAAAAAATAATCGGGCAAATTTGGTTTGATTCTGCAAAATATCAGAGCTCGTTTGGTCTCGCCATGGGTATTTTGGCGAACCACGGCTCGACCAAACTCGCCTGATATTTTGCCGAATCAAACCAAATTTGCCCGATTATATAATATAAGCATTTCAACAATAAAAATGCTTGCTAAACAATGACATACCGAACAAAATATTTTTGATTATGTAAATATTATGCGTTGACACCATTATTTGGACCATGATTAGTTTAGTGTAAAAAACTTTTTGCTTTGCCAGGTTGAACAGGTTCTTGTATTTTAAGGGTATTTCAATGCCAAATTTCAGCCTTTAGGTTCTTAAACCATTAGGTTCTTATTTGTTTTTTTTGCTGTATTATGTTTGTTTGAGATAAGCCCAATCCTACCCATGCTTTTGTTCATGAACACTTTGAGATCCTGGAAAAAAAATCACAATTTCCCCTCCCCTTGACCTTAATACTAAAGATCACATACACTCCACGGCACACGGAGAGGTTTTTTGTTTTCATATCTTAGTTTTCAGACCCCCTTCCTCGCTTTTGTGGCACATTCTTTCTTACAAGCCTTGATGCTTTAATGAGAGAGCTCCGCAGGCATTGTTTTTAGTTTTTTAGAAAAGGTGAAGTGTTGTGCGTTAGCCAAACTCCACATTTCGATCGTTATTGACGCACATGTCAGTTTGCCGCACAACATTTTACTTGAACTAGAGCGAATTTGAGATGACACAGGGGGAGGGAGGGAGCGTAACCCTAAGAACGGCTGTTACGCGAGGCTTCATAAAAAAAATGTCCGGAATTTTAGAGAATCGTCTGCCTTGTTTTCCGAGAAAGTACAAATAGTCAGGCGGCTAAGTCCAAATTTATTGCGAATTGTGCGTTTTCTGATAAAAGCATGAAACTTTCCAGGATGATGCTTCAGAGGATACTTGTTAATTGCTGATTGGGAGGCATCTCTGAAAATTCTTTGTACAGCACTAATTTAGACAATTCGGCCGGCCATTGTTCAGCCGCCATCTTGTCCTTTGTTATGCATGAGCTTCGTGGCACTTGAGCTCTTATTCTACGAGATAAATTTATAGAGTGTAGCGCCAGATCAACAAAACTCTAAAGATTTATGGCGAAAAGAAACGATCATTGGAATATAACAAGTGAAAATTTGATATCTAAATTACTTTTCTAGGTGTTTTCTTCTATTTACGAAACATGTTTTCGAATTCCCAGTCAGACACTGTTTCGGAGATAGAAAATTAGGAAAAATAATTCTTCGGCACACAGGTTAATATCAGCTTGCCACATTGCTACCAGAGTATAAAACCATATGTGCCAAGGTATTAAAGGCCTCTGAATGAAACAAAGTTGCAGGGATTTTGCTGCAGGGTCTGGAGAATCACTTCACTGACTTGTACAGTAAGTGCCGCGAAACTCATGAATAACAAAGGACAAGATGGCGACTGAACAATAGCTTTGCGAGTTGTCTAAATAATTCCTGTAAAAAGAACTTTCAGAGATGCCTCCCAATCAAAAATTGACAAGTACCCGTAGGCCAATCATACTGGAAAGTTTCATGCTTTTATCAAAAAACGCACAATCATTTGGCTTAGCCGCCTGACTAAAAGAAAAGCTAGAGGCTTTGGGAGTTTTGAGCTGTTTTCTTCATAACTTTTTCAAGAAAATACTCATTTTAGTGCCGATCAAAGTATCACCTCTCCCGGAATGATTAGGCCTTAATATCTAAAGAGGTTGTAGTTAATTTTTCTCCAAATTCCGTCCAAATTTATTGGAATTTTGTTTGTCTATAAGAACTACTTGTCTGACTTGTCAAAATATACTAAATTTTTAGCTAATTATATTATTCATAAGGGACCGCTCATTTTTTATCAGGGAGGGGAAGCTGGTGGAAATGAAGGCGGAGGGAGGGGGGGGGGGGGGTCACCAAAAAAGAAAACATGGCCTCAAAGGGGAGGCCACCCAAAAAATATGCCCCTAAAGGAAAAAAATTCAGGCACATACCAGGGAGGGAACGAAAAGTTAGTTCCTCAAAACAGGGCTTCGATTAGTAGGCAAGAAAATTACAACTCAATGTCTATTCTAAAGGCTTGGTATTACAGTATGTCACTTTTATATGTACTATCAACTAAGAGGGGGGTCATCAGAAAAAATACATTGGATTTGGGGGACCACCTAAAAAAATACGGACATGAAAGGGGGGCCACCCCAAAAAATACAGGGTCCTCCATCATTACTAGTCTAGTAAAAATACTAGAAGTATATTTCAACAACAGAAACAATTAAAATAGTTCTATAGCAAAATGAACAATAAATATCATCATATCTCAGCAGAAACATATGTTTCTGATCTCAGTAAGTCTCATGAAATACCTCATGTTTGCTCAATAACAGAACAATTTTTGAATTTTGTTGTTCCAACTATGAGCAACAGCTAATCTCAGAAAAAAATCATCCTGCTTATTTTTCTTTTTCTTTCAATAAATGTGGGCATGTGGATCATAAAGCGATAAAGGAAAACTAAACATTTACCAGGGGTATTTGTCCAGTGTCCCAAGGGACACACCCTGGATTTATAGTTTTTGTTTACAATAAAATGCTAGGGCTGGTTACACACAAAAGGCAAGACTTGCAAGCAGCATTAGTACCAGCTTAAAATCAGCTCATGAGTTTAAACCTTATCGTTTACCAGGGGTATTTGTCCAGTGTCCCAAGGGACACACCCCTGGAACTAGTTTTTGTTTACAATAAACTGTTAGGGCTAGGTTACACACGAAAGGCAAGTCGCAAGAATGGAAGCAGCAAGTACCAGAAACTACTGAGTTTACTTGCTCTTCTGTCCGCTTGATTAACACTAGACACCCCCAAGCAAATGCAATGTCTCAATTTTCTTCCACTTGCACTCTGTATAGTGTAGTCACACAAGGGAAATGTATAACTTGGATATAATCCTTGTGCTTGCATCTGCACATGTTTTGTATGCAAACCAGCCCATACAAGATAAATGTTTTAACAACTGTGCTGATTTACTAGGCTGTACATTAGCATGCGTAACAGTAGCTCATGTGGTGCCTCCACTTCCTTGATAAGGATCCCATAGGGTCGAACATCATGGACATTGTTATCATGGACATTTTTATCCCTCCAATCAATAAAATGCTTGGGCGACACCCAGAAGTCCCCACCCAACCTGTCAAGGAGGCAGGAATCACCTTCAAGTGACCTTTAGCTACATCTGGGTTCACACGGGTCTGAAGCACAAGTTTATAAAACTTTCCCCTATGGGTGAACTTGTCGGCAAAGTATTTGTCCACCATCTCCAAATCTGGACTGGTGTAAATACCTGAGCCAAACAATGCCCTGCAATTACCTGGCATGATGGTTTCCTGGAGACGATTGCTGGTAAATTGTGTTGCATAATATGTGACAGGCCATTCATTCTTACCACTGTTGTTGCCAAGCCACTCGTCGGACTCGTATTTCCCTGCCACTTTGATTGCGAATCTTTTCCAGCCGTATGGTCTCTTGTATTCAAAGCCTCCCCTATAATGAGTCGCCCCGTCATCTTCTACGCTCGTGAAATCAACATTAAACTCGGGGTGAAATTCACCGGGAGTGAGTCTGGGCATTGGAGGTTGATGCATTTTCAATACCAAGTGCAAAAGTTCGCCGTCTGCGATTCCCTGCTTAGACAATGTTGTTCCATTTTGGAGCAAGCGGCCACGACAAATCACTTTCTGCATTTGCACAGCAAATCCCTCTTGCTCTTGAATCAAATACATCAACTGCGCTCCAGTACAAGTAGATAGCTCTACTTTTACATTGAAATTTGTACCGGTTATAGACTTCACGGACACGTGGCTATCGGGATTCAGATCCGCAGCTTCTTGCATTACAAACGTTTCTTTAAGCAAATCTTCAACGCTTCCCTCACGTGTATGTGGTGGTGGAATATCGTCTCTAGCCACTACACTTACACCAAAGATAGACTTGAATGCAGAACTAAGAAGTTCGAGATCTGAAGACATTTTTGGGACGCTTTCAGAGCTCCAAACTTTAGTCAACTAAAGTTGTCCGCGCGGCTTGTTGTGACTCTCGACTGCACGCTGTTATGTGACAGACGACTGCTGACACCGCCTTCTGTCAATCAAAATCAGCTTTCCTGGATTTCCGCCGCAGCGCAAATACCATCCACATATTTCACCGTAAAATCAGGGATAAATGCCTTTTTTTCTTAAACAATTGATCGGTTCTAATTTCCGGTAATCGCCCTAAAGAAACATTACAAACTTCCGTCACATCCGTGCAATGTGTTACTAAACTGCAATGGTCCGATTCTATTTTAATTCTTATCACAAATTAAATAAAGGATCTCCGCTTTCTCTTCTGTTTCTATAACGCGCCCAATTTTTCGCACGGACAAAATCTCGCACGCTTAACTAAAACCGTTGCATCACGACCCACGTTTTCGAAACATAAATTTGACTTTGCCGAACTATCTGAGCCAATGAAACTCTTTCCCTGTTCCGCCTAGTGCAGTCAACTGGCTTCCCTCTGAACTAAAACCAGACAACGTCGCGACGGAAAGCCAGTTGACTGCACTAGGCGAAACAGGGCAAGAATCTGATTGGCTCATAAGATTTGACTGGCGGAACAGCAAAGTCAAAAACAAAAACGCGGGTCGCGTCGACAGAGCGGAAATGACCTGCTTAGATCACTAAATTTCAAATAATAAGGTCAGGTTAACTCAGAAAAGCTTGATTTTTTGCATACAGACTCCTTGTGTTATTAGAAACAAAATATCAAAAATGACTTTTTTCTAATGGATCCGTCTTTGAGATATTAGGCTTTAAACTTTGGTTTCTGTGCCATTTTATGGGAGAATTGGTACTTTGATCAGGAATTCTGCAAACTTTGTTCAATCATATCTAAAATTCATATTCTTCAAATTTCTTGAAATTTTGGAATTATGCTTTTGGTCATAGAAACTCTTTGTATACGGAATCTTGAGCTTATATATTTAAATATGGCGAAGTTAGACATTTCATTTTTGGTCATTTCCGCTCTGTCGGTCGCGTCACGATGCAACACAAATTTTGATGCCGTTTACCACTGTATGCATTGCTACGCGACCTCAAAATTCAATGTTGCGATGGGCGACTGGTGATTTTTAGCTGTCAGTCAAAACCAAAACGCTGGATTCGGCCTCTTCAGAGGGTCGAAATAGATTGACAAATCATCCAAAACTGTTCTAAGCTATCATCTGTCCATCTGTCTTCCTTGCCTCGAATGTTTAACTTTCTGGTTCAAGAAAATTAACATTAAAGTTTTCTTGCGTAAAATCGCCAATCGCAACAGTGAATTTTGAGGTCGCGTAGCAATGCATATGGTGGTAAGCCAATTTTATTTTTGACAGGTTGTTTAGAACTTCGGGCAATTTGAACACGAAGCGGTCAAAAGTCTTGTGGGTTTCTACTAATTTCCTTTAGTAGAAACCCACTCGCATACTATCACGAATCACGTACCTGGCAAAACCACCACCTTTCTTTGCAAGAAAACTTGATTTTTTCAACATAAAATAATGGTATTCATTGCCAAAACCGACCAACTAGTTGGTTTATACTAAAACAATTAGACCTCTCGTCCTCATGTGCAATGATATCAATAGACCATTCGGCCTGCGGTCTCATGGTGTATTCATCATAGCACATTCGGCCTCGAGGTCTAATTGTTAAATAGATAGTGAGTAGCGTAAACTAGCGCCGCGCGCGTTGATTGGCTAAAGACGAGTGAAATTTAACGTGGTTAAAACAACAGGTTACCCGCGCGCAAAGAAAGTTCAAAGCTCGAATCATTACACTAAAAAAATATCAAATCTTTGCTATGGGATTCAAGAAAAATCCATCACTCGACTCATGAATTCCTAGTCTCCCTCGCAGCCCGTTCTTTGTGTCGGTCACGCACGATTCCTTCCCCACGAACGGCGCTGCTCACATTCGAACCACATTTCGTTCTAGCCCAAGGAAAAAAAAAAACAGTGCAAGGCACCAACGTGAGGACGTATGAAGAGAACAGAGAACATGAAAGAAAAACGAGATGTAAAGACTTCCAATGTCTATTTTCACTAGTCACTTGACTGGCTTGCCGTTCCTGCCGTTACCCCGACTGTCTTCGTACATACTCCATTGTTTTAGAAACCGGACCATCAACATGGTGTTTAGCAGGGTTGTACTATGTTCTCACTATCAAAAGCCTGACACGCTCGATCCATAGACTGTGACGTTTCTGCTGCGCCTCTTCTATTTAGCAGCATTTTAGCTTCTTTGGTTTTGGGTTTTTCAGCTGAATTGTCGGCAGAATCTCATCTGAAATTACAAGACAAAGGATGAGAAGAATGTAGTCATGAGTCTGTACAACGGCTAAAAAAGGGGATGGGGTGGGGAGTGGGACTAGGCCCGGGAGGATTTCCCTAATTTGGGGCGGGGGTGTTTGTCTCCCCATATAGGGGTTAAAATCAGAGGCCTGGTACCTTTTAGGGGGTGAAATTCGATAACGTGATTTTTTTTACCAGATAGGTACCTCTTATTAGGGGTCGGCGTTCTAGCAAACAAGCAACAATGGTTCAATCAATATCACACTAATTTAGGCGTCAAATCAACTAAGCCACGCCCTTTCTGGTACCTTTTAGGGGTAAATTCGAAAGTTCCCGACGAGCACCCCCGACCCAAAAATATGAGAGAAACTTGGCACGTTTTTGTCGCAACGTCTCATATTCCCTGTGCCAAAACAAAAACGTTGGGATCCAAACTTCCTTCCGTAAACGCAAATGACAGTATGAGTTACACAGTTAGGTAAGAGCGCTTCTCATACTCGAGGTAGAGCTGGTTTAATGTATGTATGCGCGCCATTTTAGCCAGCCAGCGAAAGGTCTTCAAATGGCTGTCACCAGAGTCTCACCCGCAAGGTGACGAGCCGAGGAGCTCTGGGTACGAGGATGACAATATGGCGGTTATGGGCTATAGACTGCTTGTACTCCCTTATTTGGCGAACGCCCGTACATACAAGAGAAAGGTCGTCATTGCTGCGCGCGCTTTTAGAGTAGATTTGGTATTAGGCTCGAGTCGATTGTGCTAGTAAAACTGGCATATTATGCTAGTAGCACTGTTCGTTTTTTATCCAAATTATGCTCAAATTATGCTCGTTTTTCAAAATTATGCCACTCTTTTTCAATATTATGCTCGACAAAAATGGGCAAAACAGTAAGAAAGGTGAGTTTTATTAACCGTTATATCAAGAGTGGATTAATCCACTCTTGCTTATATTAATAAATCTCTTAGATGAGATATTAGTAATACTGTTCGGTCTGAAACCCGGCGCTATTACAGCAACTCAATGAATTATATGTGATAACGACTTATACAAAACACAGTAAGAAAGGTCTCTGCTTCGGGGGTGGAGGACGCCATTTTGTCACGTTGTCACACCTATGAGAGTGGGACTGGGAACAAGGTTTTCTAGACTTCCGGTTCCGGTTCTTCCCCCCAAAAAACTAAAAAAACTATCCCAAAAAAACTATCGCCGACCGTTTATTTGGAGAGCTTACTTTATGTCTGAAGTCAATTTATCATTACGATAAGGCATATTTGAGCCTGATTTTAGCACTTCCGGTCTTCAAAATACAAATTATGCTAGCATTGCTTTTTGACAAAAAATCTAAAAATTATGCTCGTTTTTGACAAATCATGCCAAAAATTATGCTAGCACAATCGACTCGAGCCTATTTGGTATGACTGTGAAAAGTACCGTGACACGGCGCGGTACTGTCGTGGTGGTGGTACCGAACCCGGCCTGCTGTAAATACGGAATGAAACCGCCTAGTCGCGGTACGGTCACGGTCGCGGCGCGGAACAACTCTTTCGCGGCACTTTTCACAGTCATACGAAATCTGCTCTATTCACCTGACGCGCCTTGTTTTGGGGTCTCGACTTTCACACACAGACCCCGTTCACACGAGACGGTACAAAACCAGACCGGTACAATTCTGGTACGGAACCGTCGCGCGTTCACACGGAGTTTGCGGTACCGGACCGATTTTGGCGCCGCTAGGCCGTGTGAACACTGTTGAAAAACGTGTCAGAATTGTACCGGTACCGTATGAACAGGCGGTATCGTACCAGAATTGTACATGTCCGATTTTGTACCGGTCTCGTGTGAACGGGGTCTCAGTGCACCACGGGGGACTCACCGACACAATAAGGCGCGTAAACAACGTCTTACCGTTTCCATTGCTTGTGTCCGTTACTCGGTTCATTTTCTCGCAGTCCTGAGCGATGCAAAAGAACACACGTTCTGGTGAGAGGAGAACAGTTTGTTAGCGATAGCTATGGCGAAAAACCATGCCTGCACAACAATGTATGAGTCTACGTCTAGTAGATTCAAGGGCGCAAATTCCAAGCATACCATATTCTAAAAACTAAACAAATAGTTTTTCATGCTTTGTTATTTACTTTTGATATTTCATATGGAGAGCTAGTCTTCCTCGCAGCCCGTTCTTTGTGTGGGTCACGCAACGCTTCCCCGACAAAGAACAGGCTGCGCGGGAGAGTAATGGAGAACTGAAGAGGGGGGTTCCGGAACCCCTGGACCCTCCCCTGGCTACGCCCCTGGGATTATCTAAGCAGTAATGAAACTTTCTGACAATGGACCATTCGAACTATAAGCGCGCACATACTTTTCAGTATAGAATCTGATTCGCTCTTTGTTGACGGACTTACCAACGTCCTTTCCAGTCTTACTAGAAGTCTCGAACGTTCTGGCGCCAATCGCTGAATATGAAACACATAATTGTGTGTTAACAGTTGATCCGTATCAAGAGTGGCATTGGATATATATTGTGTGGTATTCGCGGAACTGAATCGTAGCATACTCAACAGGCGCTAGCAACGATACTCCCCAACTCGCCTCCATCTCTGCGCCCCCCCCCCCCCCCCCCCCCCCTCTCGGGAGATTTTCCCATACATTTACTGTATTTGCTGGAGGAAATGTGAAAATGTTCGTCCCATGTTTCCACTATTGCCCCCCCCCTCCAACCAAAATCCCTGGCTACGCCCTTGTTGGCTCGTCTCCTCCTCGACTCCCTGTCCCTAGTCTCTCATCTCTTCTTCACCCCCCTCCCTCCTCCTTGGCCTCCCTTTTCCTCGTCTCCTTTTTCCTCCTTGACTTCCTTCCCCTCATCTCCTCTTTCGTCCTTGACTCCCCTCCCCTTCTTCCCTCTCTTGTCCTCTATTCCCCTCCTCCCCTCTTTCGTACTCGAACACACACTCCTCTCCTCTTTCAAGCCGCTTCAGCACACACGAGACCAACTAGCCCAGTCAGTCGCCTTACATTCGGCGTATTGTGACGCCACGGACGCGCCAACTGCTCGGGCCTTTCTTCTATCCTCCACCAGATCGAGTTTGGTTCCGCACAGGTAGATGAAACAAGACTAAGAAACAAACAAAAGCGGGAATATGTAAAGCTTGACTATGAGAACGAACTTATCACGGGTGTGTAGGAAAGCCGTGTTAAAATACCACAACTAAAAACTTGAACGCGAGGTGCAATCGTTGCGAAAATATCAAACATACCGACAACATATGAAGCGCAGATATTGCCCAAAACAGTTTTACAAAGTCTGCAAATGTTGTCACGAGATATTTTTAACTCTGTAGAGTTTTGCACGGCTTGCCTATTCGTCAATATGGCGGCAAAAACCGTGTTATGGCCTGCTATGCGCAACGCTTGTTATATCATCACGGTTGGCTCAGGGAAAATCCTCCGTCTAAAACTCTAAAATAGGCACTTTGCTTCCAACGAATTTCCTGAAACTTCGTTAACACTTAGTCCAACTGACTTCAATATGATTAACGGAGTTTCGTTCAAAAATACCAGCAACTTTTTTTTGCGCGGGGTTGATCTCTCAAGGAAGGGGTCCATTTAAGCGCAGATATTATTAAAAGTATTAACGCTATTGGAGATCTGATAATGCGTACATATTGTCAAAAGATACTTGCTTTATATTCTCCAAGATTGAAGTTCATAGCGAGCATATTTTTTAAGTTGTAGACGAAAATATATTTTCGCGAAATGCGCTCTGACTTTCACATGAGTCACCTTAAAAGAAGGACACTAAGTGTATCATATATGAAGGATCTAGACGGCTCGGTGTTACACTGCTGTGGTCTGGGAGCGATTCCCGGCTCGGACAGAGTGAATTTAATCTGTTCGGGCTGAACTTAGTTCTACCGTGTTGAAAAGATGAATAGAACATACAAACGTGATCAGCTCCCTTTACCTTTTCGTATGTGTGAAGTTCGTTTACCCAGTACTTTGCCCTCTGGAAACTGCTTTCGTCCGTTAAATCTGAAGGGAAATGATGACTTTTAGAATATCGGCGTCTATCCTTCTATTTGTCTTTCGCCCGTTCTGTCCGCCCGCCTACCTGCCACCTGATCACTCCAGTGATCTGTCTGTCTGGTCACTGTACCTGCGTGTTTTTGTCAAGTCATGTATGTCTGTTGTCCGTCTCTGTCGGGTTGCGCAGTCTTTAGGTTGATCAGTTTGTACATCCGCCAGCTGACCTGCCTGCCTGTTTATGTATTCATTCCTCTGTCTGTGCATCTCTGTCTGTCTGTCTCAGTAACTGTCTGTCTGTCTGTCTATTTGTCTGTCTGTCTGCCTATTTGTCTGCCTGTCTGTCTGCCTGTCTGTCTGTCTGTCTGTCTGTCTGTCTGTCTGTCTGTCTGTCTGTCTGTCTGTCTGTCTGTCTGTCTGTCTGCCTGCCTGTTTGCCTGCTTGCCTGCTTGCCTGTCTGTCTGTCAATTTACACCACTCCATCTTGTCTCTCTGACATTTTGTCTCTCTGTCAGACTCTCCATCTATTTATTATCCGTCTGTCAATAAGTTAGTCATACCGTAGCAGATGACAGCCCCCACAGCTCCTCTGTAGTAAATACGACTCATCGCATCATACCTTTCCGACCCTGCGGTGTCCTGAAAAAATTAACAACAGCGGGATCACTCATACCAAAGGTCCGTTCACACGGCGCGATTTCAGCTGCGATATCTACGGCGTCGCAAAATCGCGCGGTGTGAACAAACGACGAGTAATACTCGGTAGCGTGCTGTAGCCGGAAGTCCCGGCTGCGCATGCGCGCATGCTATGGATAATATTGAAACGTAAAATGACACTGTTAGAAGTAAATTGTACCCTAAATTGTACCCAGTGGCTAGATAGATAGTGCACCAGGGGGTTGTAGGAATACCCGAGAGAAGGCGCGCGTAGACGAGCGCAACCGAGTGTGCATTTCACGTACCCAGATGCCGAGACACACACGGCTGTTGTTCACTGTGAGAGTCCTGGTCCCGTAGGCTGCGCCGATAGTCTGAGAGAGAGAACACGTATGTTATCATTCCGCGTGCGTTGGCACATATCAGAACGGCGCTGAAAGAACCCCTGACCAGGCGCTTTCTAACCTACCCAGGATGACTAGCGACAAGAACACGAGTTTGACCAAACGAAAAAAGCATCCAACGACTAGTTAACAAAAAACGTCTAGCTGGGAAAGCTGTGGTTTCTTTACAGCTTCCACGAAGAGACAAATATAAGTGGGAAATAAAGAAAAAAGTGCTCCGAAGGAATTTTGGATATTTTACATTAAGGTGGCTAATACCAGTTACCATGGCAACAATGATCGTAAGGGCAAAATTCCTTAGGAGTATTTTCCCCCATTTCCCACTTCCCCTAGAATAGCCATCCCTATGCAAGCTTCCTAAGTTGTGCCAAGCATCCACGTAATCTACCAAGCTCAAACACATTGTAAAACTCACCGCGAAACTTAGCTGTCAGAATAGATCTCGTTGGACCTGTATAGCGTGCCTGAGCAGGCAATGACTGGATTGACCCTAGCCCAAAAGCACTTCCCATGGAAAGTGAAAATAACAAAGCCTCCATTCCTTTGGAATTACGTAGACAAGTGTGGTACTTTTGTAGATCATATTTCATTTTGTTATCATGTTCGGCATGCACAAGTGACATGAAGCACAGTTTTCACGCATGTCGTGATCAGCTGCGCGTATTCTTTTCCTCGCACATCTGGAATAACTGCTTCCCTGAAAGTGCTTTTTGTTTATACTGACCAATAATAAACAGCAATAATAAGCAGCCAGACTCGACTTTGTTTTCCTTGGATTTTTATGAAATAATAATAGTGCATTCCAAAAGAAAAGTATAGTTTCGTATTGCTGCACGAAAGTTAAAAAAGACTCGAAAGAGGCTGTAAACGTTCTATATGTCTTCTAATACTCAGTCCTGGGTTATAACGCAGCTTCAATGCCATAAATAGATTACAATACAAAGGTACATGCGTGGCTAATAAGAAGTCAATAGATAAATGTGCGATTTAACATTGTCTTACCGCTTCTGTCGTGCCGTCAAAGCGATTATGCAAATAACGCTCCAGTAAACTAGTCTTGCCGCTGTAGTTTCGGCCCAGCAACACCACCTTTGCTTCGATGAAATTGTACGAGCTCATTTCCGCCCACCGGCATTGCAGTACGGGTAAATTTATAGAGGAATCGCGAAGAGATTCTACATGGCTTTTCTCTGATGATCTCACGACAAGCAAAATGACAAGGTCAACTGTGAGTTGGGAAAGTAAATCCTTTTGTTGCGTGACTAGAGCACGGAAGTGATAGCGAATGACAAATCACATGCTGTCAGTGAACAAGATAAGGTCACGCATGCTGTGAAATGTTTTGATGTTTTTCTAGAACATCATGTAAGAGATCAAAGAATCAGTAGAACAAAGATGGCAAAAATTCTCCTTTCACCGCAGTTAGCCAGGGCCATTGACTGTGAGAAGAAAGGCATTCGTGCGCTTTAGGAACATCCAGCTGGATATTCTCTAGCCTGAATTTCAGTCGTCTTTTCTTCCTACACTCCAACGTTGGAGTGTCGGAAGAAAAGACGACTGAAATTCAGGCTAGATATTCTCTTGATAGAAAGAAGCCCAGTTCAAAACTGGCTCGTGCCCGAATTCGTCGTAATCATCTGGGCGAACGTCGAACGTCGATGGGTGTGACGTACACCCCACTGATCCCAACAAGCACACAATTCCAAATAGTGTTATCTGGTTGGCTCCAGTACGTACAACCTATTTAATAAATAGAAAGTGAGAAGCGAAAATGCTAGCGTAAAACTAGAACACCCGAATTCATACGAGTCTAAACTAAATCCCGGCGTAACTAATTGATAAAAATTGATAATCAATTTCCAATTGATACAATTGATAGGCAATTGATATCAATTAGTAAATTGATTATCAATAGTTATCAGCAATTGATACTCGCTCAGATTTAGAACATTATCAATTGTTATCAATTGCACATATCAATTGATAATCAATATATTAATTGTTAATTTTTCTGATCATTTAAAGTGAAATTAAATCTAATTGTACCATAAAAAATTCTGTTTATGTACCAAATAGTTTATTCAAAGCTCTGGGAAGAACTTGCAGGGCTTATGTTTACTGTTAATCGACACTAAATTGAACATTGTCTGCCGATTATTGGCCAAATATCCCCTTGACTCTTGAGAGAAATTTATCACGAGCAGTGGACCGGGATATTTCTAATGACCATTATTTACACATTGATCGATTCAATGAAAATAATTTTCAAGCTCTGATCATGCACTATAGGTGAAACCTGTCTATAACTGTCTAAAAAAATGTACCAATTTTATCAATTGTTATCAATTGTATCAATTCCACTCACTGAGATTTTGGTTATCAATTGGCTATCAATTGCTGATACCAATTGATAATCAATTTACTAATTGATATCAATTGATAATCAATTGGTACCAATTATCAATTTTATCAATTAGTTACGCTGGGACTAAAGTGACAGTGATATGGGAACCAACAGATTGCAAGATTCATGCTATGCAAGAACGCTGTTAGAATCGTGTAAATTCCTCTATCCAGGATCTTGTTCAATGACAAATTGTTTCAACTTATGACTCTAGATATAGTAGGGGTCATAAGACACTTACATACGCTTTCGACTGCTAGGGATACAGAGTCACTAAGTTTTAACAATATATTCACTGTTTATTTGCCAAGAATGCTGTTCAAATTTTGCTTTTAACTTTCCCTTTATGATTTACGAGCAAACAAGACTCCCTTGATTAAACATGCGAGAGAATGTACTACGAGATTTTTAAACCGTAGCTTTGTAATCTACTCTACCTCAGGCATTTTTACTCAATAAACGCACGCGCGCGCTGCATGTCGGTAGATGTGGGACATTTGTCGAACAAACTTAAACGCGCGCTGCATTCTGGTAGCCATTTCTGAATAAAGAAGAGCGCGCGCGCTTATAGCTGGAATCGTCCATTGGTCTCTTATTTCCTTCGTGTCCATAAGATGACAAGAGACGACCGGTTTATCTTTTTTTAAGTTCATTAATATACAATTTTAATGTATAGATTTTAATGTATACATTGTAAAACGCGAGTGGGCTTTGAGGAATTCGCGTATATAAATAATTATATTATTATTAATATCATCTGGTTCATCTCCCTGGCTATTAATTTTACGCCTGGTCTGCTACTTAACAATTAGACCTCAAGGCCGAATGTGCTATGATGAATAGACCATGAGGCCGAAGGCCGAATGGTCTATTGATATCATAGCACATGAGGACGAGAGGTCTAATTGTTTTAGTATAAACCAACTAGTTGGTCGGTTTTGGCAATGAATGCCATTATTTTATGTTGAAAAAATCAATTTCTTGCAAAGAAAGGTGGTGGTTTTGCCAGGCACGGTCTATCACTAATAGACCATTAGTAGCTCAGCCAATCAGAATGCAGGATTTGTAATAGACCATTAGTTGGTTTATACTAAATTTATATAGTCCCTGTTACTTATTCCGCGGCGGCTTAGCATTGACAGAGTAAATTCCAAATAACTACAGGCTGTGGTTTCCACATACCGTAGTTCTTTCGAAAAGACTTGGAACGACCGAACCAGGAGGCGCAGACTATGTTCATCAACCTACTCAAGAGGCCGATGACCGGCGATTTCCATATGGTCGCTTGCGGTCGTTTCGGGTCGTCCGCCATTTTGAAACAGGAACTCCCCGAACTGCCATTGTGGGACAGTTTTTTGTGGTATCGGGTCATTACGTTTGCTTGGGTCGTCTCCGTAGTTTCCATATGATATCTTTTCTGCCGTTTTATATAGTAAAATTAGGAAAAGGCACCTCTTTAATATATACTGAATTGAGAAAAAGGCACCCCTTTCTTATAATTCTTGCAAAATTTGATGTGTTAAATACGCTTCAGTGTTAAAAGCTCCAAAACTTTGCGCAATCTTGAAACCCTTTCTATACGCCACACAAACGGCCGGAAACGACTCCAATGTCGATGATGGAAAGTAAAGCAAACAATTACGTTTAGATTGAAATCGCCCCTAACGTCAATGTATCTACCCTAATATGCATTTCAGAGCTCTATTTACACACGAAACATCCAAACCGTCTCTTTCGCTTCTTTGCGGCGTCACCGGCGTCTTCCCGGTGTAAGACGAGAGTGTCCGAAACTGTAAAACAAAACAAAGAAAACGCAGTTTTAATCACGTGAAACGGAGCTCCCAGTTATAATCGTGCTCTCAGATTTCGTCTCTGCGCAAGCCGTGAGGAAGATGACCTGGCGACGAGCAGAAGTCTCTGGAGGACCGCTGTTCCAAGAATTGTGACAAAAACATTGGCAAATGTTAGTATTTAGGATCTTTCTTCAAATGTAGTTTGTGTGAGTAACTTACCATATTTCCACTGGCGTATTAGCGTGTCAGGCTCATGGGCTGGGCTAGTGCAGTCCTTTGCCACTTGATAAAATACTTCCTCTAGTGGAAACAAGCAGACATTGTACTCAAGTCCGTAAGGCCAGATGTTTTGTGAATATCAAATATGCAACAGAGAAAAGAGACCGAAATGGTGCATTCCGGAAATTAAAATTGCCACGCAAAGGAGAAAGCGTCGTGCATACCCAACAATGACTGACTCAGAGGCTTTTCCTAACAAACCCAGCCTTTGTTCTAATAAAAGAGCAAGTACTACCTACAGGGTATGAGTACCTACAGGGTATGAGGCGAGCTCGGCCTCGATGGGTGACACCCCTTGATCTGAATAACTATCCATATCCCCCCGGGGGGGAGGGGGCCTCCCATATGTTTTTGTCGGGGATGATCGTCGTATCTTTTATGGGTTACGGTCTCTGGGTTACGGGGGTTTGGTCTCATTTAGGGGTGATCGTGATCTTCAATAAATTTTAGGGAGATAGGTATCTTTTAGGGCCGAAATATGTGTCCAAATTGTTTTCTCTCATGATCGTGTTTCTAAAAACTGTGATTACTCGATGAAAAGACGATAAATAAGAAGGCAGCATTTTAGTCAAACACGGAAATTTCATGAGTATCTTTTACCATGTTTGACCTGTTACCTGTCTCCTTCGCGCCTAATTGGCATATAAGGCCTCATCTTTTAGGGTTATCTTTTAGGGCTTCTAGGGTAACACATTATTTGAGCCACGCCATCTTTGGTATCTTTTAGGGGAGAAACTGAAAATTTCCGACGATCATCCCCGACTAAAAAATATGGAAGTCCCCCCCCCCCCCCCCCCGCGCCCCCCGGGTCCATATCATACTGAGCGGAATTCGTTGATTGCGAAAGTATCAAGATAGCAAATATGCAGATTATCGAATCGTCTTTTCACTAATGCAAAACGGCCTACAACTATGGTGAGTTCCCCGCAGTCGTTTTCCCAAATTTCATCGCCCGAAAGACGTGCCTCCGTGCAAGCTGCATTCGTGAATTGTTGAGCCGTTTATTGTTTGTTCCATTATGCAGGGAATTTCTGCAGAAACCCATTATTCATGGGAAAAGCTGAATTTCCCAAGGCACATGCATGGGAAGTGTTCGGAATTCACATGAATATCCATGGGAAATCCGACCACTTGCCATTCTTCTACCATGGGTAATTCAGCTTTTCCCACGGATGGGTTTCTGCAGAAATACTCGCTTTGTCCTGCTTGTTTTTTTTTGCCAAATGCATATAAGGGGACTGGGGCGAGCCGCGCGGGTTCCCTGTGGATGCTCAAAATAGATCAGGCCTGGCAGCTAAGCTAGATCCAACATGGAGGTTGCTTTGATATATCGAGTCGTTCAAATGCCTGGAAGTTCTCGCTCAAAATTCACTGTGTTTCTGGCAAATGACGCCGAATTTCTTATCAGAAGGGATCTACCATCACTTCCAAAAAATTTTTTTTTTCACTTCCAAATAAGGTAAATACTTCCTAATTTGGTTTTGGCCGTGAGTGTTTCAAAACGACGGTTTTGATCAGGGTATTTTTAATATGTTGTTAGTTCGATGATCGTACACTTACCAACGTTGTGGCCTGTTTTGCTTGACGTCTCAAACACTTTTGCGTTGATGCCTGAAATCAAAATAAGTAATGCCCCAAATAAGCCAATCGATGATTCCAACTATAACGCATGCGCGTGCTGCATGTCGGTAGAATTGGGACATTTGTCGAACAATAATAATAATAATATAATAATTTATATAGCGCCTATACATATATGTTCTAGGCGCTTTACATTCATTAAAAAAACATATCAAGATAAATGTGTCGTTTGTGTCAATGCCAACCCGTGCATGACGCGGGCTACCTGTGTTTGAATTTCCGGGCTCCTGTGGCCAAAATAAAGATGGCGGCTGCACGAACAGCGATTCTCTCCAAAACCTGCAAGTTTTAGCGATCTTTGTGACAATTTAGGACAAGAAATAAGCTAGGAAAACGTCTGGACTTCCAAATATGGTAAGTAGAAACTTCCATATAAGGAAATTTTAGAAAACGACACATTTAAATGGGAACTTTCTTGATGTAGAACTGTTAAAAGAGCGCGCGCTGCATGTCGGTAGATGTGGAACAGATTGTTAAAAAAGCGCGCGCTGCATTCTGGTTGTTGGGCATTTCTGAATAAAGAAGAATGCGCGCGCTTATAGCTGGAATCGTCCATTCGATACGGAACAAAATGTAAAAGTGGAAGAGAATGAAGAGCTGCCCCCTGGACGAGATAAATATTGCATAGTCCCTAAAAATTCAAATCTCAGACATTTAAGTGTTTTATTATAAAGCAAAAAGAAAATAGACGGTAAAAATGGCAAACAACTTTCCTGCCGAAATTTCCCGCTCTAGCGATGTCGACCGCGCGGGCAACAATCTTTTAATTGTAGCCCGCTCGGGCTACATTGAGTTTGTACTTTACCACGTGACCATGATAGAACCAATCAGAGCGCGCTCTTTGATAGAATAAAAACGAGCTATATAATAATTGTTAAATATTGCCCCCGTGCGCACGCTCTAAGGCTTGGTTTCCTATATGGAAACTACATTGTAGGTTTAAGGGAAAACCAGATTGTTATTATCGTTACTAGTGTCGTCATTGTCATGTGCCCCTTGCGTTTACAAATCGGAATATCCAACATCGCAAATTAAAAAAAGTACGAATTCGCGAGAGCTAAAGTGATTTTCACGTTTGGGCTTATTTGTGATCATGCACCAGGGATTTTGCATCTACAATACAATACAATGTTTTTATTATTTCCAATATAAAACATATAATGCAGTAATCAGTCAACCCGCAAATCTCTTGCTTCAAGCCTGCGGTAATATCAAAAGTATCGGTTCTCATAAGAAATCAATAAAGAGAATAACATAATCTTATCTGTAATAAACCAATGGCGACCTTTCGTGCAATAGGGAATTTCGTGTGTACAGTTTGGGCTCATTTGCATATAATAAGCAGGGTCTAGATTCAGAATGTTGAAGAAGCTCAAAAATAATCAGCACTGAATATGAATAGCGGACCGCAAATGGAACCTACTCAGAAAATTTGAAGGTTTAACATTCAGTTGTAAGGACGTAGTTAAATGTTCATTTTGGTGCAAATATGTGGGCTAATGAACCGTTTGCCACACAGCAATCCACTCATTTTTAAAACCTGCGTAGAGCCTCCAAAACGAACGTAAACGTCAATAAGTTCTTAGGAATAGTAATTTTTTCATCTCGCGAACATCTTTATTACATTTTTCAAGAGCAAAGAGGCATTTTCAATAGCCTTGAATTTATTGGGTGGGAAGAAGCTCATTACCCCTCATGTTTTCTGTAAATTAAGCTTATCGCCATGCGAGCATAAGTTGAATGAAAAATATTGCTCGCGCACGCCGCTCTAAGGCTGCGTACACACTTGGTGCCCGGGCACTAGCAGTGCCCGAGTACAAGGTCCGGACCTTGTACTCGGGCACCAGTGCGGTGCCGGGATTTTGGCTTGGGCACTCGAAAAACTGGAGTGTTCACATTAGTGCCCGTACTCGGGTACTGTGCCCGGGCACCAAGTGTGTACGCAGCCTAAGAAACAATAAAAATGCAAAGTTCGTTAGCGTGCCCTCTAGGGAAAAAACTGCAAAGTTTCAAAATAATTCCTTGAAAACTGGCTGAGATATGAATTTTCAAAACTTTGTTTCTGGCTATGTACGGACAAATATGGCTGCCTCGTTTCGATGTATTTTTCCATACAGTTCTTGTAAAAAAACAAGCCAGGATGTGAAGTTTTTAAAATTCATATCTCAGTCAGTATTCAAGCAAACTTCACCAAACTTTGCAATTTTACTAATACGGATGCGTAGAATTGAATGCTCTCTTAACCAGTATCTTTTATATTCTTCCAAAGATTCTTCATAATCACAGTCAAGATGTAAAGTTATTGTTAAATTGCATGTAAACTTCATTGTAATTCGCCAATTGGCGCCAGTACCCGATATTAATAAACTATTGTTATTATCATTATTTTACATTGTACTCACTATCTCGATTCTGATTGGCTAAGAGCGCGCACTTAACGCAATAAATTGCTCAATTACTAGAAAACAAAGATTTGAAAGACGTGAAGAAGACAGCAAGAAAGATCCTCGCAGATTATTTACTTGAGAAAAAATTAAATGAGCCAAGAGAAGAGAATCGCTTGAAATTGATTGCGAGAAAAATAAACATTGTTCATCGCGAACGTACTTTTTATTGAGTTCGGGTTTTCTTACGTCCTACTTTAGAAACCTGTCAAGCACAAAGAGACCTAAGAACATTTCACAGATCTTAAAGTAGTTCTATTAATAGACTTGTTTTATAAATATAGCCTAGGGTTGGACTCTCAGCTTTGCACTTAGTTTTACTCTTCGTAACTCTAAACGTTACGTTTCTAAGAGAGGAGGAAACCACTGCTCGCAGGAAACCTTAAGTCACGGGAGGTCATGGCAATGCAGGGCCGTAGCAAGCCTCCAAAAACTGGGGGGGGGGGGGCACCATCTTAATATTAAGGAAGTATTGGATGAGGTTGGGCATGACATCCTGAGTTAGCAAAATCGAGGTCTGTGTTATCTGCCGAAGCCGAAGCCGAAGCCTGAGGCAGATAACACAGGTACGAGGTTTTGCTAACTCACGATGTCATGCGAAACCGAATTCAATAATTGTTTTATAATACATTTAAATTTCTGATTTTTTAAATCAGACCAAATTTCGTGAAAGTAGGCCCAAATTTCGCGTTCAGCTGATGAGTGGGGCAATTATGTTGATACTTACATTTCTATATTTTTCAAATCGCAAAATAATATTTAATTTTAATCAAAAACATGACCTTCCTTGAACAATTACAAATAGAATGAGCTATAAAAAAAATTCACTTTATAACCATGAAGTACCAAACTCTGGCATATTTATTCACTACACTGAATTTTACATAAATTATAGCCCTGATTTATAAATCCTAAAATATCTTAAGATCGGGCTTGTAGAATTTAGTCAAACTTCAGTTACACGTAGGCAATCAGTCAATCTCGAGGTACCGTAGAGCATTTATCGGAAAAATGTCGGTAAAGCCTGAAATTGGGGTGAGAGTAAAAATAGGCGTGGCCCAATTGTCACGTGATACTAGCTCCGATCTCCCTAACTTTTGTACTGACATATATTTCAGTCTATTGGTAGTATGTGTGTTATATTGGCTGCGCGATAGAATTCAACCTGTTTTTATATGTTCAAAATTGGTTGGCATGGGTGCAAAATTACTGGGTCGATCCACCTTAAATCAGCTTTAAAACAGAGGATGCAACACGCGTATGCTTCAGGAGAGATCAATGATTCGTCAGTAAAACTTATTAGACCATCCTAATAACTATTAAGAATATGCAAAGCTAAAATACATTGTCCGATGGACCGAGCAGTCTATATTTAGTTGAAACCCACTGCCATCGATTTGTACTTGTTGCTAAACGTATTTAGTTTTTGCTACTCCGCACTATCCATGAGTAGCGGAGCCACTTAGATGGCAGGATTCGTGACAGTATGCGAGTGAGTTTCTACTAAATTGTTTTTGAGACCCACTCGCGTCCTATCATGAATCCTGCAATCCAATTGGCTCCCCTATTCACTTCTATGAGTCAAATAGTCAACTCGGCGCTACGTGCCTCGTTGACTATCTATTGACTATCTATCTAAATTCGAACTCGTAGAGTCTAATTGGTAAATAGTAGATGTTCGCGGGCGTAAATATGTTTTTGGTCCCACTCGATCCCTGAAAAGGGCAAAACCATGTTTACTATCAACTATATTTAAGGAATAAAAGTACTTTCCGCGTGCTCTCTGGTTTCTTACAAACACGAGGGAGATGTTGGGAGAACTGATAAAAACTTGAAAGACACGAGCCCGGAGGCGAGAAAATAACGTACACACGCGCGAAATCGTTGCGTGGCAATCGTGTTTTTCAGGTCTCTTACAAACACGCCTTTTAACCAATCAGAATGCGCATATTCACAATACAAAAAGGTGTTATTTTCTAATACTTATTATAATATAACTACGATATACGCGCGCTCTGATTGTTCCAAATGTTTGCTCTATTTCACCGATAAAGTAATGGTTCTCCCCATGGTTCTTCTACATTATCAGGTATCTTTTAGGGTATAAGACGAAAAAAGGCCAATTTTCGCAGAAAATGGTATTTGTAAGGTGTTCGCGGCAAAAATGCGAGACGCTAGTAGAGCTGGTACTCGGTAGGCTGTATTCCCAGCCGTTGTTTCTTGCGCGATTGTGGCTGGAATTTGAGAGCCATGTTGAAAATGGAATCTTTTAGGGGTTAAAATTCTGGTTGACCACGCCTTAGATTATCGCTCAAGCGTATAACGCGGCCAGGCCGCTAGGGAATATGGGTAAGCACCTTACACAGGAAGGAAATATTTTTGATACCGCAAAGCACACGTCTACTGCCTTATTCTCGATTCTTATTCTCTCACAGTCTTACACCATTATTCCTGTAGTGATGTCGTGTTTGCTCCGGCAACGTTTATTGAATTAGTTGTATACAGTATGTACTAAAGCCGTATTACCGATCATGGAATAATCAGTTAAGCAATCTGAGAAATGTCCACCGATTTTCCGTGGTATGTCCTCTCATATACATCACGGAATGACGTAATAAAGTGGTCAAAAATGTTGTGTGTGTGTGTGTGGGGGGGGGGGGGGGGGGGGGGGGGGGGGTGGACTCGAGAGGCGCAGCCGATGTCAGTCATACTAGGTAGCCACGCCGGGAAGACGGTACTACACCAGAGGAAAAAGGATAAAATTAGAACTGAGCCTTTTCGAAGGAATCAAGGAGAAGTGTAGGTCAATGACCAATTTACACTTGAATCGTTTAAAAATAGCCACTTACAACCACAAAAGTAATATATCTTACATTCACAAGTACTAATGCCCTACAGTTTAAGAAACATGTCAAGGCACAAGAGAACTCAACTCGGCGTTTTTGCTGTTTTTCTCTTGGTGCGCGCACTTGAATGGCTTCCCAGGCACATCCGTGCAAACAAACACTATTTCCTAAATATAGCCTAAAATGGAGTGGTTTTCATCAGATTGTGAAATAGATACTAACAAAATACACACTGCTATACACTATGAAAATCATTTTCATTGTATTCACTAATATTGTCACTAATGAGAATTACTTGAGCTTGAGCCAATGGCAATCTTTCCTGAAATATTGGCCAAAGCAATTACACAATCACTAGCTCCTACTTAGACCAAGAAGTTACCAGAATATATCGTTCGAACGGCACGAGCTGATAAGGAGAAGCCAATCCAGTGACAGGATCAGGATACCTCGTTATACAATGGCGAAGGGTGTGGTTTTCCTATGCACTCTCTTTACCCTCGCCAGTTCCTTCATATGGGTTCCAATCCCGGAAACTCCATCCCTTGGAGACCTCCCCGCGATGGCGACAAACGGACAACCAGTCGAGTTTGATCTGCCCGCGTCCGTCCCTGCAGATGCTAAAGAAGTCCTTGTCTACGCTTTCGTGACAACCTACAAACAGAATTCCTTCCAACGTCGATTTTACACCATTTACACTCAGGACGGGAACAGTGGGACGAAGTACTTTAAGTTCGTTAACTTTGCAGTATCCCCCAGTGCAGTGGTGGCTAACTCTGAGAACATTTTGAGCTGGGCTTCCTGTGGTGTTTATATTTTGCCTTTTCTCAATGGAAAAACAATTTTACGACAAATAATTTTAACATCATTTTTTGCACCACTTTCTACTATACGTTACCCTTTTTAGTCAAAATATAAATTCCCGAATTACTGGAGCAATACGTTGTTCTATACGCCCATTCCCTGTACAGCTACGTGGTGAACATAAACGTCTACGACGGTTCGCAGCAAAATATCGCTATTATATTACAGTCATCACAGCTATATCAGAACTAAGCCTTTTCGAAGAAATCAGGGAGAAGTGTAGGCCAAAGAACACTTTACACTTTTGATATCGTGAATCTAAATATCCATTTACAAATGAAGTAAACCACAACAGTTATATATTACATTGGCGTACTTCATTCAAGTACTGCCGCCCTACATTGTACTTCAAGTACTGCCGCCCTAAGTTGTTTTATAAATAGATTTGCAGATAAATAGAGTCTACTATTTTCATTTTTGTTTTCCAAACTCAAAACGACTTCAGCAGCAAGTAACTCAGCTCGCGTTTTGCTTGTTTTTCTCTTCGGGTGCGCGCACTTGATTGGCTTCCCAGGCACGTAACGTGAAATATAGTAAAAAATATAAAATACGCACTGCTTTACACTATGGAAGTCATTTTTATTGTATTTGTAATTACTGACTATAAGGTTTTGTTTCACAGGCTGATGAAAACAACTCTATCGTGTTCTAGACTTTCACTATTATTGTCACTGTCACTGCACTGTGCCAAGTATTGATCAATGGTGTGAATCACTTATGAACCTAAAATATTGGCTAAAGCAATTATTTCAAATCACTACCTCCTGCTTAGATCAAGAAAGTATAAGGATATATCATTCGAACGATACCAGCTCATTCGAACGACACGAGCTGATCGGGAGAATTTACCCTAAACATTAGCAGGGTCTTCTAGTATAACCTCTTTATACAATGGCGAAAGGTGTGGTTTTGCTTTGTACCCTGTTTAGCCTCGCCATTCCTAACATGGGTTCCAGTCGGTCCACCCACGGATCACCTGCTTGGACAGCTTCCCGCGAAGGAGACTAACGGACAACCAGTCGAGTTCGATTTGTCCCCCTTTGTCCCTGCTGATGCTAAAGAAGTCCTTATCTTCGCTTTCGTGACAACCTACAAACAGACTTCCTTCCAACGTCGATATTACACCATTTACACTCAGGACGGGAACAGTGGGACGAAGTACTTTAAGTTCGTGAACTTTGCAGTATCCCCCAGTGCAGTGGTGGCTAACTCTGAGAACATGTGGTTTCCTGTTACTCACGACAGAAAGGTGTACGTGGAGCTCACTTTTGTTGACAATGGCAAAAAGAATAATGGCAAGAAGGGCAAACAGGAAGCGCGATTATTTGTGGATGGATATAGATAGTGATGGAACCTGACGTTCTAACGCGCGGTTTCTAGACATTTAAGCCCGTAAAACAATGTAGATCGTTTCGCGCTACGTTGTGATTAATTTTAATGAGGTTTTAGTCAATTCTCGTTAGAGTTTATAGCAAAAACCAACGTATTCAAAATGATGGTTAAAGGAATTATGGATGGTAAAGGAAGTTCTGGTTTACTGACAAGCATTCTTTAAATTCTTAAGTATAGACTACAAGTATTTTGAAGTATAGACTACAAATATTATTAAAACCTGACCCAAAAGTAAGGGACAGTTAATATTGTATACCCTACCGCATATAAAAAGTTAGTCACCAGGGTGGTCCAGTTGGTCGCAATCAAAGCGGAATATTGTAATCGGAATCGGAATCATGTAAAGGTTTTAAAATAAACTGTCTTATCACTAAATGCGGCGCAACTTTGATTTTTTGTAGGGTAGCCATACTGGAAATATGCACTTGTATAGCATTGTCTGAATTTAGCAAGTTGGATAAATAAATGTACTATTCGTAGGGTCCCAGTAGTACGTATATAAGAGATCAACTCATTAGCATATGTCTCAGTCTCAGTTGGTTTGAGAACAAGCGCCGGAATGGCGTCCATGGGGGACGCCATGTGTCGGTGGCGGCTGTGGGTCCCATTGTGCTCACCCTTAGGCTTGGTGGCGCCTCTTAGCTTTTATTCACCCACCCTCCCTCCCTTTGCCTTTGCCATTTTGTGCTCCGCCAGGCCTACTTTCCCATAACTTATATAGTACAATGGGACCCAGTGCGGATATAGTACTGTACGTTGATATTTAAAGAGAGTTGATCCTTTCAATATTACTAATTATCATTGCATAAAAGTATAGAATGCATGGAAAATGGATGTCATTATTACGATGATTCTTGAGCCTGTACCCAACTAACGTTGGAGTTACTTTATGCTGTTTACGTTTTGTGAATAAATGAAATTCCTGCTATCAATCTTTCGTCCAGTATCATCAACATCACCCAGTCTAAAAAAACATCGGCCAAAATATTTCGGCCTCCCCTTAAATAAATCTCTAAAATTGGAGCCCAAAATCCCAACCCCTAAATCATCGCTTTCCACCACCCCTCCCCCATACACCCCTCCCCATACATATATTTGCTAGCCCCCACCTCCCCCGACCACTCAAATAATGACCACTCCGTAATTCTTCATTTTAGCCCGCAAAATATTCCGTAATGCTCGACAGAGTTAGTTCAATAAGATATAACGGTATGTACTCAAGAAGTATTGCCGATCATAAGTGGATCTGAGATTATACGCGCGCTTACCAGTTCAACATGCCCACACTGAAATTGTTGAATTAATATTTACGAATATTCAATCAAATATTCAATCAATCAAATTATTACCATGGTCAAGTGCGTTTTGTAACCATTCGAGCAATAAGGCAGAGTCTCTCAAATGGTTGTCATCAAAGCCTTCCCAAAGAGCAAGGGAGCTCTCATTCTCGTACCCAGACCCCAAAGCTCGTCTCCTCGCAGGGTAGGCTCTGGGGACATTCATTTGAGTGCCTTCGCTGATTGGCTGATTTTGAACGTTGGGGCATGCGCAGAAAGGTGTTTCTCTCAACGGCTCTGTATCAAATCTCAGTCAGTGGCTGTCACCAGAGCCTCCCCTGCGAGGCGACGAGTCGGGGAGCTCTGGGTTCGAGAATGGGGAGCTCTGCCGGGTACTAAATGCGCACTTTCCCTTATGCGCATGCTCATTTGTACACTAGGTTTTAGCTGCTGAGCGTATGACCGTTGGCGTACTCGGTGACAATGTTGCTATCCACTTGTCTCTCGTGTGGGTTATCTTGAACCAAGTCCAGTTTGGTGCCACACAGATAGATACGACAATTCTGTAAAAGAAACGATTTTCTTAGTCCACCGAGTTCCTTAGATTTTCAGCAAAAACCAACGGAAGTGTGGAAATCTAGACCTGCCAAGACCTAGATGAGGTACTTTTGATTCTGGCAATACATTCTCAATATAAGCCGACAACGTTCCGATCAACACCCGAGACCGTCTCGAAAACGTCCCGAGTACATTCCGAAGACATTCCGAAGGAAATTGATCTCAATCAGCATTTCCAATTATTTTAAACAAGGAAAACTCGCATAATGCGAGGACGTTGGCAGGTGTAGAAATCACCAGGTTTTATATCCCTCCTCGTTTGAAGGAACAGTTTTTGAGCACAACGCGAGGCACCATTCTCGTAGCAACTGATCGGCCCGGCTCGTCACCTCGCGAGAGAATCCGCGACCAAGGTGCGAGGGCGTTACTAACTACGGAGCTCACTGAACTAGTGTCGCACTGCCTTGGAAATTCACGCCGCTACCACACCCACAAACGACTCCGCCTACATTCGTCCGTGTTTTGTCTAGATTGTGTAACGCTTCTGTCTGCTGTCGTTTTTGGCGGGAATTTACCATGAATGAAAAACCATAAACAAAAGATATTTCATGCAACAATCATAGCAATTTACTTTGAAGGATGACTGTTTGTATTTTCAGCTCATTTAGGCCTTGATAGGTTCGTTTGACGCCGTTTCGTTGATGCTTTTGCAGCGTTCCAAGAAAAATCCAGTGAAATCGCGGACCGTGAGCAAAGGAATGTAGGCGAACTTAGATGTTTGTGGGCGTGCGACAGTTATGTGAAATTCGTAGGAGCATCTTGCGTCAGTACTTGTTATGGCAGAAACTGAGTCCTAGGAGAACCCTCTTACAGACCGATCTATTTTTAGAATAGCTCGGCCTACCAGAAACTGACAAGATTGGTGTTTTGTGAGTGACTACATTTGCCTTCTTCTGCATCCTGAGGTAACTGTGATATTCCAAACGTCATATTTCCTGCCTTTCCTGATTAATCTCCTGTTTTCTGATTTTGCAATTTCCGTTGCCATGGTCGCGGCGGCGTAAGAACAATTGCAATCTGATTTAAAAATCGCTCGGTGCGTAATAGGGATATCTTAATCACACAGCTATGTTGTTCGCTCCTACTGATGGGCTCCTGGGTACGGAAAAAGGGTAAATTGGGTAAAATGTGTGGACCGGTAAAATGTAGTTGAATATCAAGATAGTTCCCGTTGATATTTCCCGTTGAAATGTGTCGTTTTCTAAAATTTCCTAAAATGCAAATTTCTACTTACCATATTTCGAATTCCAGATGTTTTCCTAGCTTATTTCTTACCCTAAATTGTCAAAACGTTCGTCAAAACTTCAAAAAAAAAACTTTTTAAAAAGAAACGCTGTTGGTGTAGGCCGCCATTTTTGTTTTGGCTCCCAGGAACCCGGAAATACCTACACAGGTAGCTCGCGTCAATGCGCACGGGTAGGCATTGACAAAAACGGCACAGGATTTATCCTTGCATCACAGCAAGCTATTTTGGGCGAGCTCTGCAGAATTCGTCCCTACTCCTCCCCTAGTGCGATCTACGATTGAAATTGAAAATATCTACCAACATTGAATGGAGGAGAAGAGGGGAGGGGAGGGGGTCACTTCCAAAACCGACAAAAATACGGTTTTCTTAGAAACGGCCCAAACCATTTAAAGATTGTAGTTATGTCCAAACTCAAAGTAGGTACAGATATCAACTGACCTCTTCTTGTGCCTTCAGTTCATTGACCCAAAAGCGTGCTCGATCGAAACTAGTCGCGTCAGTCAGGTCTGTAAAACAAGGATACAACATTGATACATTCGATATGTGTACGCATTTGAAAAAGTGTTGTCGTTTTTACACAAATCCTTGCGGGTTGTCTGTGGTTTTTAAATCTCGTCTCAGGCACTCGGGGGGACCCTTTTTTTTAGTCGGGATGATCGCCGGAAATTTTCAGTTTCACCCCTAAAAGATACCAAACATGGCATGGCTCAAAGAAATTTTAACCCTAAAAGCCCAAAAGATACCCTAAAAGATGAGGCCTTATGTGCCAAGTAGGCGCGAAGGAGACAGGTGACAGGTAAAAGATACTCATCATGAAATTTCCGTGTTGACTAAAATGCTGCCTTCTAATTTATCGTCTTCTCATCGAGTAACCACAGTTTTAGAAACACCATCATGAGTGAAAACAATTTGGACACATATTTCGGCCCTAAAAGATACGAATTTCCCAAAAAAAATTTTTGAAGATCACGATCACCCCTAAATGAGACCAAACCCCCGTGATTGTAACCCCTAAAAGATACGACGATCATCCCCGGTCAAAAAATATGGGAGCCCCCCTCCCGGGCTCAGGTCCTTTGGCTGAGAAAAATGGCGACCAAGGAGAACGATGTTTCTCGCGTTATTCTGGGAGTTCTGGTGAATTTTCCTGCCTTTTTTCGCAAAGGTATGAGAACAAATACTAAACAGACCTTCCAAATAAGGTAAGGGGGATTTCCTTGTAAGAACGTTTGTCAACGACGACAAGTTGACAGTTTTAGGCGACATTTTCTGTCCCCAGGGTCTTGTGGGTAATTTTCAAATGGCGGTTGGTCGCAAGATCCTGGGGGAGGCCGAGTCACATGACCACTGTTTGAAGACACGGGAACGGGTTTCACTGCAGACATTTTCTGTGCATCTTGTCACTACTTTAGGCCCTGCACTGAAGATGGTCACACGTCAAAACAGCAGCAAAACAACAACAATGACAACAGATCTAGATCTTACCGAAGCAGACGATTGCGGCCACGGCACCCCGGTAGTAAACGCGACTAATGGCGTTATAGCGTTCGGAGCCCGCGGTGTCCTGCGAAAGAGTAGTTGTCGTGTTACTATAGCAACACTGCTTGCAGCATTTCGACTCAGCCGTTGCTTCGCGCAACGCATTGTAAAAAGGTTGCTTTGATTTTTCTGTTCCGCCAGTCAAGCCATCTAATACCCCATTCGGATCGGCGCTTAAACTAGTTTTAAGGAAGTTTAATTTTAAAAACTGGTTTCAATCCTTATCTCCCAATAGGAAACTGTTCCAAGGACAAAACTGAAAAGGCTGGACTTAAGTATAGACCATATTAGCTAGGAGGAGTATCGCAGTGAGAAACTTCACATGCAGTGAAGAGGCGAAGAAAACCTTGACTAAACATGGTTTTAGTGTGAATACGCCTGGGGCGCTTTCCATTTGACAAAAAATTCTGGTTCGAATTTCTGTGGTCAAATGGAAAGGCTCAAACCCCCCAAATCACGTAAACGTCTCGTAATTGAAATAGGCTGGGGTGCTTACCATTTACCAAACGTGCTTTCCAAATTTATAATTAAGTCATATTACATATTTTTAGTGAATAACAAAACATAATGTTTTTTTGGAACTGTGGAGAAAGGCGCTATATAAATCTTTGTTGTTATTGCGAGCGAGCGTTAGCGAGCGAGCATACTAATCTTTTCAAGTCCTAACGCGCGCAGAGCATTCTGGATAGCTGCAAGATGATATCCGTGCAGCGTTGAGATTTTTCGTCTGGATGACTGGAACAATGGGATAATCGATATCCAATCGATATCAGCTGGGGGTTGCACCGCGGAAATACGTTTTTGTGACGTCACATCCCGTGGCCAGCGGCTAAACCCATTAGGCTTTTTCCGTTCTCAGATTGCACAGGAATGAACAGAAGGGAGACGAATGTGTAGCTCGAATATTCCGCCAATATAGAGGATTTTGTTTCTATTTACGGTTATCCTTCACTTCAAGGAGTTGCTTTAGCAGATAATTATGCTGAAGGGGAACATTTAATAAGTGAGTGGTTTGAATTCGTGGAGTTTTCGGGCGACCGACAGTTAGGCGTGGCATCGATCTGAAGACTTCGAAACAACTTTTTTCGCTTCCATATTTCTTCAAAACATGCAAGGCAACAGTTGTCCTGGCTTATTTATTGCTCTGTTGATTAGAGGATTGACTTGGCGACTTCACAATGTAATCAGTCGTAGAATGCGATCCAAGGTGAGTTTTTTTTTTCCTTGTCCTTTTGGAGAATAATTTTCGTCCCAGTTTACAGTTCCTATCTGCACAGAATAAAGTTTTGCTATTGTCTTTCGTAAAGAGACTTGTATTTAAAACCTATTTCAAGCTATAGTTCTGTAGTCTGGACATTATTTGAGTGTGTATGAGTCAGACATCATCATGCTTTGCCAGATGCCAGCCCATTTTTTACAGAAAAAAAATCCCCGATTACCGCATATTTTGATAATGACTTGTGCCAAGACCAGCCAAGTCTTAACATGGGTAGCCTGGCTTAACGCATGAATGAAATGTTTTATGTAGAAAAGTCATACAATGGATCCATTTTCGTTTCCTTTACAGAACAAGTGCCATTATTTACAAAAAGGGCTTTGCATTCATCAGTTGTCATGTTACAGACTCGAACCATTGAAGAACAGCCAAGGTTGCAAATTATTTCTGAGATAGCAAGGAATGCAAATAATGGAGAAGAATGTTGACAAGGGAGTGAATATTTTGCCAGTACAGAGGATTTTCTTTCTAACCATATATAGGGATACCTTGACATTAAGTAGTTCCTTTTAAAATTCTGGACATTGGGGTCTGGATCAGGGTCAAGATTTTCTAGATTTGCCAGATTTTCTAGAGGGTAAAGAGGCTATTTTCAATACAAAGGAACAAAACCATTTCTTATAATCAAAAGCTTGGTTCAATTCGAGGATGGGCAATTCCAGAAAATATATATGTATCCCCACCATGGGCAGCATTTGAAAATTTGAATGGGAGGGGGTTCTGCGTGCATGGGGAGGGGCTTGAAGCTGGAATCCAGTTTAACCTCTCTGTAGGGGGGAGGGTAAGCCATTTCTGGGGGGGGGGGGGGGTTTTACTAGTGCCACCCATGGTGGGAGTACATATATTTTCTGGAATTGCCCAATGCATGGAAGTGGTATCAAATAATAGCACAGTTTGTTGAGTCCAAAAGTGAAATCCAGGCATATTATCATTCAAAAGTGATATATTACCTCCACATTAATCCCACTCTTCCCTTGTGGGCCTGTGGAAATTCCACAGTTGCAAATGAATACCCAGTGGAAATTCCAGGGTAAAATGAAAGGCCCTGTGGAAAATCCAGGGTCAAAATTGCAGACTCTGTGGAAAATCCAGGATCAAAATCAACAGACCCAACAGACCCTGTGGAAATTCCAGGATCAAACACAGTGACCCCTGTGGAATTTCCAGGTTCCTCGATAGGGGGGGTACAATTTTTTTTGGGAACGGCCCATTTCACCGGTTCTCAATCACAATTATATACAAACAGAATAGCATAGGTTTTTATGATATGGTAAAAAATAGGGAACGTTTTTAGTTTGGTTTTATACAGACATGGTGCCTTTCCAGTTTGATTGTAAAGAAGGGGTAAGGGGTCAAGAGGCTGGGCCAAGCTTCCCCCACTGGTAATATTAATTCCATGGCAGCTATAAAACTGGATGTAATCAATTTCAGGTATGGCATCCTATCTAGAGGAATAAATCAATTCTGATCCATCTCCTGTAAAACAATAACAGAAAGATGAACCACTTACTGGAAATAATTTCTACTGAAGGCTGTGGGTTATGGCCGCAATGTCTCTTGTTGCAAAATTGATGATTTCCAGTTAGTGGGTAATATTTTTTGTCATCCTATCTATTATTACTGAGAAGATGAAACTCTTTTTAAATTATTCTATCCATATGTTGTGTTTGTACCCCCCTCAGCATTTCTTCTGCACCATTTCGATCCCTGCACTCCAGTTACACAGGTACGGAATCATCGTCTTTAGGTTTCTACTGCTTTGGAGAGAGAACAGAAGAGAGCATTCTGCAGAGTCCAATTGCAAAACCAGAAAATATCACTGCATCTTCTGGA
Organism: Scolanthus callimorphus; assembly: GCA_033964015.1. Classification (NCBI taxonomy): domain Eukaryota; kingdom Metazoa; phylum Cnidaria; class Anthozoa; order Actiniaria; family Edwardsiidae; genus Scolanthus; species Scolanthus callimorphus. Next base: position 11,878,548 of record CM066916.1, on the reverse strand, counting down.
ATTTTACTGACTAATTCAATACATTTTAAGTTGAAACTAGAAAGGGCCACATTTTGCTTATATTGCAAATCAAATTAATAGATTCTGACTTAATAGTGAAAATTAGGGTAGGTTTCCCCCACGAAAACACTTTGCATAATGCATACCTGCAACCCAACATCATTGAAAATCTTGAGACATTCACATGGCAGGCAAATGTAGAGAAATATGAACAAATCCTGAGAGTGACTGGCTTTGAGAAAGGGGGGGTCACATCTGTACAAATATATGGTGCCCCTTTCCATCTTTCCGATTTTTTCTTAAAGTTTACTGTATTTTTCTTCTAAAAAAAGGGGGTCAAAGGCCCCTAGTACCCCCCCCCCCCCCCATCCCTAGCTGTGCCTCTGGACACCCACCTAATGTGAGTGAGTTGACAGTAATTTCTAATGACCCTCCCATTCTCCTTGCAAACAAGTTCCATTACACAGGTGGGACAGTCATGAAAAATAGCAAACCAAGGAACTAGAAGTATATTTTACCAAACATTTGTATTAATTTTTGATATTTTGTAAAAAGAAAATATCTCCAGCTGTGTGCATCTTATATGAGCACTACTGACCACTTGCTGCATCTTCTGACTTCATCAACTGAATATGCATGCAAGCTTAATTTTTTCTTAGCATATCAAATCATAACAAAACTACATAATATAGTGAGAAATGAGACCCGTAGTTTCCTATGCTTTCAGTAAACTAATAATTTGAAGATTTTATTCAGCCATGATTCAAGGAGAACCAAGGTGTGTGAAGCTAGAGAATGAAATCTACATCCATTCTAGATGTTTGTTGATGACAGTTTTTTGTTGTTGTTCTTTATTGAGAACAGAATATAATTATAAAAAGGATACCATATTATAATTCCATAATAATACCATGTCTTTATCTTCGAGGTCTACAAAATATCTAGGATAACTGTAAGTTTTGTACACAAAAACAAAATTTGTGGCATGGATTGAACACCAGATTTGAATATCAGTGCAAGCTTTATTTTTTTCTGGCATGTCATATTTTGTGTGGACTATAAAAATTAACAACATATTAAAGAAATAAGTCTGAGTATTGCATACTTTTTCTGAGCTTTGGGTTTTTGTGAGCCTCAGCCAAAGCAAACAGACTCCAAAATGGAGGCAAGAGCATGCGAGAGACAGTTGCAGTGAGAGTAGTTTTCTACAAATCCTGGGGTTTTCCTCTTGTTATAAAACGTGATTGGTATTTCAAGGTGAATAAACAAAAACCTATGTGGTTATCACATTACTGTATCAAATATTTTACGTGAATTTTTGCACTTTTACGTCCTCCAAGCGACACCCAACGTCCTGCACACATCAAGTAAAATCGATCTTCTGCATTTAGCTCCAAATATGAATACCAGTGCAAGCTTTATTTTGTTTGGCAACTTATATTTTGTGTGGATTTTAAAAAAGAACAACATATTGAAAAATTAAATCTGAGTATTGCGTACTTTTTCTGAGCCTTGGGTTTTTGTGAGCCTCGACCAAAGCAGCGAGACAACCGGAGGTGACAAAACTAGAGAGAAGAACATGCGAGTCAATTTTTTTAAAAGCAGTTTTCTACAAATTTCTGAGCTATTCCTGTTGTCACAAAGCTAGATGATATTGGAAAAGGAATAAACAAAGACCCTATGTGATTATTACATTACCATATTAAATGATTTGGTCTGAATTTCTGCATTTTTTCGTCTTCCAAGACGATCAAGTTTTCTTTCCACGAGTGGCATTTCACAGCTAATTTTGGGGCGAAAAACCGCTGGCCGTGATTTGCGGACCGGGCGCGCAAAAACGTATTTCCGCGGTGATCCTCAGCAGGGGGTCACATTTTCAAGATGGCGGCTGCGGCGGCTACGCGATGGTAAACTCTGGTTCTTCGACTTAAAAACTGTTCTCTCAAGCCCCGAGAGCGGACTTTTGTTTCTAGGTAGGTTCTTCGTTTCTTTCACTTGCAATTTTAAACTCCCGTTATTATATTTTATACCACTTGACCTTTTGTCCCGGAGTTTTGCTGTGGTTCAACGATAGATTCCACGGCAACCAAAGCACATTTCGCTTTCTCTCCATAGGCATAGGACTGACCTTCCCTTTTCATAATGAATGCCAAGCAAGACAAGCATATTATGCAGGAAGGTTGTGATTACAATAGATGGTATACAAGCAGCGACAAGCAGACAACAGTTATCGAACCTTATAGCTGATTCCTAATACAATCATTGAAACAGAATTCATACTGGATTGTTTCAAATTAATATAACAACACGATCAACCTCTAAACATCCTAAGGCTTTAAATAATTTTGAGATCTGTGGAAACTCCATACAATGGTTGTGACAATTGTACTAAACAGTCTATTGCATTTGCACTCCACTTGACTGTATGTATGAGATAAACACCATGCGGAACATGTCACTACTACAATGGAATTACAATCATGACAAATGGTACTACTATTGCAAATGCCAGGGGCAAATTGCTTGGTTGTTTGGCAGTTTCAAGAAAGTTTACGCAAGACTTCAGGTATTTTTTCTGTTAAAGTTAACCTATAGTTCTGTTCACCTTGAATTCTGAAATAAATTTGATCGGGTTGTATTATGAGTCAAACTGGTTTGTTCTTTCTTTGGTCTGCATTTGTTCATCTCATTATTATTAATAGGGAGTATGTTTTTACAACCATTTCACGAAGATTTGCTTACTTTAGGCCTGGTTTCCATAAAGTCTTATCTGTCATATCAGTCGACAGTGAAACAATGGACATTGGAATTATTCTTTTGTTTCACGGTTGACTGATACGACAGATAAGACTATATGGAAACTAGGCCTCAGAGGAACAAGACAATTCCCATGGGTACTTGAAATAAATGGATTTTAGAAATAAACTTGATTGATTGAGAGATGTTTTTTATGTGTGCTAAGTTTTGAGTTTTTCCTTTTCTTTCTGTAGACTCATCCAAAGAATATAATTCCAGCAATGTTATAACTAAAAAAATAAGATAGAGTTAAAACTAGCTAGCCAAAGAAACTGCTAAGTGATTGCAATTGTAAGCACATTATTTGTGAATAATATAACAAGAAAATCTGAGGGATAAATCGAATAATATTACTGGTAGGATCTGTATTAATCTAAGGCATAAGAAAATTAAATTAAAAGCTATTTCTGAAATTAAGAAAATTTTCTTTATCAGTTTTTTTCTGTATTTTTGTAATTTGTTGCATCTCCATTTTTGGTCTGAATTTCTGGCAAATTACTGTTGTTTTTTAGCACACCAAGTGAATGTTTATTTCCTATTCAGTCACCTCATTAAGCTGCATTACATAGACAATATTATGCCATTTGGAGATCTTTGAGTGATAAAATTTATAAATTTTGAGCAAAAGATGATCATATTTTTAGCTACCAGTGGTCATATATGGACATCATGACAAATCGGTATTAAACAAGATGACAAAAGAAATCATTTGCCTTGGATATTGCTCTTCTGATGATTTCTACAGAGGAGGCACATTCTCTATTGCCGCGAGCACTTCACTTTCTGTTAGAAACTTCTAGTTATTATTATTATTATTTACCACAAATTTTCGATACCGGTTGGAAATCAAATGGAAAGCGTCTTTTCGGGGAAATAACCGGGAATGATGTCAAATGGAAAGCGATTTCCTTTCCTGCTAAGAGAGGCCTCTTTTCTCTGCATTTCGCTGGCTGATGCGCAGAGAAAAGAGGCCTCTGCTAGCAGGGGGGTACTCGGATATAAAAATGACGGGGGGGTCCGACGTATTTTTTTGGGTATGAAATTTGTAGTAAAAGTATTTTTTTGGGTTGAAAATTCTACCAGGAATTTTTTTTAGTGTTGAAAAATCCGCGGGTATTTTTTTGGGTTGAAACCTCTGACAGGCTAGTTGATCATCAAGATACTGCCATAAGGTAAAACATATAATGGGACAGGCATCATGTGTTGTGCTGGTGTTAAATAGCCTTTTTAGGCTAACAAAGTTGGGTATTTTTTTGGGTATCAAATTTTGGGAGCAGGTATTTTTTTGGGTATAAAATTTATGACTCAGGTATTTTTTGGGTATGAAATTTGGAACTCCGTCGGACCCCCCCGTCATTTTTATATCCGAGTACCCCCCTGGGCAGGGAAGCGATTTCCCGAAAGTTTCGAAAATTCCAGGTTCTGGGATAAGCTCAAAAGGTTGCCGTCACAAATTTCCGAAATCTCTTCCCGGGTTTGGCGCTTTCCATTTGACTTTTAGCCGATCCGGGATTTTTTGTCAAATGGAAAGCGCCCCTGGTTTTCTGTTGACTGTACTAGGCGAAACAGAGCAAGGACCTGATTCCTGTAGATGGTTTGAATGTGGAACAGAAAAAGCCAAATCAACCACGTTTTGAAAATTCTCAACCCGAAGCAACGGTTTTAGGCTAGCTATAACAAAAGTATATGTATACAGATTTTTCTGCCCCCTCCCCCTCTAGACGTTAAAAATCAATGCCTGGAGCCCGGGGGGAGGTAGATGGTTTGAATGTGGAACAGAAAAAGCCAAATCAACCACGTTTTGAAAATTCTCAACCCGAAGCAACGGTTTTAGGCTAGCTATAACAAAAGTATATGTATACAGATTTTTCTGCCCCCTCCCCCCTCTAGACGTTAAAAATCAATGCCTGGAGCCCGGGGGAGGTGGGAGGGGGGGGGGGACTCCCATTTTGCCGGGGATGATCGTCGTATCTGTTAGGTGTTAAAATCACGGGGTTTGGTCTCTTTTAAGGGTGATCTCGATCTTTAGTACAATTGTAGGGAGATAGGTATCTTTTATGGACGAAACTGTGTCCAAATTGTTTTTTCCCATGATGGTGCTTCTAAATTTTGCCAAAAACTGTCGTTTTGCCGACGTTGCAAAACTTCCTTATTAGGAAATTCCCCTTACCTTATTTGGAAGGTCTGTAAGTACTTTTCCTCGTATCTTAGCGAAAAAAGCAGGGAAATTTACCAAAACTTGCAGATACTCGAGAAAATCGATCTCTTTGGTCGCATTTTTTGCTCCCCGAGGGGCCTGAGACACGTTTTGAACACCACAGGCAACCCGCGCGGATTTGCCATAAAAACGACAGCACTTTCTTATGTGTAAGAAAGAGAGATTACTCGATGAGAAGACGACAAATTAGAAACAAACACGGAAATGTCTTGATGGGTATCTTTTACCTGTCTCCTTCGCGCCTACTTTGCACATCAGGCCTCATCTTTTAGCTGTTTAGGGTTTCTTTAGAGTAAGAAATTATTTGAGTCATGCCATGGCCCGCCATTGTTCGGTTTTGGTGAAACTGAAAATTTACGACGATCATCCTCGACCAAACAATATGGGAGTCCCCCTCCTGGAGACTACGCCACTTTATAGGGTCTTGAAATAGGCGTGATTGGAATAATTCAATCTCTCGACTTCAAGTGTATAACACTCACCCATATCCCTAGTAGGATGTCTGTAGCATTCACATGGACACGACGTGTTCCATACCCCGCCCCTATTGTCTAAAAAGATTTGGAATAAATAACAATATGTTGAATAAATAAAAAAATAACATGTTGAATAAATTAGAAATAATAAGTACGCCCCTTTCTAAGTGCGTGACACAGCTTGAGTGTTGTGTGACTTTCCCAGAAAAGTAGGGCTAGTTGCGAGTTGCGTGACGACAAGGCGAGCGAAATCAGAACGTGTTTGTCAGGTTTGTCGCCTTTTTAACATTGAGATTTATGTTATCCACGCTCGAAATAACAAAGAGGAATCATATGTAGGAGGATACAACTATTACGATTTTCCTCCGTTGACTCAAAAGGATTCTGGCCTTCTATAGTTTGGATGCTTCCCTGTTCAATAACGCTCGCCAGCGCAGGGCCGCGATTTTGCATGCAAGCGACACATAGTTATCTGCTTAAATTCACTCTGAATATATTCCATTGTTGTAAAGCCAGACAGGAAATACATGTGAAAACACGACTTACCACGCTAGTTTTGCCCGGGGTGAACTTATGATGAAGATATCGGATAAGCAGACAGGACTTTCCGCCATGTTGCTTACCCAACAGTACTATCTTCACTTCGTTGCCAGACGTTGCGTTCATTCTTTCAGTTTCGACATGACAACCAAAGAGTACAGTTTGCCAAAGGATTTATAGTCATGGGAGCTTATCGTGATTCAAAGTTTCAGATCTGTAACCAATACTACGCACGGGAGAATTTATTTCGCCACACCGCACCGGAAGTCACACGTGATTGGGTGATGACAATACAAATAAGAAAGCAAATATTGTCACGCAACAACCAATGAGATTATATTTCAGCTAATTTGGCTATTGTTCAGCCTCTCTTCCCCAGGCTACTGTTTTCTCTCAGGCAACCCGCTTTGCACTGCAAAGCGTATTACAGGCCGAATAAGGCTACAGTAGCTATCCCGTGGCCAATCTCACTCGTCGAATTTTCGTTGATCTTTCTCTGCCTAAAACTCCTTAGGGGCCGACCATTTAACTTTTGAGGGGGGGGGGGGGCTTTTTTGAATAAAAATTTCTTGCACTATGTTTCCTGCACAGCAAAAAGGGGACTAAAACCCTTCTTTTTTATGGAAAAAAATTCTCACCGCTTAACGGAGTAGAAAAAAAAAATATTGCACCGATAAAAAAGCCCCCCCCCCCAAAAAAAAAAGTTAAATGGTCGGCCCCTTATTTGGGATATGGGGATATTGTCAGTAAGTACACATACCACGAATGGAATTCTATGAGGTTCCTATAGCGCTATGTGTTGTGTTTTCACGTCAAGTCACTATCTTGTGTTGAACACAGGATCAGGAGAATATCTTCTAAGTGCGTCTCGTTTGAAAGAGAGCAAGTTGCCGTTTAATAAACCCTGGGGGAGTGAATGAATTTTAATTAAGAAAAATATAGAATATTATTTTTTATTATATAAACACCAATGAAATACCAGGTGATCTCCCGCGCGAAAACTTGATATCTTCACACGTGAAAATATCATGTTATTTTCACATGTGAAAATATCACACTTGCCTTTGCTGAATGCTCGATTTTTAAGCTTAACTAATAAAATAAAATTTGAATTTGGTATTTCATTGATGTTTATATAATAAACAGAACATTACATGACCGCTTGGAGATACGAATTTTATCTTCTCCTGTTAAAAATTTATCAAAATTTTTATAAATTTTCAAATAAATTTTCAAGATAAAATTCGTATCTCCGCGCGGCCATGTAATATCCTCTATATATTCATTTCATGTTCGTTATTCAAATGTGAATAATTTGCAGTTTGGAGGAGTAACATACAGTGACATTTTGATGAAGAGGGACCCACACCCGCGAAATACCTTCACTTTATTCTGATAGCCCAGCAACTTTAAACAGTGCACATTAGCCGTTTTCACACTAGAGACGTCTGGACGGACAAATCGTCTCAAGACGAACAAATCGTATGATGTGAAAACGGGACGAACAAATCGTCTAAATCTGTTCGTCTGTTTGGCCGTCTAGGAAGACGATTTTTCATAGGACCTAGACGTACAAAAGACGAACAAATCGTCTCGTCCAGACGATTTCTTCGTCGTATAGTGTGAAAACGGCCAATGATCGCACACGCCTTCAGTCCTCAAAGAGAGTATCTTGGTGAAGCTTATCCTGGCTTTGTAGGATGCCGAAAGTTTGAGAAGTCGAGACATTCCTCTGAAACAGTAAACATTGATCGCACAAGCCTTCAGTCCTCGAAGCTTATCCCGGCTCTGTAAGGATGCCGAAAGTTTGAAGCCAATATCAAAACACCCGCGAAATTCCTTCACTTTATTCTGATAGCCCAGCAAATTTAAACAATACACATTGATCACACAAGCCTCCAGTCATCAAAGAGAGTGTATTGGAAGCCTATCCCGCGGGCTATCCCGGCTCTGCAGGATGCCGAAAGTTTGAAGCCAAGGATCAAAACACCCGCAACTTTAAACAGTTCTCTTTGAAAATAAGAATTGGCGAGAGCTGAAGTGATTTTCACGATCTTGGCTTATTTGTTTTGGATGGTGATCATGCACCTATTAAGATTTTGCATCTCTTGCTACAGGCTTGCGGTCTCATTATAAGTGTTGGTTCTCATCAGGAATCAATGAAATGAATCACTAATCTTGAATCTATATTAATCTAACCAATGGCGAGTTTTCGTGCAATATCGAGCAAAGCAAGCAGACTTATCATTCCAACGACACGAGCTCACCAAGAAGAAGCCAGAACAGTAGCAGGACCATCTTACACTACAGTTAATTCTGTTTCTACAATGCTGAATAGGGTGTTTTTGCTTTGCGCACTCTGTACCCTCGCCAATTCCCAAACATGGGTTTCAATTCCGGAAACTCCATTCCTTGGAGAGCTCCCCGCGATGGCGACTAACGGACAACCAGTCCACTTTGATTTACCCGCGTCCGTCCCTGCAGGTGCTAAAGAAGTTCTTGTCTACGCTTTCGTGATAACCCACAAACAGACTTCCTTCCAACCTCGATTTTACACCATTTACACTCAGGACGGGAACAGTGGGGCGAAGTACTTAAAGGGTTTGACTTTTGCAGTGTCCCCCAGTGCAGTGGTGGCTAACTCTGAGAATATGTGGTTTCCTGTTACTAACGACAGAAAGGTGTACGTGGAGCTCACTTTTGTTGACAACGGCAAAAAGAATAATGGAAAGAAGAAGGGCAAACAGATTGCGCAATTATTTGTGACTGGATATAGAGAGTGAGGAACAAAAAAAAATTCTAACGCGCGGTTTTCGAGACATTTAGACATTTCAACCCTTATAAAACAACGTAGATCGGGGCATTTGTACAAATGTCTGAAAAGACTCGGCATTGAAAGATTGTTATTCCTAAGTTAGCTCATAATCAATTGCTTTGAATCCTGACCGCGGTGAAGCTCCTTACTTATTCGCGTTTCCCGATTCGACTGCTTGCTGATTCGGCCATTTACCGATTCAGTTCGGGGGGATACTTAAAAGGAAATATTTCAAAATAACTCTCAAACACATTTTATTTCCATGACAGAACCGTAGGTCCAATTTTCAGGATTCGTGAACCGTTTCAAGAACAAATTTCCCATGCAGAATTGAACAACGCAGCAATGTGTCGTGCGACCATAAGCGCGATGCTCTAGGCACACAGATCACATTTTGCAATACTTCTCACAAGTCTTTTTCTTTGTATAAAGTAGTAGTATATTGTGTAATAAAACCATTAATCGAAAATGTCTTTTTTGTATAACTGTTTTGAAAACAATATTTTTTGAAAATTGGACTACAGTTATGTATGGAAATAAAATGTGTTTGAGAGTTATTGCATTGATAGTTTGACTGAAATACTTTTTTCATAATTACCCCCCGGAACTGAATCGGTAAATGGCCGACTCAGGCATGTTAAGGCCTGACTTGAAAGGAGGTGGGGCTTATACGCGGATTCTTAAGGCAAAAAGCTGTTTTTGCAAATAACTACATTAGCAAAATAGCTACCGAAATGGAACTTGGTATGAGTAACACGTCCCCGGACCTTAACTGTTCCATGCATTTAGTTGCTATGGAGACACAATTTTATAGTATCTGTAAGTACCGTTTAAAATTTACTTTCAATCAAAACGGGGAAAACTTACTGCCAATTTTCCTACTTTTTGACCCTAAATTCGTAATCTTCATGGACTTCTGCATTTCATAGCGTTTTTTAATCGTGTCCAGGGTCACGTGATCGTGAGAAATGTTGCCCTAGCAACCAAGTTTCTCTCCTATCTCCACTAATTTTCAAGGTGGTCAGCCTTAAAAGACGCTCTATTGAAGGAATCAATGCAGTAAAGGAAAATTCCATCGTATTTTCAGAATAGGATGAGGTTTTCTGTTCCCCATTTTAAGTTTTGTCCCCAAAATGGATAAATATGGTACACGCCACTTTCATTTGGTTGTCATGGAAACATCAACTGTCAAAATTTTGCTGGTACTAGAATTAACACTGATGCAAAGTTTCATTGCTGTAGCTATTTTCGTATTAGAGATATTGGCAAAATTCTTTTCTGCCCGCGTATAAGCCCCAAGTCAGGCCTTAACACACCTGAGGAATCAGTAAGCAGTCGAATCGGGAAACGCGAATAAGTAAGGAGCTTCACCGCGGTTGAATCCTGCCAGATAATGATTTTATAAAGATGAATCTCAAAGTTTTCAAGGTAGTTCTATAAACAGACTATAGTGGGTTAAGCGGGTTACTTTTAAAATGTTGTAAATCATAGAAATGAAATAAAATGTTGTTGTTGTACTCTTTGATTCATAGCTTTGCATTTCCGCTTGTATAGATTGTTACTGGGAATAGATTGAAGAAAGGACAGAACAGACGGATTTTGCCAACGTTTCAAGCCTTTACTTCAGCTCTTCTTCAGGGCTTCTTCAGATTGTAACTGTAACACATTCGTACTACGTTTGATCGAAAAATTAATGAAGTTTTAGCAAGTTCTCGTTAATAGCAAAAACCAACGTATTCAAAATGATGGTTAAAGGAATTAAGGATGGTAAAGGAAGTTCTGGTTTCAGTACTGACAAGCATTCTTTAAATTCTTAGACTACAAGTATTCTGAAGTATGATAGACTACAAATATTATTAAAACCTGACCCCATCAGAGGCCCAAAAGTAAAATACAGATAATATTTATTCAGCCATGCCACTATCTCGGTTTGGTTGGTTGGCTAAGAGTACGCAGTTATCTTTTTTGGCATCGTATACACTACGGGTTCAACGGTCGATCCAAATACAAGGCCAAAATTTTTGACCCCCGTAACATGCGAGCCCCCCAAAATATGACCCCCCTTACCAAACTGCAATCATTTTTATGATCATTTATATAATATAGCTACGATATAACGCGCCGCGAAGCGTAACAGGCCGAATAAGGCTACAAGCCATCCCGTGGGCCAATCTCGCTCGTCCAATTTTCGTTGATCTTTCTCTGCCAAAAACTCCTTATTAGGGATATGGGGATATTGTCAGTAACTCGAAAGTACTCATGTTTTGTGTTGCTTTTTCACTTCACTATTATCTCGCGTTTTCTATAATCACCAGAAGTCCGACTATGACACGAGCTTTCTTGAGAGCAACCATTACACTAGAATCGTATGATCTCTTTTTATGTCGAATTTGAGGAAAATATATCATACCATATCACGCATATCAAAGCTTCAGTCGGTTAGGATTCTGCCGAAAATAGACTCAAAAAGTCGATATCACACGAGTCTCGATCTACGCTTTTTTCGTGCTATTTTATATATAGCGCTATAGGAATAATCCCATAGAATTCCATTCGCGGTATGTGAATACCCCTGTGATTACCGACTAAACATTATTTCTTGCAAACACATGTGCGAAATTCAATCGAGTAGATTCAGCCTAGTTCCTGGCGTTCTGGGTGGGCTTCCTGTGGTAGAAGCGCGACGTCACAGGAGCGTGACGTCACAGGACAAGTCCTCGAGCCCGCGCACATTCATTCAGCGGTTTACCTTCTCACTGCAGACGAGGAAAGCCTGGGACCAGGCTGGAGTAGATTTACGTCCAAAATAAAAGAGTAACGAATTAAAAAGAAACCAAAATCAAAAGGCTCTACGAGACAGCTTGTTCGTCTTCATTTACGTCATATCAAGAGTTTCATTAGCAAGAGTCTCTGGGGTAGACCATTTGATCTTTAGGGGGAGGGGGTTGGAAGATTTTCTCTCGTATAGGTTCGTCAATCAGCGCGGTAAGATTCTAAAAAGTGTCTAATTTTAGAAACACCTTTTCCCAGCACAGCACAGCAGAGTACAGCAAATTAAAGCAAAAACAGGAAAACATAGCAAAACAAGAAACACTGCGTTTTACTTTTGTGGTAAACACTTCAATGACGCCTCATACAGATACCATGAGTGTAGCCAGGGGGGGAGGTCCTGGGCTGTCTGTGGCCCCCCTTATTAGAAGAAAAATACAGTACACATTAAGAAAAAATCGAAAGCTGGAAAGGGGCACCATACATTTGTACAGATGTGACTCCCCCCACCCCTCACAAATCCTGGCTACGCTTCTGATATACACTTGTACACTTTCACCTTTTATAATCATCTACGATTAGGCCAAGTAAAAAAAATACATGTTTATCGTCCCCGCCCGCATCGTTTTTTGGAGCCGATTCCTTTTTTCATTTATTTTTTATTTTCACAAATGTGTCTCCAAAACGAAGTCAAACGTCACAATCGGTTAGAAAGTGCTTTGAAATGTGGCTTTAATGAGCATAGAAATACTTTATATGAACATAGATTGCCCTTAAGAATAGTTTATGAAACAGTCGTAGTCATTTTGTACACAGAATATGGCATAAACCAATAAAACAAGGCAAGCAAAAAGAATTAATAAATAAAAATAAAAAGGGCCGCATGGACACTTTTTTGGAAAGCTCCGGACGATAAACATGTTTATTTTTTTACTTGGCTATCTACCACAAACATTGATGCTCGTGGCACCAAAACAACCGGTATTCTCGCACTCTTACATGTTGTGATGATCTGAGATGCGCAAGGGATACCACGAATGATATGAATATACTGAAATTCATTTCAGAAGAAATTAAAAATATTTAGGAAACTAAATAAAGGAGAGGACGTCTGATTCTTCTTAACACAAACATTCAGGCTAGTTGCAGTGTAGTTACACTTGGCCGCACTCTTATAGCAGACGGTCTGTGCCAGTATTCATTCGTATTCATTCGTTAACACACGATCGACTTCCAGCATTAACTCCGCACAACTTTCATCAAATTAATGACATGGACCGGCGGTTTTCAGCCCAACCCCTCGTCCCAAGTATCTAAATAGCTAAATATATTTTGGGACCACTCTTATTTGTCTATTAATTTGATTGGTGTCATTATCTTAAAGGGCAGCACTCTGTTTTCTTGGGCTGTTGATCTTGCAACTGAAGTGACTGGACTCCACCTGGGAAACAAAATATGGTGGTACAGCTTGTTTCATTTAAGGTTGTCGGCAAGTTAGTATGTTTCGGGTAGTAAATGTGACCGAATGGCAGTATAAAGTCAAAGTAAAGCAACCCTATTTTACGTGGATAACTCGTAACAGTAATTCAACTGACAAACCTGAAGTCCACGATGCACAGTTTTACGCCCCTTTCTCTTATCAGAGCTCCAGGTGAAAGGAATTCAAAGCTATAAGGAAGCTACTCGGAACAGACAAAAGTCGATACTTGGTTGGTCCGGGGTTCGAACTGGGGAACGTACGCACAGTGTGCCGTGCACTTACACACTGCACCACGGAGCCACCGAGTATGTGTACATGTGTCGCTAATAGCCGAGGCGTGGGGAAGGGCGGAGTTTTCAGATATCACATGACAGAGGCGAAGAAGTACTATTTACGAATCTGTTTTTCATTCGCCATCTGCTTCAAACCTTGTTTGTGGACAGGCATAAGCAGGAAAGACTGCTTAAAATTCCACATACGTGGGCCAAAGACGTTTGTGAAACCTCATTTGAATGTAATTTTAATAAGTAATCTGAAGCGAATGTTTGATCGCTTTGTTCTAGAAAAGACGACATTCATTTGGTTCAGCATTGCTCGAGGATCCAGCCGTTCCGAGCATGTTGGATTGACGTTTGACTGCGCGCAACTCTACGCACCACAGGAACACCACAGGCCAACTGCACTGCCCTGCGCGCGTTCCCAAAGGTCACCCGTGGCAAGGTACAAACGGGTCCTGTGTGCGCGCATGTCTAACGTACAGACGAACTTACAAATCGTCTCGCATTCAAGAGCATTTGCTTGTGATTTCAGGATTTTTCCAGAAACACGGGCTTCTAAAGATAGCGTCGACAGCTATCCTGAATTCTTTTCGCTATCTTCCCAGTAGAAAAAGAGGAATTTGGGTTTAGAAACAGCTCAGAGCACAGCTCTGGAAACAGCTCATGATTTTTCATTCGTTTTTGTATTGGCGACGCATGCGCAGAAAATGCAGGGCTCTGGGAACTAGATTGGGAGCACTCGGGGTCCAATTAAGGCCAATAGGCCATGTTCGAATTACGCTCCAATGCCTTCAACCAATAACCTCAAGTCGAGGCTCTCTTCGAAAATTACCGTGCATGTATTAGGACTAGGAGAGCCTTGATTTGAAGCTTTTATCTAGTAAGCATTAGAGTGTACGCGGGCTATTAAAGCCCATTAAAGCAAAAAAAGTTAATACCTGCATTTTGCGCGAAATCTTCATCTTTAGCATAATCTTGTGCAATTTCATAAAATACTTCCTCTGAAAAAAAGGAAAGTCCCAGGTCAGATACACATTTTAGAAATGAATCTTTTCAGATAACTTGTATACTTACCAACATTGTGGCCTGTTTTACTCGACGTTTCATATACCTTGCCATTTATTTCTAGACGCAAGAAAACAGACAGATGTTGTCAATATCCAGATCAGAGACAATGATAGAAAGAGCAACTACAATGGGTCTGAGCAGAGCATGTTTGTTTTATATATGAGGTAGAATAAATTACAAATGAAAGAGTGGTGCTCAGGGGCCTTAAAAAGTTTACCAGTGAATTTCATGTTCAAATTGGGTATTTGATCTGTTATCTACAGGAGCGTAGCCAAGGGGTTAAGCCCAGGAGGCCTGCCCACCTCCCCTTCTAGCAACCAAAACTACAGTAAAAGTATGGGACATTATCTAAAATACAGGAGAAAGTGTCTTACATATCTTTTTAAGGTTGGAGATCATCAACATTATTGAGGAATGAGATACAGTAGTGACTCCAGCCCCCCATTAATGTGAAACAGCCAGCAATGTCTAGCAGATGATATTAAGTGAGAAATACTGGAAGTTATTTAAGTATTTATTTTAGAAATCATGAATATCATATTAGGAGTAGGGGGCAGTCCCCTTCCTTCCATCGCCCCCCCCTTCTGCTTCTGCTGCCGCCTGTACTCACCATCAGCATAATCTGTAGTCATGTGGTAGTCAACTTTTCTGAATTTCTTGTCTTGCTGAACAATGTCAAGCTTGGTGCCACACAAATATAACTTACAATTCTGCAAATCAGTAATTACAAAATTAAAGGACCCTCTAATCCATCAGAAATTTTGAAATGAATGCAGTATTTGTACAGTGAATGGGAACTGTTCAGTACCAGGGAAAATCAGGGACCAGCATACAATTTTAATCTATAGTCACAAGCAATTTTTTTTTAGATTTTTATATTTCAAAGGCAGGCTGCAGGCAACATGATAAAAATACTTTCTATTCTATGTTAATGTAGATAAGGCAGCCATTTCCTATGAAGCCTAATCCCAAAAGGAGAAAGATTGCCCAGCTATATGAGCCATTGCAGTGATCAGGTTCCCTGCAGTAATCAGGCAAAATTATGTCTTACAGTTTCATATGTCTTCAGCTCATTAACCCAATATCTTGCCCTTTCAAAGCTTGTCTTATCTGTAAGGTCTAGAAAAGGGAAAAAACAATGTAAGGAACAAATCAATGAATCTCCTTCAGAGCTGGAAACTACTGCCAGTCGCCAGACATTGTCCGATCAAAATCAGCAAATGTTCGAACCAAATTGTGACTGTTAGGATAAAATATGGAGGACATGGAAACACCCAAATTAATTTGAGCTTGGTGATACCTTGTTTCTGCATAAGACTCATGTTGTACTGTTGCCAGTCAAAATGTCCAGTCAGACTAAGATTTGACCAGTCAATTTGGGACAGACGATGTCCAATGACCCAGGGGTGTAGCCAGGATTTGAGAAAGGGGGGGGGGGGGGGATCACATCTGTACAAATGTATGTGCCCTTTTCCAGCTTACCAATTTGTTTCTTAATGTTTGCTGTATTTTCTTCTAAAGGGTGGGGAGGGGGGCGGGGGTTACAGGCACCCCAGGACCCCCCTAGCTACACCCCTGTGACCAGCTCTTGATTTTAGCCTTGATCTACTACATAGGATTCTGATCAGGATCCTTTAGAATGATTTTCATGTGGGGGCAACTGTTGTTCCCATAAAAGTTAAGGACATTCAATCTTATTTGTATGTTTTCACAAAAGCAACCTTCAGAGCTTAGGGAGGGGGGAATGATGTGTCTGATGCCTTACCATAACAGACAACAGCTGCCTTGGCACCACGGTAATAGATTCTACTCATTGCCTCATAACGCTCTGAGCCTGCAGTATCCTATTAAACAATCACAACAAAGAAATAAGCATCATGTCATGCTGCCGAAACCAGTGGCCATGATTCAAAAAGGGCTAGAACCTCAAGCATTATCAGATACCCAAAGTATTGTTCTGCAATGCCATGACTGTCATGCAACACAGGCGTAGTAAACAGACAAAAGGTGAAAGGGGCTTCTATGCTAGGCCCTGTTCTGTTGCTCGCAGACTCGAAGAATGTTCACAATGGCACTTCTATGCAAACAGCAGTGAAGTATGTCTAAATGTGCCAAGAAAATGACGAACTTCAAACACTCACAAAGTGGCTCCAAAGTATTTTGGCATCATACGAAAATCTATACCATGGCCTCGTTGCACAATGGTCAACAGGCATTCTTTAAACAGCTTCAAGTCATGCATAATGAAACCACAGTACATGATGGATATTAAGTTAAGATTATTACTCAGACACTCACTAATTGATTAACATCTTTAAAGGTCTACTGCTGCTATAATTCAGTTGTTGTGGAGAGTATAGGAAGGCAGTAGGACCATGGCAGGGACGACCATGGAGGGCAGTCAGCATCCTCCCGCCTCCCCCTTCCCAATTCCCCCTTCCCAATATTCAACTGAAATTCAATGATAGAACTCCCACTCAATAGTGTTGCTACAGCACTGAGTTGATTCTACCCATTTGCTCCCAAGGATGGGTTTAGCTAATGAGCCATGTGATAACATTTTTATTCAAGGGGTGCAGTACCACATGGTGCAAATAATAATGCTGGTTTCAGGAAGGTATAACTACCTCCCTCTTCAGTGCCTAGTACTGCTTACCCATATTCCAAGAGTAACGCATTTATTCCCAACCGTAACTTTGTTGGCTCCAAAGGCGGCTCCTATGGTCTAAAGGGGGAAACAAGCAAAATAAAAGCTTAGTGTTGGGAAGTCTTGGCACTGACTAACAAGCCCTTGAAACCGATTGTCGATTCACAAGTGTTGCACAGCGGCTATATAAATTGTTTGATTAGCTTAGACAGTTCGGAAGTATTTTGCAATATGATCTATGGTCCTAACCCCGGTCTTAAACTACAGTGTATCGATATTCAGGAACTTTCACCACAGTGGAAAAGAGCGGGTGCTATCCAGGATATTAATAATGGAATCTTCTCAGAAAGTAAGCGGGTTTGGGAGTGGAAGAACTCACGTTTTGATACGGAACTCCTTCGTTAAACCTGTGATGCAGATATCTCTCTACAAGACTTGTCTTGCCACTGTACTCCTTCCCCAAAAGCACAACCTTCGCGTCAACTTTAGATCCCATCACAGACTAGCACATCGTTATCATATACTACAACACTGCTCTGGATCTACCAGAGCACATAGAGGAGAGAAGTAAAGGTTTCTTAGAATTACAACGGGAAATTTCGTTCTGGTTTGTGATCAAACGTTCCAATCATCATACCTATTTTTGTTTCGTGAGACTGGTAACTAGTTTTGGTGGAGCTGATTTGGATTGGGCTCCCTGTGGTGGAATGTATGGTGACGTCACTATGTTTGGTTTTACTTTCACAACAACATGGCGGAGTGTTTAGATGAATGAAGGCAACCCCGATATTTACCTCAAGAATTCACTGATGTAGCGCTATAAATAAGCCCCACTGGGCTTGAAAAATAGCCAAAACCACTTCAGTGATACATGAACTATCGCTGGATGATAATTTCAGGGAGAAGCAGCCACTGGAAGGACAGTTGTCTGAGTGTTTTCGTCGACAGAGAAGCGAAACTGAACGGATTTGGAACAAAGCGACCGAGAACGACCCCGCAACGGGTTATACGAGAAACGCTACGGCGAAGGACAGAGTTATCTAGAGGACCTTCAAAACATTTTAAAGATTTATAAAGCTACATAGAATTTAATCTAATCGTCATTGGTTTTGCTAATTTTTGAAAATGCCAAAGAACGAGCAAAACTTGAAGTGGCCGTGTGCATATTGCACTTATGAGAATTGGCTGTCAGCCATCAAATGCACTTTATGTTCGGCTCCCAGGCCAGCCGAAGTGATTTGTCCTCAATCACACAGGGCTCCTGGCGTCTCAGAAGACATCTACCATTCTGCTGATAACGAAAGAATCATCTCTTCGAACGCGCATAACGCTCGTTCTGCCGACAGACACAACCACAAGAAGAAACACAGCGAGCAGGAAATCCCAAAATGGCGGTGCGCAGCGTGCACTTTTGAAAACTGGCCGAAGACTACGCGTTGTGCTATGTGCCAAAACAATGCGTCGAAAACTAGAAACAGTCTGCAACCTGAAGCGTCTAATGGGAAGGAAGCTAAAGCGCTGTCCCCAAAGTCAAGTCGTTCAAATTCTAAAGTAGATCTGAAAACATTAAACAATGACAAGAACAAAGCACAACTTAGAAACCTTTTAAAATGGCAGTGCCCTAAATGTACATATGAGAACTGGCCCAAGACATCCAAGTGTGTTATATGTAGCACTACTAAACCTAGTGGGAAATTACATGCCGAGGATCCCAAGGGGAAGAACTCCAATCTAGTAAGCCAGAAGCCATCAGGGTCACGTCGACGGTCACCTACATCATCCCTCACTGACATGTCAACAATACAATCAGCCAATCAAGAGGCAAAGAACATCATTTACGACATTCCTGCATCAGATGATGTTAATGATAACGAGGAGGTGATGCAGATACGAAACAGACTAAGAGATAGAGACTGGACGTGGCTTAGCGCCTGTATTGGCATTTCAGAAGGGGATGCCTCCTCGGTAGAAACATATCTAAATTGTGGTGGTGATCGCACAAGGCAGTTGACAAGGGAGGACTGCATGGTCCTCAACAGGCCAGGCATTTTTGAAGTTGGTTACACACTGGTTCATTTAGCCATTCGGTTCAAAAGGGATGACTTGTTAGCATATTTACTTGCAGCAGATGTTAGCAATCACAGGCTAAGGTCTGTCCCATGTTTAGTCAGCCCCGATTTAGCAGCTGATATTCGCAAAGAGATTGCTCACACCATGCGCCAAAAGAAAGGAGACTGGCCTTGTTATTTCTTCACCAATCAAGTCACATTTCTTTTACCTGCAGGTATATTGTTTACCAGAGTATACATGTATGAGTTGTTATATAGAATTTTAAATTTGCATGGTCATATACCTATTGTTTATGATACCCCATAAAATAATGTTCCTTATATGATCACAGGGGGGGGGGGGGGGACTTCCCCTAAAAATATAAAGTGATACCTTTCGCATAAAGTCACTTAAGTACTATCTTTTAGGGTTGTTGGATATCCAAAAGTCATCTGGCAGTCTAGAGCAGTTATGTGAATAGCTTACAAAATGACAGCTATTTTACCAAAGGACCCACAGGATTAACAATTTCTTGATATCACACTGTTTTCTATTTCTGGACCACACACAGTTTCCTATCCCTTAGGGCAGGTCGTAATTTGTTTCCATAAACCATGCTCAGACGCCCCCTGGGCATATGACATTGGATATGCTCACTAACGTTTAACAAATTTTTCCCTTTTGCATCAGAAATACCAGAATTCCCACCACGAGTTAGGAGGCAATTGTTTGAAGATATCCTAGACAAAGATGTTCAAAGAGGTAAGTCATGGTTATACCGGTGCTGGTCTTTCGTGTCTGTGTGCACCTCATTCAAGAAATGTTGCTTTGGGATTTGGTATGCATGGAATACAATGGTGATTGTTTACTTAAGTGACTG
Source organism: Scolanthus callimorphus (assembly GCA_033964015.1). Taxonomy (NCBI): domain Eukaryota; kingdom Metazoa; phylum Cnidaria; class Anthozoa; order Actiniaria; family Edwardsiidae; genus Scolanthus; species Scolanthus callimorphus. Next base: position 11,858,532 of record CM066916.1, on the reverse strand, counting down.
CTAAACAAAGGTACACAATGACCAATTCTCAAAGCAATGTTTTTTGAATAGGTATATTTAACAATTACTCCTTGTGCCCAAATGGGCAGGGCAAATGGGCTTAATTGTCTCAGAGGCCATGAGGGCGAGAGGAATAATTGTTTTTGGCGAGTCACACTAGTAGGTCAATTATATAGCCAATAGTGTTTTCTGGTCTGGTCATTTTTTAAAGAACTTTATTGGACAGAATTAAATAATCACAAATTTAAATATCACATAAAAAAATATTTACAAGGGAAATGTAATGTCCAATAGGGGACGCGCATAACAGGCTCATGGCCCATTTTGCCATTTTCTGGCTGCAAATCCGACATTTTTCGCTACTAGTAGGCTATAATTTATAGCCTACTAGTAGCTCAACAAATCAGATTGCAGCATTGACAATAGACATGCGCATGTGGTGCAAAAATCCCGATTTCTCAAGTCTCTAGGTTGGACTCTGAAATTGTAGTGATTCAAAAGTTTATGGACTTACACTGCTCTTTACATTTGAATATTAACACTGTCTACTGCTAATTGTAGTTCTGGAAGATGAGTCCCCAGTGATAAACTGGAGTGCTGAGATCACTGAACAGCTTGGTAGTCGTGTATTTCCACTGTGGAATCGCTCAGCTGGCGACTGTCTACTGGATTCTATTCTACAGGCTACATATGGTGTGTTTGACAAAGACAACACTCTCAGGAAAGCTTTGTTTGAGAGTCTGAGTGAAGGAAGCTCAAGGTAAGCTTGCTAAAAGTGACAGTACCGTTAGAAGGATGAGGGTCTGATAGTATCAGTCATCTGCACTGCTGTTGCAGATACCCTGCCCAAGTCTAGTTTTAATTTGATTTTTATTTTCTGTCATAAATGTGGTTACAGTAAGTAGATTGGGCAAAGGTATAAAATTGAATAATAATTTGAACATCATAGCAGCTGTGATACATGCTGATGTCAGTGACAGCAAAACAATGCATGCTCAGACAAACATTAAACTATGTGAATTGATAATTCAGAGCTTTACAGTAAAGAGCTCTACACAATAAATCGATATACGGTACAGTGTTCTTTCATATGATTACAACATTTTTTTGAAATTTTCATAATTCATGAGGTTCAGACCACTACTGGTACCTGTATGTCAGCATGTGTGTAACCTCTGAAGCCCATGAAGAGTTCAAAGCTGAGCTAATTTGTACTATAAAAAACATGCTGGGGGTTTTCAATACAATGAGGGTATCCAATACAATGTATCTTGTGAACCATCAGTACATGTATGTATGAGTATCTAAATCTCTTAAGCATCAGTGCAAAAGACAACTTCAGTCTAACTGGTTCTTTTTTAAAAGGATGCCTGCTCCATTACTTTATAATCATTGACACTGTAGCATTTGCCATGGGCCTTGGCTCAATTTCAAGTGAAAAAATCTCTCTGGTTATGTGAATGGACTGTCTGAATAACTTCTTAACAATTTCAATGTATTATTTATAATTGATTGTATGTATGCATTATTGAAGTGAATGCACCCTTGTAATTTAGCCCTCAAAGGCTATAAGAAGGGAGAATAAACTGTCCAATAGTGTTTTTGTTTGTATTGGCCAGATTTTTTGCCAGATACAAGGAGTGGGAGTCAATGCAAGCGGAGACTCTTCAATATTCTCTTGACGAAGACCAGTTTGAGCAAGATTGGGCATCCATACTTAGCTTGGCCAGTCAGCCTGGTACCTCCCTAGAACAGACACATGTATTTGCTTTGGCCCACATTCTCCGGCGACCAGTCATTATTTATGGGGTCAAGTATGTCAAGAGTTTTAGGGGAGAGACTTTAGGCCTTGCCAGGTTTCAAGGTATTTTACCATTATTTTGTTGTTGTAATATTTTGTAACACTTAGACATTATCACCAAATACCAAGTAGTATGTCTCCAGAATAATTGTAATTCTAACAAAGGCAAGACCAAAAAATTGCTGTGACTCAGAATTCAGGAGAACCTCATATGATCACTGATAATTAATTATAGTACCATGCCTATTAAAAATTGAAAAAAAAATGTTCTTTCTCTGACACCTGATCTGAAATGGAGAAAAATAACCCCCAAGCAGAGTTCAGAAAACGTTGGTACACTGTAGGTACCATTATATAGAGTGACCTGAATTTCATTTGATAGCATTTGATAGCTAGGTCTAGGAATTTTGGCCTCTTTTTTCCATGTACACTTATTTATATTGCAGTTGGTATGTTGTTCTCTGCAATGTGCAAATATGACCCCCATCTGTCTACAATTTCCAATGAAAAATACAATGATTGTATGGGAAACAAAAGGAGAATTGAGCCCACACCCAATCCTTCCATGGGGAGGGTATCGATTTTTCTGGATTCACTCAATATTATGAAACATGTTAAAACATACAGTTGCTTACAATGTTTACAATTGTTTTACAACTAACAACTTTCTAATCCTTTAGGAGTCTACCTTCCACTGTTGTGGGAGCGAAGCTTCTGCTGGAAGAACCCAGTTGTCCTTGGTTACACACGAGGGCACTTTTCAGCTCTGGTTGCCATGGAGATAGACACTGATGCCAGTGACAACATTGGTGCACATGCACATGTTGAAAGTAACGACAATGTACATGTGACCTACCTCCCCCTGGTGGACCATGAGGGCCGTTTATTACCAGTCCACTTCCTGTCTGCATCAGAGGTAACCATAGTAACAAAGAACTGAACTGCTGTTATTGTTATGCAATATTGTTATTTTTAAGAAGGTTAAAAATCAGTTCAGCCTGTGGTAAAAACAAATTAGACATTTACAGGACATTTTTATGTGCAACACAAATTTGTGCTTGTATTGTTATCTACAACTAGCAAGCATTATTGTGTTGTTGAGTTTTAGGGCATGTACCTTACAGCCGATTGTGTTTGACTGTTTAACCCCAACAGTTCGCACGTTATGTTTGAACGTTGGAACGTTCAAACATGCTGTTGCATTACATGCTGTTGCATTACTACATTTTTTTTGATGGAATTTTACAAGAAAACTGTTTTACTTTCATAGGTTGGCAGTGAGGAAGTGTTACTCCGTGACTGGTTAGACTGTTGCGTGACAGAAGGGGGTGTCCTGGTAGCTCAGCAACGTGTCACACCACGACCGGTCCTTATGAATCAAATGATTGATGACTGGCTTGACAGATATCGTAAACTAAGCAAATAAACGCTGGCTATGCAGGCAAGATAGGATGGCACAGGAATATAGAATAATGATATATGGTAATTTTGCTAATTGCAGTATATATACATAGGTATAATGAGGTGCTGACTTATCTTATCACAGTTCTCAACTGACTCAATCACCTTGTATTTCACCAGGAGCCCATCAACAGGAGCCTCCATCACCTATAGGTGGGCATCCGAAGCACAGGAGTAGATGAATCTATTTTTAGATTTAAGATTTTAAAACTCGCGAGAATTAGTATAATTATGGTTACAAATTAAGCCAATGTCCCGTTTAAATTCAAAAATAGACTCTTTTCCTCCTGTGCGTATGACCAGACCTAATGGAGTAGATGGAGGCTCCTGTTGATGGGTTCCTTATTTCACTCATGGTAACTGTTAAGGAGTTCTGTTTCCCTTGGTACTGTTAGGGTGCTGTTACTCTGTATTTAGTGAGCAACTTCACTAGTTATCCTTCATGACATTCATGATGTATTTTGTGAATACTCTTGTGACTGTATATACATTGAAATCATACAATACTCAATCTTGAAATGCAGTGATTTAAGTTATTCTTAAGATAATTGAAATTCCACAGTTCTATGTTGAATAGACCTCTTGTGCATAAGCATGTTTTCCCATTTCAGATCATGTAGCATTCCCATGAGTGTTCTTTCATTTTCTACTACGCATCTAGGAAATGATAAGTGGAAACACCTCGCAAGGGTCGCCCGTCCACACGCTCCCCCATCGTTAATTTCAGTTTCAATCTTCTTGTCCAATAAATCTGACAAAATAAAATAAAATAAAATAGAATATGGAAGCATCCCAAACAAAGAAAGATTATTCATATATTAAATGCCACGCGATCTGAAATGGGAAAACGATCATTGTGACCAAGCGATCGAAAGAGGTTTATTGTTGACATCACTTGTGAGCTTGTAAAGTGTATTAGGGATCATAATATATAATTGCTCCTCACATAGGCTATTATTAGTTAATATCAAAATAAAATATGAAGTGCTTCCAGTTACGGACGTGCTTCACGAACATTATCCATGTCTGTGTTTATCATCATCATCATAGTTAATTTGGTTAGGAAGCCCGGCAAACTTCAAAGGGTCGGCACAATAGCGTGGGCTGGATGTTGAGAGGGGCTATCACGTGATATTGACCCTGCACAATCTTTTGTTTCACCCTCATCAATTATGCATGTCTGTTTGTACACTTAATCTTACTGGCTGGATTTTGGTACTTATGTACCGTGACCCTGCACAAACAAAAGGATTCATCTGAAAAAGTGAACAAAGACATAGTACAATAACAGGGTGTCAGGTTTCCTAACCATTCTCTATAAACTATGTCATCATCCATCCATCATAATCAGGTCTAGTCTCCTCGGGAACGGCTTGAGATGACCTGCCACCATGGTCTGTGGACCACAAGCGTTCTTATACACGTATTGGGCTGTTTCAAAAAACAATTTGTACCCCCCTATCGAGGAACCTTGAAATTTCACAGGGGTCACTGTGTTTTGACCCTGAAATTTCAACAGGGTCTGTTGATTTTGACTCTGGAATTTCCACAGGGCGATTTTGACCCTGGATTTTCCGAAGGGCCATTCAATTTACCCTGGAATTTCCACAGGGTATTCATTTGAAACTGTGGAATTTCCACAGGCTCACGAGAGAATGAGGAATTTCTCCACAGGGGTTGCTTGAATTTTCCACAGGGGTAGAGCAATTTTGAAAATTTGGAGTTCCTCGATAGGGGGGTACAAATTTGTTTTGGAACAGCCCATTTCAATTAAGGGAGCAGGTCAAAACACTTGCCCCAGATAGGGACCCAATTTGGGGGTGGGGGGGTGCAGGCAGCTGCCTACCAACCTAAACAGAGAGGGGGTAACTGTATGCGACAGCTATCAAAATATAGGTAGGGGGTACCTTTATGCGACGACAGCTATCAAATATGGGTAGCGGGTACCTGCATGCGACAGCTATCAAATATGCGTAAGAGGGTCCCCGTGTACGACAGCTATCAAATATGGATAGGGAGTACCTGTACGTGACAGCTATCAAATATGGGTAGGGAGTACCTGTACGTGACAGCTATCAAATATGGGTAGGGAGTACCTGTATGCGACAGCTATCAAATATGAGTAGGGAGTACCTGAAAGCGACAGCTATCAAATATGGGTAGGAGGGTCCCCATGTATGACAGCTATCAAATATGGGTAGCGGGTACCTGTATGCGACAGCTATTAAATATGGTTTAAAATAAGAAAAGTCGGCGTTACAACGTAGGTTTTAGTTGTATTTTAGTACAATATTTCGGCTGGCCAAACCAGCCTTCTTCAGGTACTGTGAATACATAATGGCATGATAGGACTTATATATAAGGTGAAATGTGATACAATAAAAATAATGATGATGATGACGTTTGTGATGTGACACTAGATAAGAAATATAAAAATGAAAGGAAAAGATAAATACAGTATAATCTAAAATGAAGTCTCATCTCGTCGATTCAATCCGTCAGGCTCAAGGGTACCAGCACGTAGGATGAGTGTGGCCTCTCTTGCCTTACGAATTGAATCTCGATTAGTCATTAATTTTTCAAGGGGAATCAATTGCATGTCAGATGTTTTGTGATTGGGTGTCGATAGAAAATGTTCAGCGGCGGTGGTGGGTTTAGATTTACATTCGGGCTTGTCTATTTTGCGATGATCATTAAAGCGTTGTCTAAGTTGGCGTTTAGTTTCTCCTATGTATTGCAAGTTACAGCGTTTGCATTGGATCATATAAATCACATTTTTAGTGTCGCAAGTTATGTGAGAGTTTATAAAGCGAGTTTCACCGGTCGTGAAAAAAGTATATGTTGTCTGTCCGTTTTCTATATATGGGCAGGTTAGGCAATTTTTGTCGCAGCGGTAAGCGCCTGGTGAAAGGTCTGAGTCATTAGAGGTAGTAGTAGTAGAGGGCAATTTAGCTTTGACAAGAGCGTCTCTGAGATTAGAACATTTCACCTTATATATAAGTCCTATCATGCCATTATGTATTCACAGTACCTGAAGAAGGCTGGTTTGGCCAGCCGAAATATTGTACTAAAATACAACTAAAACCTACGTTGTAACGCCGACTTTTCTTATTTTAAATTTTATTAATCTTACTGTCGGCGAGACCGTTAATTGGTCCAGCGTAAACCAACGAGTTGAGTCTGTCAAGTGGTTCGTCCTCCATTTACTTCAATTAAATATGGGTAGGAGGGTCCCCGTGTACGACAGCTATAAAATATGGGTAGCGGGTACCTGTATGCGACAGCTATCAAATATGGGTAGGAGGGTCCCAGTGTACGACAGCTATCGTATGAGAGTCATGAAGTATGGTGGGGGGAGGGGGGGGGGGGGTAGCATGTGTGCGACAGTCATCAAAGTATGATATGGGTAGGGGGGTTACGATAGCTATCAAATACGGGTAGGGGAGGCGACATTTTGTCTAGTAGGCAAGCCGTGCAAAATCCCACATAAACCCTGAAAACGTGATCTTCACAACCCAAAACGGCGTTCAGCTACACTATCCGAAATGACTTTATTCGTGAGACAGTTGTGACGTGCAGGACATGGAGAAATCATAACATTTTGTTCTGCATCATAGCTGTCAACTCACCCGCATTGCGGGTGTCACAAGATTTTGAAGCCTGTCGTCACCTGCATAATGATTGTGAAAATGTTCATACGATTTTTTCAGACATTTTCTTTATTTATCTGCCACGTATGGAGAATCTCAAGATTTGACGAGGCTGTGTTGACATTTAGGCTGCATGTAATAATTACTAATTTGAATAATGACATTACAAAAGTTGCCCGACAAATTTAAGCTATGAGTATTTTGCTAGTGCAAATGTATGTTCACTAGCGGCTTCTGATAAACTGAAAATCCTTATTACACCTAAACACTAAAGGTAAACCTGTTATATTTTTGTAGTAGACTTCTTGTGATTTTCACCGAGGCTAGTACTGGGTGTCTTCTGCAGATAGCAGGGTTTATTATTCAGCACATCGATGCACTTCCCAAATATGGTCATTGGAATGCCAATAGCTGTCTTCTGTACATGACAGATATCCTGGATTCCTGGATATCCGTCGTCTGAGGGAAATATGATGTGTTCAGCTCATAATAATACACAAAACTAATGTTTGCTGAGGGATATTTGTGCTATTGATGTGCTGAATAAAACCATTATCCTGCTCGATTTTGCAGCATATCGTCTGATTTTAGCCAACTCGTGACTTCGTCCCTCGTCGGCTAAGTATCAGACGATATTCTGCGCAATCTCGAAGGATAATGGTTAATTATATATATATATATTATATTTCTGTAGTTCTTGTCCTGGCTGACATAAAACATCTCAGTACTAAAAGTCTAGAAACTATCGTAGCTCGAACGTGGCGCAAAATCTAAATGTAAACACACTTTTGACAGTTGTCACGACAGGCGCAAGCACGTGACGGAAAGCCGGTTTTTCCCAACACGCTAATTGGATAACTGTCAACCGGGAATATTACCAGACGCCTCCATCGAGCCTCTGGTTTCCAGGTACTGTATGCATTCTACCCGACTTCAAAATTCAATGTTGCGATTGGCGATTTTCACGTATTTCCAGCCGTCAATCTAACCAAAACGCTTTATTCGGCCTTTTCAGTGGGTCGAACTTGATTGCCATATCAACCCAAATGGTTTTAAGTTATCCTTTGTCTTCCTTGCCTCGAATGTTTTCTTCTGTTTTAAAAACATCACTTTTGTATGAGAGCCGGATGCGTGTAGGTTTGGTATGCTTTTGTCAAAGGAATTTCACTTAGAACGCAGCGCCAATAACCGCTTAGATGCCGATGTACATAGACCGTGACGTGTTATCCCCGAGACATTCTATTCTTGCAGTGATTTCGCATTCTTGTAGTGATTTCGCTCTTCCTTCTCCGTGAAGAGAGCAACATTCTGTAATTGCATAGAATGCTTGCAGCCCCTTCTTCGGCGAACGTCCGTAAATCGAGGAAGTGTTTTTTTTTACCAGCAGCGCACTTCGACTTCTGTTTACGGTGTTTACATTTACACACATCAGGCTCTCATCACAATCATGATTGCCATGATTGTCATTTAGCTGTCGGCGATTTCATTCAGGGATTATTCACAGTTCAGGGTGAGAATGATGTCTGTGACAGAAAAAGTGTCCGCAGTACCTTCTTTTGGTAGCCTGCGTAGCAAGCGTTCCCGATACATTTTCAGGACGAGAAACTCGAGCGAGATTTGGGCCGCGCAGAAATTGAAGGGGCTCGCTCGCACCATTTTCGCGCGACCAAAAGCTCTGTTTCTCGGCTTTCTTTTCCCTAAAACACACGGGAACGCTTGCTACGCAAGCTATTCTTTCAGCGTTTTCCCCCCGTGGCGCGTGGGTGAAAAAAAAAACATTTCCCTGGATTTACGGACGTTCACCGAAGAAGGGGCTGCAAGCAGTCTACATATGCAGAGTTTACTCAACAAAATGGCGGCGGAAACCGTGGTATAGCCTATTTTGTCGAGGTGTTGGAATTATATTTGAACAGACAACGCAATGATTTCCAGTCGGGTTTTAACCGTTTTTTTTTTTTCGAGCAATCAGAGCCCCCTTTTCTCCGTTTCTAGCCTGCGTAGCAAGCGTTCCCTTGCATGGAGCTTTCAGGAAGAGAAACTTGGGAGAAATTTGTGGCGCGCAAAAAATGAAGACGGGGGGCGGGAGCTAGTAAGGAAAGATACGCCCCCTTGGGATCCCCTTCAAGAATCTACTGACTCTCTCCCAGAATCTCTCGAATGCTCCGCAAAGTCACGAGCTGTTCGCTCGTTTGATTGACGGAAGCCAGACAGCTGTTTGTCGGTTGACGTAGAGTTCGCACAATTATGAAAATCGCAGTAAATGACTGCAAGAACGACAACGATCGAACGTGATGACTTTGAATAACGATTGCACTGAAAATTCGTAAACAAACCCGGCCGTCGCGGCGAATACCGCCACAAATCTCTAGATTCTCTATTACTTCTACAGATTCACAGATTGCTGCAAACGCACTGAAAGTTGTCAAAAACTGCAGTTGTGCAAGACTGAATCAATGACTACAACCAAAATGTTGCCGCCTGAATTAATCAGAATGGACTCACTCCGCAGAATTATGAAAATTATGAATGGGCCCGCAAGCCTATTTGCTTTGCCTTTTTCGCGTTCCCATGATTGAGTCGAGGAACTGAAGAAATGGTCAAATTTATGGAATATGTCTTATCTTCTTTTCGCACGCTAAAATTATTGTTTGTGTTCGAGTTTTAAAATATCTTCAGAAATGGATAAAATCTACCCGTGTTTGAACTCGATTGATGTGTCACAGGAAAGACTTTGTGATCCGTAAGATAATTGTGTGCTGCGGGAAACCGCCATACGCCGTCTTGGGAAAGGATATTTTCAGATAAAGGAGTACATGGGATCCATTGCGAAATGGCGGAGAGAACATGAACTACAACCTTCTCTATATTTGACCTCTGTGCGTCTCGCTCATCAAATTTGACAACTGCTAATGATATCTTTCAGCTAGCTGTCAGAGTACAAAGGACTTTTGCAGCTCAACAAAATTTGGGGGCGAAAGGTCCCGTTCGCAAAGCTTACAAAAAGTCAATTTGGCCTTTGGCAAAATTTGTCTGAGCTCTAAATTTTGTCGAAACAAGATTTGTTCGATGCGTTCGCACTGCTAGCGAAAACTACCAACAATTGTCAATCAAGAGGAAATTCGTTGACAGGCGGTTATAACGGGAAACATTTGTGATCCAGTAAAGTAGTTATATGGATTGTAGCCAAGGGTTCGCGAGAAAATAAATCTTGCGAAAAAGAAGCACGAGGTCCGTTCTATATTTGTGATCCATCGTAAAATAGCGGGAAGAAAACGAAACTGAGACCTCTTTATTTGACCCCCTGTCTGTTGACGATCAGACCTGACAAGCGCAAGAGATGAGTGTCAGCTAGCTGCCAAAGAAACAAAAGGTTTTCACGCCTAGACAAAAATTGGAGGCCGTGAAAATGTAGACAAATTTTGTAGCCGGCTTCTTTGAACTTTGGTAGCGCTCGACAAAATTTGCTAAAATTTAGAAATGTCGTTCGCACTGGTTTCGGGCTCCCGATGACAGATTGTTTTTGCAAAATAAACACCAAATTCGCGTAGTGCGAACGGGACCTTAGGGGCTCTACGAAATTTGTAATCGTCTTCTTTGAACTTTGGTGAAACGCCAAAATATTGGGTCTCTGTAAAATAAGGACCGGACCTCGGCGGACCGGACCTCAGCGGACAGGATACTTTTGTTTCCTTAAAAAATTTTTTTTCTAAATTCGTTCAAAAAAAAGAAAACATCTTTCAAAAAAAAATATTTTATTTTACTGAAGAAGGTATTGTCTGTTACACGGGTCACCTTTCCAGCCGCCTGTCCCGTTGCGTGACTCGCTCGCAAAACATCCGTATCCCACGTCCAGCGTCTAGAAGTCTAAACCGGGAGAGCGAGACCCTTTGCTGCTCTTTTGCATGAGCGGTACTTTTTTGTGGGAGAATGATTTGACTTGTATCAGGCTCCCGATGACAGATATTTTGCAAAACAAATACCAAATTCGCGCAGTGCGAACGGAACCTTGTTGTATTGACCCTTGACCTACTGTTAGTCATTAAATGGACACAGAATTCGGTTTTTATACGCAAGATAGTACTTTAATTATTTCTGTTCTTAGAGGCTTTGATCATTTGTAAGAACGAAATATTTGTTTAAGTTGCTTCTTTTCCTCACCTTCTGTTAAAAACATTCAGTGAAATATTTTGTTGTTGTGTTGGTCAAGCTTAATCGCATTTCATTTCCAGTATTTAATCCCCCTTGGAGTCATGCCGCGCGCATTCTAGAGAGAATCGTCCCTGAGACGTAGAAAGCATATTTTTGACACCTTGCCTTAAATGGCAGATTATTCATTGTTATAAAATTCAATGTTGTAAAATCCAAAACTTCACAGTTTTGCGCTTGTTCTGAGCTTTGGTTTTAACCCCGGCGTAACAAATCGATAAATCGATACCCCAATAAAATCGATATTTGTCGATACTAATCGATTTTAATCGATTGATTTTATCGGTAATCGATAAAAATTGATCGCTAGCTCTGTTGTGATTATCGATTTTTCAATAATTATATCGATTTTCATCGATTTGTATCGACAAGCACAGGATTGATTAATGTATCGATATTCTTTGAAAAGATGCCTCTAATAGAACTGGAAACCAGAGGCTCGAGGTCCAAAGAATTAAAGATCTGAGTTTCCCGAGAAACAATGCAAACGTTAGCGGGCAGAGTTTCGGCCTGTCACCAGGGTATGGGTAGTCCAGAATCTTCTCGGATCTTTGTCTAGCATGGTATAGTTTGCTGCTCGTCTGCTGCTTTCTTGGTCGAGACACAAATTTTAATAACTTTTATCTTTGAAACAGTGTTATGCTATACTTTCGATATCAAGTGATATCGATTTTTATCGATCTGACGGGGATGGCTGTGACTATCGATTTTTATCGATTGCAGATATTAATCGATAATGATCGGTCAATCTGATCGACAAATATCGATTTATCGATCAGTTTTCGATGATCGATTTCTATCGATTTGTTACGCCGGGTTTTAACGAGCGCAAACTTGAGCACAATTTAATGCTCTTTAATCCAATTTACTATGTCTAGTAAATAGAGGAGTATTCTGCCGCGCATGCGCATTGCATCTTAGGAACCTGACTTGTTTGGTTATCAATGGCGGAGAAAGATTACCGAGTGTGTCGAAACATGCGCCAGTTGTGCACCGTGTAAGGATTAACTTCAGCCAAGAATCTAAGAAATAGCTAAATGGGCTTTTGGTCTGTAATTGTGGGATCCTAATTGTGGCTGGAATCAGCGAGTGAAAGAACACAGTTTGACTTTTAAATTACCGAACAAACATGCAAAGTTGCTACTCACTTACGAGGCTGACACCAGCATGTTGTGGCTTGCTCGGGTTTTTCGATGTGGATATCTGATATGCAACGAAAGCTACTGCTCCGAAACCCTGTCTTATGGTAAGTTTTAGTTCTATAGTTTGTTCATAACATACAAGAATGTAAATCGGTTGTTCTCTTTCAGCGATCCAGCTCGAAAATATTACGATATTATGTGTAAAAACCTCATTTTAGACTTAGTTGACAGCGAATTTCCCGTAATCGTAGAAAGAGTATCACAGTTCGGACATTTGGACTAGTTTTATCGTCCTTTCCTTGTTTGTTCTTTATGGGTTTTATTAGCCCCAAAATCGGAGAAAGTTTTCCGATTATTTCTTGAAAGTATGACCACACTTTTACTCAGTTTATTCTCTGGTAAAATTCTTACTGAATTTCACACTCGACAAGCGTGTTGAAAGTTCAATTACGTGTATCGAACTCATTACTAAGTATTTATTTTTGTTTCAAAGTGATCGGTGGCATATTTTCGAGAATATTGCCTGCTAAATTATGCCTAAAATTTATTTGCTAATGAATATTTATTATTATATTATTGTGGAACATCTAGGAAGAGTATCACACAAATATTCATATCATGCTGAGCCTCACTAATGATATTATCATCCTGTCATATTGAATTAGCTGGCAAAATCGGAGAAAAACATTATTAAACTTGTTTGCTGTAAGCTGGTTTTTCATCACTTTGTTGCATGTGATGTATTAAAAGTGATAATTGAGGTTTTTGCTGTACTACACTAATATTGGCCCCTGGTATGCTGCTTCCCCAGTCACGCAATCACATATATCCAAGAAAGAGAACAAAGCTATCTATTTGTTCATATCTTGCTATGGCCAGCAGTCCTCCCTGGTTACCATGAGGTTGGCTTTCAAACAATGAAACTTTCCCCTGTGTGCTAGTGCATTTTTCACTTTTAAAAGGCTATAAATGGTGACTTGTGAGTGGAAATGATAAAATTATTGATGTTACAGTCAACCGGATGTACTCTTCCCTACAATTTCACAATATTGCCTAGCAACATTGATGGACAACTTACTCAGATCAAATTGCAAAAAAATCTTTTGTATCTGTCTACAAGGTATTGTACCAGAACTTGAAACTTTTGTTTCTGATCTGATTTGCCTAACGCCGTCCTACTGTAGTGCTGAGACGTGGTGAATGAAAGTTGCTTGCGACGATTGAAATTTGATAACAGGCAAGTTGGCCATCAATGTGAGAGAACAACTGTCTTGACTGTAATGTGCCAATTTCATTTCACTACTCTGAGTTACTCTGCATTAAAAAAGGAAATATGTCTAGAAGCATAATAAAAGATATAATGGAGAGTAAGTAATTCAGAAGTAACTTGCTGTGCATTGTTTGTTTCAGGTTCAGAAGGTTTATTACAGGGATAATGCCATTGTTGACTGGATGATCACAAAACAATTGCAGCCTGCAACCAAAGACCACAAGTGCTGGTGGTTCAGCGGTGCAACATGTTAGAAAAGCACTACAGCATTTCATCGATTGTTTTTCAGAAGTAGAACACTATATCTAAGAGGGAACTATACCTAAAAAGTTCCCTTTCTGGAGAGTAGAGACAACTCAAGAGGTTTCACTACAGATAGTTTAGTGCTCAGTAGAACATCACAGTGCTGTATCAAAATCCCCTTTGCTTCAATTGAACTTTTTTTTATAATTAAGCGCTATAAAAATTATAATATTATTATTTATTATTAAATGTTATATTGCCACCTCAAAATCCAATATTTTCAACAGGTGGAAGTTTTGTCAACTGCCCAATTTTCTCTAAATTGGATTGCAGTTGACAGAACTTGTCAGAATACTCTGCCAGTAATAAATAGCATATAAATTGTTGACAATATGGTGTTCCAATAGTTTCTTGGACATAATAATCCATCATTGAATCCCAGGGAAGGATGAAGATAGAGCTTGTATCTCAAGGGTGGGTACCCTTCACAGCCTTCAGGCTGGGTATTTAAAAATCGTTGACAAATTCTAAGCTTGACTAGATACAAAATCCGGGTTTGTAAATCATTGTAGTCAAAGAGATTTAATTCCAGGATAGGTGATTCAAATCCAGCACCTCGAGGTATTATCTGAAGAAACTACCTTATTGGGGGGGGGGGGGGGGGGGTGGCTGGATGGTTAAGCTTGTCAAGACATTTTCTAAGGTTACACACACACTAATCAACATGTTTGTTTGGTCACCATGACATATTGTAGTTTTTTTCATTACTACTAACAGGTCAGTCAAGTACACTGAATGATGCTCATTTTGTTTTGTAAGCGGTTGGAGTTTTCCAGCAAAATCTATGTGCAGAACAACGGGTCAACTTATATTTCTCAACCCAAAGCTATGATTTCTTTCCACTTGATCTAACCGGGATCTAACCCCACTGGAAAGCCCCGAAATATCAGGGTAAACTGATAGGATAAAAAATGAAATCGTTACTATTGCTAAACATCGTCTTTTTTCCGGTTCTTGCTGTCTGAATTTCAGTCTGAATCAGTTTTAACAGTCGCAGATGAAGGTCAACAGATCCTCAAATCAAACACGTTTATTTGCACTACACAGGCAGCTGAGTAAACCTTTTATTTTATCCCTCCCGCTTTCAGAATAAAAGAAGCAAAACAAACGAGAAATAGAAATAGCGCGCTATTTGATTACAAATTCGCGATACTCAACAGTGCTTTTCCCTGAGTTGAGTCTGCAATGTAAACATGGACGGCAGCGGTTGTTGCGCATGGCATAAGCAAAATACTCCTCTGTTTGTCTAGTAGCTTTGGCAGAAGATCCATATTTGGGGAGAAATATTGGCTACAAAAGACTGCTGGGTGGCTAAAATTGAATTATGCAGACATCTCTTGCCTGCTAGAAAATAGAAAATTCGTGAAGGAAGGAAGCTATTTCAAAAAGATGATAAACTAGTGCGCGTAGATCTCAGTTCTGTCTCTGAAACTTTCTGATTTCGAAGAAATATCGACCGTAACGTCGATATTGAATGATTCTAACATCAGAAGCGAAATGTTGGCCTCAGATAGCGAATTTTGTTTTTCTATCGCAGCTTAACGTTGTTCTGGAAGACATTTTCCGACTATAAACTCTATAAACTTTGTGTAGATTTGATGTATCGATGTGAAAAATCTTATCCAAACCCGGCTGGATATTTCTTGATTTTAAATCGGTAATACGGCAATTTGACTTTGTTGATTGGTTACTTATTAACTTATTCATATTTCGAGCGGGGTTGGATAGATTTTTTCGTTTTTGCGCATAAAATATTATGGCAACCCTCTTTAACTGAAAAAAGGGGTTGCTATGGGAACCCCTAAAGCAAACTAAACATGGTACTACGACCAAGTGTACTGAAGGAAAGTCTTTGACTGAAAATGTGCCGAAAATGTCGTTTTCTCTAAAAGCAGGAATGCACAAAAGATGTTTATTCCAAATAGCACCCAATGGACTCTTACTAGTACATAAGTACCTTAATACATTTAGGCAAGCTTGTTTATCCCAATACTAAAAGGCCATTGCAAATAATTTGAGATTGCTTTTACTTCAACAATTATTTGAAATATCCCCAACCCAGGCAATATTTAATACTCTTTTGCTGATTCCAAATTTCTGCTTTTATAAAAATAAATCAAGATATATAGTATGAATACTATTTGAAATTGAGTCATTTTAGCAGGGTTTGGTGTAATACGTCACATTTTCCCGAGCAATAAAGTGGGATGCAAACAGATGCAAAAGTGAATTACAGGAAGCATTTGTAGCTGCTCTCTAAAGGGCAACGGAGTCGGAAGAGGGGAAGGGGGACAGATAGGAGTTGTTGCTATTTTAGTTTCAAAGGATTTTTGGGCATGGGGTGGGGATAACGGGGGGGGGGGAGATGTGCCGCACAGGGGGGTACTCGGATATAAAAATGACGGGGGAGTCCGACGTATTTTTTTGGGTATGAAATTTGTAGTAAAAGTATTTTTTTGGGTTGAAAATTTCACCAGGTATTTTCTTGGGAGTTAAAAAATCCGTGGGTATTTTGGAGGTTGAAACGTTAAGTTGATCATCAAGATACTGCACTTACTTAAGCTGAAGCTATTTCCAGGAAACATAATGGGACCGCCCTTCATGTGTATACTGGTATTTTTTAGGCTAAAAACATTTGGCATTTTTTGGGGTATGAAATTTTGGGAGCAGGTATTTTTTGGGTATAAAATTTATGGCTCAAGTATTTTTTTGGGTATGAAATTTGGAGCTCCTTCGGACCCCCCGTCAGTTTTATATCTAAGTACCCCCCCTGGGATGTGCCGTCACACATACTTGTTGTAACGGGATCAACAGGAAAGCGAATCATACGATGGGGTTGGGGGTAGAAATGTGCCGTCGCTAGTGTATGTGTAATGGGTCCTCAATGTCAGTTCCTGAATTCGTGAACCATATGATCGTGGTGGGGGATAGCAATGTGCCGTCGCTATTGTATGTGTAATGGGTCCTTAATGTCAGTTCATGAATTCAGGAATCATATGATGGGGGTGGGGATAGCAATGTGCCGTCGCTAGTGTATGTGTAATGGGTCCTTAATGTCAGTTCATGAATTCAGGAATCATATGATGGGGGTGGGGATAGCAATGTGCCGTCGCTAGTGATTTTCGAATGGGTCCTTAATGTCAGTTAATGAATTCACGAAACAATATGATGGGGGTGGGGGTAGAAATGTGCCATCGCCACGGTTTGTGTAATGGGTCCTTAATATGGGTAGTTAATTAGTTGAGGGGGAGGGGGTGAATATGTGCCGTTATCAGAGTTTGCAGATTGGGTCTCTAGGTCGTGTTATTGATAGAAAACAATACATCATAGAAAGAAATCATATAAATATTGGGTCTCTAGCCCATGATGGAAATGGAGGGAGGGGTACCTTAGCGGTGCCGTCACATCATTAGTGGGGGTGGGGTGGTACCAGGCGGTGACCGTTACCTCTCTGGCCCAAATTGGGTCCCTGTCTGGGGCATGTGTTTTGACCTGCTCCCTAATGTTGCTTCGTGAAACCATGTATTATGAACCATGCATCGTAACGAAGTGGCTTCTTCTTCGATTGACGCTCAATGACGCGACGTTACTTTTACTACATATGAGGCACAATTTTACATGATTTCAGGATAGAATCATCATTGACAACATGGTGTATCCTCGCCAGATTGCATGATGGCATCCCTCCTGCGTTGGTCCACGTGGATGAGCTTTTGCCCACCCCGAGGAGCTCGACCATGATTGGTGTTCCCACAGCGCACTTTCCAGCCAGCTTTGTCTCCTCTCAGAGGACACTGTATGTGGCACGTTGCCGTAGAAGATTGTATTTGGAACTCTCTCACGCCGGAGGGATGTCGATCGGACCTTCATCCTAAAGAGTACGCGTATTCAACTTGTGTGGATGTAATGAGGGTTACTCGGGCATTTGCATCTTCTTACAGGAAATGGAAAAATCCAAGTTTCCCATGATCATGCAGCGTGACTATTTCCCAATTATGAAAAACCTAAACTTCCTATGGCAAAAATATTAAAAAGCCATCCTTTCAAACTTTAGGATCATTCGTAACTTTATTCATATTCTATTTACATTTATTTAAATAATTTCATAAATATTGTTAAAAGCAATGGGCAATTCCAGAAAATAAAGGTACCCCCCCCCCCCCCCCCACGGGCGGCAGTAGTTTTTGACCCCCCCATGCATCCAGAATTTCCAAAATGGTTTACCCCCCCGTGCACATAGAATTCCGGGTAGGTTAAACCCCCCTCCCCTTCAGAAATTTCAACTTTTACCCCCCCCCTCCCCTCCGGAATCCAAATAATCACCAACTTGTTTCATCATCATCATCATCATCATCATCATCTTTATTAAAATTGAACACGGTTAAAAATCATCAGGCGAAATATAAATATCTTAATTACTATCTACACTATGAACAACTATCTATATTATATACAAACTAAGGAAAAGAAAATTAAAGCCTGTTTTCCATGAATGCCGTGTTGTTTGGGTATAAGTTTAATAACTGTCGCCGAAAATTTTGAAGAGACTGAGTTTCTCTTAAGTTGGGGGGAAGTTTGTTCCACAGAACAGCACCACTATAGCTAAAGCTGTTTTTATAATAGTTAGTACGTGGCAGGGGAACAACCAACTTATTCTCGGAGTTTCTAAGATTATAGTTAGGAGATATATCCTCTCGGTGAACAAATCTAGAGGACAAGTAACTAGGCACTAGTTCATTGTGAGATTTGAACATCATTATTGCCTTAGTTATTTGACGTTGGCAGTGGAGATTGCGCCATCCTAACTGGTCAAAAAGGAGGTTGGCATCGGCATCGTAATTAGAATTCGTAATAATACGGGCTGCTCGGTTTTGGAGCTTTTGTAGTTTATTAGCAATTGTACTACCACAGGAACCCCAAACAATGTTACAATAATCAAAATGAGATTGCACGAGGCCTTGATAAACATCAAGTAGAGTTGTTCTTGGTACACAGTTCCTGATTCGTTTTAAAGCTCCAACACCGGCAGCAATTTTCTTAGATATTGTATCAACATGTGTTTCCCATGTCAAATGTTCATCGATTATAACTCCTAGAGATTTTGCCGAATGAGATTGTTTTATTGGTATATTATTTATTTCTAGATTAGGGGGGTGCGGGAAATTATTCAGTCTTTGCCGAGAGCCAATTAACATAAATTCAGTTTTAGTCATGTTGAGAGTTAATTTGTTCACCGAGAGCCAACAGCTAATGTTTAGCAAGTCATCGTTTAAAGTAGACTGGATGGAGCCAACATCATTTCCAGACAATGTCAGATGAGTATCATCTGCGTACATTCTTGGTATCGATTTGCTTAGACAATTCGGAAGGTCATTGATATAAAGTAAAAACAACAAAGGTCCTAGAATTGTTCCCTGGGGAATTCCACATTCCAGAAAACATGTTTTGGAAAGGGAACCATTGACAAGGCATTTTTGTGCACGATTGTCTAGGTATGAGGCAAACCATTTATGCGCAATTCCAGTAATACCGTAACAATTTAGTTTAGATAACATAATATTGTGATCAACTGTATCGAACGCTTTCTTCAGATCTAAAAAAACAACAGCATTTACATTGCCCTGGTCAATATTATAAGACCAGCTATCAGTTGCGTCAAGCAATGCGGTTTGAGTAGAGTGGAGAGCTCGAAAACCAGATTGGTATTTGGAAAGAACATTGTGTTCAGACAAATAAGCAAATATTTGATTATAAACTATTCTTTCAAAAACTTTGCCTATTACTGAGATCACGGATATTGGACGATAATTATCTATATCGCATTTATCGCCTTGCTTAAAGAGGGGGGTGACTCGAGCACATTTCCAGTCGTCTGGGAAAATGCCTGAAATTAGCGAGGCATTGAAAATAATTGTCAATTGTGGTGCAATAAGATCGGCGCACTCTAGAACAAGTCGACTTGAAATGTGATCAAGACCAGCCCCTTTTGTCTTCTTTATTTTCTTTAGTAGATTTATAACTTGGCTATTACCAATTTGATGGAATTGGAAATTCGAAACCACCTTCGGAATGTAGTCATAAAAACTAACAGGACTAGTACTGTTAAACACTGGTATTTCTGCTGCGAGCTTCGGACCAATTAAAGAGAAGTGATCATTGAAAGCGTTCGACAAAACAGATGGATTCGTTATTGGTTCTCCATCCAGTCTTAACTCCTTAATTGAAGGCTTGCTAGTTTTCCGAGAAGTAAGCTCGTTGATCACCCGCCACGTTTTACGAGGATCACCGTCAGATTCAGCAAATTTATTTTGGTAATAGCGCTCTTTAGTACGCTTTATTTCAGAATTGACCATGTTGCGCGTTCTTTTAAAATTTGCCCAATCGTGTGGATTGTTAGACTTGATGGCTTTTATTTTCATAACATCTCGTTTATGCATTTTTTCTTTCAAGTCAGCGGAAATCCACGGAGACGCTTTAGCGCGCACACGCTTTGTGCAAAGTGGTGCGTGTTTATCAGCAATGGCGTGGAATTTTGATTTCCATTCAGACCAAAGCTGATTGGGATCCTTTGTTTGGCTATCAAAATTCCAATCTTGACTCATAATATCATTTCGAAAGTTTACGCTGTCAAAGTGTTTGAAATTTCTGAAGGTTACTGAGCTATGCCCTCTTTTAGGTAATTCAACAGCTAATTTTCGATATGCATATACAAGGCTATGGTCGCTAATAGAAATATGGGCAACACCAGAACAAACAACCCTTTCAGGAATGTTAGTAAAAATCAAATCAATAAGAGTAGATGATTTTTCTGTTATACGTGTGGGTTCGTTTATCAGCTGGTGTAGGCCATAAATATCAGCGATGTCATTTAGATGCCTAACGTCATTATCGTAAGTAGTAGCGGCCATATTAGCGTTCATATCTCCTACCAAAAAGAAATCTAGATTTGACTGGTCGAGTAATCCGATTAGATTCTCGATTTGAGGATAGAGTCTCACAGATGAATCAGGAGGCCGATACCAGTTTACGACAATGAGCGGTTTAGAGTGCGGCATCCGTATTTCAAGGCATAGATTTTCTAAATCAGAATTAGCGAGGTCATTGCGCACGGAGAAATTGATTACTGATCGTACATAAAAACACACGCCTCCACCTTGATTGCTAAGTCTGTCTCTTCTAATTAAATCGTAATTCGGAATCTGAATATCAGAGTCTAAATGAGAGGAATCTAATTTGGTTTCTTGAATTGCGAGAGTGTCTAAGTTATTATTATCAAGAAGAATGCGAACTTCGTCAATATGGGCAGACAAGCTATTAACATTTAGAGAAGCTAATTTAAACCCACTAACGGTTGGTAACTGGAAATTGTATACGGATTGTTTGGTAATGTTAGATTTCTCCAAACAAACGGCATTCAATGGTTTGACCTATACGTTAGATAAGAAATTAACAAAGTTCTTATGAAGGAGCTCATTACCTTGTTTAGTTAAGTGAAGCCCTCGCCTGTTTAAATGTTTGTCATTTATGTTGTTGTGTTTTACCAGCTTCCACTTGTGTTGATTACAGAGCTTCTTGATCAAGTCGTTTGTAGTTTTCACAGCGTCCTTGAAGTGATCTTTTCGGGTGACGAGCTCAGAAATTACGATCTCAGAATTACACGAGGACTCAATAATCTTGCCCAAATCTTGGATAGCGTCAGCAACTTGACTCGGGGTTTTGTCACGAAGGTCATTAGTTCCAACATGTAGGACAATGCGAGTAGGGGAGTCTTCAACTGTCGGTTGTAGATATGATTTCATATGCTTCGTAGAAGCACCGCTAAATGAACGTACGACCACCCGGGAGCCAACATCCTTTCCTAGTTGGTAACCTTGCGTATGCTGCAGAATTGAATCGCCAATGATAACCGTAGTTTCTTTAGGTTCGAGTGGAGTGTCGGGTTGATGTTCAGACGGAGGAGGCAAAGTAGATAGACGATTGGCAGCGTTTGAATTTGCCGGTTTAGCTGGCGCTGGCGTAGCCGAGGCTGGAGGGGGAGATTTGTACAGGTCCCGTGATAGGATTTTAACGGTGCATATCAAGGAGTCCCTTTCCTCGGTCAACGATTTGCAGATATTTTTTTGCGAAATCAATTCACGTCTTAAAGCTTCATTTTCTTGGGTGAGTTTTGCGACTTCTCCTGAAGAGGTGGATTGAGCAAACTGGCCATTCTTCAAGGCATTGATTTCACTTTTTAAAAATGAGATTTCGGCATTGAAGTGCTCGACAAAGGATGAAGTAGAAGGCCCAACAGTGGTTGAAAGAATTTCAATGTCGGAAGATGGAGCCGCTACTTCTTCGAAGGCGCTTGCATCAATGTCGTTGGCTTCGTTGACGTTAGCTTTGGCAAGAATCATAAAGCTATTTTTGATTTCGTCTGTTTCCTTCCCTTGAATCTGCAACGTTTTTGCTTTCAAATAGAAATTGAAGGTGATGTTACTGGTTTTAAAAACCACGCACGTGCCATTATCGTTCACGATAAAGTTATCTTCTTCTAGATTCAACTGTTCTCCTAAGAACTTCAGAAGCTCGTTTTTAGTTCCGGACCACTTAAGTTGATTTTTAGAAGAGTTAAAAGTAAGAAAGCTTGCCATTGCAGTCAGTATGAGAAAATTTTGATGAGCAGGAGAAACACGTCTGCTCAGGTCGAGTCTTGACCTACGTTTATTATTGCGAGAAAAAGAAAAAAAAATTGCCAGAGGGAAACGTTGCGGAGAAAAAGGCAAAAGTTGCGGGGGTTGTTGCGGGAATTTATTAAATTTGCAAAGTAAAGAAAACACAAAAAGCGCATAATCTTGTTTCAGAATATTAATACAGAGCATGATAGTTTGATTTTGAAGGAAAAAATACCACCGGCATTCACAACATCCACTGAATATGAGCTCTACATTTTTAGCGTGTTTAACTAGTAGCTAACTGGCTATTTTGTAAGATTTGAATTGTAGGGGCAAAGAATCGGATGATATTATCACAGAAAAACTTGAGACTTTCGCCATTCGATCGTGAAATGTTAGGGGGAAATCAACAGTCGAAATCAGTAGAAAATTAATGGAGATTCTGTCTTAGAAGGGACAAGTACGAACTGGCAAGCATTCTCTATCTATCGAATCGCGGCGAAGACTGTTTTCCGCGCGTGAAATGACGTTATTTTCTTTCTGAAAAACGCTATTTTAGCAGACTGAAAAACACGCGAACTCCTTCAGAAGTTGGGCATCTTCAGACCCCCCCTTCTGACAAGAAATCCAGCTTCGAAAAACCCCCTTGCAATCAGAATTCCGAGCTCTTAACCCCCTTCCCCTCCCCCCCCCCCCCATCCCTTCGGAATTTCCAAATGCCGCCCGTGGGGGGGGGGGGGGGGTACCTTTATTTTCTAGAATTGCCCAATCTCGTTTGATCTTGCCATCGTTTCATGTTGCACAATTCCTAATTCTGTTTCTGTTCTGCAAAGAGCAGGCTCTGCAGTCCCACTCCACAAACGACGATGGCCACACCACGGTTACTGTAACACAGGAAGACCAGCAGTGTATTAGTTAACATATTTTCGTGAACGTGGATTTTTGGACAATCCGGCTTGCAAACGCCTCTGTATACAGTCGACTCGCTATAGTGAACACTATGGGGACGAGCGTGTGTCCGTAATAGCGAGGTGTCCGTAGTAACGAGAGAGTTTTTCGGTCCACAATAGCGGGATGTCCGCAATGGCGAGGTATCCGCAAGGCGAGAGTTGACTGTATATGATCATTTCCATTGAAATTGAAAATGAGATGAGAAGTGCAATCATTGGCCACAGAGGGAGAATGGAGACGCAAAAATTCCAAGGAGATCAGTCAGGGTTCCCACGTTTTCCGATTTTCAAAATTCCAGGACTTTTAAAAGGACCTTTTCAAGGACGTTTCGAAACATTTACAGCGAAAATCGTTGCATCGCGACCCGCGTTTTCAAAACATCGATTTGTTTTTGGCTTTTCTGTTCCGCCAATCAAACTATCTGAGCCAATGAAACTCTTGCCTAGTGCAGTCAAATGGCTTTTCTCTGAACTAAAACCAGACAATGTCGCGACGGAAAGCCAGGCAACTGCACTAGGCGAAACAGGGCAAGAATCTGATTGGCTCATGTCCAGGTTTGATTGGCGGAGCAGAAAAGCCAAAAACAAATCGATGTTTTGAAAACGCGGGTCGCGATGCAACTATTTTAGCCGTAATGACCATTCATGAAAAATGCGGGTTTTCGCGCACGATAAGAGCAACATGGTTATCCTTTAATTCAAAATATTCAGGAAAATATTTCCATGACTTTGAATGACTTTGATGGGCTTTACCTGAGTTGCCAGGTCTCTAAGGCTTGTACATCCGGGACATCTACAAAGGTCTCAGATTTCAGTTCGACCTTGAGCGTCCCTTCGACATTTTCTTGTGGACCCTGTGGAAAGAGACGTTGAAAGGCGGGCTTAAAATCAGCGGATAATTCGAACCCCAACACGTGAAAAAGGAGTCTTGATCATTCTCTCGTATCCAGACCTTCCCGGCTCGTCTCTGGTGACGCATGCGTGAGATATGATACAGAGCCGCTGACGGAAAGACATTCTCGTAGTCAGACCTCCCCGGCTCGTCTCTGACGCATGCGTGAGATATGATACAGAGCCGCTGACGGAAAGACATTCTCGTAGTCAGAGCTCCCCGGCTCGTCTGCTCGCAACGCAGTCTCTAGGGACATCCATTTCAGGGCCTTCGTTGATTCGCTGATTCAACCTCGTCCCCAGGGTCTTCTAGGTCGTTTTTCAAAATGGCGGTTGACTCGGGCGTAGACCCTGGGGGAGGCTGAGTCACATGACCGTTTCGAAACAAAGGACAACCTCGCTCCCATGTCCTCAAACAGTGGTCATGTGACTCAGCCTCCCCCAGGGTCTTGCGCTCGACAACCGCCATCTTGAAAATTACCCACAAGACCCTGGGGACGAGGTTGTCGCTGATTTTGAACATTGGGGCATGCGCAGAAAGTTGTTTCTCTCAACGGTTCTGTATCAAATGCATGCGTCAATGGCTGTCACCAGAGCCTCCCCCGGTGACGAGCCAATCTCGTTCCCAGAGCCCTCATTTCTTTTGGATTGGTGACGAGCTAGCTGGGGAGCTCTGCGTTCGAGAATGAGGGAAGGGACGTTCTGCGCATAGCCATACGTACAAAATCAACCAATGAGGACAGGCCTCACCTACTCTTGAGGAGTTAAGTGCGCGGGCACGTTTTATGCGTTAAAAATCTTAGTACCCGCACTCGTATCGCTGAGCTTACCTCTTGTGACTCAGAAACTTCCCAGATTTTCACTCTTTGATCTGTTGATACAGACGTCAAGTGTCGATCATCCAGTACCGCCACACCTATACAGAGAAATGTATCAGTACCTTATTGGGCAATTGGGCAATTTCAATCCATCCGACCATGCTAGTTAGCTTTATATATTCTTAAATAGTTATCTGATTGTCGTTATATTAGTTTTGCTGATAATTCAGTGATCGCTCCTGGAGCATGTGCGCGTATCATGACAGGCTCCCTTTAAAGGGGCACTCGCACGCTTAATTTTCGTACAGCCTGTCAAAAAATAAGTCTAATTCTAATCACAAAAAATAAATTTAAGTTTACCGGGAATAACCAAAATAACAGTCCAGGTTTGTTAAATGACCTTTTAACTGTCAAATCAATACAAATCTATAGTGTTTGTATCTAATATCAAGGCGATGGAAATGGATTGCGATTTGAATTATTTGCTTGTCAGGTAAGCGTGCGAGTTCCCCTTTAACACCTGCGCGTTTAGTTCAAACTGGTTGACAGAAAAGAATGCAAAGTAAGCGCAGATACAGATAATTTTCGGCAATCATCTGAAGCCGTGTTACCTGTTACTGATGACGTGTGGGCGGACGGTAGAGAGATCGCCTTGATCACGTGCAGTCCACGTGCGGAGAGAGTGAAATGACAGACGTAAATAGCACTGTCGTCGCCTCCGCTGCACAACACATAATGGTCTGAACCTGTGCGAAGAAGGGAGGACACGGGGTTACAACGAGAAAAAAAGGAAAAAAGGACAATAAAAAAGAACAATTAACACTACAGCCTGCAAGTGCTATATTTCTTGCGCAACTAGTCGCAACTAGACGGAAGCGCTCCGACTAGAACGTTGTGTGAAATAGGCGGCTCCTATAAAACAAAGTGTATGCGGGTGGGACTGCTGGATTGAAACCAAAATTTCACGTGATACATCCTCGCGTGCCATGGTCCTTTCCTCTTCTCCTCTGGAACTCTAGCGCGAAAGGACCGGCGCGCGCGCATGTAAATGACACCAGCACCACCACCACATTGATTTAGTTATTTACGCTCCGCCTATTTTTTGATAGAGCTGGAAATCATAGTAGGTGTCCCCAGGGTGACGTTTCAACAAGAAACCGAACAGGACAAGAGCGAACTACCACCGAAACAACGAAATCCAACTTGGTTAGAAAACACTGAAACTTCACACACTGGGACCAGTGTAGGCTATTAAAAATGGTTGTGTCCGATACAGTCGGACTAAAGCTTAACAAACCTTTTTTGATGGAGATGTCGTTAACTCCTGACTGATGAGTCTTGAGGACGCAAAGAGGGGACCCCAGCGTGTCTTGTGCAAGTGATATACACGAGAAACTAGACTGGTCACTAGGCTGGTCACTTGTGAGTCGCCCGCCCTCCTCGCTTGTTGAAATAGCGGATTGATCGCGTGGTTCCTCACTTGCTAAGTCGCATTTTAGAGACGTGCTTTCGCAAGGGGAAGATTTTAAGAGAGTGCGGTCCTCCTCCGTATCTTTAACACTGAGAGATATGTCTCCATGCTTTTGCACCACTGATGAAGTTCCACGTTCGTGAACTGTAGAGTCCTCAGCGATCTGAGTGATATCGGCTTTATCTTGATCGCCACCCAGATCGTCGTCACCATCGGCTGTCATACCGTAATCAATCCACCGCGCGTACTCTTCGAGTTTCCCCGTCTCATCATCATCATTATCATCATCATCATCCTGGTCGGCAGGTTTAGCAAACTCTCTTATGTGTCGCGTGACGTCCCACACCGATATCCGGCCAGCAGTGTCACCACAGAAGACGAACACGTGATGTCCACGTGCCTCGTCAGGGTGAATCACGTGACGGATGGATAAGGCACATCGTGTTAGATAAGTAGACTGGGCGAGCAAGGAGAAATAGGAAGCTGCCTCGTCGAACACAAACAACCTGAAAGACGACAATGGAAATCATAGCACAACTAATTTGAACTACAAACGTCCCTGAGGCACGCGCGCTGGATCGTCGCCAGAAATGCGCGGGCGGGCGCAGCCAAAAGGGAAGTTCCAATTGGCAGCTGTAAAACATCAAGCAATGTTCATGTGTACACGTGCTGGAAAGCGCGATAAATCAGTGTAGCTGACTCTCGGGATATATTTAGTGAAACACGTAGCAGAGCCACAGCCGTGTGCGGCGCACGCTGGATTCTAGTGCGCGCCGTTTTTGTGCTCGAATAGCACATTGAAAAAAGGATGACTTAAGACTCACAGAGTGAAAACTCACCTGACAAACCCATCAGAGCACGCGGCAGCAACACCATGAAGTGATTGACACCTGTCAATCACCCCATCATCAGTAATGACGTCACTCAATGAGAATGCCGTCAAAGCCATGAACCGTATCTCAGAATACAGGTGTTCATTTTTCTTACGACGGCGCCTCCTGTGCTTACTCAATCGAGGTGAGTATTCCGCGAGATAGGTCACGGGAGATGACGTCATGTTGTTGCCATGGCAATCTCCAGTTCTTAACGCGGATAGGTCGATACGCCAACATTTCAGTGACGCACGACCGCCACCAGAGAACATGAGATAGGAATCGCTTGATTGAACACCACGTGACGTCACGTTAGGGTTACTTGCCATTGCGTGACGGTTAGTGGTGGACGCGTGACAGCTCCCAGTGATGTCACGTCTGTAAGGCGTGAGAACATGTGAAGTTTTTCTGGCTGATCTGCTGATGGCAAGGGCCCGCACACTCGATATATGACCCTGAGCTGTAAATATCCTGCTAATGTGACCAGTCCGAGGGTCATCTGAGAGTCGTAGTCAAGGATACGGAAACCTAGTAGCTTATTGGCTGAACAGTACATATTGACGGTTGCTAAGTTTAGAGCGGATTCAGATGGATTCAGATGACTGTCGTGAGTAATTCGCAATTACTTTGTAATTACTCCTATAGGTTTTATTCAGAATTGGTGTAATTACTTTCACGACAGTCATGCGAAATGCGCTCTATTGCGGTGAATTTGTGTAGCTTATATTGTTGGATTCTAGTAGGTTATTGGCTGAACAGCGCATGATTGACAGTTGCTAAGTTTATTGCGGTGAATATGTGTAGCTTATATTGTTGTACTCGTTATTGGCTGAACAGCGCATGATTGACAGTTGCTAAGTTTATTGCGGTGAATATGTGTAGCTTATATTGTTGTACTCTAGTTATTGGCTTAACAGCGCATGACTGACAGTTGCTAAGGATACGTGTCATCAAGTTAATTGTAGTGTCCTCACTTCCGGTAACAAACACGTGGCGCTGTTCATCTGCTGGACAAAATACAACATAATGACATGAACACTCTAATATGATAATAACCGAAACTTAGTAACAGTTAGACGTGGACCCACTTGAGGCTGAAGTTCATCCGTCCCTTAGCTCTCGATCGTACGTGTCACTTTGCGAGAGGAGACGTCTGAATTTACCTCGAGATTTCCTCAACCATTACGTAATTACTGACCAGAAATCGGTCAGTAGGATCTGATTGGTTGCGTTTCTCAGTAAGACGCACAGGCGAACGATTTCCATGACAACGCACGCTCCCCCAAACAAAAAAGCACGCGAAAACTCCAAAACCAGACAACCAGGCGCCAAAAATGTCGAAAAGGGCGTGCGTTGTCTTGGAAACGTAAAAAAAATAACAGTTTTTACTTGACTGTGATTACGTAATGGATACGAAAATCCCGCGGTAAAGGGTGGCTAAGATTCAGGATAGACACAACCCCCTGTCCACCGGCCATTGCATGTCTCGCTACTCGTCTCACAACCCATTGCGCGTCACTACAGCGACTGGGCAGGGGTCTGTACTAGGTGACTAATTTTTAACCCTTCAGAAGACTTAATGTTTGTTATCATACTTTCAGTATCAGTACTTTCGTGTTTACCTGATCGAAGCGATGATGTCATACCGACGTAGCATAAACACGTGGCTTCTCGTCCGTGAAACGCCTCCTGAAATGTACAACATCAAGAGTCCATTCCTAGGAGTGTTGGCTGAGTCTCTCGCCAACACAGTAATATAAGTGTTTTTTTCTAGAATCTCATTTCAAACAAATGCCACCCTTCGGTTTTCTAATCAAAGAAATAATTTGTCAACCTAAATAGGGGTCGTCTGAAGCAGGAGCTCATTACCTAGGAGCGTCCATCTAGGGGAAGGAAGGTAACAGCGAATTGGAGTAGTATAGTAGGGACCGAATAAGCGCTTTTTTTTTGGTGGTGAGCCTATTGTAATTGGTTTTTCACCATTTGTATGATTTTGCTTTAAATAAGACATATGTTTAAGCAAAACTGAGCACCTTGGTGGATTTTCTTCTAGGAAATTGTTCGGCGCTAGTTAGCAATTTGCTCGACACATTTGCAAACTGAATGAGCAAGTTGATCATCAATATTGCAATGTTGTTCGGCAATGTTGCAAAGTTGCGAGGAAACGAACATCCGGTTTTTATCAGACATTCGCTCTAAAGAATGCACATTTTTAGATCCAGTGCAATTCTCTCACTCGAATTCGGAAACACGTTAAGTCTAAGGTCGACTTCGCTCATCGCGCGCGGCATTTTTGACTCATGGAGAATATTTGTTATTCAAAGCACGAATGACCCACAATGCTTGGCGCCGACAGCTTGTAGGCTTTAGTCTTTGGGGTGACAAACTTTATTGAAACCACTGTATATAGCGCTATTCACTGTTTATCAACATTGCCATTGTAATGCTAATGTGCCAACAGTAGATTGAATAGCGCCCTTTGTTCTGTGAACCAATCGATCTCTGGTTGGCACATTAATAACAATGGATGACGTCAGCGTGAACAGCGCTATAGGCGTTACCTATTTTTGCAAAAAAACTATTTGTTTTAGATCTGTACTTTTTTAGTCATCTCAAAACCTACACTGTGTAAGGACTTTGATCCGTGCAAAGCCAGGTGCAGGGGGTTACAACACGTGGGAAAATGAAAAGTACACTACAAATGACGTCATTAGCTCATGCGCAAAAGTCTAATTCTTTTAAAACGCTACTTTTTAGTTATTTTAAAACCTACACTTATGAGGACCTTCGTCAAGCAAAGCAAAGCTACCTAGCGCAGGGGTAAAGCTGTTACACTGTGAAAACATTGGAGATGTATGCTCCTGTTTTGTAGGTAGAAACCAATCTATTTTAAAAAGTGTCTATAAATTGGCATATTCTCTAGGCACGTGGTACGTGGCTAGGGCCACAAAAGAGTTTTGATGCTAAAAATAATACAAATTCTACAGTTATGGCTAGCAGCCATAATGTGAAAGATGGTCATTCCTGGTAATGGACTCCTGAAAAGATATACCTACTTAACGGGGATGCTAAAAATAATACAAATTCTACAGTTATGGCTAGCAGCCATAATGTGAAAGATGGTCACTCCTGGTGATGGACTCCTGAAAAGATATACCTACTAAACGGGGAGTTTTGAAGTACAGATTAGAACCATCATTAGCAAATTAAGTACCTTGAGTATGGGAGTCTTGAACGGATTCCTGAGTACAACTTTCGACATATTCACGTTGTTTCCCTTGAGGTACGCAAATAGTGCTACCTTTTCTCCTGGAGCCTAAAGGAAAGATTGTATTACAAGATGAATGGAGGAATGTATATCATGAGGCACAAAAATAAGGATATCAAGCTTACATACTGACTCTTACATCTATCTTTTTATCCCACCAAATAAAGGCAACAAGGATTTTCTGCATGGGAAGTGTTTGGAATTAACGTGGATAGCCATGGAAAATCCGAACACTTCCCATTCTTATACCACGGGAAATTCGGATTTTCCCATGGATGGGTTTTTAAAAAAGTTCCCTGTGATCGTGGCAATGGTCCTCATATATCCATTCAGTGCTTAGGACTATCTACATGTAACTTACACAGGAACCTACAAGGTGTGGTTTTAATATTGGTGTTTGTCAGACGAAATCACAGCAGGGACTGATATTCCTAATAGTCGTTACAAGATTTTTCTGTTGGCGATTAGATAGACTAAATCGGCTAACGGTGTTTATAGATCTTGTTGCCACCCAATACAGATCACGCAACGATTCATTTGGAGTCGACGGAGATAGCCCGGGAGATAGCCTGCTAGTCGGCTCTCCAGTGGGTTTTTCGGATATTTGTTTTTGGGGGGGCGCGGGATTCCAGTGTCGCGGGGGCTACAGGAATCCCACGCGCCAAAATAATCAAATATCCGAAAAACTGGAGAGCCGGCTAGCAGGCTACGAGGGAGAGAGCCCATGTCCTTGCTAAGGACAGGACAAAATGGCGAAGTAGTGTCGAGGCCTCATGCGCAACAGAGCGCGAAGAGGCAAGGTAAGATGGAAGGGAGTTGCACGGGAGGCATGCGCAACAGAGCGCGAAGAGGCAAGGTAAGATGGAAGGGAGTTGCACGGGAGGCATGCGCAACAGAGCGCGAAGAGGCAAGGTAGGATGGAAGGGAGTTGCACGGGAGGCATGCGCAACAGAGCGCGAAGAGGCAAGGTAGGATGGAAGGGAGTTGCACGGGAGGCATGCGCAACAGAGCGCGAAGAGGCAAGGTAAGATGGAAGGGAGTTGCACGGGAGGCATGCGCAACAGAGCGCGAAAAGGCAAGGTAGGATGGAAGGGAGTTGCACGGGAGGCATGCGCAACAGAGCGCAAAGAGGCAAGGTAAGATGGAAGGGAGTTGCACGGGAGGCATGCGCAACAGAGCGCGAAGAGGCAAGGTAAGATGGAAGGGAGTTGCACGGGAGGCATGCGCAACAGAGCGCGAAGAGGCAAGGTAAGATGGAAGGGAGTTGCACGGGAGGCATGCGCAACAGAGCGCGAAGAGGCAAGGTAAGATGGAAGGGAGTTGCACGGGAGGCATGCGCAACAGAGCGCGAAGAGGCAAGGTAGATGAAAGGGAGTTGCACGGGAGGCATGCGCAACAGAGCGCGAAGAGGCAAGGTAGATGAAAGGGAGTTGCACGGGAGGCATGCGCAACAGAGCGCGAAGAGGCAAGGTAGATGAAAGGGAGTTGCACGGGAGGCATGCGCAACAGAGTGCGAAGAGGCAAGGTAAGGTGGAAGGGAGTTGCACGGGAGGCATGCGCAACAGAGCGCGAAGAGGCAAGGTAAGATGGAAGGGAGTTGCACGGGAGGCATGCGCAACAGAGCGCGAAGAGGCAAGGTAGGATGGAAGGGAGTTGCACGGGAGGCATGCGCAACAGAGCGCAAAGAGGCAAGGTAAGATGGAAGGGAGTTGCACGGGAGGCATGCGCAACAGAGCGCGAAGAGGCAAGGTAAGATGGAAGGGAGTTGCACGGGAGGCATGCGCAACAGAGCGCGAAGAGGCAAGGTAAGATGGGAGGGAGTTGCACGGGAGGCATGCGCAACAGAGCGCGAAGAGGCAAGGTAAGATGGAAGAGAGTTGCACGGAAGGCATGCGCAACAGAGCGCGAAGAGGCAAGGTAGATGAAAGGGAGTTGCACGGGAGGCATGCGCAACAGAGCGCGAAGAGGCAAGGTAAGGTGGAAGGGAGTTGCACGGGAGGCATGCGCAACAGAGCGCGAAGAGGCAAGGTAAGATGGAAGGGAGTTGCACGGGAGGCATGCGCAACAGAGTGCGAAGAGGCAAGGTAAGATGGGAGGGAGTTGCACGGGAGGCATGCGCAACAGAGCGCGAAGAGGCAAGGTAAGATGGAAGGGAGTTACACGGGAGGCATGCGCAACAGAGCGCGAAGAGGCAAGATAAGATGGGAGGGAGCTGCACGGGAGGCATGCGCAACAGAGCGCAAACAGGCATGGTAAGATGGGAGGGAAGTGCACGGGGGCATGCGCAACAGAGCGCGAAGAGGCAATGTAAGATGGGAGGGAGTCGCACGTGAGGCATGCGCAACAGAGCGCGAAGAGGCAAGGTAAGATGGGAGGGAGTTGCACGGGAGGCATGCGCAACAGAGCGCGAAGAAGCAAGGTAAGATGGAAGGGAGTTGCACGGGAGGCATGCGCAACAGAGCGCGAAGAGACAAGGTATGATGGAAGGGAGTTGCACGGGAGGCATGCGCAACAGAGCGCGAAGAGGCAAGGTAAGATGGGAGGGAGTTGCACGGGAGGCATGCGCAACAGAGCGCGAAGAGGCAAGGTAAGATGGAAGAGAGTTGCACGGAAGGCATGCGCAACAGAGCGCGAAGAGGCAAGGTAGATGAAAGGGAGTTGCACGGGAGGCATGCGCAACAGAGCGCGAAGAGGCAAGGTAAGATGGGAGGGAGTTGCACGGGAGGCATGCGCAACAGAGCGCGAAGAGGCAAGGTAGATGAAAGGGAGTTGCACGGGAGGCATGCGCAACAGAGTGCGAAGAGGCAAGGTAAGATGGAAGGGAGTTGCACGGGAGGCATGCGCAACAGAGCGCGAAGAGGCAAGGTAGGATGGAAGGGAGTTGCACGGGAGGCATGCGCAACAGAGCGCAAAGAGGCAAGGTAAGATGGAAGGGAGTTGCACGGGAGGCATGCGCAACAGAGCGCGAAGAGGCAAGGTAAGATGGAAGGGAGTTGCACGGGAGGCATGCGCAACAGAGCGCGAAGAGGCAAGGTAAGATGGGAGGGAGTTGCACGGGAGGCATGCGCAACAGAGCGCGAAGAGGCAAGGTAAGATGGAAGAGAGTTGCACGGAAGGCATGCGCAACAGAGCGCGAAGAGGCAAGGTAGATGAAAGGGAGTTGCACGGGAGGCATGCGCAACAGAGCGCGAAGAGGCAAGGTAAGGTGGAAGGGAGTTGCACGGGAGGCATGCGCAACAGAGCGCGAAGAGGCAAGGTAAGATGGAAGGGAGTTGCACGGGAGGCATGCGCAACAGAGTGCGAAGAGGCAAGGTAAGATGGGAGGGAGTTGCACGGGAGGCATGCGCAACAGAGCGCGAAGAGGCAAGGTAAGATGGAAGGGAGTTACACGGGAGGCATGCGCAACAGAGCGCGAAGAGGCAAGATAAGATGGGAGGGAGCTGCACGGGAGGCATGCGCAACAGAGCGCAAACAGGCATGGTAAGATGGGAGGGAAGTGCACGGGGGCATGCGCAACAGAGCGCGAAGAGGCAATGTAAGATGGGAGGGAGTCGCACGTGAGGCATGCGCAACAGAGCGCGAAGAGGCAAGGTAAGATGGGAGGGAGTTGCACGGGAGGCATGCGCAACAGAGCGCGAAGAAGCAAGGTAAGATGGAAGGGAGTTGCACGGGAGGCATGCGCAACAGAGCGCGAAGAGACAAGGTATGATGGAAGGGAGTTGCACGGGAGGCATGCGCAACAGAGCGCGAAGAGGCAAGGTAAGATGGGAGGGAGTTGCACGGGAGGCATGCGCAACAGAGCGCGAAGAGGCAAGGTAAGATGGAAGAGAGTTGCACGGAAGGCATGCGCAACAGAGCGCGAAGAGGCAAGGTAGATGAAAGGGAGTTGCACGGGAGGCATGCGCAACAGAGCGCGAAGAGGCAAGGTAAGATGGGAGGGAGTTGCACGGGAGGCATGCGCAACAGAGCGCGAAGAGGCAAGGTAGATGAAAGGGAGTTGCACGGGAGGCATGCGCAACAGAGTGCGAAGAGGCAAGGTAAGGTGGAAGGGAGTTGCACGGGAGGCATGCGCAACAGAGCGCGAAGAGGCAAGGTAAGATGGAAGGGAGTTGCACGGGAGGCATGCGCAACAGAGCGCGAAGAGGCAAGGTAGGATGGAAGGGAGTTGCACGGGAGGCATGCGCAACAGAGCGCAAAGAGGCAAGGTAAGATGGAAGGGAGTTGCACGGGAGGCATGCGCAACAGAGCGCGAAGAGGCAAGGTAAGATGGAAGGGAGTTGCACGGGAGGCATGCGCAACAGAGCGCGAAGAGGCAAGGTAAGATGGGAGGGAGTTGCACGGGAGGCATGCGCAACAGAGCGCGAAGAGGCAAGGTAAGATGGAAGAGAGTTGCACGGAAGGCATGCGCAACAGAGCGCGAAGAGGCAAGGTAGATGAAAGGGAGTTGCACGGGAGGCATGCGCAACAGAGCGCGAAGAGGCAAGGTAAGGTGGAAGGGAGTTGCACGGGAGGCATGCGCAACAGAGCGCGAAGAGGCAAGGTAAGATGGAAGGGAGTTGCACGGGAGGCATGCGCAACAGAGTGCGAAGAGGCAAGGTAAGATGGGAGGGAGTTGCACGGGAGGCATGCGCAACAGAGCGCGAAGAGGCAAGGTAAGATGGAAGGGAGTTACACGGGAGGCATGCGCAACAGAGCGCGAAGAGGCAAGATAAGATGGGAGGGAGCTGCACGGGAGGCATGCGCAACAGAGCGCAAACAGGCATGGTAAGATGGGAGGGAAGTGCACGGGGGCATGCGCAACAGAGCGCGAAGAGGCAATGTAAGATGGGAGGGAGTCGCACGGGAGGCATGCGCAACAGAGCGCGAAGAGGCAAGGTAAGATGGGAGGGAGTTGCACGGGAGGCATGCGCAACAGAGCGCGAAGAAGCAAGGTAAGATGGAAGGGAGTTGCACGGGAGGCATGCGCAACAGAGCGCGAAGAGACAAGGTATGATGGAAGGGAGTTGCACGGGAGGCATGCGCAACAGAGCGCGAAGAGGCAAGGTAAGATGGGAGGGAGTTGCACGGGAGGCATGCGCAACAGAGCGCGAAGAGGCAAGGTAAGATGGAAGAGAGTTGCACGGAAGGCATGCGCAACAGAGCGCGAAGAGGCAAGGTAGATGAAAGGGAGTTGCACGGGAGGCATGCGCAACAGAGCGCGAAGAGGCAAGGTAAGATGGGAGGGAGTTGCACGGGAGGCATGCGCAACAGAGCGCGAAGAGGCAAGGTAAGATGGGAGGGAGTTGCACGGGAGGCATGCGCAACAGAGCGCGAAGAGGCAAGGTAAGATGGAAGGGAGTTACACGGGAGGCATGCGCAACAGAGCGCGAAGAGGCAAGGTAAGATGGGAGGGAGTTGCACGGGAGGCATGCGCAACAGAGCGCGAAGAGGCAATGTAAGATGGAAGGGAGCAATCTCGCACCCAGAGCCCGTCATCTTTTGGCAGGCGGCAAGATTCGGGGCTCTGGGGAATCCGATTTGTGAGCATGCGTGGTAGGTCAAAAACGTAACGAACTTTCATACAACCTTCAAACCGGAAACCCAGAATCTGCGTTTTAAAAAAATCGATTCCCCCAGAGCCGTGAATCTTGCCGCGATTGGGAAGGGAGTTGCAAGTGAGGCCTGCCCAACAGAGCGTGAAGAGGCAAGGTAAGATGGGAGTTGTACGGGAGGCCACGCCCTTCTTTACATTTCAAATCCACCCCTGATTTTCAATAAGTCATTTGGCGATGGAATAAAACTCACCATTTGGGAAGGTGTTCGTATCGTTGATAAGGCCACATCCCAAGCCCTGTGCCCGCCACCACACTTTACTTTGAACAGCGGTTGGTTCCTATTGACGCTCCAGAGGATGAAATATGCCTGCGATTACAAGAACATTATCAGTCCTAAAGTGGGCATCTACTAGCTGGATATTGCAGAAACGTCTGCATTAGTCCAGTTCACGTTCCTATTTACTGGAATGTTACGGATATTCCATAGTAATTCCTCACGGATTCGCACAGGTGACTGTAAACGTTGACACCATCCAGAATTGACAACAAGAAAGAGGGGGAAAACGAATAAAATGGAAAGAAAAATACTAATACTAATTCTGTTTTATTTTCTGACTACGAGAATACACGCAGCCTCATTGCCTAATTCAGCGCTTTTAGGAACAAAACGCACTTCCGGTGCTGGATCACAAATTCGAAACTCCTCGCGCTCGGATAATAATTTCAACCATTCTAGTTTCCAGAGCTTCCTTTGTTTTGTCGGTTAGTAGGCGGCTATGGCGGAACACGATCATGTGATGATTCTGATTGGCTAATATGATCGTCCGCCATTTTGAAGTCTGATGTAAGGATGTGCGAATGACCATATACGGATGTCCTAGAATCTAGCACTTCCGGTTTGTTTTTATACCAGAGCCTCGTACAGTAAACATGACCGAGAGGCTCTGGGGACGAGACTGACAGTTAACTAGCATGCCTACCGTGTAAAAAGCAGCAATAATGACGTCATCATCAGTGAAAATAATTCTCTCCACCCACTCAACTCCCTTGAATACCTGGGAAGTACATTGAGTAACAATTCAGTAACAATTCATTACAATTGTCGAGGTAGCAATATTTGTTATACGATCATCCGGGTGTATGTTAGACTTGCTCCAAGTCGACCTTTCATAGGATACTGGAAGCGAGCGAAGCATGCCAAGGGGAACGAAATGAGTCGCTAAGCGAGCTCTAAAACCGCAGGATGATGCAGGACTTTGTGAAAGCCTAGGGGGATGTACAGCCGATTGCGTTTGACTGTTTTACCCCAACAGTTCGCATGTTATGTTTGAACGTAGGAACGTTGCGCTTCTAGGATGGAACGAGACGTTTCTATGGAGGACCAAAGAGTTCTGTCTTCTCTGATTGTTCAGTGAATATAAACATGGCGGTTGCCCTTAGAAACTTCTCACTTTTTCTCTCACAACGCAACGTTCAAACGTTCAAACGTAACGTGCGAACTGTTTGGGTTAAACAGTCAAACGCAATCGGCTGTAGTAAGTCCTCAGAAGGAATGTTTGAAGTGACTGACGTTTCCAGGGGCGTAGCCAGGGGGGGGGGGGCAAGGGGAGCCGGAACCCCCTTCTAGCAACCAAAAATACAGTAAATTTATGGGACAGTATTTAAAATACAGGAGAAAATGTGTTACGAACGGCCCCTTTGGCCCGCTCCTATTAAAACTCCTGCACCACTGGTTTCGACAACTTGAGTGGAAGTCACCTTTAGAGTCAAGTGAAAACAGAATTCATAATATAGTAAACTAAAACACTTAGCAAACGAAAGTTGGACGTTTTCAGTAATGTTTCCCTTTGAATGGGGTAAGCGTGCATGGGCAATGGGGATTAGTGAGGAGCAGGACATGAATTTGACACCAAATGTACTGAAACGGGTGTGGCTTAAACTGAGAGAAAATGTCATTTGTCTAATGCAGTTCTACCTTCCTGGTGTCGATAAGTTCTAGTCGTGAGGGATGGACTCTGATCTGTCGGTAGGTGCCGTCCCGGCCAGCGGAGTACACATGGTTACCATGGACACCAAGATGAGTGACACCTGCACGGCCATGAATCACCGGGAGAGTGTGCACTGGAGGTTGCAGATTCTGAGATGTAAAAATGTTTTTCAAACTGAATTGGAAATAATATGATTCCAGGCCACCAAATTCCCCGTTGTGAACCTCTAACAACCTATGACTAGTATGACTACTGCTGTCAGAACAACCCAGTGACTGCCGGAGCTCCATCGGCTACTTAACGCTATTTTACGTTTCACTGCCACCTTATTTTCATCAGATCCCAGACAAAAGCATAATTGAGCCACTGAAATAAGCCAAACAGGGCTGGCTACTTTTATTGAATAACCACCAGCTTAGATACATTCTGGCAGCACTGTATGACTTGAAATGATTTTCTCCAAACATAATATATTTGTGTATGTTTTGAGGTATTACCTTCACTTTGTTGGCATCATAACAGCAGTAGAGGTGAATAGAGCCCTTTCTGTCTCCTAGCAACACGGCACACCACTGGTTTACCCCCTTCTTTTCCCTGTCCCCTTCCATCACTTCCTCGCCCCTCTCCTTCTCGACTCTGACACCCTTCCTCTCTCTGGAAAGTGGGTGTGGCAGGTGAAGGATGGCTGCAGCTGATGGCCAGCGTTGCTTGGAGTAGGGCAGTGAAAATGATCTCAATTGATTGACATGCAGGCCCTTGTCAGTGTCCATTTCTACTTTCCACCAAATTGTATTTCCATCCGGGCCACAGGAAAACAGGTTGTAATGAGATTGATAAGAGCACCACAGCAGACTCAACACTTTACTTCTGTATGCTTTAGTCTCAATGGCTTTCAGTGAGAAATCTGCAGAAGAATAGGTATAAACACAGTATAAACACAGCGGCAGATCCAAGCTTTTTCCATGGGTGGTTTCAGGTTTTTCACTTTTCCCGAGATGCAACAATATGATTATGTAGATAACCCGCGATCAGTCTGGGTAACAAAGTTAAATCCTTATTGTTTAATACCTACTGTTTAAACGATGGAGAATCACTCTGTTAACAAAAAAGATAGCGTCATTCTCCTGGGAAACAAACTCAATAATGTTGTTTGTTTGCTTATACTACAAAAACAAACAAGTTTTTAAAGGACCAATAATTAAATAGCGGTAGTGCAAAGCTTAATCGTTGTACGAGTTTTATTTTTTTCAAAATGTCAGATGCTCGAGAGGGGGGGGGGTCTGTGGAACCCCCTGGATCCGCCACTGAAGCAGCCACAACAGTCATCCCACCTAAATCTACTCCTGGTCTCACAGTCTAATTCAAGTAGCACTCACCAGTATCTTGTACTTTAATACATCCTTGTAGATTACCAAATGCAACTAATCTCTTGTCAGGGGAGACCGCCATGAGGCTGTAAGATGAGTAATGTACATCCTCTAGCAACAAGTGCCAACCATCATCTTCTTCTGCTTTTATGTCTTCTGGTGATTTGTCACATATTTTATCTGGTTGTGTGTGAGGAGAACATCTTTCTTTAGGAGATGACTGCCAATGATACTTGTAAACGCTCCTGAAGAGGACATCATCATTTGATTGTCATTGCCATGCATTGTCATTAAAAGGACATGGTCATCGAAAACATCAAAACATCACCGACTATTAAAATAACAACAAAAATCTAGTAGAGAATACTAATTTGTGATAACAAATATTTCATGCTTTCTAGGTGACCATGTTCGTTAATGTCATTATCCTTGGCAGCACAAAGCTGAGTGAAGACAGTGGCGGTCAGCGTATTGAATAAACCTGACAAAAATTGAATTCCACTGCGTATCGGTGCCACACACTGGGTCCCAGTCAATGGTGCCATTGGCAGCCACAGGTCCATTAACATAGACATGGAAATAAACAGTATTGGGTGACAGTAGGGCTAGAAATTAACCAATATT
This sequence comes from Scolanthus callimorphus, assembly GCA_033964015.1. Lineage (NCBI taxonomy): Eukaryota > Metazoa > Cnidaria > Anthozoa > Actiniaria > Edwardsiidae > Scolanthus > Scolanthus callimorphus. The sequence continues at coordinate 11,818,262 of CM066916.1, read as the reverse complement.
AGCAGTCAAAACAAAATTTGGCCACAGAAAGAGAAGTTCCAGTCACATTGTTGGAGGCAAACCTCAAACATTATCTCCAAAGCTAGGCAATATTTTGCAACTGTTTGACACTTTTTAGTCACTATGAAAATTTTGGTTGCTTTTGGGAATATATTGATTGCAATTTCGAGCCCTGGAGGACTTCATTGGAAAGCAGACAATGTGACAAATGTGGCAAAGTTTACACCCACAAATACTGATCACAATATTAAGCAACTCATCACATGGTACATAAAAAGGTGATCACAAAAAAGGTGATGAAAAATAGAAAGGTGTAATTTTTATGGTCTACTGGGAAGAGTAGTAGCATGACCATTGAGACAACCAAGGAAAGATGCACAACTGTACAGTAACAAACATCTTAAATCACATTAGTAATGTAGTCATTAATCATACCCATAAGAAGTCATCACCAGGAGATCATTGTCAGTTGCTATGGCAACACAACGAGGCGAGTCTAAGGGTGTGGCATTTTTCTTGATACGCTTGCCAGGGAGTGAACCAGGTAACACTGTTTCCATGGTAACCATGCTGCTGTTTCTAGGGAAATAGAAAAGATGCAGAAACTTGTTATTTTAGTTCATGATTTTTGCCCTCAGGGAATCCAGTTTTTTGTGTCAAAGAATCACACCTGTTGAGTCCCTGTAGAGACCAGAGCCGTATGCTGCAGTCCCCGCCTCCTGTAGCCATTAAGCCTGCCTTTTCATCAGTTGCCAGGCTCCAGATACTTCGACCTGGAAATAAGGCAATTAACATGGTTATAACATGAGTTAACTAGAATTTCTAAATTTAAAGTCCTTTGAAAAGTTTTTGTTTCATATGTGGCGTTTAGTTCCTTGTTTCACACATGCATGACAGCAAACCTGCATTATATACAACATTTAAAGGCTTGTATGTAATTACAACATACTGCACTTGTGCACATGTGATAGAGCAGATTGCGGTTGTGGGCGTGGCATGGAACCTGGCCTGCTGTAGATATGGAATGAAATCGCATAGTCATGCCATGGTTATGGTTGCGGCACAGCACAACTTTGTCGTGGCCCTTTTCACAGTCATAAGAAATCTGCTCTATTCAGCTTCTTACCTTTGTGACCAGTAAAGGACTTAATCATCTCCCCCTTGTAGTTCCAAACATTACAAGCGGCATCCTCTCCAATGCTAACAATCACCTCTTCTAATAGTCGCACATCCCACACTCTTGCTGTGTGGCCATATATCACCAATATACACTCCACCTCGGACTCTGACAGGTCAGGTACATTCCATAGCCTTATACTACGGTCATCGGACACAGAACCCAACATACTCCCGTCAGTGTTAAAACTCAAGGAGAAAATAACTCCATCATGCCCAGCAGCTCTCTGTGAGATCTTGCTCTTATTGTCGTCACCCTTGGGTCCATTGACCTGCCATAGAAGGATTTGGTTGAAGACTGTACCTGACGCCAGAGCCAGGGTCTCCAGGGTGTTGCCATGAAACCTAGCTGAGTATCTGATGCAAGGTGTTAACAAACAATAACTCACAAACAAAAATCAAAACAATGTTATTAACCAATTCATGGATATTTAGGATGATATCAGATGATATCATACCACATGATGAACTTGTAATCATACTTTTTTCATCATACCCACAGTTCTCACCTGTTGTTCTTGTGTGCTAGGGGAATGAATTATTTTTGGAAAGACAATGGATGATTCCAGCTAATATATAGATTTAGGCACTGCCTAAAAGCGGAGCTCGAATCAATACATTACTGTCATCAAGGACTTTTCTAGTTTTGATGACGTCATGCCACGTGACCTTGGTTGTGCACCCCTGTTGCCTCCAAGATATCTTAACCCAAGTTTGGGCACCTAGCAATGTTGCCTTCTTGAGATATTGACTTTTCTAGTTTTGATGACGTCATTGATGATGTCATGCCACATGACCTTGGTGGTGCACCCCCCTTGCTTCTATGATAACCTCATCCAAGTTTGGTCACCTAGCGATGTTTCCTTCTCAAGATATTGATTTTTCTAGTTTTGATGATGTCATCGACGACATGCCACGTGACCTTGGTGGTGCACTCCCCTTGCTTCTATGATAACCTTATCCACGTTTGGTCACCTAGCGATGTTGCTTTCTCGAGATATTGACTTTTCTAGTTTTGATGACGTCATGCCACGTGACCTTGGTGGTGCACCCCCCCTTGCCTCTATGATAACTTCATCCAAGTTTGGTCGCCTAGCGATGTTGCCTTCTCGAGATATTGACTTTTCTAGTTTTAATGACGTCATCGATGACGTCATGACACATGATCTTGGTGGTGCACCCCCCACTCCTCCATGATAACCTAATCCAAGTTTGGTCACCTAGCTATGTTGCCTTCTTGAGATATTGCCTTTTCTAGTTTTGATGACGTCATGCCGGACGAAAAAACGGACGGCCGCACAAACTGGAAGTCCATGACAGAATCGGTCGATCCATATACACTTTTGTTTTGTTCCTTCTTCTGTAGCTATGGGGATGCGCTATAAGCAGGAATGGCCAAGCCATGTCCCACATCTACCAACATGCAGCGTGTGCGTGCGTTATAGCTGGAATTGTCCATTATGTGCTCTCGATCATTTCATCAAAAGGATACAAAATACAGTTCTCCTCACATTGTGCTACAAGCCATTTGGTATTACATGCCCAGTCAATGCACCATATGGCATTGTGTGCGGTTGCTATAGCAACTAGCTCATCACATTCTGTCTTCCCATTCAACCATTGAGCATCTAAGACAAGATCTGGCAAGGTGATAATGCCTGTTGCAAATTCCACCACACTATGGAATCAGACAAAAAAATTTAAATTTAAAGCATCACAGTTGAAGAGATTTACCGGTATTCAGCAGGACCCCTTTTCATTGCCTGTTGCAAAATAAAGGTATCAAATTCAAAATAATAGTAATCAATTCTTACAGGCTCTTATGGTGCTGAATAATACAACTACCCTATCTAATATAAAATACTTGCTTACTTACTAAAAAATAAGCAAATTGTTCTATGTGTCTAGCACTGAAGCATTGCCACAAGGATACTTTTTCAACATGTTTTTGACATGTGTTTGGCACACCATCTGACCAATTTAGTGAGCAGATCACATTGTTGTTACCATGTTTCTTGCCTTTCAATGTAATCCATTCACTAATTGGTCGGGTGGGCAACAAAATTGTCAAAACTAATCAAAAACTTTATTCTCGAGGCAATGGTTCAGCACTCAGCACTGTTAACATTGTTGCATACCTTGTAATTTTCAAAATTCTTAAAACCTTCTGTCCAAATATCACAGCCATAGAGGTGCCATCATTTTCTGTTTAGAAAAAGAGCAATAAACAGTGTTATACATTTTACAATACATAGCAGACACTAATGATCCATTGAACAGAACTCAAAATTAACAATTGCAAACTGCGCACAAGCCTTGTTCCTGGTCATACAGTCAAAGTTAAACCAGTATATCTTTTCCAACTACTGGTAACACTGATATCTTTTAGTTGTAAAATTAAACATTCTGGTCATGATTTTGAGCCCTGCACGGTCATGATTTTGAGCCCTGTACAGACTGTTCTCCTTGTGTGAGCACAGAAAAAATAGGGGGGTAAGAATGAGGAATGAAAGTAAGAACCCCCCCCCCCCTAAAAAAAGAGAAAAAAAAGAAAAAAATTAAATGGTCACTTTGCCAAACCCCCAAAAATAAGATGACCAAAATAAATAAAAAAACATAAATCCCGGAGTGGGAATGGATAAACTTTCAAACCAAAACATTCCTTTGCACCTACACCACACAAAACTCCAGAGTGCCCCCCAAACTCCAGGGCAATTCCATTACACTATTCACTGTGCCACTAACCTAGGAACAATGGGACCCCAGACTGCACTTAATTTGTTTTTGTCTGGAGAAAAATTTTCATAAAAGCCAAATTCAAATTCATACCAAACACCAGTCTCAGAACAACCAGAATATGAAAATAAGCAGAATTTGAGAAAAGGAATATTGCATTAAACAACACCTTTACTTAAACCAGGTGTAAAAGTTAAATGTTAAATTCATGTGTGGGATCACAACACAAACTTGAACTCACATATTTGGGCAATAAATACACTTATTGAACAGAATACTTAAACATTTAATTTTGGTAGAAACGATGCACACTACACCAACCTCAACTATGAAATGTGTCAATAAAAGCTACTTGCCTCTAATTCCATGCACTCTGGAGTGCCCTAAAGCATTGATGTTTTGTAATTTTTTCCCATCCACTGTAGAGTAAACTCCAATGCGTGGACCTTCACCTATATCCAAGAAAAATATGGAAGTTTGAGCTTAAAGTCATTAGGTGAATTCTTGCTTCTAAACGCATGAACACCTGCGCGGCGTGAAGTCTGTTTGCAAAACAAGGTGGAAAGTGTGTGTGTGTGTGTGTGCTAGCTGAAATATCATGAATAAAAGCATTGGTGATAATAAGTGATTAGGCGGGATAAATTGATGTAAGCGAAAGGATCAGCAATTATCTGATTTATACCATGGATTCGAGAAAGATGTTCGGAACTTGACATGAAGATCAGAAGTTTTTAGATCGAGACCGATTCCAATAAAAGTGATGGACATTTTGGTTATTAGATATCACAGACCGAATTTCTCACCACTGCTATCTATTCTCCGATGCTACTAACCTGTTAAGAGGAGTTTTTCCACAAAGCTAAGCGCTGTTATCGGGCAAATTAAACAAGGCTTTGGCAAGTCCCCGCAGGCCGCCATCTTGAATGATGGGCTTGACCGCTGACCAACAGAAGTAAAGTAAAACTGCCACAGGGATCCCCATTGCAGGGTGCGGCCAAGTTCGGAGTGTAAAATATATTTTTCAATTAGAATTATAGGGTAGGGGAATAGAGACGGAATAAGCTTATTATACTCCACGTCTAGCTTCGCTGCACAAGGGACGATTTAAAATTATTTGGCAATTATGCCAATAGAGAGCGGTTGCTCGGCGTGAAACCATATTTCGTTCGTTCTATTCTTCTCTTTCCATTTATTAGGTATTATTATTATTTTTTGTTCGGTGAATCAATCCAATACGGTTAGATCTTACAACAGCTGCTATACGACCAAGAAGACCGATATAAAATCTAACAAGGCCAATAATGCTTGGTGCACACTTGCGACATAACATACGGAAAAATATCACGCGATCAAAAGTGGTTTCCAAACGCTGAAGTCGACAGCAAATAACATATATAAGATTGCTTTGGTAAGGTAATCGAACGATGATCCATTGAAAATATTGATTATTTCAATTATTTTCCCATGCTTTTTTCGTTGTCACACGCCCTTATGTCGTTTGTCGCTAGTGTGCACCGGGCTTAAGTTTGTTCCCGCCACTTCTGACGCGCGTGCGCGTGACTCGGGAAATCCACAAAGTAGCCAAATTTCCCCCCCCCCCCCCCCCTCCCACCCCCACCCCTTCGATAGGGGGCAATGAGGACGTTGAACTTATCAACTACTGTTCAATAAACGTGATTCAACAGAGTGTTCAATATTTCCTTAAGTTACGTTTTCAATCTAGATATCAAGAAAGTGCTGTCGTTTTTATGCCAAAACAGCGCGGGTTGCCTGTGGTGTTCAAAACGTGACTCAGGCCCCTCGGCGGGGGGTAAAAACAAAATGGCGACCAAGAGAAGGATGTTTCTCGAGTATTTGCAAGTCATTGGGCAATTTTCCTGTTTTTTTTCCGCTAAGATATGAGGAAAAGTACTTACAGACCTTCCAAATAAGGTAAGGGGGATTTTCTAATAAGGAAGTTTTGCAACGTCGGCAAAACGACAGCTTTTGGCGAAATTTTCTTGACAATGTTTATCTAATAAACATGTCAAGTTTAATCGGGTTCCGAAGCTTAGTTTATGAAGAAACATTACTAACAAATCAAAACAAATATGCAAACAGTGTTAATAAAATGTTAATCAAATTCTATTTGTTGGGCCTCAGGCTTGTTGATAAACTTTTCTGGTTGCGTAAACTCGTATACCAATAAATTCATGAAGAGGCCGACCTGCAGACTGGCCGAAAAACTTTACTGGTTATACTCGAGGAAGGCGGTGAAAAAAAGACTGTCTGCTCTCTTGACAAGGATTGTCTTGAGTAATAACATAACCACAGGGATTCAATACGATCCTAATTATGAAGGTTGGGCTTCTAAAGCCGAGATGTCAACACTCACAAGTGCCGCCGTATGCCCCACCCAGCGAATTAGAGCTGTGATAATTCAATAAGATCTTCATCATCTTAAATTATTTTCACGTCTGCAAGAGTTTTAGTCTTTAATTCTTTGATCTGGTGCAGCTATTTCATAAGAAGTTTTTTTATAGAAGTTTTGACGCACGGGAAGTTGGTACTGTGCGGGGTTTCCGTTTCTATTTTTAGGTACATTGATCCGCAAAGGTCTTGAATTTTACTCTTTGAGGCTGGGACCAAATGTAAATGTTCTTTTAATTATCTTTTTTGGCCTCAAATCAATCTTTTAAGTAGCATGTTCTCATGTTGGAAGTCCAACAAGTAACAGTACCTCAGGTTGACTTGTCAATGAATGGCTTACAAGGACGAAGATAAATTTAACTCTGAAAGACGAGTAATGTTTTCCTGTATCGAATCGGAAAATGTCGAAAATGTTCAATGGTATTCCGAGACAGTGAATTTTGAATCGAGACGATCAAAACCATTCATACACAGATTGCATGCTCTAGTAATTTATGTTAATCTGTGAGAAATCGAGATTGCGGACAGCTCTCTAAAAATCCAAGATTCGAGAATTTTTAGAATTTCGTGAGGTTCTTCTTTTTCCGAACGACATTCGCCACCCCTCGAAGGCTATGCCGTAGGGTACCGAGTGTTTGCAGCTTGTTTGCGGTTCGATAAATTAATGCGAAAATCATAAATCACTTCACTATTTGCAATAGCAGTCTATTTTTCACTCCCGTCATCATACTATCAAGACCTCTCAAATGTACAGACCAAATCTCTCTGATCTACTTTTGTCACCTCATTTTTCATGGCCTTCCCTTGACTAGCTGTACAGTGCTTCAAGGCAACACCTTACGCGCACGATTCTGACGTCATTATGACGTCGTAATGACCTAGGCCGGAAGCAAAGCCGTTATGGAAAACATGAAAATCGAAACACTTTCCGGAATGCTGCTAAACTGGGGCCTTTCCGGCTTAGGAACTCGATGCGCGTATTAAATTTTAATTTGATTTACATTGTTTTTGAATAGTGTAGCATATCATAGTCGGTCTAGTCGAATTGCATGGTCTGGTGGTAAACTGCATGTCAAATCTGAGAGCTTGTGAGAAACTACAGAAAACATGGTAGGCTGCATTAGGCAGTTTCTGGAGCCCATTGTAGTTTTTTGTAACATATAGCGACAGTCCATTATACGCCCCTAGGAGAGGATGGCCTGCAATGCAGAAAATAATGATAGAAAAGCCTACACATCGCGCATTTCCCATATGCTATTTTTGTCCTCTATGTGTAGTCTGATATGATGCGGGGCGTTAGGAGTGCATGTTCTATAACCGCAAACCCTGAAACTGCACGCAAATGCGTTATAGAAACCTCAAAACAAAGGCAGACCGTTACTGTACCGTGTAACTTTACGCCCGTCGAGAGCTGAAGAAGGCTGGTTTGGCCAGCCGAAATATCGTACGAAAATACACCTTAAACCTACGTTGTAACGCCGACTTTTCCTATTTTAAATTTTATTAATCTTACTGTCTGCTAGACCGTTAATTGGTACAACGTACTCTGAACGGGCTGAGTCTGGCAAGTGGTTCGTCCTTCATTTACTTGCAATGATGAATGAACCTTCTTCGGGAAAAGTATGGTATTCAGATCAGTTACTGAATCTAGGCGAATAGCAGCTATGGCTATCCATATCAAATCTAGGGGAATGCGCCCGAAAGGTTTTATATTCCAGGCCGAGTAACTTTTACAGACAGTAATAAACGCGCGACTATGCAATATCGCCCCAAGCCTGCGTAGCAAGCGTTGCCCGCGTGGTGTGCAGAGAAAATGAGAAACGGGCGAGATTGCGCGGTCAAATCAGCTCGCTCGTCCAAGGTCGTCGTTCAATTGATTGTGTTCGCAGCTCGCGCAACGACGATTTTTGCGGTGCATCGCTTGCTAGCAATGTTTGTTCGGTGTTCGATTGCTCGCCAATGATGGTTGGTAGTACTCGCAAAAAGTGATGGAAAATTTCCCCTAAGTGCTCGCCGCTCGTATTTGCTTCAAAATCAAAATGCACGGTCTTGCGCAGAAAGACCGAGTGCTTGTAAGCTCACAAATTTGCTCACCAAGGACCCATGCGGGTCCTAGCAATTTTTCTCGTGAATCAACATTGGGAAACATGTGTCTGGCTACACTTTTGTGCGAGACTATGCATGACCCCCTGGGTTGAGACCTTCCCCGTTGTGTCGGCAAATGAGGTGTGGCGTATACAAAAAGCATTCCTTGTCAAACTTGACGAGCTGGGCGGGACACATCCTTTAATGCTGTTTATATTGGGTGTGTTTGGTCATTACACTGGCAATTCAATTATCCGATGCCATCAATCAGACTCACAGCACCTCAAGCCCCTGACAACTCTCCAAAATAATAGACCGCTGAGGACTATCGTAAGAGCGCACTATTTAGCAGACTACAGAACTGGAAATCTCTCCCAAATCGCTTTTTAACAGCGGATTGTAGTTAATAGATGGTGTTTCGAGCAACTGCTTGAGTTACTATGGCTGCAAGATCGGTCTATGGAATGTTGATTTCGTGTGTTGTTGAGATTGGAATGGTGTGAATTGAGGAAACTGTGGCTGGGCTGATAATTTTGTCCGACACCTTGTAAAGTACACAACACATGCCTTCAGACACAGTATGGCGCCACACTATTACCTCTAATCACCAACCATAGAATGTATTCGCATCAATGCAACTTCATTTCAGTAGCATTACAGCCGAGCTGCACTACATTTATATTACAACAACCGATATTTTTTTAAAGTTTTATAGTCGTGACTGTTAAACACACTATTCAGATCATATTGAAGAATTCTGGCCTATATTTTCGTTTCTTACACTTCACTTTTAACACTCTCTGAGTGTCTCTAGCTGTACTTTAAAATCTCAAATGCTATTAGTAAAGATTCGCGAGTTTTTGCTTCCAATAAAAACAATCTTAGCAGTTGTTGTGTCGACAGGTGAAGACTATTTGCTGATGGCTTTACACACAGTCAATAAATTCACATCCTGGTATTTTACTCTTTATTGCATTGTAAAGGGTTTATGTTTTTAAGCTTTTGAGGCAGGAGGCTCAAGCTTTACCTCTCCTCCATAGCGGCGTCCTCGTCTAAGAACTGCTTTTCAGTTCTTTCAGCGTGTGCCATTAGAGAAGCCCTGCCTGTCACATCCACTCAAATCTGCCAAGTCATCTGCCGGTGCCTAAGTGTACGTAAAGCGTGCAATAATACAATGCTCGACAATTAATACTTGGAACAGTCAAATAACTGGGCTTCCTGTCTCGATAGAGTAAGCCAAGTTCGGGACGACGAGGCACCTATTGGTAAACACGACAAAGGGATCGCGCTAAGGTCCACACGCTTTCTCGCATGCCATCGAGTAGAGTAGCAATCGAGACAGAAGTTGTCAATAATGGCTAACCGGGCTCTGAATTCTAAATAGGGCTGCTGTATCTTCCACCTGTTAAAACAGATAAAAATCCAAAGTTTGCCACTATATTTCTCATTGGTAGAAGGGCAATTTAGATGTGCCGTGTAGAGCCGAATAAAGCGCTACAGTCCTAAGGCGTGACTTTAATTGGGCAATCAACAAATAGGACTACATGTGACTACATAAAGCAACAGGACAGAGCATCACGATTCAAGATACTGATCTAAATCTTCAGTTATTTCACAAGCAATTCTAGCTATGTGCGATAAAGAAATTCCCTCCCTAATCCACTAGTTTAATTCTGGCATGAATGTTTTGTCATTAGTGCCAACAAACAATTGTGGAATCGGTGCATTTTTGCTCGAGATTCAACGTTTCGTTTTAAACATGCGCCACAACGTTGGAAAATAAGAGGCTCCGCCCTTGAGACCCTTGGCATGCCCTTACTGACAGCGTGTGGCTCAGCGAGGTCGCGATTAGTTTGTTGTAAAATTTCAAAATAAAAAATTTTCCGCGAGGATGTGCCTTTCTAAAACAGGCTGAATTCAGGCTCCGCTTGTAGTATTTTAATCTTGGTTGTATTGTTCGGAATCGTATGAATGGAGCTTATAGACGTGACGATATTTCTAGGGTTGAGGTTTAGCTGCTGTTTTGATAGTAAAAGCGGAAAAACACTAACTATAAGGCAAGTGCTTATTAGATCCATAAGATCGGAATCAGCGCCGGGTTTTATTAAAGTATTTTTGACAATGACTCACAGAGTGGTCTCTGCATGTAGCGTGTATTTCTGACGAATCAATGATCTAAAATCACTCCCAAAATAGGGAGACAATGCTATGGGGCGCGCGCGCATACAGTAGTGAGTAGTATAGACTTGTTTGTGGACCACGGTGCAAATTTTCTTCAGTTGCAGAAATCTATATTAGACCTAGACCAAACATCATATGTGTAGGTTGAGGGATCGTCACCAAGTGATATAAAAATGAAGTCCTTTAATTTTATTTGTGAAGAAGAAAGTTTATTAGTGTTAGGAAAGATACACATGGAGATAGTTCAATCTTCGTGCGTATCGCGCATGCACTAGTTGAAAGGACTTCCAGAGTACACCAAATAATTTTTAAGTGGTTGGTTTGACGCAATTTAGGATTGATTATTAGAAAACGTCTTCCAAGTCAATTGTAACAAATGTCGAATTAAGATATGGGGTATATATCCGGTATGGAATATAGCAAATTAATTGCAATGGTTCGAGAAATTCTATTTCCAAAATATCGCTCTAAATTGTTTAGAATTACGCAGAAAAGGCGCTAATAGAAGCCTTTCATTGTTGCGAAATCCTTAGTTAATACCGGCATCGAGATACTAATTTAAAAAGAAAACGGAGATAAATTAGTTGTAACTTCGTTTTCTGTGTACACGAGGAACAAACATGCCTGGCTGGTCTACGTATTTTAGGAGACAAGGCCGAACAAATGAGCAAATATTTCGTGCGAGAAACTAAAATGGCTATCTGAACATTGACAAGAAAAATTAAACGCGTATTACTGCTTGTCTGTTTATATATAGTTAGTACCAGAAACCAATTATATAACCATCTGTTCACGAAGTTCTGTTCCGTTTTCGCATCCACCAAACCCGTCTAGATTTAATTTGATTTCGCTATTTAGTAACAATTTAGGAGGTGAAATGTGGAAGTTATTCACATTACGCGCATTCAGCATGCTCTCCTTTTGCAAAACCGTTCTTTTAAAAAAAAACTCTTCAGGAAATCAGAATTCGTGAATGACTTTCTATAGAGCATTGTTTTATGGTGACCATTTTAGTTTCCGCATAAATGACAGTTTTTCACAGCTTGTTGTGAGTTATATTTTGCACTGGTAACTTATCTCGCTCATGTGTTGCTGAGGGGAACAAAAACTATCAATTTTATGAAAATCACTTTTGTAATCATAATTGGATAAAGTTTTCGTAATCCAAAACCCTAAAGAAAAGTGAACAAAAAAGATACAGCGAATTTCTTTTTAAAAACAGCCATCAATCTTCAAAAACAGTCAAAACCCAAACTTTCTGAAACAGAGTCATAAGTGTAAGCTTGAAAGAAAATTTCAAATATTTATCTCTCCTTTTTCAGTAAAAGTTAGCGTTTTTGAAGAAAGAATTGTAGAAGTTCTTTGTATTCGCATGTGGTTGCAGCTGGGCCGGTTCTGGGTGCCAAAAAGACGCCTTAAAAAGCCGGAAAGAGCGTCAACTGATTGTTTTCTAGACGATCAAAACCTAGCACAATCACACACGACATAATAAGCTTGAAACCAGGCGTAATTGATACAACAACAAAAATTGGTGATAAGGTTGATCTCGTTTATCAAGCTTTTAGCTAGCTCTCTTGTATCTTAAGCATTTGAATAATAGTTAAATTGAACTCTTTAAAGTCCCTTAAGTGGTCAAAGGGGGAAATTAACAGAAGAAAAGATTATTTGAAAGGCTTTTCAGCAAGATTACAGGAGTACGATAACCATTAAGTCTGTTAAACCTTGTTTAGAGTATCAATTTGTTACAAATGATAAGGCCAGCCTTTGTAAGCCATTTTCTCATTTGCGCGGTACAAATTTCGAGAAGCCAGATTGGAAAACCTTTCTCGTTTTATTGTGCGCGTGACAGGCTGAGTAAACTTAGTTTACAGTAATTCTTAATTAATTGATCGTAATTTAGAAGGCATTTAGTAATTGTTTTCTTTCTTCGGACACTAAAAGTTGACGCAACCAGAACAAATGGTGAGCCGACCCCCACAAGACGATAAAATCGTTTACAAAAGAACTATAAGTCATTTATTCATTTGTTGTTAACACAGAAAAAGCTCTATAGTATTTCACAACTACCATCTAAAGCACCCTTTATGTTTAAATGAATGCCAAAGTTCTAAGGAAAAATAGTTCACACCTCGATAACAAAAGGACCAAGCTCATCAAAGCTCTCCATGGCTGCCCATAATGGCAAATGTAATCCTTAAACACACGCATCCCGAGGCTTGTAGAAGACCCATCATATTTTATGGGCTGTATACAAGCTAGTTGTCTAAATAAACCATCTCCGCGGCACACGCGCTCGGTCTGTTGGCAATTACTCCAATAGTATATACACGCATTCTTTATAAACCAAACGAAAAACGCATTGATTTTCGAGAAAAGAAAACTCCTACAAAGTACACAAACCATTTGTCGTTTGGCCGAGCCATTGTTTCATGGTCCCAAGTTGTCTAAAGGCATTGAATTTATGACAGGAAAATCTTATGTGCTCGAGACTTTTTACTGCTTATTGAACAAATTAAAGGGTCCCTAATGGTTGACCCACTTGGGTAGGTTCTTCTGGGCTTGTCAATCTCATTGCCAAGTGCGAACCTCGCAAAAACAATTTACGGCACTTTACAAGAAACCCTGCCCTCCTGTTTTAGGCCGAAGGAAAGATTTCAGTTCAACTTTCTTAGGATTTCTATACAAAGTAACACATCAAAATGAACACTATAAGAACTAAACACACAGACTCAATGTTGACAGTGGTTTATTCCTAGTTTCCAACCGATGGTCTATAACATTTCAGTAACTAGAACTAACACGACTTGAGGCACATAACACCTCAGAAACGCACCTACTTTAGGTATGAATTACAGTAAACGAATGCGTGAAATCATAAATTGTTCGTTAATAGCGTGTTTATAAGCTAATTAGAAGTTTTTGAGATATTCTCTGTGATTTCTATATACAATATACATGTCCCAATCAACTCGTGACTATAAAGTGACTCATAGATTGCTCATGAATCTGACCTGGGCCCATCCATCCCGGGTGTCTGTTTTCGAGAATTCTATACCAGCCCGAGATGGTTCTGTTTCTACTGAGCAAATGTTGAGTGCTAACAGCACTGGTCAGTGTTTGTGACTCTGTTCTCTTGTGCTTTATCAGCCTCAATGTCTTTGCATTACAGATCCCTTACACTCATACAATGGGTGGCTTTTCACCCCGCGCAATATACTCAGCATACGCGCTCTTAAATATCTCAAATATAGGTAATATTCCTCGCCACATAACTCTATTGTCAAAAATAAAATAGTTTCCAAATCACTCTAAGTCATTTATGTAGATTCTTTCTCGGGAGTTCTCGGCAATTCGTCGTTGTCTGTTTTGTCGTTTTTTTCACCCTGCGATTCTTGTTTGAATCTACGCCATTTGGCCCTCCGGTTCTGGAACCAAGTTTTCACTTGTCTCTCTGTCAAGCCTAGAACTTTGGATAGCTGTTTGCGCTCCGGCGGCGATAAGTACTTCTGACTTTCGAAGATTTTCTCGAGTTCCATGGTCTGCTCGTTAGAGAATCTTACTTGTCCTCCTTTCTTTTTCTGCGGCTTTGGGAGGAAAAGATTCCATGCACCTAAAACAGAGAAAGCACATCAGTACGGAAGTGAGATAGGGGTTTTAGAAAGAGTTTTCCAGTTTACTCTCGTAAAAGGAATTCCTGAACAAACCGGGCCCGCTTGTGTTATTTCCGTCAAGGTGGAGAGATTCCAGAGTCCCCACAGAGATATCTCAAATAATGTGTGAATGTAGAGAATTGGATTTCGCTCTTGGAAGATAACATTCCAGGAGAATATTCGAACACCAACTGGGACAAGCTCATGCTGTGCCAGGCTGATTTCTAGCACTCCTGTGGTTATAAGAGTTTTAGGCCAGCAAATTCGACAAAAACCTCAAATATCCGAGAAGCATCTTAGTAGCGTTATCTGCTTTAGACACCTCTAGTTTTTAAGGCTAAAAACCATTACCGCTAGTGTATTATTATCACTTATTTCTCACAGTGTTAAGGCCGGGCTGCGGTTTGCTGAGAGAACTTATTGCATTAGCCGATTTACAAACTATCAAGCGACGTGAACCTCAACTTTACTTGTTCAAATAGCGCTAATGCACTAAACCCTTAATGCTGAAGGCTTAACGTATGTTGCTTTATCGACGATTTCCCTGTAATTCTAAGGCTATTCCACGACTATTGTATAGTTGAATAACTCTATAGAGCAGAGGTTAGCACTTACTATGATCACTGTATGCCTCATACACGCTCGGGATGCTTGGTGCTTGGAATCCAGATGGCTGGAAGGCGAAGGGTCTTGTATAAGGGGTGAATGGGCTGTTGAGGTTCGTGTACGACCGTGACGGTGCGGCTAAGTGAAATGGAGGGCTGATGCAGTGAGGTTTAGGAGGCTCGCAGACTGTAGAGCTACACAGTGTAGCTTGGGGCTTCTGAGATCCAGAGCTGAGGATATCGTCTATGTAGAACGACGAAGAGTTGTAAGGACTTGGTGTGAACACACTCGGGATATTTCTGTCCCAGTTGCAGTGCTGCATGATGCTGTGTTGAATTACTCTGTAACTTCTGTATTAAAGATGTAGTTCACCCGGTGAGAGTCGAGGTTTTGTGTTCTGGAGACGAGGCAGCGATTGTGACTTCTCTACGGTATGAGTACCAGCATAAACTGAAACAACTTTATGTTATGTTGAAATTAGCAACTAATGAGTGCAATTTAGATACGCGCTTGTGATTGGCTATTTGTCAAATAAATAGATCTTCATTGATAAGCGATATACGGGAGCTTGGTAGCATGGTTATTGTCACTGGCAAACGTCAACACATTTCCGCGAGAGCATATACTAACATGATGATAAGCAAAACATATACACCTAAATTACACCGTAATTTTATAATGAGGCGCGTACAAACAGAGGCTCTTCACCGGCAAATTTATTCCAGTGCGCAAAGGCAAAGCAAAAGAATACACGCTAAGAACTTGAGGATGAAGGTTTTGGATTTCTAGTATAGCTATCAATTAGTGTTTGAAAAAAACCTTTGATAATAGCCTTGTAACACCCTCGGCGCCATCGCACACCAAAGTTGACATTGCAAATGTTATCAATTAACGATAATTAATTAGCAGACATTTTACGGCATTCAAAGTCCTTTATATTTAGTAATCAGTGCACATAAACTAGTGGCGCGGAGCTGCAGTCGGTAGCGAGTTGAGATTTGTGTGGATAAATAGCAGTCGCGCGCAATTCGCACGTCCTGTGCCATTGATATGCTTCTATGTGCATCACTTCTCAACAATCTCTCCCTGATAAACTCACCGATAAGCCTAGCAAATAAGAAGTAATTTGCCGAGTGATAGCGAACTCTTTTACTAGCATTTCAAGGCTTTAGCGTCTGACTAAAGGCTGGTGGTCCTCACTCGACGAAAGAAATTACCCACCAGTTAAGAGCCTTAAAATCTAGCCACCTGAATTCAAATGCCACAAAAACATGTTTAAATAACAATCATCTGTCAGTTGTGTTTAAAGAATTTCTGAGATTGTTTTAATTGTTTTATATGGTGTGGTTTTGTTGTATAAAGCTCACAGGAAAGTGAGCAATTCATCTAGTTTCCGGGATTACTAGCACACTAATCACAGCGTTATATCTCTGGTAGTTGGGCGACCACAAAGTATAGTGCCACCCACTATGTAGAATTGCTGGACTTTAAAATTTTCGCCCTATTGCTAGCGATCGCCATCACTTGGGCTATCAATGAACGCCATTGTAAAACTCTAAGAGGTGTCTTTTTTTACCTATCAAGTCTGTTTAACTAGAAGAGTACAATTACATTTGATCTGTAGACCTGTCTCTGTAACTAGCAGCTTGATTTAATATTCTTCCTTACGTAACAAAATATCTTTCCCATTCAAAGCTAAGCACGTTGTGCGAGTATATATTTGTTAATACAGTGTTAACTTAGCCTTTTCCAAGGTTTTATCTTTTTTTGTAAAGAACATAGAATACCTGCAAATCTTCTTATCTTCTTTTAATGCCCAGTTGTTAAGCTTGAGTGCAAAAACAAAAGAAAGTGCAGCTAACAAAGACAGAGAGAGGAAAAACTACTTGTCAGGCGCTGGCTGTTCTTTAAATTAAACTTTAGGGACTGCGAAAATTGTGAAAACGACCATTGACTTGCAATAAGTTAAGAAGTTATTGGATATCATACTAATTGCTACTTTGACAAAAGTACAACCAGAAATTCGTAGCATTCTTCTCCTGATTTTAGGCGGGTTGTCTAAGTGGCTCAATATTTTATCAAATTTACAAGTCAAGATAAAATCACATATTTAAATTGGTCTGCCTCCATAGTAATTTTGTCAAACAAGAGAGTGTTTTTCAAGTAGTGACATATCTCTTTAGAGAGAAAGCCATCAGCGGTAACCTTAGTTTCTTTAAGTTTTCTCGGGGTTTTCTCAGTCCTTGTCGTTCGAGTTTTGAGTCGTGTGATAGAATGACGTCGTTAGATGACAGTGTGTGCGGGCGCTTGGCGTCACTTTGGCGCCAAAACTAATGCGGGAGACGGAGCGACGCGAGCGTGCACGAGGCGAACTCATGTTCTACCACTAGATAGATCCCATCACCGATATATCTGTGTTTTTTGTTGCACAGAAATAACACTGAATCGTGCGCTGTGCCCATAGAGTGCTGTAGATATCGAAATTGACCTCGCTGGTTTCCTCAGTGTATAGACGAGTGAATTTCGTGCTGTAGTGTTAGACAGATAACTATCGGTTGAGTGAGGGCTATCTTATCTGACTCATCGTCAAGCAATCGAGCCAAACACTAATGTAGCAATACCTTAGCAATTGTGCTGATGTGATTACTCTCACGTTAAATTTCCACACATTTGTGTTTATCTAAAGCGCAAAGAAACCATCAGAAACAAGCTCATTTCGGCGACTGACGCAGCGAGAGAGGATAAATAGGATTGAGTATCGGACAACAAGAATAGAGACAGTCTTGCTGGCTCGTGAGCGATTTTTAATTACTCGCATATACGTTATATGAATATATATTCAGTTACACACGATAAATGACAAATAACTGGCACTTTGAAGTGAAAATTTCGCTTGATCAAGATCAATTGATAAAGCAATCATCTCAACTATGCCCAACCCATTCGCTCTAATCATCCACGGTTGTTATCGCTCGATGAATGCATTCTCCACTATTACTTTGACCGCACGATTAAGGCTGTGTGCGGGATGTTTCCTTTTCTATCTGTTTATAGCAAGTAATGGTGTAAATAAACGCGTTAACTCCCTGCCCTGAGGCTGTTAGAACCTTAATAGCACCATTAGAAATCCGGATACCAGGGGACAGAAAGTCAGCACTCGCGCAGATTTAGACAATCTTCGCGTCTTTACTTATCTTGCTCTGGGATTTAATAACGCGCGAATGAGCTCATATAGCGACGAATTTATTGTGGATACGGCTCGCGGAGATATCAAGCCGGAAACACCAACATTTGATCGCGCAATAGAGCCTTGAGTATGTCGACAACACGGCTACATTCACTATAAAGCGATAGTAACGTTTGCTGTGTCAATTGAATGTATCGATAGGGCTTGATTAATGTTGTTGGAATCCCCCCACAAGCAATAGACTAATAGATGTGTCGATTGTAACTTGTATAGCCTTTTGTAACCAGCTTTAATGATCAACACCAGTTGGCTTTCTCTCAAGACCAGCCCTTAGTCTTGACTTAGTCTTAAAACCTTGGCGATACTATCGTCTGAGCGCGTTTGTGTTATCAAGTGTATGTAAGCAGAGCTCTATCAAAACAAACATCTAAGGGGAAAATGCCAGTGCAACAAATGATGAAACCGTGGTGTAATTTACTTAGAGGACTTTTTCGGACTTTTTTTGCGAGCTAGTCCCCTCTCAAAAAAAGGTGCGGAAATCAGCGCCACTCAACGTACTGTGTGCTTGTTGACCTCGCATTCTCACTCTCATGTGGCTCAATGTCTTGAAATCCCTCTCGATGAGAAGAATACCATTTTTTAAACAATTTCCCGTTTAAATTCAAAATCCACAATCTAAATAGTTCCTTCTACTTCTGTGCAAATGGCGAGACAAACGGAGTATATAGATGCAGGACGTGATAGGTCCTCCTAACAAGACCCGGTGCTCTCTCGCGCCGCGGTCGAACACCAAACTAATGAAATGTCTCGGTAAGGATCAAGGCGGTGATGCCACCAATAGTTCATGCAATAGACCAGATTTCGTATGACTGTGCAGTGCCGCGGCACGGTCGCGGTCGCGGTCGCGGCACGGAACCTGGCTTGCTGTAGATACGGAATGACTTTCGCGTAGTCGCTGCACGGTCGCGGCGCGGCATAACTTTGCCGCGGCACTTTTCACAGTCATACGAGATCTGCTCTATAGCGAGTGCTTTATAATCGTATATAAACTTTATTAAAAACATCTCTGGTTTCTACTTTTTTGTGTGGCGTTTACAATTTCACAATAATATACGCATCCGTCCTCCCTTCAATCAATCTCTCGATTTTAAAGCACTTGCACGACTTAGCCTCCTACGTTGGCATCTCTGTAATGGTTCCGTCTCCTTGTCCTTAACCGCGAGAGAGCGGAGACTGAGGACGAGCTAATACCCGGGAACCTCCCCTGCCTTCGCCCCAGTCTCCAGTTCTTTCGAGGTTGTACAACAGGAAGACCAAATCCGAAAGCAGAGAACAGGAAACGAGGGTGCAAACAAACTTACGAGACGCCTGCGGAGGAGACTATTCACGACTAATGTCCAGTCTTTATTCTTGGGAGCAAATGATTCGTCACGTGGTAATCCTCGTGCTTTTCACGTGAAGTGTGATGTGCTCTTCGCGTCTTGTTGTGAGTTGTGCACGTGCTGTTTATGCCTTTGCTGACAAGCGTGATATGCCGCGTGCATCTCGCGTGCGCGTGATATGATACGTTCATTGTTTCTTTGCGTGAATCAGTAACCACTTGTGTTCTCCCTGAGCACAGCGCTCGAGCTTGTCCGACCACCCTTTCACCAGTTCGTTATAGTCTTCTAGAGTGATGGTCTAAATAAGCAACAATTTTTACAGCATGTTAATGACGTCTAGCCTCTACTTAGACACTTAGGCTGTGTACACACTTGGTGCCCGGGCACGGGTGCTAATGTGAACACACCAGTTTTTCGAGTGCCCAAGCCAAAATTTAGGCACAGCACTGGTGCCCGAGTACAAGGTCCAGATCGTGTACCAAGTGTGTACGCAGCCGTAGAGATAGCCATTACCTGATTTCCTATCACAGGAGCATACTACCCAAAATTTGGTACTAATCTTTCTTTGCGCACGGGTAACCTGTTGTTTTGTCGAATTCAGTTTTCAACCATTGCATTCCACGTTAAGTCTTTCCCGTTTTAATCAACGCGCGCGTAAGAATTGAGCTATGGGATTCTATAGGATTATTCAAAGCTTCAGGAGGCGACTCCGCTAAGAAAATAGCACGAAAAATAAAAGCGATATCGCACGAGTTGTACAGTTCGATATCGCCTTTTTGAGTGCTATTTTCGACGTAGAGTTGAGTGACCAGTAGTTTTTACCTTAAGCACCTCCTCTTTCTGGCTCTGAAACCGCTTTTGTTCACGTGACAGCACATCTACAAACTGGTTAGTCCTGTCTTCAGTCTTGACTTCACTAAAGCCTACCGACTCCACAAGCTGAAATCACACAGCCCACGACTAAGCAGAAGGCAAAAATGTCCCTTTCTGTTGTAGAAACCTCGTCTCTGCTCGGGGACCCTCTGGTGACAGCCACTGACGCATGCGCGAGATTTGATAGAGCCGCTGAGGGAACGAACTTTCTGCGCACAAGCCTAAACTTTCAAAATGAGTAGGATCTGGGGCCATCCACTTGAGGGCCTTTCCCCCGCGAGCAGACGAGCCGGGGAGCTCTGGGTACGAGAGAGGATACAGTGCTGCTGCGGGGAAGTGGCTTTGCGCATGCCTCAACTTTCAAAAATAAAAGGCCCTCAAATGGTTGCACTAGGCCCTCCCCCGCTAAGTGACGAGCAGGGGAGTTCAGGGCGCACGAGAATGCCAGGGGAGGCTCTGGTTAACAGCCACTGACGCGCATACGTGAGATTGAAACAGAGATGTCGAGAGAGCAATCTCATTCTCGAACCCAGAGCTCCCCGGCTCGTAACCTCGCCGCTGAGAGAAAGACCTTTAAGCGCATGCTCCAACGCTCAAAACCAGCCAATCAGCGACGGCCCTCAAATGGATGTTCCCGCAGAGCCTCCCCTGCGAGACGAGGCGGGGAGCTCTGGGTACGAGAATGGAGCAATCTCGTCTCTCCAGAAAGCCTACGATCGTCTGAGCCACAGAGAAGCGACAGAGAAGAAACTTTGTGGACATTCATAATCAGCCAATCAGGGCCGTTGCCAGAGCATCCCCCGCGAGGTTACGAGCGTGCGTAACGAGAATGAGGTCACCGCGCACGTCAAGACTCATGCGCACGTGTAAAAAAATAAATTATTGATGCACCTATGTATAACATATAACTACTCCGCGGTAATGGACTTCTGATATCTTACATGTCGTTGTATACCTTGCCGTAGGATGTGGGGTCTATCAGATGGTATTGCCGCTGAGCAAGGTAGCTCTTGAACTCCTCAGACTTGGGTCCGGTCCCACAGCCATAGTCAGAGATGAGCAGTTGCCCTCCGGGCTTGAGCCATTTCTATATCAAGCGACGGTGACGCACATGGAAAAGAAAGGAAGAGTTCATTTCAGATAAGTGTCAGATAAGACTAAGCACAAAGTTGATACACTTAGACAATCAGAAGCTAAACCACTAAATAACACTAACCAATCAAGAGACGAAGTAAATACAATTTACTGCTTTTAGTCGTGACCCAACAAATTAATACAAAAGTCACTGTGTTTTGGGTTTTTCTATGCATTCTAATTGGCTGAGCGAATCAGTGGCGTACGAAGTCTATAGGCCTGCGCGCAGGCAAGAACCAGCAAATTTCCGGGAGAACTTTAATACAAGTATTGTACTGCATTCATTCATGAGCTTGGCCTGTAGAT
Source organism: Scolanthus callimorphus (assembly GCA_033964015.1). Taxonomy (NCBI): domain Eukaryota; kingdom Metazoa; phylum Cnidaria; class Anthozoa; order Actiniaria; family Edwardsiidae; genus Scolanthus; species Scolanthus callimorphus. The sequence goes on along the minus strand of CM066916.1, from coordinate 11,796,537 downwards.
TTGAAAATCCTGCGTATGCCCTAGGCTGTGCCTTTTAAAATCTTGCGTAAGCTCCTGACTGTAAAACGTAAAGAGTACGCATGCACTTAATGCTCTTCTGGAACCGATTGAATGTTAACAGGAAACAAAAAGTACAAGGACCATACTTCCAGACATAGCTGAAGCGTCGTATGGCGACCGTGGGAACAGTTCTTACGACCACGCCAGAAATTTCTGCCCTGACAGTCGCTATCCTCGGTGTTAGTTGTTCAGTAGCAACTCAGGGACTCGGTCCAGGGACCTAGGTGGGGGAACGCCCGGCCACCAGACCATTTATATAGACGCCCCTTGTAATGAGTAGTGATCAACTAACGGTCCCTATACCTCCCTCTACCTATATATAGGCCTGTTTGTTGATCGCGTTTTCCATGTGGGACACATAGTTGCGCGTAAAACGTCAACATTAAGTCTAATTATTCTTTCTGCACCCTTTTGTGGATCAATGTGATATCTTTCTGCAACAATCTCTAAATAAGGCGCTCTAATTTTAATATCTATACTTTTACGCATGCGCATTTGTGTTCACAGGTTGTTTTTTAATAGCGCTGCGCACAGATGACGTCACACAAATTAAAAACTCAGACAAACAAACACACGTTTCTCTCATTTTCACAGTTTTCCTTTTAAAGAACGATACACAATGAATTGGTAAACTGGTAGTTCGAGTCATTATATAGCAGAGCTTGTATGTACTCCTACCCTGGCGTATTTCGAGCGCGCTCCTTCTGAATGGGATTTCAGAGGGATTGTCAGTGTCTGAGTCTCGTGAAGTCTAATTTTAGAATCTGTGCGCAGCGCTATTTAGCTTGTCAGTGCGCGCAGAGTCTGAAAAATAGGATAAAAGTATATCATATTGACGTCATACTGCATCAGACCACTAGTTGTGAACGTAGTCTATAGGCGCGCCTGGGGCCGGTTCCAAGAAGGTCAGTTAAGAGTTATCAGTGGATAAACGCTTATCCAACGGATAAATCCTGAACAAAACCTATTCAACAGATAACTTTTATCCGTGAATAACTTTATCCAACCTTTCAGGAACCGTCCCCTGAAGTGCACGGGCCTGTAAATTTCGGGCACTGTGGTACAAGTACTAACTTTTCAGTCAAAATCCTGCGTATACGCCCCTGCGAATATGTAGCGTAGGCTTTGCGTGAAAATGAAACTAAAAATAACATAGAGGCCTCATTTTCCAATACGCTGTTTGAAAATAACATGGGAGATGGAGGCTCCTAGGTAATGGGACCCTGTCCACGTTTATCTCGCGCTCTTTCTTCTCTCTGAACAGCAAACTACGAGGAGCTCGGACAACCCACAGGGAATCTGCAGAAACGCTGAATTTCCCATGGTAGAAGCATGTGAAGTGTCCGGATTTCCCAAGGCTATCCATGTGAATTCCGAACACTTCACATACGCATGCCTTGGGAAATTCAGCATTTTCCATGGATGTTTTTCTGCAGAAATCCCCTGAGACCTCAGCACCCCCTTCTTCTTTGGCCTGCTTCATCGGTCAACGGACTTTTGGAAATCACCCACAAGATCTTTGGGACGAGGTTGGTGTATATCTAAGCTTACCAAGAACTTTGCGAAGAGCGCTTGCTTGTCGTTAATATGTATAAGGCAATCACGTGTGTAGATGACGTCAAAGGACCTCTCGGGATACTCAGTAGTGGTGATGTCAGCAACAGAAAACTCAACCTGTGATTACACATATTATTTATACATGTGTCAGGCATGCACTCATTGCACTCGGCATTTTTCTAGGCATTTTTCCCCTTTAAGCCCGCTGTCAAAATTTGTTGACATATGGTAACCAAAAATTTACCCCCATGCAAAGTAACTTTATGTGGGCCCAATTCAATGCAACCGCTTTGTCGCTACAAAACTTCCTAGTTCTTCCAGTCCTTAGAAAAAACAATCACCAAAACGTTGTTAAGTCCGGGCTTTTAAAAAGGCAGCGCGCCTGCCTATCCTAATCATGCACTCATTGTATGGCAGCAGGATGATGGCAGTCAGCTATCACGGGTAGACAACGAGAGCTTCTTGTGACTAAATATGTTTGAATCACACATGTAGCTATTTCCGGGCTTGGAGGGAAATGAGAAAAAAAACATTTCCCAGCAGACATATCTAGTTGATCGCAAATTTTCCCAACCAACACGAGCAACCACAGGAGGCCCAAAAGAAAGAAACGTTGATTTCTTGCGAGCGAAGGTGAAAGGCGGTTTCCTAGCAACATGGTTTGCCGTCAGCGAAAGGAGGAGGAAGGTTTTCAGAGGTCCGCCTTGTGTGCTCGTGGACTACGGGCAGAAATATAATACAAAGAATGCAATTTTACTGAAAGCACAGGTGGCCGGATGGTCTAAAGCTGTTCGCCTCTATTCTCTGTGCCCGCGGTACTATACGGTTCGATTCACGGTTTCTCCTGCTATTGTCTCTGCTGCTTTTGAGTCGTGTTTCAGAACTTGTGGTTCATATGGGTGGAAATGATTACCTTATTTCTAATTGTGTTTGCACATCTGTCACATTTCTTTTTTTTTCATTTACATATGAAAATGCGTCACATTTTTTTTTCATTTACATATAAAAATTCGTCAATATTTTCTAGAATGAATGTTAATAAAGTTTTTGTAATGCATTTATAGAAATTGAATGAAGGCACATGCGACAAGTGTCTGAACTTTACTCGGCCTGACTCACTTGTTCCGCTCCAAACTCCGTTGCTCTCTGTTTTCCGATGCTGACCATGTTGGTTGACAAGTCAACCCCAAGAACACTCACACCAAAGTTCTGTATGGAGGGAAATATCAAATAAGGCCAGAGCGGGCCCAACCCGATAACAAAAACGCCCCCGTGAGGGGCGGGGGGAGATTGTACTTGTCCAATTATGTCTATGTCTATTCTATGTACTTGGCAGGAAAAATGTAAATTAACCCATTAAAATGTTAGGTCGAGCAGCATGTTACGCTAAACCCCTGCCCTTTGCTCTCCCCGATAGAGGATCTCTTTTTTTAGAAGGCAAGCGCGCGATGGTAGCGATCGCAAAGACCGATAGCTTTCACCGACTGGCGACTGAACATGTTGCTATGCTGTCAAAATTGTGGCTGACACAGGCTCTTAGCGGAAACGAGCCACGCCGCAGGGGGAGGGAATGGAAAGCATGGCAATTCAAAGACCACTTCTTTTTCCCCTTAATTCTACGGTCCCCTCTGCAACACGTCGCCGCGTGCTTCTATCTGCGCGCCGCGACGCCCTGGGTACCAGTCCCCTATACAGCTATTTCAATAAATCGTTGTCGGTAAAGCGCTCAAGCGTACGCGCACAGACCGCTACTAGGGGATAGGGTAAACACCTAACGTAGCAATTAAAAATATTTTTGGTATCGCAAAGGACACGTTTACTACGTACATTATTCTCGATTCTTTTTCTTATTCTCTCACAGTCTTACTCCATTATTCTTGTAGTGTGGCGCGTTTGCTCCGACGTTTATTGAAATAGCTGTATGCGAAGTCTTTACGCTACGCGCGCTTTCATTCACCTACGCGCCTTTTCAGCGCAGTGCACCACGGGAGCTCACGGATTTTGATTGAAAAACACCCTTGACCCTCGCGGCCTTATTTACATTTTGTAGTACTGCGCGTCAGTAAAAGTACCGCTTTGCATTACAGCGACCAGTAAAACTACTGGTACTCTATTGTATGTGTCGACCTTCACGTGATCAACAATGGACTTTGGACCTTCCACCCGGGACACCGCAGATCACCCGAGGGGCTCATTACAAAACATCATTCTTTATTTCACAATGGAGTGATCAATTTTTGCCTTGAAGAGTAATCTTTAGCAATTTAAATGTCAATTTTGCAACCTCGATTGCTCTTGGGATATCCCAAAGAGAAAGTGCATTGCTTGAAGTCTAGCATTGTGGCTTTGGCCCTTTGGGATGTTGAGTTCGATTGATATTCAGTAACAAAGGAACCCCAAGGAAAGATCAAAATAATCGAACATATAAGATATCTGTGTATATCTGCGGCCGGTACCTTAGACATGTAGAACGCACTGCCTCCAATCCCGCACCCTACATCCAACACCCTTTGACCGGCCTTCAAGTTCAGCAGACCCACAAATTCCTTTCATGGAAAGCAACGATTGGAATCAATATAGCAACATTGAAAAACAATTCTTAAGCTATGTTTGCACAAGACTGGTATGAAAATGAAATCAGAAAATGCCAAAAAGTAAAATTATTGATACAAAGTCCGAAATGTCAAAATTGAAAATATTGTAACACTCTAAATTGTACCTTTGTTGTTTCCATTCCACCGGTGCTGACGAACCCACGTCCGAAAATCTTCTCATATCTCAGGATCCCATTGATGGAGTACTGATTATTATCCAAGAATTGCTGAAGATCGTTCGTCGAGTCCGCCATATCTACTTGTGCCTTACGTATAGTGTTATTTACACTGATTTGTAGTGGGATCGCACGCGCGGGGGATTTTATAGCGGACTGTGTTGATTGACAGTTCGACCTTCACACAGGAATCCCGTCGTGCAGCATTTAATGTGGAAGGCTTTTGTTGGCGTTGCTAAAAGTTGTTTTGGCTAGCACAAGGCCTCGTCCGAAAGCCTTTTCATGGAATTTCAGGGTGGTCTTTTTACTTTAATTTTATAGATATTGTCAGAAATCCTCTCTCGAATACTCTGTCCGCTCTACCACGTTTCCGAAGAACTCGCGAGTAGATTCATCGTGTTTTATTTTTAATCTCGTTACGGAAAACAGCCTTTGCACAATAACGCAGATTAAATCCTTGCTTTTTCTATTCATCTAATTATCCATCCCGCTGTTATCGCGAATTTTACAAACCTTAAGGCCCGTTCACACGACGCTATTTCAGCTGCGATTTGAGGTGCGATTTTTGCGGCGATCGTCGACGTCATATCGCAGGGGTGTGAACGGCCGGCGATTTGGAATTTGAACATGTCCAAAACGTCGCGGCGACATCGCAAGTGAAATCTCCATAACATCGCGGACCGTTCACACCGCGCGATATGACATCGCCATGGCATCGCTCCACAGAAATCGCAGCTGAAATCGCGCCGTGTGAACGGGCCTTTACAGTATAGTAGACTTTGATTATGACATTCATAATGAGCCAACTTTTTGAGCTTTGGCCATCCGGAATCCGGACGCAGCTATTGGAATCCGGAATCCGGTCTGTGGAGTCCAAATCCTATCGTTTCTTTTATATCGGAATCCGGGATTCCAAGACAGTTTGGATTCCGGAATCCACGTGGGATAGAATCTGGAACTGTGGAATCCGGAATTCGAAAATGAGACTTAAAATTATCTAAAGACGGAGTTCGCGCAGATGTTTGGGTTTATTCAGTAGCATTATCTTCATTATGTGTCACGGCGATGTGGGATCTAGGGCAATCTACGATTAATAAATAATCGGTACTACAGATTAGTGAATAATCTGCAGCTGAATCGGTGAAGGTGGGCGCATCGTGACGTCACGACATGCCACGAAATCTTCAACTTTTGATACAGGCGTCCAAGTTACAATCCATCCATACCACGGAAAAGATCACATTGACATTCGTCAGAAAACCAATTTTGAGCAATCAAAGTTGAAGTCCGGCGACGCTACGTCAAAATAAAACGGTTTTATAAAAACGTAAATATAATTCTAATATCTTTAATTAATAAGCTAGCTAAAATCTAAACCATCCATTCAAAGAGCGCATAGGCAATAAGCAATAATCCCAAGTTTCAGGGCGATGCGTTAAGGGGCCGAAGTTATAGATATTTCTAGTTTTGGGGGGGCAAGATTCCCCCCCCCCCCCCCCCCCAATTAAAAGTTCCATACAAACCTCTGTAAAAATACGGCTTGTTTACGTTTGTTTGCAAGGCTAAATCTTCGCGAGTTTGTAACCGATCGGTCTCAAACTTGGCAGTTTACTAAAGCACGCTCTTTCCACTTGAGCTAAGTCGTTGATAAAATTTTCGAATTAATATGCGCGCCCCTATTACCGCTGATTCAGCACCGACGGCGCGCGAACATTTGCTTGGTTCGGCGAGGCCTATACAAGATTTCAGAATGAGAAAGGAAAAACTGGAAAAAAATGCTGAAATATCTTGAGACACTCTTCGAAATTGTATTATAGTCTAAGAGAAACGATAAAGGAGTGGCCTTGATGTCTTCCCATGTCTTAAAAGGGCGAAAAACGAAATGGTGCCTCTGCAAGACCAAGACATGACAAGAGTGAACGTGGAATGAGCAGATGACATTAAGTTAAGTTATTTTGTCCTCTTCGGTAAGTTCAAGTTCCATCTTTATGTTTTCTTTCAAACAAAGTAAGTTATAATAAAACAACTATTGAATTCAGTTTTTGTGATATTCAAAATTTGTGAATGTGGAGGTACTGATAAAAGTGTGAACGGGTGTGGCACCGTTGTCGACTTTCTCATCTAAAAAAATTCAATTGTCACATGTTTTTTACTAGCTTATTGGAAGATTGAATTTTGAGTTTTAAAAATTTTCCGGCGTTTCGAGAAGCCACCACCAGGCCCCTGGCTTTGCCCTTGTATAACATCTTTTTTTACAGTAATGGGCTGTCGGATTGTAGTGGTTCCAGAAATTATCCATACCCCCCTACGGAAGGGCATTGGAAATTCCGGAGGGGTGGGGGGGTCAATTTACCTGATCATTTCCATACAAATACTGTATTTTTCCTTGGAAATTCCAGAGGGATATGGGGGTCACTTTTCAACACCCTTCCGTGGTGGGGGTATGGATATTTTCTGGAACCACACATTCACTAAAGATAACAGGTCTTATCAAATCTATATCTTACTGATACATCTTTTATGTAAAGAAAAATATAATATCACAAAAATACCCCAAATTCCTTTTTGATAAACTTGTTCAAAAAAAATTCTAAGGTAAGATAGTTTTGTTTCTATTTTTTGTTGATATTTGATTTTTCATATGTGACCCAAACATATGAGTGATAAAATTGCATCTCCATGACAAAGAAAACCAATGTGCTTGTAATTCCTGCCATTCAATAAACTATATTCAGGCTACGGGTTTCTTGCCATAGATTAATGCCCATTTTTGGTCACCATCTCCACATCTCTCAATTTTGTCACTCCACCCTTTGACTAGGGAATTATAGTCCTCTAAGGAGATTGCCTGGAAGTAAAAATAAAAAGATGCCAATAAACTTGTCCTGTATTTCTATCTGATTCAAGGGCGGATCTAGGGGGGGGGGGGGGGGGGTGATTAGGGTGGCTAGCAACCCCCCTTGTTCTCATATTTTTGTAAAAACCTTAAGATTAGCCACCCCCTTGGTCTGAACTTTGTAGTATGTCCTTTGTACTAGCCACCCCCCTTCTTAAGGGTCTGCATCCGCCACTGTGATTATCTGATCATGTCTGTGAAGCTATGGTATAAGTAGCCTGCAAAAGCAAAAAAAATCTCTCAAAAAAGAGGCATCTGTGTGCTCAAGCCAAACATTCCATACTGATGACGTATTTTGATCCAGATCTGGTCAAAGAATTAAGTTAAACTTATTTCCCTGTCTTATTTTGTCTGTCTGTCCACTGTTGGTCTGTCCACCTCTTCATTTCAACCTCACCTACCTCCAGTAATTCATCCTTTTGGTTATCAAATCTCTTGTGCTCACGAGTCAGAACATCAACAAACTGATTGGTTCTGTCTTCAGCCCTAACATCAGCAAATCCAACAGACTCTACAAGCTAATAACAGACCACCAAGTTCAGTGGAAAAAAACATTGATAACAAGCAAATTGAGATCTGAATATTGTATGAAGGGCCATTCCATTTTTTTGCCGCACCCCCCTATGGAAGAGGTCATTGTCTTTAGTAACCCCCTTGGAAATTATTGCTCTACCCCCTCGAAAATACCTACAGAATAGCCTTTTTGGGATTGCACCCCCTTGGAAAAACCCACGGAAGAGGCTTTTTTATTGCACCCCCTCAGAAAAACCCACAGAAGAGGCTTTTATTATTGCACTCCCTCTGAAGAACGTAAGAGCCTTTTTTCTGGTTTGACCCCCTTGGAAAAGGCCATTTTGCTAGACATAGACATGTTTATTGGTACCTTGTGCATTTGTCCAATAAATATTAGTGATGCATACTCATATTCGGAAAACTCTTCTGGGGAGGGGGAGGAGGAGGGGGGGGGGGGGGGGGGGGTTGCAGATAAAAAATGGAATGGCCCGAATCAGAGTGGCATTACCTATGGCAAATGCAATGTCAACAACAATAATATATGACAATAAGATTAACACTATTCATGTAATGTGAACCAGAGCACTAAATATACCTTGCCATATGAGGCTGGGTCTAAGAGGTGATACTGTCGCTGTGCAACATATGCCTTGTACCTGTCTGACCACTCCCCTGTGCCACAGCTATAGTCACTAATTAGAAGCTGACCACCAGGCTTTAACCATTTCTGTTTATGGATTTAACAATAATAAACTATTTATTAACAACAATAGTCTTCTTTTTGATGATGTCATCATACCACACAAGGGACCATTCATTTTTTATCAGGGAGGGGAGGCTGGTGGAAATGAGGGGGACACTGTTTTTTTTTTGGGTGGCCAAATCCAAAGTACTTTTTCTGATGACCCCCTTCTTAATTGATATCAAAGTGAGAGTACATATAAAAGTGACATACTGTAATACCAAGCCTTAACTTTAACCTAGTGTACCTGTTTTGAGGAACCAACTTTTCAATCCCTCCCTTGGTATGTGCCTGTACTTTTTTTGGTGCCCCCCCTTTCTTTAGGAGCGTATTTTTTAGGGTGGCCCCCCTTTTTAAGGCCTTATTTTTTTGGGTGACCCCCCCCCCCTCATTTCCACCAGCCCCCTCTCCCTGATAAAAAAATGAACAGTCCCTAACCATGATATATATATGAGCTCAGTTAGCACAAAATAGGGCCAAGGGCACCTTTTGACTTAAGACCTCATCTTGTATAATCAGTCTTAGCCTTTTTTTTATAAAAAAAAACAACTGAAAACCCTAGTGTTTTTGCAATTAAAAACTAACACCTGTGAGCCGGTTAGATCTGGCTCACTGTTACTGAACCATTGTTGATCTTGCTTTGTCAGGATCTGTCAGGGTTCGTCTGTGGTGTGATGGTCTATTCAGATGCACATGGGCTTGCAGCCTAGGGTGGGTCCTACTGGTATCATAAGAGGTTATTTTGTGCAAACTAGAGCCAGATAGGTGGCATTATTGGATTGTGACTGCATATGAGGGTGAGTCAGGTCCCATCTTACTAGCAGACCCTTGTCCTGAATTAGGGCGACCCCTTACGTCTTGTCCTGAATTAGGGCAACCCATTTCAATGTGTGTCACATTAACCTAGAGCTGGCCAACATGCTTCATGAAGAGAATGTAAAATATAAAATATTTAGAAGATTATAATACAAGTAGTAATGCTTACCAGAAAGTTGGCAAATAAAGTCTTCTTATCCTTTATGTGAAGTATAGTATCTCGAGAGTAGATGACATCAAAAGACTCTGCTGGGTAATCAGCAGTGGTGATATCAACAACAGCAAACTCAACCTAGTGTAAATGAAAAGTGATTGGATCTCTCGCACAACTTGATAGGTCTAAATAATCGCCCATTTTACATGCTGCGATTTGAGGTATGATTCTATGGTGTTGAGTGACCAGCGATCACATGGTGATCTCCCTTGTGATGTTGGTTTAAACACTGCGATGCAGGTGCTAAACCACCATAAACAAACTGACAAATACTGCAGTGCCAAATCACCAGGCATTCACATACATGTAGGGTGGTGTGATGTTGCCCATTCAGTAAAAACTGCACCCCAAATCACAGCTAGAATTGCAGCATGTGAAGGGCCATTCCATTTTTTATCTGCACATCCTACAGATGAGTTTTTCCAAGGTTCTTCCATAGGTTTTTCAGAGGGGGTGCAATACAAAAAGCTGTGGGATTTTCCAAAGGTAGTGCAATAAAAAAGGCTTTTCTGTGGGTTTTTCCGAGGGGTGCAATCCCAAAAAAGGCTCTTCCATAGGTTCGGAGGGGGCAGAGCAATAATTTTCTAGGGGTAGTAAAGAAAATGACCTCTTCCATAGTGATGGGGAGGGGGGGGGGGGGGGAAGAGTCACAGGTTATGGCCCCTTCTCATGCTTAGATTTTTCACCAAGGAAAAGGCATTGAATAGGACTGTTCTATTAACTATACTCACCTGTTTTGCATCAAATTCTAATGCTCTTTGTTTGCCAATGGTGATCATGTTAGTGGACAAATCAACTCCAAGTACACTCACATCAAAATTCTAGCAAGGAAAAAAGGATGTCTGTGAAACTGCCACTGGATTTTATACACAGAAGTTCTTTTTTAAATGACATTAAAATAAATGGATAAATACCTGTGAAATACCCCAGGGGAAGGGGGGCATGTGAGCATAAAATGTGATGGGGTGAGGGGAGGTCAGGAATGATCCATACCCCACCCAGAAGATCTAGAATTTACCTAATGAAACCCATACCCCCAGGAATTTCCAATAAAGACAGCAATGGGAATGATATATCAACCCCCCTGAAATTTCCAATTCCCTCCATTTTAGGGATGTATATCTTTTCAGGAATTACACAATATTTTGCACCCCCAAAATACTGGAGGTTTATCTATTAACACAAGAAAATATTATGTTTTTAGCCTCCCTGAAGCCTCCCTGAAACTAAAAATTCATACCTCCCCAAAATAGCCCCCATCATGTCTATGCTCAAGTAACCCAGAAATCCCATTTTTCTGAAGGCTTTTTTTTATAAAAATGACAAAATAAAACATAACAATTAGCTCATTTTACCCAGTTCATCATGATTCCCCCTAGAATCCTATGATATCTCTTTTTGTGTGTGTAAATTTAGGACGAAATATCATAGGATTCAAGTCGGTAGATTCTGCCAAAAATTGCACTCAGAAAAGGCGATATCACCCTCGTCCCTGCGCGACTCGTGCGATATCGCTTTTTCCGTGCTATTTTCTTAGCGGAATCTAGCCTCCTGAAGCTTTGAATAATCCTATAGAATCCAATGCCTCCTTATTGAATTTGCCATAATAATACCCCTTTGGACGTGCACTTACACTTTGTATTCTACACCTCCCATCATCTATTATCCACTGACCCCCTTTCTTGCCCACAAGATGTGAGGTTATGGATGGGTGATCAAACAGTATGCAAGTAGCTAGTATAAACTACTCTTCTATTGTGTGGCACAGCAAGACTATTGGACTTTAGAACCTCCATGCTTCCACAATAATGAAGACTGATAGGTTTAACATTTTATACTCATGAATTTCACTTGCCTGCAGACTTGTTTCCAATATTAACAATGCTTTAAATGCATTTTTTTTATTCAAAACACAACAAAGATCATTTGCCACTGACAAATTGCATGGATTGACTACTAAAATAGAGAATAACATCTCATTGTGTGATTATTACATTAGCATAGTTTTTTGGGCATGTTAATATAATTACTTATTAATGGCAATGCATAAAAGCAGAGCTCCATATGAAAGGAACTCATAATATAAAACAAAGTGTTGCATTTCCTTCAATCCCTGGACAACTTTATTCAAGTTTAAAACAATTATTGATCTGATCATTTAAGGCAATTATGGCAGATAGTATGGCATCATCTAGACTCCTTCGCAGACCCCAGCAGTTGGAGTCATGCAACACTCGCCCCCAAGGGAGCGTTGCGTGACTCCGACCATTAGGGGCTGCGAAGGAGTCTAGGCATCATCAATAGCCTCATCAAAATGTATAAAAAACCTGCATCATAAAGATGGGGATATGATTGGTTTTCATGTGACATCACTGGTAGCCATTTTTGAGGAACAGAACAAAATAAAAGGTTATTTGTCACTCCCTTTGTTCTGTCCCAGAACTTGGCCACCATGCTTTTGCGACTTAATAATAATAATAATAACAATAAATTTTTTACTGGACATCAACACAAAACCACTGAAATTTTTATAAAAATCCACAATGATCATCTAGGCTATTCACCACGCCTCCTCCCATCTTGAATATGGGGCTCTTCTTGCGCGGTCCTTCGTCGTGTCCGGTTAAGCTCCGCGCGCTAAATAGCTACACTGTCTACACTGTGCAACAAATTACAAGTACCTTTGACATGTAGAAGGCACTACCCCCGATACCACATCCTACGTCTAGCACCTTTTGGCCTCTCTTTAAATCCAGTAGGGCCACGAACTCCTTAATTAAAGGGAGTATATTCATTAGCTGCGCTTCTTTAATAGGGTATACCCGGTCAAGTATTCACCGTAAAATTGATACAAAATATATTGTACCTTAGTTGTTTCAATTCCACCAGTACTGACAAATCCTCTGCCAAACATCTTTTCATATTGCAATATTCGATTGTATGCATACTGGTTGTTATCCAAGAAATGCTGGAAATCTTTCGAATCTTTGTCACCTTTTGATGTGTCCGCCATCTCGTCGCAAATTGATTGTGCAAGGTTGGCACCACATGTGAGAAGATTATATTGCCTCCGTCAAATATTTACGAGGCAAAAACAAAGAGAAAATAATACATGACGTATTAGTCTTAGAACACACACAGGTAACCCATAACGTTTCGTGACACGATTATAAAGAAATTTTTCAAGAAAACTTTTCCTGTTTTACTGTCTAAATTTGCAAAAAAAAAAGATTTTATATATTAGAGTACAGTCAAATCGACGAGAGTTTTAGTTTCGATATAAGGCATTTATATTGCATGCCCCATCGACACTTCAGGTCAGCGGTTATTCGTGATTGTTTTGTTCTGGTGGTGATCAATCGTTCTTTTGTTGTTGGTTTCAGTGTGTAGTACATCACTTTATCTATTGCCGCTTTGTCACGAAATATAGTGTGAGTTTCCCTTCTTCCGAAGCCAGTTCTCAGAACAACTGACTAAAACGATGTCTCTGATCAGTTATATATCAAGTAGCAACCCTCAACTGATACTTCAAGCTCTACAAAACATGTTTGCGCTCAAAGAGCTGTGTGATGTGACTTTGGAAACTGAGGACGGTTCTACAATCACCGCACATCGCAATGTCTTAGCCGCGGCTAGCCCGTATTTTCGCGCCATGTTTACAGGGAAGTTACTAGAAAGAAATAAGGATTGCATAACACTTAAAGATATTGACGGGAATGCTCTGCAATTAATCGTAGATTACGTGTATACATCAGCTATTGATATTACTGACGATAACGTCGAGGAGGTGCTAAATGCCGCGTCGGTCTTCCAGATACAAGAACTTATCAATGTTTGTAGTGAATTCTTAAAGGAACAGCTTCATCCCTCTAACTGTTTAGGGATCTTGGCTCTGGCTGATCGATTCTCTTGTGAGGAGCTAGTGAACGAAGCGAACAAATATGTCGTGAAACATTTTGGTCAGGTGGCGAAGTGTGATGAGTTCAAAAGCCTCGCGTGCGAAGAAGTGAAGCAACTTTTGCTGGATGAAAACATTTGCGTGCGTACAGAAGAGGATGTGTTTGAAGCTGCGCTTGACTGGGTCACGGCATCGGGGGAACGTTGTATACACTTGGCAGAGATTCTGAGCTGTGTCCGTCTACCAGTGCTCTCACCGGCTTACCTCACTAAAAATGTCATTAATAATGAATTATTATTATCAGATGAGGAGTGTAAACTCATGGTTGATGAGGCAGTTTTGTATGCATCATCACCCTCTTCTGAGAAACGCAAACAAGCCTCCCTGGCACGCATGCAACCACGCATTCCCACAGGATTTGCAGATGTCTTAGTTGCATTAGGGGGTTTACACACTGGCGATGCTGTGGCCTCGACTGAAAGGTACAACTTATACACTGATGAATGGATGGACTTTCCCAGTATGCAGACCTCAAGATATGGTTTTGCTGTCACTCATCACCGTGGTAACATCTACTGTTTAGGAGGATATCACAATAGTGGCTTTCTAAAAACTGTTGAGTGCTTTGATTCAGAGGAAAGTAAATGGATTAGCAAACCCTCCATGCTCACTGCTAGAAAGTACTTTGGTGCAGGTTGTTTATTCGGCAAGGTTTATGCTGTGGGCGGGTCAGATGGGCAGCACCGGTTGAGCTCTGTTGAATGTTACGATTCATTCAGGAAGGAGTGGGCATATGTTGCAAACATGGTGGAACCTCGTATGTATCATGGAGTCGTTACACTTGGAGGGCTATTATATGCCATTGGTGGACACAGTGGAACAGTAAGGCTTAGCTCCATGGAGTGTTATGATCCTCACACCAATAAGTGGACCACTATTGCACCTATGAGTAAGTATATGAATCTAAGACTTCTCCTAGGGTAGGAAAAAAACTTGAAAAAAAGCCAGCTTTATTCAGGGATCTAGCAAAGTTAAAAGAAACTTGACCCACATGGTCCCTCACATTTGACATGTCGCACACTTTTTAGTGCTTCAGATTTTTCTGTTTCCCATATTTCCCAGTTTTCCAGATCGTAAAATGGAATTGATAATCCTGCATTCCAATAAATCCTGTTGTCCAGGCCCATCATTAACTTTTTTTCAAGAGGTGCCATTGCTACCTAAATGAAAATTCTGGTCACCAAATAGTGGAGTTTGGTTGCCTAATAGAATTGTGGTCCCCACATTGCAGAAGGGATTGATCATGGTTTTTAAAAAACATACAGACTGGAAATGTAGGTCGCCATTTCATAAATGTAGTTGCTTTTAGTTGCAATGTCGGGCCCAGGTTGTGGATCCTTAAAAGTTGAGGACTGAGAGTTGATTCCATTTCCTGCACATGTTTTCAAGACCACAATTATTTTACTTGCCAATCATGTTTCAGACAAACCAAGATCAGTGTCTGGGGTTGCATCTCTGAATGGCCAATTATATGTGGTTGGTGGGTTTGATGGGCAAGACTACCTCAAAGATGTCGAGTGCTATAACCCACAGACGGACACATGGACCTCAGTTGCACCCCTTAACAGAGCCCGCTCTGCTGTGTCAGTCACTGTCATGAAGGGAAGGATGTTTGCATTAGGTGGGTTTAATGGACAGTTTCTTGATAGCATGGAAATGTTTGATCCACGAAACAATACATGGAATTTTGTTTCTTCAATGTCAATCCCAAGAGTGCATTTTGGAGTGGCTGTCATATGAGTGTGACTGAACCTTACTCAACCCTACTATTGAATTCTCAAGCCTCTGTTGCTCTTCCTCTGTCATTGGACCATCTAGAAAGGAACATTTGAATCTGCTGTTTGCTGCTTATATTGCTGCCATTATTGGTCCTTCATTATTGTTTTACATTTCCAGAAATTCTGGTGACTCATATAAGTGTGATTCCACCCCTCCACCAATAATAGGAACTCCCGCTGCTCTTGAATTTCCGGATGGAAAATTTAATTGAAATGTGCATTTCTCCCTTTGAAATAATGTTACGTGTATGACCATCATACACCTCTAAGGGGGGAGGGGGAGGGGGTTAGGGGGAGGGTGAAGAGGGGTTCTCTAGACTTTTGTGTCAGGAAGGTGCAAAGGATTTTGGGGGATATAAAATTTTCAATTTTGGGATTTGTTGGTGTCAGGAAGATATTTTTTGGTTAGCAAAAAATAAGCTTCAGTAGGATTTTAAATTTAATAACAGAACATGTATTGTAAACATATCCTTGTTTCACACATAAACTTTACCATCTAGTCAAACGTTTTTATGGGAGTTTTGGGGGTTTCAATTTTGTTCATGGGGTTTTTGAGGGGTTGGCAAAGTGACATTGGAATTCATTTATTTATTATTACTATTTTGTTTTTTGGGGGGGAGGGGAGGGTTATTTTCCTGTCTCATTTGCAACTTCCTGTCACAAAAAATCGAGAGTGCCCCCCTTGGATTTCCAGTTCCTTGAAGAGGGGATTATTGATTTTTTGTGAAAACATTATCCCACAAATGCAAAAAGAAAGTAGTTCTTTCGTTCTTGAAAAGTACTCAACAGATAAAGCAGAAGCAAGCATGAATATTAATTCCCAAAAATCGAGAATGGTTTCTCTGTAAAAGATGTAGCAAGATGAAAAGCAAAATGAAAAATTGTTATATAGACAATATATAAATATGTAAATAATTTAAAACCAATATTTATATGGACGTTTTATGGAAAAAGGGAAAAACAATTTTAATAATGTGGTAAGAAGACGGTATACATCATTTAAATGAGTGTCATCTTTTAAAGCTTTAAATGTTCAACTAGGGTATAGAATTTTTAAATTGAATAAATACTAATGCATTTCTCTGTTTGTTTTATATTGGCCTTATGAATCACGATAACCTTGCTAGAACTCTTGAATGGAAAGACTTATATGATCCAATTAGCATCTCTGAAATATCACAAAGTACGTGAAAAGAGTCTCATTTATCATTAATCGTGGTAGCTTTTGCTATACTGCCATTTGCATCCATCCATGAAGTGTGACGATTATTTCGCGTTAGGTTTGGTTTTCACTAGCAGCATAAGCGTAAGCATAACCATAAAGATCAAACTAACTATTTTCTTTAGTGCGGGTTTCACTACGACATAAGTGTAAGCATAAGGATCAAAGGCTTCCGTTCTTCTTATGGTTATGCTTACGTCGCTTATGTCGTAGTGAAAACCACCCCTTAGTTTTTCAAACGTGCACGTTTTGTCGAGAAGTTGTCGCATTTCTCGCTCGCTGATTGGCTGCAGTTTTGACCGCTATTTTTCAGCCAATCAGAGAGCGAGAAACGTGACTACTTTTCGACAAAACATGCACGTTTGAAAAGTAAACCGCGAAACAATCGTCACACTTCATGGATAGACGCAAATGTTAGTAACTGTTTTCTTGTTAATGTCCTTATTTCTCTTCCTCAGTCTTGTTTTTCCTTTCTCTTTACGTCTAAAAGATGAGCACATTTTGTTTAATGACTTGCTTTACAATGCACTGTGCACGTTTTAAACCCCTTTTTTCTGGTTTTCATGATTCGCCGTGTGACGTCACTCTTATGCGTGCGGCCTCATGGGCTATTGGCCCGTAGCCCTTTCGGGCTCGTGGTGTAATTGCTAAATAGCGCATCACAGTGTACATAATAACGAGCGTTTCGCATCACACGCGGTTTTATTATCAGGTTACCGCTTATTTGACATGTTGGGAAATCAAGGTTTTTTTTTCTGTCTAATTCTCTCACGAAACGATAGAAAAAAACTGGGTTTTCGAAGACGTCAAATGAGTTATAAAGCCTGACGTTAGGGAATGGTAAGAGGCTATTCCTGATTGGTCACCATGGTTACACAACGAGCGGGTCACTGGTCACGTGCTCAACACGTGTATTTGGCGGCTGGTTTACTGAGAGACGTACTGCACTGTCGTCTTAGAACTATGACAAGGTAAGCGACACGATGAAACTGTGGGTCTATCACTGGAATGATTTTCAATATGAACTTTCGAAATTTGAATCGGTAGATCCTTTTTTTTTCATGCGAAATGTTGTCGTTTGTTCCAGAAAACTGCGCTTGAGGATGGCATACCTGGAAAAAAAGTCGTGACAAAGACTGAGATTGCTTCATTTACTTCTGCCATTGGAGTTTGGATTTCTCTCTGAAACGTAAGTAGATGTTTTACAAACTGAATCTGATTTTTTTCACATTCTTGATGATCGAATTCATCTGATAATTGTAGATCAAATCGGTTATTCACTTTATTCACTATTTATTCTGTTTTAGTAAAATTACTCAAGCAAAGGTTTTTAGATTTGTACACCCGGGCTAGTTTATAATTTTATTGTTAAGCATCTCCAGGTGAGATTCTTGTCGCGTGCATCTTTCAACGACGCCTTTCAATGTTGCATTTCACTTCACCAGGTGATTATGAAAGCATATGACGATTTGGCCAATCACGGCGCGGTCATTTCTTATATTCCTTGAGTAATTGTACTAAAGAACTGCTAATTGTAAGCCACTCCCTTTGGAATTTTACCAGCTCGATATCATTGAGTGCTGAGGAGAAAAATCAAAACATCATAGTCTTTGCTATATGTATATTGTATACACAGTGAATGTACAAAAATGTTGCTCATTTCGCGGGAGTTTCGCGCGCCAATACTCATCTCAGATCATCGTAAAAATAAGTTCATCAGTCAAGGAAGCAGCGATTTCCTCGACTTAGAGGCTCTTTAAGGGCCTAGCTTGAGATGCGCTTGAGATGTACAGTCACTGGAATAAAACGTACAACTCAACAAGCGGCCGTCTATCGTAGAGTTACGGGGTTATTCAATGAGCAGAACCTGTGTGGAAGAGAATACAAAAAACAGGCATGAATAATTGTTCTAAGAAGAAGAATTCCTTTCGTGTTTTTTTTTTCTCATTTATTGTCAGAAATGGTAGCAAAAGCAATAATTCTTTGTGTCAGAGCTACTGACATAAACAACAGTCAGTTGATAAATGCTTCTCGTGAAAACGTTTGCTTTTGTAGTGAAAAAGATTGTGAATTTTTCTAGACAGTGTCCACTCAAAAAATATATGGTGGAATGGATCTCCAAGTTTGAGATTTTTTTCGATTTTTTTTTAAATTGTGAATTTGTGAATTTTTCTAGACAGTGTCCACTTAAAAATATATGGTGGAATGGATCTCCAAGTTTGAGATTTATTTCGATTTTTTTTGCCCTTGCTATACAATGAATGCCTTCCTGATATGCTTGTCATGTACTTCAGCTTGGCCTGTGAGGTCAGTCACGACACTTGCGGCCTCTTCACAAGTTTGAGGAGCTAGAAAGTGAGAGCTTTTGCGAAAAGCATAAGTACCATGTCCTTGATTGGCAACTATAAGACAATGTTAATATCCACCATATAAAGAAACGCAGGAACTAAATCGAGTGATTTGGAGGGCGTTTTTGTTTTCGGTTTAATCGCAAGGAAGTTCATTTTCAAGTTGCTTCCTTTGGTTTCACTGCCTGCTCATTTTGAACTCGCGCTTGGAAATGTGGGCTTTGTGGTATGGTTGAGTTATGATGTCAATCGGAAAGCAAGCTAACAAGAACTCCAAACAATCCATTCATGCTAGTTTGCAGTTAATATTTCTTATCAATAGTAAGATAATTAATGCACAAATTTCTACACAAAAGCATCTTGACGAAAGTTGATTTATAAAAAATCCTTTGGTGGTCTTTCCGCAGTTTAAGAGGAAGTTTGTGACACATCGTTTTACAGAACAACAAACGGAGATTAAGTTTTCCTACATTTAGACCTTTTTTTCTATAAAGAAATTCCATTAACTTAATTATAAAACGTTTTACTTGTAGCGCGTTTTATCATCGTCGACTTTAATTTACCGTTTTTTTAGTTGATTCCCATTTCTTAGAGTTCACACCGGTACAAATTATCTGAGAATCTTAATTTAAATTTAATGTTGACGTTTTCAAGTGTATATAAAAAATGATAATACTAGATAGTGGAAAAAACTTTTACTTGAGAACAATATGGCAATGTTTCTTGGTCTTTTCAACCTTAAGTTAAACGAGAGTGTGCTTTTGAAATACGAAAAGTGTGTAATTATAAATCTCATAAAAAAAGCCCTGACTTAACGAAGCTTAATTCCCAAACAAACACGTTCCCAAAACGACAAACAACCCGAAGTTGGACGCCTGACAGGTAATCAACTGAATGTGAATTAAGCACAACCGGAATCGCTTAATAATGTTTAGTACTCGCAGAGGGGGTAACTGTGTGTTGAGCACCAAACTATTGTCTTTATGCTCGCGTGGGAAATTTTGTTGTTGTGGAAACATAGACGAAAAATCGAGCGCGCGAGACGTTTGTTGATATGTGACGAAAAGACCTGGAATTTTTGTAAGTATTAAGTCTTGGAGCTTTATTTTGCTTGGCCAGTTGTTAGTTTGTAATAATTAGAAAGGAAGTGCTTGTCTGGATCGATATGGTATACAGATGTTTTGAGATCAAGAACTTTGGTGTAGAGATAAGATGTGTGAGGTTGTTTTAAGTGTGTCCTTCGTTATATCTTATCTCGTTTTTACTGTCGGGTGTTCATGTAATTGGAATCCCCTCCTTAAATCCAATGCACATTGACCGATAATCATCCACTATTTTATGTTTATCTCTGTTGAATAACGAGCTTTTCACATAGGCTTACCTTCAGTGTGTTCAAGAGAGGTAACTCTAGAAAATAGATCAGCGGGGAGGTTTTCGTCTCCAAAAACGTGAATGTTGAATTTCAAAACTTTTGAAACAGTTTCAAAGAAGGTTGTGTGATATGATTTAAGCTTGAAATGTCTACAAAAAATCAAATTAACCGGGTGGTATATAGAATATCATGTTTAATAGAGGTAGTTCACTGCTAACGCAAGTTGTAATGTGAACGTTTTCGTTTAGGTTTATAGAACTTACAGAAGAAAGCTACACTGTAGCTGTAGCCACAACCAAAACGACCTAAGCTATATTAAATATCATAATATTCCTAATGAATTACTATGCTAGAAAACGGAAGCTACTGCAAGATTTTTCAGCACGTTTAATATATCATTTTGGTGTGTTACAACGCTAGAGGTGATTTCACGCTAACCATTTTTTCTGCACTTACACTGAGTGAAACATAGCTGTGTGTGTTGCGTGCTGTTGTAATCGCAAAACGTGACGCGCAATTGTAAATGGCGGTTAAGTAATACGATTATCTCCCCCACCCACTATCCGTAGTAGGGTTATATGGCTTATATTGCTTTGTTGAATAGCCACAAAAAGGACACGATACACAAACTTTACATTGACGCGAAAACCAGAGACTCTTTATTGGAAATACTACTAATTCAATGATGTAGACCGCACATCATTGTATTTTTTTTATTTTACTATTATAAATTTAAAAGGCTCTTATCTACAGTTCTTTCAGTGAATGTTCTGCAATGACAAACGAGATGGGGAGTCCTTGAATTCTAAAAGGAAATGTCAGTATTTTTGTTTTAGTTTCAAAATATGACCTAAACAGTTTGCGTAACCAAGCCCTTTGTGCTCACTCATGCGTAACTGACTTCATTAATTCTCAAAACCATATGTTATTGGAAATGGTAAACTTGCACATGTTCACTTGTGAATTCTTCTCATTATCATTATAACTTTATTATTGGATCATTTTTATAATTATTAGTGATTTTAGTAATCCATTAGGTCTGAATTTATCATATAGACTTGTACGTACTTACAGATAACACATCTCTTAGCCTTTTTTAATTATTGCGTTTCGTGCGAGTTTTATTCGGACAGGAAAAACTAGCAAAGCACTTCCTCCAGTACTAATGCCTGTATCTTTAGAAAAGTTCTATGGAAAGTTTTTCAGTACTTTCGATTATCAAAAGAGTTTAAAATAATCACTTCAAAGAACAAAGAGCGGTGCAGCCGCTCGTGTAATATACCAGACAGGTGTAGTTGCGCGCCCGAGTTGCGCGCATTTTTACTGCACGCCATAACAACGTCCATGCAAAGTTCAGGCCGACAATTTATAGGCGGAGAGCAGCATTTACACAAAACAAGAGTGTTTACTTGATCTTGACTTTGCCTTTGCTTTATAACACCGCACGGCACGTCATCAATTCTCTTCGTAAACTTAACAACACTCTTAACCTTATCATCAGCAAGAAAGTACACGACGGCAGCACAGATGATAAAATAGCATTCCTAGTAAGTAGGATTTTCGCGCATTTAGTTAGTACAATGTTAAATATATTGTTATTTAATTATTAGATAAAATTACAGCTTATTTAAAGTGCATCTAGATTCGCTTTAATCTTTCCTTCCATTATTTTGTGTTTGCTAGAACTATCTAGATCCTCAAATGCATAGTTTCTCTATGCTGCAAATACTTTGCTCTCCGTAAAACACCATCACGATCGATGAATGCTAAGAAATGTTTCTCTTCAAAGTGACAATTTTAGTTTTTCTGGATATTTTATTATTTTTCTGGATATTTCATTTTAAAGCATGTTCACGCTAATGGGAATGTATTTAATAATAATAATGTTGAAAAATAACAATAATAACTAGAAATATCTGAAAGATATGGGAATGCTCGGAGCTATGGCAGTAAAATCAGACAATGAGGTATCGTTGAAATGTTGTAGACTGTAAAAGTGCAGTTTATTTAGCCGGAAATGTTTTTTTCTACAAATATTGAATTTCTCTCGGGCGCCTAGATCTAGTTCAGAACGGTTTGGTTGACAGCTGTAAGAGCTGGGTTTCGTTGTAAGCTAAATAGAATATGACGGTTGCTCACTTGCTCAGCTAAGTTATCGGTCTCACAAATTTACGGGCATCACTTTGAGTGGTCTCGAGAGGTTTGGATAAAAGCTAAATCTTGCATTGACTAGGTGTAGCTCCCGCTAAGTGCCAACGTCAGCATGAACAGAAATGTAAGCAAAGTATCTCAAAGTAAGACTTCATATTTCTTGACCTACTATGGAACTAGTGCTAACACAAATTGTGAACCTCGTCCTTTAATGATTTTCACAATTTTCACTTGTTTGCTTGACCAACTGGAAACCCGCGAGCCTAATGAACACCCTAGCTGAATTCTGATAAACATTGCGCGACCGTAATTAAAACTACGTGTCAGTTATCGAAAACGCGAACCTAGGTCAAATGTCATTTGAACAACGTCAAGAATGCATATGGACATGAACATTGCTACCGGGACATGAAAATTGTCTATACTAACATCTCGCGCATGTACGGCGCATATATTGACCGCTGACCACTTTTGAGAGGGGTAGATGATTTTGTGGACATGAAAAGGACATGAAAAATCACCTCTCATGCATGTAACGGCAAGAATAGACTTGCTCTCCGCTCGCTACGCTCGCTCCGAGCAATAATGTTGTCCTGCAACACTTGAAACTCCCCTTGGCCTTTGGAATCGAATTTAATTTTAGGCACCTCACACAACACCTTTACCAATGTCAGCGTCAGACATTGAACAGTTATTAATTTTAAGACCATCACAACATCCCGAAAAAAAAATATATGATATATATCCGAAGGCCATCTATTGATTTTGAGACACCCCCTTTAACCTGGTGCAGGGGCTATAATCTATAAATGTTGAAATAAGGTATGCGAATAACAAGCAGCGTAGTGAATGTAGTTTTTTTCTAAAGTATGATAATATTTTGTTTCGCCTGGAGAATTGATGTTGATCGATTACAAATTGTTGTTTCTGGATTTTAACATTCGCAACACCAAAGGAAATTTTTAAAGATAAAACTAACAACACACCACAGAATACAAAGTTGATTAGCCAGTATTTTTTGCTGATATGTTGTGTGGAAAAGATCGAGAAGTCATCCCTCCAACGCGGTTTCTTGGTAAGATTAGATGATCTCGAGAGACGACGGAAAATTGTCTTTTTAAATAAGGAAGAACTTTCTCTTAACGCGATTGCTATCGAAAAGCGCAGCGCACTCAGTCCTCCAATAGTGACGATCTTTTCACTCCACTTCAAGTTTATTGCAACTGTCTGTATCAAAACGATAACTTTTTCTCTTTTTGTATAAGTACTCTTTCGTGTTTTGAATACGCAAATCGGGACAACATTGCAGAAAAGCTTGTTGGTTTTACGCCGTTGATTAATGTCTTTATTTATCGATGCTTTAATAGCCTGTGGCATCTTGGAGGAAAGTGATCGAGTAAACATCCTTTAACATTATCCCTCGGGCGGGTGTTGGATTTGTAATGGGTTTCGTGCAGCTCCGAGAAGTCCCGCGTCTAAAGTCAAGTTGACTCAAGTATGACTCACTGGGGTTACTTGGTTACAGTATGAGTAACCTACTATAACAGACGGTCTGAAATAACCGGCTAAATCAACGAACACACGTTCATCGTCTCGCTTCCTACACGGCGCAACAAATGCAACTGAGATACAATACAAATATAATAAACACGGGGTTATTTTCAGCCCTAATCTAAATAAAACCGCGGCCTCTGCTTTGTGTAAAACATTGATTTGAAACACAAAGGAAGCTACTAGAAATTTTTCTAGAAAATTTCATTTAGGGCTTCAAGTTTATTTTTGTGATTTTATTAGAAGACAAACAGCTTAGTATGTTGGGAAGGCGGCTTGCAGAATATCGTTCATAAAACTATCAATTACATTAATTGTCTTGTCGTCGAACGCTTTTACTCTCGCGATTTTATCGTCTCAGACCAATATGCCTCCGTAATATAGCGGAAGTGAATTGTGGAATGTTTTGGAGATGATTTGATTTCAGCTTTGGTATATAGTGCAGGGTGACGCCCCTGGCAGTTTATTCCTGTATATCCCCGCGACTTATTGTCTCTGGGAAATTCAGGTGAAACACGATGCGGGAGGTTTTACTCGTTGATTTGTGTCTGTTGCTTTGGAGCTGATCACCGATTAGGTCTCATTAAGTAGCCATCTCCTGACAGTTTGAATTCCTAATATTTTGCTGCTCAACCCACAGCGACAATCCTCCTTTTAACACTCTTCCAAGAACCTCTGCGACAACAGGTACAATTTTTCGATTTCCCAGTTAACTATCTAATTGCAAACTAGATAAACTCAACTCTTACTTTTCACATTTTAATCTCATCGACTATTTTAGATAAGTTTGATACAATCAAAGAATTGGTAGAGGGAACAAACTTTGTTGCACTTGCCGTGAAATTACAGGGCTTATCCGTGTTCACAAAGAAACGTTTTGAAGCATATGATAAATTATCTATACTTTTTTCTAAACAGACAGATAAGTCTTACTTTATTTTGTAGTAATCAGAAAAAACAAACTTCGCATCTTTTTTTACCGAATTTCAAATAAGCTTCATTGTACGATAACATATCGATCAATTTGCGGCGATTTTAAGGATTAGGGTTAGAGTACTTGTTCTCGGTGACATGAACAGTGATCTATTGCGGTACGATACTCTGATTGGCTGTCAATTGACGGGGTAAAGGGTTAGCCCCCTTTACTTGGGGTCTACCTCGAGGACCTTGAGAATCCGCACTCGAAAAAATATATATATTTCTCGCATTTCAAACTCAATATAATTTCACTACATTTCCGAAATATATAAACATGCTAAATTCTGTTTTCTGTTCCCTGCTGTTTTAGGGTTTGTTTGGTTTTGTTTTTCTGGGGAAATATTTTGTCCAGAGGAGACCCGCTGAATGTTATTGCATTTTGAGCTTTTTCTGAGTTAGTAAAATGAGCCCACTAATATGATAAGAAAGGATAAAAAGGAGAGTAGACAAGCCTGATGAGCTGAAAGAAAAGGAAGTGTGTAGAATAAGTACAGATAAATAATATAGCACTCCCAGTCCTCTGAACACTCGATTTGTCAGAAAATGTTATGGAAACTAGCTGTGTGTTTAGCAGTGTTGACGAATCGTTTGTTATATTTGATATCAACCTGTTGTCGTTTTACACTTGTCTATCATACAGTAAAAAAAAACACTTTTTGGGCAGTAAGGCCAGTTTTAGACGTCGAACCTAATTCTGTCGCGCTAGATTTAATGGGTTTACTAGCCAGTAAAAACAAGTAACTTCGATACGAGTGATTTTAATATAACCTGTCTAGCGAATGGAGAAGATCTCAGCCCTGATTTTAGGAGCGCTGGAAGGATTCAAAATTGTAATTTAGCGCGGCGTTGGCAGGCCAGATAGTGCCGTTCCTAATGCAAATGAACTCGAGACAATAGCTCTAACTAACTAAACAATGGGAAATTGCCATTTAGAAATTAGGATCGACGACTAAAACTAGCCTAAGCATCGGCGCACTCCAGTCCCCAGTTATCTCGAACCGCCAGAAAATGTTATGGAAATACTATAGCCCATATAATGCAAATTTAAGTTCCCTTTCTTTAGTAAGACTAAGTTGAAGCGAAATAATAAGATTCTGAGTAGGCCATTCGTTTTACTTTATAACATTTTGTTGAAACAATCGTGACATAGATAATTCACATTTCTATGCTTCGCATATTCTCGAGTAAAAAATGACAGAATTATTTATTTTTTAATGTTGTATGTAGCTCCGCCTACGCTCCTCACGATGCAAGCAGAAGCAGACATTTTTCAGCGAAATTTTACCAATTTTAACATCAGCTCGTAGCTAGATATACTAAATAGAAGAAACCTGTTCAGTAGTCTTGTCTGAGTGATGCAGTGCAGTTTCGCTGAGAGCTTTGTCGCGCGATTTCGGAGCGCCTTACATCCGGAAGCGCTGACAGTCACGTGACCGTTGTTCACGTGACCTCGTGTTTGCGTGTTAGAGAGGTCATCGCGCATGCGCATAGTCGAGCGCGGGAAAGAGTAGCACCAACGCGAAGCTCACAGTAGATTTATGTCTATTTCAACACCTGTAAATTGTGAACTACATCGGTAAACAATTTCATCATCCCACGTATAGTTCCTCAGCCAATCAGAAATGAGGTCTACTGTCCTAATATTCTACGGTATTAGGACACTGTCCTGATATGCGAAGATATCATGGACAGTTCATCTAAAATTCAAGCAACAGACTGGAGAACTAGTTAAAAACCTAAATTCATTTTGTAAAATGATAAGCGTAAACATAATTTGAAAAATTCCCGACGGCAAAACCTTCAATGGTTTCTGTTCGCGACGGAAAAATGAAGTTCATAACACTAAAGCTTAGTTAATTATCAGAACCAATTTGTCAGTTAACCAATGCCATCGTTCTAGCTGGGAACACACAATTTTTTTTCTGTCCTGAACGTTTCGGTGGGATGAAATATAGCGGGACAAAGTTGACTCGATTCTGTAAACTATCAGGGCTCGTTTGGTCTCGCCTTCCAAAAATACGAACCACGGCTCTAACAAACTCGCCCTGATATGTCGCAGAATCGAACCAAATTTTCCTGATTACATATTAATAGCACTAAGATACGCGATTTACTCGATCACACAAATATGTAGCACTTCAACTTAACTGTATTTGAGCATAACCTAAGACAAACTATAACACTGACTTTGGGTCTAGTTTTGTCTGTCAGGAGTTTGGTATCAGCACATAGACGTTTATAAAGTGTAGCGTGTATATTAAACTCATCAATCCACAACAGGGCGCAATAGGGCCTCCTGTGGCATACATTATAGACCGCTGATGCGAGGCGCACATCACTTAGACTCTGTAAATATGACACAAGGTATCAGATGCAGTAAGTGCCGCAAGGAACAGCAGAACGCATGTGCTTTACTTTGTTAAAAATCTTAATACTTGGGATCGCCGCCAACTGTATCCGCCAGTTGAGGAGCGCCACTCGAGGTTTACCCTGCCCCAAGGTATCAAAGTATAAAAGTGGTGAGCTTAAAATAATTAGACCTCGGGTCGATTGTCGGGTCTGGTTGGGTAATGGAACCATGGAGACGCACGGCATGTTTGTAGCGTTTCTTTGTCCACCACGAAAATTAACGTGGGCGCTCTTTATTTTATTTATCAGTCAAGAGCTTGAGTGAGTGATTCTACTAAACCGTGGGTCAAACGAAAGTCGCCGAAAGAACGTAGCCAAGAACGTGTTTTCAAAAAAGGTAAAAAAAATCTCCATAATATGTCGATAGTTGTTTGTAGTTTATGCTGTGACCTACCGAAATGGAACCAGGAAGGTTTTTAGGCATTCATATCGGGGTTCTTGTTTTCAGTAGCAATTGTTTTGATCAACAATGGCAATGATTGAAAACGACAATGATGTGCGGCGTTTTAGGGGTCGTTCGTGGGATATCATTTTTTAGCACACAGTTTATCGATACCATAAAGCCTTGCCTGATACCGCAATCC
This sequence comes from Scolanthus callimorphus, assembly GCA_033964015.1. Classification (NCBI taxonomy): domain Eukaryota; kingdom Metazoa; phylum Cnidaria; class Anthozoa; order Actiniaria; family Edwardsiidae; genus Scolanthus; species Scolanthus callimorphus. Next base: position 11,768,618 of record CM066916.1, on the reverse strand, counting down.
GTAAATCACTCCTGACAGCTTGGCCATCAACATAATAATCACAAGAATTAACACTATCATGTTATTCTTGCATCAGTGATAGTTAGTTATAGGTATATATCGGTGATTAGGCAACCATTGTAGAGAAGCTATATCAATAGAAGTGCCGAGTTAAAGTGCTCCTTTGTGACGTTTGCCTTTTTTGTCGCAATTCGCGTTGGATTAGGAATAATCGGTCAGGTTCTCGCGGGAAATATGGGTCACACACAGCTGGACGCACAAGCGGCGTAAACTCGTTAGAAGATATCGACATCTGGTTCATATAAAACAAAATATCCGGCTTTCTCGACCCCGCACAAAAGTATTTAGCATTTAGCGCAGCATAGCAAGAACTTCACTGCAAAAGTCTGCTAGTTTTTTCTCATCGAGTGAGGCTGATCCCAGTTCCGTTGGTCTATAAAAGGTTTTTAATGTAACGGAAGTTGTTGGTTTGTGGCTGACTCGAACTGTTGAATGGTCTTGGATAAAGGCGCTTATAGCGCAATAAACGTCATAGCTGTAGACTTTATAGTCCTGATACCTATATTACTAAGGTAATCAACGGCATCTGACATCTGATAATTTATTCGTGGTCGAATATCCGTCATGCTTTGCGGTCGCGCCGGAAATGCGCGCTTTTTATACGTCACGTGATGCATTTGTTAAAAATGTAGTGCTTTTTCTCAGATCACGCAGATGCGACAAAAAAAAGCCAGCAGATTTACGCAGCGATGACATCTTGCTATGTAAGGTTTTACAATTACGCCCCACTTTTGATAGTAGCACAAAACACTACACATGCGCAGGCACATTAACTAGTCCTCACGCTGACTGTCAATGCAGGTTGATTTATGAATTCATTTGAACTAATCCCAGTTGCAGTAATAGCCAGGTTTTGTCTCTTTTGGGGTTATTTCAGCAAGCTTAACAGACTTTATTGCTATTTTATCTCGTAAATATGTGCCTCATCCCGACATACATTAGTCTTCCCTTTGTCCGATTCGTGTAAGACTCCGTAAGCCGACGCAATTGACGCCAAGAGTTATCACTAGAGATTCAATATGAGTATGATTAATGCCTGTGGTGACCCAAAACCACTTGGAATTGCTCGAGCAATGTTCTACTGAGGCACTGAGATATTTTCGATGCTGATATTGGTAAAACAATACCACGCACGGCAGCTCCAAAACTAGTCGCTTCGAGAGAAATACTTAGACGAGAAGCTTGAAGGTGGGGCGAACACACGGCTCTGAAAAGAAAACTGACGGAAGAAATACTTAGACCCAGGTGGGAGTATGAGTTTCTTGTAATTGTGTCTTTTTTTCCCTTGGTTCTCGTTGGTTCTCGTTTGCCTCGGGGTGAACGTCTGGCGCGTTTTTATAAAATAAGAACATCGGTTGCACACTCATGAAGTACTTGAGTTTAAATCGTGAAGTTAAAAATAATCCGAAGTGCACATATAAATAGTTTAATCAAGAAAGAGTAATGTTGACTCGATCACGCTAATGGGATAAGAGAAGATCATGCTCAACTTTGAAGTGGCTGTTAATAAAAGGTTTTGTTTCGCTGGATCTTAATGTGGCTTGCCGTTCATCAAGTTAGCCACATCAACTGTGGACTGCTATTAAGAACCAAACCATTACTCAGCAGCGTGTAATTTGTCGGAAATTCAGCGTTGATATATCGGAGTGTTAAGTGGTTACCGCGAGCCAAAACTCCGCCAAATATTACCACGCACATCACTTCACCAGATCTGAAAGACTGCTTTCTTGCGCTGTCATACCAAGCATCCTTCTATTTTGCGGACTGAATGAGGGTTTGTGTCAAAGCTCGACAATTGCAAGGCCATCTTCCGATCTTGAGGGAGTCTAAAAAGAATTGAAAGTTCACCCTTGGATCACTTTATGGCTTTGTACAGATAGTAGTATAGTATGCACGGAATCATGTGAGAAATTCACCAGTGGCATACCATTCAAACGAGTACTCTGACGGACAGAACTTGGCTAGAAGCATCTTAAAAGCCTTCACTTGACTTCATCCTGAACATTTGAAACCCAAATCGCAGTCAGCTGATAAGGACTTGATTCTGTGTTCCACAAACACACCAAATGTGCCGTGGCGTTCATACGTAGGAGTCAGACATTGAGATATCCAAGCCCGACGAAAACCCTTACAACTCAAGATTTCCCGGTAAGAGATCTTTAGCAAGCTGGTTCAGTGAAGCTAACAACATCGTGCATAATGCGTTTTGAGTAACTAGCGCCATTTTTATCTCTCCTAAATGAAGAACCTCACTCATCGTGTCCGAAAGGAGTGAATTTTTCGAAAAGTAGATACAAACTAGATCCACTTGACTTATGTGAGGAGGGTTAAAAGGATAGTTAAACACTACGCAAATGTATAAACGGACTAGTTATTTCAGCTGCTCAATAAAAAACTATGGTGTATAGAGGGAAATCGGCTGCTTTTAGAAGTAGATGAAATAATCCGTCTTCAAATGAAGAACAACGATACTTTTCTGCTAACTGATATTTTGTTTATTTTAGTTTTACAACTTTGATGCAAATCTGAAATTTCTTTAATCAAGTTGGATTAAAAAAAACATCTTTGTGAATCTTGCCTATTGAATAATAGGCGAATAATGATTATCTTGATGACAGACGACATAAATATTTAATTGTTGTATTATTTGTCATTCTTCTCGGGCGAAACTGCAATAAAGCAGAATTGACCCAGTTCGAAATGTTATGCACAGTTTTTTCAAACTAGTGTTTTCCTGTTAAGATATCTCAACAACTAACTGCCCTAGGTCATTCCCATCACTGGCGAATGTAGATAAACTGTGTGTACGTACAGCTTGTATGTTTGGCATGCTCTTCCCTCATGTGTAGCTCAATCTCAATTTTAGCCTAAGGCGTGGCTAGGACGCTTCCATCTTTACATCCATCCAGGTGATCAATATACAATTTCTCCCAGCAACATCAATACAAGTCTTTATCAAAAAGGTGAGACTGATCAATTTAATTTAATAATTTATATTGCGCAGATTAACAAATAATTTGATCAAATACGCATAACAATACAGTATTAAAAATATAATTACAAATCATAAATAGAACATATTAAATAAAATACTTATACAGAAGCTAATGTATTAAAGACTTAAAAATATCTATATATTAATACCGTAAGGAAAATCGTGTCGACACTCGCTCCGCTCAGCCCTGAAGCTGTGCCGCCAAAAGAAGTTCGCAAACCCGAAGGGAAGGTGGAAATCTGGACCATGAGCGTGTTTTTGTTGGAAAAGATTCACCTCGGGCTAAGTTCTAATTCAAGCGATTTCTTAAGCGAGGGACAAAGCCGCCATCGCCGCCATGTTGAATTCTCCCACAGAAACTAAAAAAGAACTCGGTTCGCGCAGCCGAAAGCACCATTGACATTCAAACCTAAATGGTTCTCTTACAGATTACATACAGGAATGTGCAGGGATAATTCTAACTTGAAAGATTTGAGCTGAGAAAAATTTTCATTCAAGTTTCAACAAACGTACACACTACATTGCTTCCCCCGGAGCACGCGCTAAGTCATGCTAAGTCGAAATGACACATTTACAAAACAAAGTCCGTGAAAGTCATGAACAATATTCTCTAAGTATAAATCCTGACGGCTCTATCGCAAAACGAAGGACACAATCCCGAAGAGAAGGAGGAAATCCCTCCAGTGGGCATGTTTTTGTTGGAAAAGATTCACTTTGGTCTAAGTTCTAATTCAAGCATTTTTTTAAGCGAGGGATAAAGCCGAAAAAATATAAATAATATAAACTAAAAAAATTATTAGTCCTTTGACCATTTTTGCTTGACCTGTTTCCACTCTCCACTCGCTGAGATATGATAAACATACAAACAATTCCGAAGTCAAATTGCGCTTTCGATTTTCACGGGTTCTTTGACCGATTTGAGAGACTGACACACGCGTGATTTTGTCAAACCAAGCAGGGAGACCAGTGCAAAAAAAAAAAAATCCTTTTGGGCTCACTTTATTTATTTCGGCATGGTGGGACGGGGTACTCATGCTGATGGGAGGTTATTAGTAATGTAAATCCAGCAGTTTATGGAAGGGGGAAATCATGAACCCCTCCCCACATCCATATGGCCATTGTGATTTGTTTCCCCGTTTTCTTTTTTTAAACAGAGAACACTTTTAGTAAATTTCCCCCTTACACTCCGTGAATTTTTCACGGGCATCAGCTAGTAATTATATAAAAGTAAAGAAAGCTAAGAGAAGTACGACGTAGGTGTTTAAAAGTGCCTTGTAAAAAAGTGCGCTTTGAGTTTAAAATCGTTAATATCGCTCTTGCCTCGCAGCTCAGCTGGAAGGGAATTCCATACTAATCTACGGGCTGCAACTATAAATGCCCTCACCTAGGGTCTTCTTAGTGATTCCACGCGGCATGCAGAGCAAGAGCTCATCTGATGATCTCAAATGATATCGATTCTTAGCTCGCTAAGGTAGCTGGGTGCAAATCCATTGCCTTATAGGTCAAGAGGCAGATCTTAAAGTCAATCCGATATCTGACTGGCAACCAGTGCAAGCTAAAACGTGACGCAGTGATATGGCAAAATCAATCATTAAGCATACTAGTAGCAAAGTGCATTTCTTTGATTAAAGCCGAGAAATGCTGCTTGGATCAAGATCAATGCCCATGATAACTTTCCAAGTTGGCTCGATAATATCTCGAAATATCCCACTACATTCCTTAAACCAGCTGATGTAAATGATTCTTTCTCCGGTTCGGTTTGTTGCTAGGCTGACAAAATGGCGGCTGGCTTAGGCTCCCCAATGTGGCAAAGAGAATAGATGCTTTCTCAGACTCAGATTGTTCGATCTTGTCAACACTAAAATGGTAACTGAATGGTAAGGCTTCTCTGACCCCTAAAGTAGCTTCTGATCAAGATCCCCCAACACTAGCGTATTTCCGAGAATAAGCACATTCTGTAAAATCACACCTGTACTCGTTTTGTTTCACCGAGAAATTCGGTATTTGAAAAACACATCCTGAGACAACGAATTCAGCTAGAAGAGGTCAAGATTCTAGGATCAACCCGTCCCTCCCCTCGCCTACAAATATCTGGCTCTATAGTGCCCTTGTGTTCTCGAATCGTCTTCGGCATCACAAGAAACTAGCACACAGAACTATCCATGGGAAAAGGTTCCCATGGTATGGGAATTGTTTGGATTTTGTGGATGGACGAATCCTTTCTTTTTTAGCCATGGGTGATTAAGTTTTTCACGGACTTTATGGGGCTCTGCAAAATTTATTTTCGTGAGGAAAATCGTGGTCGGAGGCTTTAAAGTTTCACAAGAAGAAAACTAAGAATAAAGTGGGCATTAACAACCTTATAGGTAAAAGTAAACACCTTAAGGTTGTATATCGGGGGTGGAAGCTGAATAAGTGGACCTTATTCCTTATTATTTGACATTTTTCTTTAATTATTCATTATTCCTTTTCATTATTTAGGCGTTATTCATTATTCACACAACCATTATTCATTTAATGTAGGAACTTCTTATTCATTATTCCTCGACTTTTCGACGCAATTCATAATTCATTATTCAGCTTCCACCCCCGATTGTATAGTCCCTACTATATTCCATCTCTAAAAAGATTTATCGTCGTCCTGCTACTTCTTAATATTAGTATCTCTAAGTCTTATTTATTAGGTCTTTATTTCCATCATCCACCAAGTTTTGTTGTTTTATTTTGATCTTGTCATCACTCGGGTGCCCTGTGTCCTCCTCGGCTGCTGACCTCCACAGCACGCGTATCGCGAATTCCCCAGACTGCGAATTATTATTATTAACAAAAGTGCTCGAAATTCGGCACACTGCTACCTTAAAAGAACTCGGAATCCCTGCTTTCTCTTCAGAGGTAAGTCGAGGTATTACCCTAGGAAACGCTTTATCTCTAAATGAGTCCGAGAATTTTTACAATCTGTGTCAATGTAGATGTGCTTCTTCTAGTAATTTTACCATAACTAACAGACGGGTATGCAAAAAGACACTGCTTCAAAGTTATCATGACTATTAGGTTGCTATATGGTGTTTACTTTACTTGCTAAAATGCTATATTTATTTGTAAATATACCTACTTGGCATAGATGACGGACAGAAACCTTTCTTTTTCTTGCATTACCGACTGCAAACTATTTAAACAATATAAATCAAAACCCAGCTAGTGCGGTAAAACAATACTATTTCTTAATGTAGTTTTTCATAGTAAAGTGGAGTTAAAGCATGCTTTACTCAGGAATCAGCGGGAATCACCGCACATGTGCTTGCTAGATCAGTTAAGGGGAAGTGTCGTAATTAAATCGCAATATTTTTGGCGATATTTATCATGCCTTTTTATTGGTGCTGCCGCTCGGCAAATGAGTGCTGCTCGTCAAATAAGCCCTCTTTAGAAGATTAACTAAGAAATTTCATAATAAAAGGCTTAAGGTATTTATGTTCTATAGATCTCTAGCAAAAACGTTTCCAAACTGTTTGGCAAATATGGGCCGTAAAACAGATTGAAGTGAGACGTCCTGTGATGCATAGTCAACCATGTGGTGTAGTCAAAATGTTATAAGGCTTAAATTCCCATTATTGCACGGGAGTTGATTTCACTAGGAATATGAGGTCATTACCCACGGGGGATTATTGACAGAATGGCATCTCTCTCCTCTGTATGGATGGCCACATGTCTGGAGCTTGTTAACCGTTGTTGATCTTCTTATTGCCTTAATTCTGACGATGTTTTGCTAGCGCTATACAAACTACTTAACTCTAATCTTCATAAACCGCCCTAGAAATCGCCAGCAGAGAAGGAGTGGTAGCCATGGCAACGCACTAACTACATCCTGACATGCTACCGTGGCACTGCTCTCAAAAGCCATTCAGATGTTATTTCAGAGAGTAAATTGCTGGAAAAAGGATGGCGCATCATTTTATTGATGTTTGCGTGACTGTACTTTGCGTGTCTAAGTGAAGGTTGGGTGATTCGTGAGAGCACTTTGCGCTTCTAAGTGAAGGTTGCGTGATGCGTGACTGAACTTTGCGAGTCTAAGTGAAGGTTGCGTGACGCGTGACTGAACTTTGCGTGTCTTGAAGGTTGCGTGATGCGCGACTGTACTTGGCGTTTCTTACAGTGAATTTTGTCTGATGCGTGCTTAACTTTCCATTGCGTGACCGCGTTAGTGACCCCTTATATTATATTGTGCCTACATAAATGCACGAGGATTCTAGACCAGTTTCACCTATACCATTCTTCTGATGGTACCAGACGATAGGGCATGATGGTCGTAAGAAATGAATGAATGTTCGCCATCTCACCCGACGCCTTTTCTGCACAAGTTTGTGTTACAAGGAAGATACACAAGTCCGTGGCCCGCGAGTTTTTCGAACGACTCGGCACAAACCCAACGATAAGTGTGGGCTAGCTCCATGCACTAGTAGTCAAAAGTAAATGAACAGATAAGATCGATATGGTCCATCGGTTCACAGAGCTTAGGAGATATCGCATATCCCTGCTGTACCCCTTGTTTAGCATAAAAAAAGCAAACCGTTTCTGTTTGTTTAGTGTAGTGTTTCTACTTTCTTGTTTGAGGCTTTGTGACTGGATGCAATAACGGATTAATTTTGCGGGGCGTTAAAACTCCATCATGCAATCTACAGAAAGATGTCCTTCACATAGTTCTCATGATGATCAACCCTGTTCGGAAGAATCTCCTATCCGAGCTTCCTTGACCAAAAGGGCCAAAAGTCTTCAAATACGTTGCCACGCCCTCCGATGGCATAACAAGTTGTTACCGTAGGAGGATGCGTTGAGGATCGACTGAAATGAAATGCAAGATGTCATTCATCCTGCTCAGAAGCATACTATCTGCTACCCAGAGCTTCCTCGAATCTCGAAAACGTTGCGAGTAGAACGCTCTGGTGACAATAGGGCGGTTAGGAGATATTGCACACCCCTGATGTACGTCATGTTTAGTATAAACAGGGTTAACTTAACATGGAAAACTTTTTGTGTTTGTTTAGTGTAGTGTTTCGAAACTTTGTTTGAGGCTTCGTGACTGGATGCAATCGCGGCATAGTACTCCATGATACAGTCCACAGAACATTGTTCTCATGATGATCAACCCTGCGAAGAAGAATACTATCTTCTATCCAGAGCTTCCTTGACTCTCAAAATTAACTGCTCAAGCGCGAGTAGAAGGCTCTGGCGACAGTCAGTAGGGCGTTGTGGTGACCGTAAGAGGCTGCGGTGAAGATCGACAGAAACGAAATTAAATGTCGAATTATATGCATGTTTGCCAATCAACAATCGGCCAATCAGAGCACGCGGATTGTGAGGAGAAAGTCGTCTAGCTAATGAAATGCAGCAATGAAATGCAAAAGAAGTTGGTTTTCTTACTTGCCCTTCCCTTAGTTCACTTGCCACTTCCCTTGGTTTAGTTGCCGCTTCCCTTGGTTTACTTGATACTTCGCTTTGTTTACTTGACACTTCCTTTGGCTTACTTGCCACTTTCCTTTTTTTACTTGTCACTTCCCTTGGTTTACTTGCCACTTACCTTTGTTTACATGCCACTTCCCTTAGTTCACTTGCCACTTCCCTTAGTTCACTTGCCACTTCCCTTGGTTTACTTGCATGCCACTTCCCTTTGTCTATTGTTTACTTGTCACTTCCCTTGGTTCCCATGCAACTTTCCTTTGTTTACATGCCACTTTTCTTGGTTTCACTTGCCACGTCCCTTGGCGGTTTACTTCGCCACTTTCCTTTGTCTATTGTTTACTTGCCACTTCCCTAGGTTGACACGCAACTTTCCCTTGGTTTAATTGGCAATACCCTTCCTCCGTCAATGTTGGCTGAAAACGATTTGTTCTGATTCCTTTAGTTCAGCCACACGAGCAACATTGAGGGGACGAAGGAGGAGGGAAGTGCGCCAATGTTTTGTATCCGATTGAAGCATGCGGAAACCCTCTGGGTACAAGAGCGCATGCTCGTCAAAGCAATCTCGTTCCCAGAGCCTTCGGTCGTCTGGCCAGCGGAAGGTGACGAGCCAAAGGCTCTGGAGGAATCCAATTTCTTGCGCATGCGTAGTAGATTTAGGACCACCGAACTCATCGTTTTAACGGCCAAGATTCAAATAAAATTAAAAGAAACCCCCGCCATAAGAACAAATAATCCAAGGACTTCCGTAAGACGTTTCTGTCACAATTAAGGCGAATTCGTTAAACTGGAAGTCCTAGAATCAAGGTCTGCCAAATTCCTGCAGAGCATTTGGCTCGTCGCCTAACGGACGAGATTCAGACGGAAAAGAATACTGTACAGACGTGTACCGTAGACCGTAAGACGATATGGCGGAAGCCGTAGATTACCTCCGGAAGTAAACAGATACTGTCATTGATACTGGGAAAACGTTTGATAGGTGAATCGGTCTTACGGTTTTCATGAAAAAATATTCGAAGTCTGGTTAATAAAAAGCTTCGAAAAGGATCATATGCATTAATAAATTAGGGTCATAAAATATCGTTGATCCTCGCTCCAAAAGCTGCGCATGCGCTATTAACTTGACGACTCACGACTTGAGATAGAACGTTTTAATCACCTCTATCCGTCCTCGATATCACTTTATACCAACAATTTGCTTATTCATTCCCTTCCGACATACAGTAAACAGTAATCGGTGTTCTTCATTCTAGTAACAACACCGGAAGAAATCAGATACTGTCGTCAATCCTGGAAAAAACGTTTGATAGGTAAATCAGTTTAGTTTGTCCCGAGGAAAGATTCGATGCCTGGCTGATAAAACGTTTTCAGGTATTAAAAGGTTGCAGATTACAAGTGCTAAAGGCCACTATCGACATTACTTCGCTTTTTTCTAAAACTCGGTTAGAGGACGTGTGATGTCATGCCGCGAGTAGCGCTGGGTGAGCGTATTATCTGTTAATCACTACATGTCCCCTAAGGGTACCAACTCCATACTTCACTACTGCATTAGATTGGCAAGGTCAGACTAGCTAAATATGGGAAAAGTTTGTTTGGATTTGTTTTACGACAAAAGTAACACAAGGGCGACAGGTTATCAACATGAAGATGACTGAAAGCTTTTGATGTTGTGCAAACAGTGAAGGAGAAAGACCCTCTTGAATACAACCGTCATTACTTATGAATGAGGAAGATAAAAGCCTTGTTGGGAGCCCTGTGTCGCGGTCTTTTATAGGTTGATAGGGGGCTGCAAAACATTCCGACAACGATGGACATAATAAAAGTTGAATGTAACTCCAGGATTAATTGGAAATGGGAGTGGAAGTTGATGGCGTTCAGCTAAATAAACGATCGAATGCCCTAGCAAATACCCTTGCTGAGTTGGGACACTGTAAGAGACGTATGAGTAAAGGCAGGCGATTATTGCTAATGGCAGTTGATTTGTGGGAGCCTTTTTTCCAATTGTTCGGTGATTCTTTGTGATATAACTGCAGCGAATTAACGGAGTCCCACATGCTGCGCTGGCCTGCATACTCATTACCTCAATGCACAGTCAGTCAATGCATTTTAAATCAGATTGCTGTGATAACCGTCCTGAAATCCAACAAAACAGGAAAGCAAGGAACTCGTCATAATGACATTCAGGTGCAAGGGTGCTAATAACTGGCAAACGTAGAGCGCACTCTTGTCACTCTTGCGCTGGGAGCGAGCGAGAAGTAACGTAGCAGAGGAACAGACATGTCGGGTCGGGTTGCGTTGGGATACACTGTTTTGCCTCTTGGCTAACAACACTTGTCCCAGTTTGGGGGAGGCAGGGTTAAAATTCGGTAAGTCTGGTTACTGAGAATCCTGCGTCTCTGTTTTTGTGCAATCAGACATTTCTGACGCTGGCTTGATCTGCGATTCGTGTGACTTAATTGTTGTTGATTTTTTGCAAATTTATGAGAACTGAAGGAGATCACACCAAGACGGTCTAAACAGAGCAGTGTGAGCATCCTAATTATGATGCCTTCACAGCAGGTTACAATTATTGTTTTCTGCTATAGTCTTTTTATTGACTCTCTAGCACCAAGGGGACACTCGGCTCACGTGAAGTATATATCAGATTCAGGAATTTAGTTCTGAAACTAGCGATTGGAAACGTCATCATTTTTCGGTCAAAGAACACTTTTTCGTTCAATTGTTCACTTTATTCCCTTTTATCTCAAGGAATTGTACGACTAGTTAGCAAATCAACAATTAATTTATACTGAAACTAGCGATTGGAAACGTCATCATTTTTCGGTCAAAGAACACCTTTTCGTTCAATTGTTTACTTCATTACCTTTTATCTCAAAGAATTAGTGCGACTAGTTAGCAAATCAACAATTCCCTTATTTTAATGTCAATTATTTCCTCATCCTTTTTCCGCTCGCAGTCATCTCTTCTCCTCGTACTCGTCAATCGGTGAAGTCCCATTTTAAGGGATCATAAACTCCACCATCGGGCTTCTCCGTCTCGGACAACTCTACCAATACACACGTTGAAATAAATGAGGCTCCGCAACGAAAGTACACAGCTCAACTGAAATTGAAAAAAAGGCGGCCAATTGACCAATCTGCCTTATTATTTCATTTACACAAACAATACATACGTAATACATATTTCTCAGAATGGGCCTTGTGCTGTCTTTTAATAAATAATCCCTAATAATATATGACGATCAATGTCTGTTAAATGTTGCAGTTGTGGGACTGATAAGCTATCTCTAATGCGATCTACTGGCAATGTAACAAAACACTTATCATTATTTTATTGCATTACAAAATAATGGTCGAGCTTGCAAATTAGGGCACGCCACTAATTAGATAGATAACGGCAAATAAAAAAAGGAAATCGCAGATAACATCATATTTATTACAAACATCGTACCACAATCCTAATTGATCAAATACCAGCGCATAACAATAATGTAAACCCCTTCTCAATGCTCCTTTTTTCTACCCAGCATTTCTAGAAAAAACCTGAAGTATAGAGTTCTTGCTGAATAGCAGCTGACAGTTGCTGCAAACTGACGAAATCAGTGTGATTAATTGCCGGGTTTGGCGAAGGAATTTGCACCACAGTAGAGTTATTAATTAATTTAATTACCATGTCTGTTAGCTACGAGGCGGTCGGTTAAGAATGATAATCGATGGTCCGAGTTCACTGATTTGTCGATGTTTCTAATAGCGCTCATCATTCATTGCTGCCTAAAGCAATACTCGTGCCCATTTAGCATAACCGAATTAACTATGTTTATATAGCGAAAAATACACCGGAAGCCGACACGACCCTGTTTGTATGTCTCGCACGCGATTTCAACCGCATATAGAAAACTAATCTATACTTAACTCCACAAAACAGGTTCTAAAATATCATTTCATTGGTATAAGCTCTTGATCTTGTGCTTACTTGATCTGGACAGCTAATGAGACAGGATTGCTTCTGCCATTACAAGTGAATATTCTAGAATAAAGAAGCCTTTTCACGTAGCCCGCGGGAGAGATTCCTAGAGTCAATATATGCGCGCAGACTGTCCGCTAACCCAACAAACATGGTGAACCAATACCGCCAGTCTCGCGGGTCTTGTGACAGTCCAGTAACTATGTAATCTCCTAATGGCGAGAAAATCGAAGAATTTGCTTTATCTTGATGCATATTATTACCACATTAATATTCCATCATTCATATTATCTTATCTATGAGATCTCATCAGTAAATATTTCCCTTTTCCGTTTATATCGATTGTTTTACCATTCTTTAAAGTAGAAAAAACTCTTGAATACTAAAAAATTATCATTAGCACGCAAGCAAGGCTGAATGAAAGGATCCAAACCTATACTGTTAAGAGAGCCAAAAGAATCGTTTGGTTGAACATGACGGCGAGGTAATACAGGTAAAACGAATTCAATTAGTGTTAACATGAAAATAAAAATCTCATTAACGGTCATTATCAAACCTAAGACGTCCATGTGCTTAGCTTCATTCCATAAATCGTATATATGAGGTGCAGTGTAATGGAAACAACTATTAAGTGATAGGCTCACCTGTTGCGCGCATACGTTTGTTTGAGATCAGGATAAGAAGTTTACTGAATGACCAACAGACAGTTAAAGTGTATATTATGTTCCAAAAGGTAAAAGACTCACTGAGATGACCTTAAACAAGTACAGTATCCTTGAATTCGCTATGCGCAAATATATTCACGCGAAACGCGCCACAACGCCTCTGCACCCCTTAATACGTTTATCATTGTCCGCTTCAATGCCGCACTTTCGTGATAAAGGCAAGATAGTTGAATTAATAAATTAATTACATTTTAAGGTTGAGGTTGATAACTGTGTTCTCCATGGTATAGCCATCTTATCTAGGCTATCTCTAAATCCGACTTCTTTTTATCATTTGCAAAACATGTGGAGTGGCTCCTATTCGACCTTTTACTCTCATATTATACGCTCGTTAATTCATCTCACAGACGAACGCCATTTCACTACGGAAAATCGAAGTTAAGGGAGGATTGCCCTTCACGACGGAGGTGGGAAGTGAAACCACGGTATTCGCTCGCCGCAGCTTTCCTAAATGCTATCTATCCCATTCCAGGTTCTATATTTTTGAGTGCGTTTAGGAAGATAACCGTCGACATTAGTTCTGTCACAATATCGCGAAAAGAATGTTTCAAAGTGGCCTATTCTGAGCTTCAATGGGAAAGAGTTGAACTCCTGGTTCTACACGCGGGCTCTCTTCCTTTCTAAGTCTTCATTCTTGAAAGTCAAACGGACAAGTGGTTTTTAAAAGGTGTGCGATTAAATCTTTGATTTTCGAACCCATGAATGTGCCCCCGGCTTAGCCACTCCAATGATTATAATTTAGAAAAATGTCCTCTTTAATCATTTAATACAGTACACACCCGCATATAAGAACAAATGGATTAAGAGATGCAGACATTTTGCCAATAAAGCACTATATATGTAAGAGTTAGGTCGGCCTGATAAAAAATCTTAGATATGTTCTTGTAGAATAAGAAAGGGGTCCCCAGAATAAAAAAAATCAATGTTCTTATAGAATAATAAAGGGGTCGCCAGAATAATGGAAAAAACAACAACAATGTTACTATGGTTGCGGGTGGTTTTTTTAATCTTTAGTATTTTTTCTAATTTGTTTACTTAGTTAATTATCTTTTATAATAATGATTTCAGAACATCGGGCTGGAATTCTGCATAAAGAACCATATGTGTATGAAACCATTCAACCAGATAAATACAACTTATGTTATTTATAATTTGAGAGAGCACCGGAGTAAATATCGTTGCTGCTCTAACAGCTACCTAGGTGTCTTTAGTATTTTTTATCTTAAATGGTTTTTTATGGTTTGTTTACTTAGTTAATTATCTTTATTATATAAACTGTAGTGTTTTATCAGGATTTCAGACACTGGGAATATCGTTATCCTCACGTGTGAAATATTACGATATTGCCCGCTATCGCGAAATTCGTCATTCGAAATTCGAGATATGGAATTTATCTTCGAGTGTTCAAATTTTGAAGCGCGTCCATGTATTATTCTCTATATTTTATAGGATTATTCAAAGCTTCAGGAGTCTAGATTCCGCTAAGAAAATAGCACGAAAAAAGCGATATCGCGCAGTCGCGCAGCGACGAGGGCGATATCGTCTTTTTGAGTGCTATTTGCGGCGGAATCTACCGACTGAACGCTTTGAATATACTTGAATCCTATGATATCTCGTCCTCAATTTACACAAAAAAGAGAATCATAGGTTTCTAAATCAAATACACTATTTAAATCTCTAGAATAGTATTGTATAATATTCCTGAAACAACGTTTTTAGGGGCCGACTTCGCCTGCCCATAGAATTATGTATTGCTTTGTTTATGTTTACATGATTTATTGCATCAGAAACTCGACGGACTTAAGCTAAGGCTAAACTAGGACACATGTCTAGGACACATGTAGCGCGCAACATTTGTGTCCTACATGTTTCCCCGAGTGGCTAAACTAGGAAACATTGCACGCGTGTGTTTGAGACACATAAAATGGTTCTTGTCTGGCGAAGAAACATTTCTTTGTGTCCCGGCTACAAAATTTGTCGCGCGCAACAATGTTTCTCGCGTGGCTAAACTGGGAAACATGAAGGAAACATGTGTCCGGCTGCAATGTTGCGCGCTACATGTGTCCTAGTTTAGCCAGGGCTTTAAAGGGACATGGTCACCGAAAACATCAAAATTATAATATCACAAATAATAAAAATAACAAGTCAAATTTGTAAAGAATGATTTCAACTTGACATGGTGAAAATTTGAGGTCATTTCGATGTAGGATTGCAAAGATATTCGCGGATTGTAATTACAGCTTACATGAGGAAATCCGACTCTTTTGAAATCGGTTTACCTCAATCTTTTTTCAAACATACTAAATTTGCCATCTTAATTCGCTCATATCTCGGCAATCCTTGACCGTAATCCAATGAAATTTTCCGTACTTCTTTCTTTAAACTCACTCTTTCAATTTCAGAGAATATTTTTGTATTTTGTGACAATAATGTTTTTAGTGTTTTCTAGGTGACCATGTCCCTTTAAAGAGCCTGTGTCAGCCACTCCTTTGTTATTGTTTTCGTTCGATTAGAAGACGAATTTCGTGTGGAAACCTCTTAAGAAACATCTAAAAACAAAGTTCCACATTTGATTAACCAAAATCAATCGAGAATTGCACATTATTCTCTAAATCTGCCGATAGAAATGGATGTTTTCTCCGACGTGGTATATTTCTATGCTGTCAAAATGGCGGCTGACACATTAAAGAGCCCTAGTCAGGTTATTGTTTTCATTAATAACGATAATAACTATCTACAAATAAAGTGTTATTCTTCATTTACCGAATTCTATCGGAAATATCGCACTACATTCCCTAAATCAGCCGATGGAAATGGATGCTTTTTCTAACTCGGTATGTTGCTAAACTGACAAAATGGCGGCTAACAGCTTTTTGGTGTCGAAAATGGCGACGGAAACAGTGCATTAAGGACAGGAGAATCGGCCCCTTTAAACATCATATCCAGTACCCGATAAATATGAAACGATTAGCCTGACCTTCGAAATAATGTTTCTTATATTATTTTTCTCTCGCCAGATTCTCTGCTGGGGACTCTCTGATAATTATGGCGATGAATGTGACCGCTAACCCACAAAACAGCACACTCGTGAACGTGACGTCAGCGCCTTCCTCTGTGACGTCATCCATGGCTCATAAAGTGATCTCGTCCATCGCGATCTCGGCGCTGATCATACTCACGGTATCTGGTAACGCACTGGTTATCGCTTCGTTCTATCAGTACAAGCGCATCCGGCGATCCGTTACCAACTGTTTCATCGTATCGCTGGCCTTCAGCGATCTGATGGTAGCGTTCCTGGCCGAGCCGTTCTGGTTATCGTTCCAAATCACTCAGTGGAAAAGCCTTCCCTCGGGATGGAACTTGAAGTCACTTACGCTGTTTTGGACAGTGCTAGATATTATATGCGCCATTTCGTCCATTGTCAATCTAATGTTCATATCAATAGATCGGTATTTTGCCATTAAAAGCCCCCTTTCGCACCACACTAAAATGACCACGAACGCGTCCAAGTGGATCATCCTTGGCTTGTGGCTGTATTCGCTAGGGACCGGTGGTATCATAGTTGTTAACTGGGACTGGAAGTTCCTTCTCATCTTCATCATCGGTTTCTTGGTGCCTCTCATCGTGATGATCTTCTGTTACTCCGGCATCATCGTGGTCATCTCATCAAAGGCGCGACTCTCCAACCGTCTGGGCCGCAGGCTGGACAAGGAGTTCAAAACTGCTAAAAGCTTGGGGGTAGTGACGGGTTCGTTTGTGCTCTGCTGGCTGCCTTTCTTCATTGTATCGCTTGCCCACAAGTACTGCCGTTCTTGCGAGAAGGCCATCGATAAAGTGCCTGCAGTCGCTTCCGCCGTGATCTGGCTCCACTACCTCAACTCCTGTCTAAATCCCATCATCTACGCCTTTCTAAATCCCACCTTCAAAGTCGCGTTCAGAAACCTGTTCCGCAAACTCTGCAACGACCTTCAAGCGATTGACAGAGACCACTCGTTTTCGATATCGATTCGTCAGTCAGCCAAACGGCCAGCCACCAAGACGACGTCCGTAAGGCGATCTTCTAACAAAGGAGCGCCAAAGGAAAACGGCAAAGTTGGAAATGGTACCTTACCGGAGAAAAAGCCACGGAACAAAAATAGAAAGTTACGGTTTAAAACTCCTTTGGAGGAATCATACCAAGATTCTTCTTCAACTGATAAAAACGAGAAATTCCAAATCGTGTACCCAGGATATGAGGACCCTAGCGAGGAAGCCCCGTGTCTTCCTCCCGGGCATACAAACCACATGAAGACAGACGCACTACAGTTCTGCACTGACGAGGCACAGCAGTCTTCTCTAGTGCCATTGATAAAGGACAACAGTAGCACTGAAAGTTCACTTTACCAGGCCCCGGGCTCTGATAGCCACGAAGGCTCATCATTTCAGAGTTTATCCAAGGACTCTGAGTCTGCTGTTAGCGACTCAAATAATAATTCGGGTAGAAGGTCTAACAATAACTCGGATAGCGGAACTTACAATGATCCGGCTACCTTATCTTACAATTCACCGGGTAGAAGGACTTACAATGAACTAAGTAGACCGTATAATAACTTCAGTAATCTCCCGAATAGCGAGTTGTACAAGAACTCTAGTAACGGGTTGTGCAACAACTCAAATAGCGCTTCACATAATGACTTTGATGGTAGAATACCGAGAAGTCCGGATAGCGAGTTGTGTAATAATCTACAGGACGGGTCATCCGAGAAGCTCATCCCGAAACCCGCTTATAAAGACTACACATCACTGGACAGTCTTCCCAGTGATACACTATTGCCAACCTTTGCAATGGGTGGTTCTTTAGACTTAATGAATGAGGCACACCTTAGCGACAGAACGGACTCGACAGACATTAAATCACTTGGTTCCGTAGCATTTGACACGCAATTCTCCATGTTTGTAGACCAAGAGAGCAATCAGTGTTTTCTGATGGTAAATGGTGAACTCATATCAGACACAGATATCAAGACGTCGGATGTATGATGAATCTTAAATACCTGCTAAGTATGATATGGAGCCTGTCACTATACGCGCATGCTCTAGGAGCGATCATTGATTCATCAGTAAAAGGCACTAGACTATCCTATAAGATAAATCCTTCAGATAATTTAAAATATGCAAAGCTGAAAAACATTGTCCGATGGATCGAGAAAAATCGAGATTATATACGATTTGTTTTCGAGGCTTTTAGCCTTCGCTGGCCATCGTTACGGGACGATACTTCTGATTTGAGCGATGCGCAGTTGCGTGACAAGGTCCCTTTAAAGAGCCTCAGACAGCCTCCATTTTACCAGCCTAGCAACATGCCCAGTCATAGAAAGCATCCATTTCCATCGGCTGATGTAGGGAATGCGGTGTTATATTTTCGATTGAATTCGGAAGATGAAGTACAAAACTGTGTTTATAGTTGGTTACCTCGAGATTTTTACACGCAGTTCACCCTTATATCGAATAAAACAACAACAAAGGAGTGACTGTCTAGGGCTCTGTAACACACTGTCGAACATGTGCCACCGGGGACGTGGTCCGGGGTTGGATTGACGGGGTTTTTTGAAAAGTAAACTGGATTCGAACACGGGGGTGCAGCTGGATGAGAAGCAGAACTTTGCAGGAAACTTCTGAAATATTTATAGCCCAGTTTACAGCGCATTAAATGCTTATGCCGAGAAAACAGTTCGATTGATGCCGCTGAGATATCGAATACATTGACTTCGCAAGTATACGAGGATCTTGCCTTTGTAGTATCCAAAATATATAACATGGCCCGCTGAGCTCGCATTGAAGTGGGGGGAGGGGGATTATGAGAAAGAATGTATCACCAAAATGGGGGGGGGGGGGTTGACTAATAGAAAATATGTCAAAAGGTGGGGCCTTCAGCCCCCCAGCCCGTCCCATTCCGCGGGCCGTGTATACGGACTCTGTTGTCTCCAAAATATATACGGAGAACGTTTTAAATTGTACTACAAAAAGCGAAATCCTCTACACATATGCATCTTATGAGCCTTTCTAAAAATGCTTTAATTTATGGCCATCAAATCAAATGCCTCAATACCGTCGTAGAGATATGTACACTATAGTTAAGATATACTAGTTATACAATCATTTCGTGTGCCATACCAAGGATTATATTTCAGAGGTTTCTTTGGGGATTGATGTTTGGTCGTCGAACGCCATTACAATAAGGTTCTTCCATCGAAGGCACTAGCGTGGGATAGTTTATCCGAGGAAGTTTGATGTTCACAACGACTATTAGACCGCGAGGCGTGGGATAGTTTATCCGAGGAAGTTTGATGTTCACAACGACTATTAGACCGCGAGCATAGCTCGAGTGTGAACATCTAATTTCTCAGTGTAAACTATCCCACGTTAGTATAAACCAACTAATGGTCTATTACAAATCCTGCATTCTGATTGGCTGAGCTACTCATGGTCTATTAGTGATAGACCGTACCTGGCAAAACCACCACCTTTCTTTGCAAGAAAACTTGATTTTTTCAACATAAAATAATGGAATTCATTGCCAAAACCGACCAACTAGTTGGTTTATACTAAAACAATTAGACCTCTCGTCCTCATGTGCTATGATATCAATAGACCATTCGGCCTCATGGTCTATTCATCACAGCACATTCGGCATCGAGGTCTAATTGTTAATTAGTATAATTACTCAAGCGATTCCGCGCGCTGATTGGTCGAGACGTTCGTCATGTTTTGCTGAAATTCCGCGTTCATCTCACGTGATCACTCTCGACCAATGAAAAGGCTCCAAAATTTATCGTCCGTGGTCACTCAAGCAAAGAATGGGATTATTGTATTCCATGCTTTAACGACCAAATACCAATGTAGCCTTTGAATTACGTAACACGAGCGTGTAGGCCAGGTGGATTGTTCCTAGTCATGCCGCGAGAAACAATACAATAAATACAGGGCGGAGTTTTGAAAAGACTCTCTAACGCGCAGTGGAGGGTGAGATAGAGCAGATTTCGTATGACTGTGAAAACTGCCGCGGTACTGTCGCGGTGGCGGTACGGAACCTGGCCTGCTGTAGATGGAATCAAATCGCCAATGAAATCACGTAGTCGCGGTACGGTCACGGTCGCGGCGCGGAACAACTTTATCACTGTACTTTTCAGTCATACGAAATCTGCTCTAGACGGTGGAATACCGCCACGGCTATTCTGTACTCTGATTGGCTGCAAATTTTCCAGGGGTGGTATACTGGCAGTACTACTACTGCGCGTTGTCAATTGTATGGGTAAATGTATTTAAGGCTTGAACACACCTGCAATAATAACACTCATATAAATGGGGCAGGACAGCTCATGTAAATCTACAATAATCCGAATAAAATGAATTAGTGTTAGCATGAGAAAACATAGGTACACAGAGCGTGCGGGAATCTTTCTCCTTATATTCTACGGAGTATAGGGTTGAGAAAAGAGGCGTCACCGATTATTTAAGACTTTCACCATGACGATAGCGGATAAAGTAAATAAGATTTACTTTGTTGTTGTTTTTTCTTCGTGTTTCGATTGGCCGAGCATCGAGACATTGTTCTTCCAGCCAATAAGATTACAACAACAAAAAAAACAGATAATTACTTGCGTATAGTTTTCTACGCTCATAAGAAATCCACTCTAAACGGGTTCCGTCAAACTAGACGAAACCTCTAGGCCTTCTGACTTTGGGTCATAAAGAAACCAAGAAAGACACACTGTCAAGCCGGTTTGTACAAGGACACTTGCCTGATTTATTGAATTACAGGATAGCTATTGCTTATTTCGAGCATACATCCTGTTTCAAGTACGAATGTTCATTAGTATATTTTAGAAAATTTCAAAATAGATTAATTTACATTTGAATCATAGAATTACAATTGGTCATTTGCGAATTACTTTGAGGCACAGATAGTACATACGCCGATCTAATCATGAGCCGTTCCTATTGCAAATCAAGAAACTCTATTCCAAGGCCCAGGATCATTTGCATTAGGCTCAATTACTTGACCGACGTATGTCCTATAGGCCAAACACAATGATTTGCGATGTGCTATATACAATAATTTACCGCCCATCGGTCCCGTATACCATCGGTCCCATATACCCTATTAAAGATTTCTTTTCGAGAAAACCTCGCCCCACCCACCCCTCACAGCTCTGACGGGGATGTGGAGAGACCTGATATGGGAGATGCTTATTGTTTGTAATGAACTCTCGGTAGAAAATATCAGACGCTCTAAAAGGGTGTAGTGGGTGGTGTCGAGACTTATTTTTCTTTGTTGTGCTCTATTTTATGGACATCGCGTCGTTCTATGAACAGTATATATTTTTCTTCAGGAATGCTATGATAGACCAGATTTGGGTCAAAATACGTCATCAGTATGGAATGTTTGGCTTGAGCGCGCAGACGCCTCTTTGCGCGAGTCTGTTTCGGCAAGCGCTTAGTGGTGTCGGCTTTCGCAGTTTAATGTTATGATTGATTATGATATAGTCTTCTCGACACACAGCAGAGACTCGTCATCTCCGTTCCTCCCACGTGCATGTAACAAGTAGTGCTGGATGGAGACTTCCCCCATTTGAACCCCACCCCTATATCCCATACTATAAATAGGGACCTGCGACGAAGGCAACGGAGACCAGACGATAAAATACAAGAGATGGAGTACATATATTTTTTTACGCGTGGAAATTCACAAACTCAAGTACATTCTTCGCCATACGAGCTAGCAGCTGCGAATTTGAGAAGTATGGTAGGAATGGAATTAGACCTCCTCCTCCTCACTATCTCCACAGCCACGTGGCAGAGAACAAAAGACAAAGGAACAAAGTATTCCGCCCCACAAAGGTGGCTAATTCCGTACCTACTATACTACTTGATAATGTTTTCGAAGATAAATGGCAAACCGGGGGAATTGATGCAAATTGCCAAAATTGTGAACAAATGAACAGGTAAATTTTTGTCGCCCTTGTTACCATCGTCGAAACAGGTCCCTAACTTAAAACAACATCCGAATTTCTGTTCTGATTCTCGCTGATCTAAAAATGTTTGTAGTGATTAAAGTGCTACTCAAGGCTGAAATTTTAATGACTTATTTGATTGCACATTCAAAATAAGGAAGAACGTCGCTTATTTCGCGTTCATAGCTCTTTTGGTTACAGAGATATTCAAGATTTTTACTTATGCAAATTAGCAAAAAATGACGTCACAACAAGACAAGGGCAAAGAGGCCAACAATGTTTGATGTATAATTCTGTTTGGGATAATTAGATTCACTTCAAACTTGGTAATAACAAAGAAGAACCAAGACCTCATACATCCATATGCTAATTAGTGTTTCCATGGTAACACGTTTGGCTATAGAAGTGATTCCTGGAAAAATAGGTAAAATCTGTGAAATATTCCCTAAGTTGTGAAAGTCTTCGAAACTTCCTGATTTGTTTGTCAACACAACCCAGAGTATTTTGGCAAAGTATTGTAGTACTTCACTTGTAGGTGAATAAGTTTCAGATTTTCCTATTTTTTAAACAGACAGCCCTAGTGTCAATAGCGTTACCATGGAAACAGTAATAAACATGTCAGAGGTTGTGGTTTTGGTCTTTCTTTGTTATTACCAAGTTTTAAGTGAATCTAACTATCCCAAACAGAATTATACTTAAAACATTGTTGGCCTCTTTTTCCCTTGTCTTGTTGTGACGTCATTTTTGCTAATTTGCATAAGTAAAAATCTTCAATATCTCTGAAACCAAATGAGCTATGAACGACCATATAAATACTTATGTTGCATTTCCGTTTTCAAAAATACTTTTCGATTTTCCATAATTCCCTCCCATAGTGCAAAAGGCCGCGCAAACTATGTCACGCAGCCTGACCAAACCACGCTTTTGTCACGCAATTCTGTTTCTGTTGTGTTCGAGTGATCACGTAATCTGAGGAATATGCATGTACCAGGCGCTATTCACGTGGCCTCACTGTACTGGATGTTAGTCCACCTTGAGCATGCTGGCGTAATCCTCTTGTTTCCTCTTGCGGTACTCTGGCTTGACTGCGCTCCTCTTCAGTTGTCCATCCCTGATGTATCGAAACAAAACATAAAAGACGCTACATCAGAGCCAGTTTCAGATGAGTTCGACTCTCCATCTGGGTCAGCCTGAATAGAACTATATAATATATATAGAGGATATTACATGGCCGCGCGGAGATACAAATTTTATCTTTTTAACACGAGAAGATAAAATTCGTGTCTCCAAGCGGTCATGTAATGTTCTGTTTATTATATAAACATCAATGAAATACCAAATTCTAATTTTATTTGAGTTAAGCTTAAAAATCGAGCATCGAGCAAAGGCAAGTGTGATATCTTCACATGTGAAAATATCATGTTATTTTCACGTGTGAAGATATCAAGTTTTCGCGCGGGAGATCACCCGGTATTTCATTGGTGTTTATATAATAAACATATTTATTATATGGCTTGACAATTTCCTGCGACCTGATTGGCTGGCACACGGGCTGTATTCTGCGTATTGCCGACAGGCTATATTTTCCACAGCCCCATGTCTCGGATGGAGATTGTTTTGCGTGTTACGCATTTCTTGTACGCTAGCTTTTTCGCTTCAAAAAGTGCAGGGAAATATTTTAAAAAGCGCAAAATCTAAAAACTCAAATACTGAAAAAGGAAAAACACGAAGAAAAAAAAACACCAAAGGCCGGAAATTGGACAAAATATAATTCAAATTTGAATGAGTCATATAATAAACGAATTATTAACCTCACTTGCTTGGTCTGTACGGGGAATATCAGACCTCGGTCTTTTTTTTCCAGACCTCATTATCGCTCGGTCCGTACTGCAAGACCTCGGTCTGATATTTCCCGTACAGACCTCGCGCGTGGTTAATAATCTCTTGATATACTGTAAGGTTGTTATTAAACAAATATCTAAAATGACAAATTTTAGCCAGATGTTCTTAATCCATTTTTTCTTAGGGGTGGACCATTAGAAATTGGGGGAGGGGGGCTAGAAAAATGCGATATAGCACAAGAAAATTTGTTGTACATATACATAGAGCAACATGATTTTCGTACTCCATTTCGTACTCCAATATAAATAGAGTATAAGAAAATTTGGTTGATGCATATACATACAGCAATAGGATTTGGATGGCCTGTGGGAACGAAACGCCACGAGAACAGGTCTTGCTCGATCTACCCTCTAGAGCTACCCTCTACACCTCGTGGGTTTATCCATTTCCACTGTCTATACTTCTGATCTGACAAGTTTCGGTATGTATGTATAACGTGTATTTTGTGTGTGTGTCTGCAGAAAAAAATTCGTACATGGCCTTCGGGTCCAAAAAAATATCTTGCACAACTTGATCCCCGAAAAAAATCATACGCAAAAAATGCCACCCCCCTCCCCCAACTTCTAATGGTCCATCCTTTATATGCGGGTGTTTACTGTATCTCAAGATCACGTACCATATCAGATCCACGAGTCCTCCCTGTTCGGCAATGTTCGCCTTGACACGGTTAGCAAACTGGACTGGGGATTCGTCCTCCTGCAGTACAGAATTATATCATTTAGAAACAACAACAGCGACAACAAAATACGAATGTTGAGCACGACGAATTGTAAAATTGGCGCGGGGCCATAAAAAGTGAAGGTGCTCATTGGTAAGGATGTATGGGAAGAGTGAAAACACAAAATACAGTAAATGTATGAAAATTTGCCGAAAAGTGGGGGTGCT
This sequence comes from Scolanthus callimorphus, assembly GCA_033964015.1. Classification (NCBI taxonomy): domain Eukaryota; kingdom Metazoa; phylum Cnidaria; class Anthozoa; order Actiniaria; family Edwardsiidae; genus Scolanthus; species Scolanthus callimorphus. Next base: position 11,743,644 of record CM066916.1, on the reverse strand, counting down.
CGAGCACCTCCCCTTTGAGTTTGCATATAAATGTGGCGACGGAAGCCAATCGACTGTCACAAGGCGGAAGGCAGTCGAGTGCACTAATTGATTGGCTCAGATGATTTGATGGACGTTAACAGCGTTGCTCGCTCCACTCCACTGGACAATAGCCGCAATATCACCTATTTCTAGACTTATCCGACCTATACGAGAGAAACGGATTGTTCTTCAATGCGTAGTCAGTTATTTGTGAGAAATCCCCCCTAACCTAAATCCGCGCCCCTGGCCAGTGAAAATATTGTTAGTAGCTGAGCAGTAACTCACCATTTTGTACATGGGCTTGAGGTACCACACATCACAGACGATAGCCCAACTTGTCATCAGACTGAACAGGTACTGACCAAAACTCTCCGTACTCGAGTTCCAAAACGCGTCCCCAAATGTAGTGTTATACTGATAGAGAAAAAGTCCTTTAACTGCGCTCTCCACGTTATTGCGTTCCCGAAGGGCATGTATCCTAATCGTGTAACGTTGAGTGTTTCTGTCTCATTTGCTTTGCCCTAGACGAGCGGTCGTACAGGTTCTGCTTAACCGGTTTGCCGTGACTTGTCAGGCAAGTATGACAGGTAATGCACTTCACTAATCCATGATTATTTCTAGTTTTATACCCGAAGTCATTCGTCGATATGGGACTCTGTGCATTTTTTCACTTGCACGTAAACATAAGAAATTCGGCAAAACCAGAAACATATAACTTGGTTGAAACATGTAACGGCGAACCAACCTGCGGTTTATTCGTGGCCAGTTTATGACCATATTTGGTCAATAATGAACTCTCGACTGGTAACCCAAGCAGGTTTTCTCTTCATAATATTTCATTTTTCGCTCAAATAAAGTAGAGCAACAGTGGTAAGTGATAATATGCTAACATTTAACATCTTGAAGTCTTGCAACAACATTTTCAAAATCTGTTCAATTGTTTATTCTGCGAATATTCCGCAGCTTGGCACTAAAGCAATGTATGTTTCTTACACGTTTCAAGTCACTTATATGTTTCTGGCAAAACTCAACAGTCCTAAATAGAATGAGGAAAGATAAAGTGGACTACATACATGTAGGACCTTTAAATTTGGTTTGTTGAGGATGCTGTCAGAATCATAAAGGGATGACCTTTTGGTTCAATTCTTTTCACCTCTAATGTTAGCTAACATCCAGGATCTTAAGAAACTTAAGAAAGTACATAACTGTCGACTTAAATGATACTACCCGGATAAATACTTACATAGGCTGTAAAGCCGCAATTAACATCTCCACATTACTTCATAATAGTCATTTTGTCACATTCACCATACTACACGGCCACAACTTTACGTTGAATCTCACATAAATATTATTTTCATTCTTTGACAATCGCACTATGGTTTTATCCCTGCCCTGTCGCAACCCAGAGTTTCTCTCAGAGTGCATATATCATTAGTAGGGTGGCTTAGCGACAAAAAAGGCCATTTTGTGCACTTTCACGTTACCTTGATTGCCACAGGGTAGATAACTCCACCGATTTCAAAGCTTCCTTTCTTGAACATCATGACAGACGTGTTATTGATGCAGGTTCCTACAGAATACAGATCTAAAGTAAGACCATACATGTGACTGTAGATAATAATTAATGGCGCTGGAACGGCTGGGGGGGGGGGGGGCGTTACAGATCTTGTATGGAATCAGTAAGAGAAAATGCATGAGAAATGTCGAAGTTAACCATGTAACCAAGACAATGGCGATGATGTTAATTATGATGATAATGATTCAGCAACACCCTAGACTGAGAAGCACGGTTGGCACAGTGTTACGGCGCTGGGTCTCACCCCTGTGGTCCTGGTTCAACTCCAAACCAGAGCAGAGGGAAAACATTTTTGTTAGGGTTGTAATTCATGCTTTTACCACGCCCACAAACATCTACAAATTTGCCTACATTCCTTTGCTCACGTGAATTTCAACGGTCTGCCGATTTCACAGGATTTTCTTGGAATGCTGCAAAAGCATATAAAAGAAACAGCTCCAAATGACCTTATCAATGCCTAAATTAGAGCCTGGAAATACAAACAATCATCCCTCAAAGTATACTTATTAAAGTACAAATTACTAAGATTGTTGCCTAAAATATGTTTTGTTTATGGTTTTTCATTCATTATGGTAAATTCTCGCCAAAAAACGACAGCAGACAGAAGCGTTACACAATCTAGACAAAACACGGACGAATGTAGGCGGAGTCGTAGACGTTTGTGGGTGTGGTAGCGGCGTCAATTTTCAAGGCAGTGAGGTCCGTAGTTATAAACCATTTAGCGGTGACCACGCTCAGTGTCTTTGCTTATGGCCGCTTTGCTTCCGGGTGGAGCTGTTGGGGCACAGAATAATTGTGTTTACGAGCTGCAAGTCTTTTTTATTCAGATTTACAAACCTTCAGGGAATATCAACATTGGGTTCTTGCTTGCATCCTCCACATGTGCTCTTAATCTGGAACACATTATAAAGCAGGCTTAGCAGAGTATAAGTAAAAGAAACCTTTAGAAGCTAATCACTTGTCAACTGGCAACATTACATTTTATTATAATTATCTCCACCTCAATGGTTACATACATGTATTTCTGGCAGGGCAGTTATCCGGCTAGTAAAAAGATGTAACTGGGGTTGCTATAATAATACCGGCATTGAGTCAGTGGATAAATTAAGGACCCTGTGGTTGATGGCTGTGACGAAGTTATGATTTTTTGCTGTTTTGATCTACTTAGACATGCCACAGAGATCCCAATGAAGTCGAACCAAGCCTGGAATCTGGCTCGGAAAATGACTCCTCTCAAAAACAAACAGAGCCGGCTGCGCAGGATATGAGATTTAGATGGATTGAGTTCACTACTTTTACTGTTACCTCATTATCATAGACTTTTATGGGCTTCAACACTATACATCACGCCCATCGACACAGGGTCTTGAACTAAATATTTGCTCATCTCTGACAAAGTCTAAATCTCATCCAAGATGAACTATGATAATCATGACAAGCCCTTAAAGAGCTATGGGGACTAGTGACACTACTGTTTACACTTAGCACAGTAATGGATATAAGCACTTTATAAATGTTACTGTTATTTATTATTATTTATACCTTTTTGTGACAATGGCTCTATCCTTCATTTCTGATCTTTCAAACCAGATGTGATCTTGGGACTTTGCTAATACTTTCTCAATAAAGCCAAACAAACCAGGTTGCCTTTGGCCAATCTACAAGCAATAAAATCCGTACCTGGTTAAAGGGGCTCTCGCACGCTTGCTGGCCACTTCTCTGACACGAAAATAGCTCAAATCGTAATCCAGTTTCATCCAAAACAACCTAGAATTGCATTTTGTCTGACACTTGAAAGGTTTTTCTATTAATCTGGAGGATTATTTTGAATACTACAGGCAAATGTACATGTGTTTTCATGGTTACAATTTTACAGGCTATAACCCCCACCACAGAGGGACATTTCCTAAGAACCCCCTACAGGGGTGGATCCAGGATTTTTTTAGAGGGGGGGTTGCAGCACTACTGGTAAGTTGGACTGGTTATAATCCATACTGAGTTCAAAACTTTTAATAACGCTGCGTTTTCCCAGAGTTAATCATACCTATCACTCTCATAGGGGGGATGCAACCCCACAACCCCTCCCCTAGATCTGCCCCTGACCTTCCCTTGAAAGATACAGTGTATGGGAAATAAGAGCAAAGGGCACATGCTGCCATGCTCAAAATACTATCTGTCTTACCATTGAGTAACAATTATCGCAGGCCAAGATAAGTACATCTATTGGTGAGGTGTGGTTTGCGACACAAATTCCACCACCCTTAGCCATATTCTCTCTGTTGAAATTATCAATAAATAAAATATAATGCTCTGTGAGTTTGTATTCAAGTCATACTCATAGGCAAATAATTTCATGATTATGTATACTATCTTGCAGCTTACATGTAACCAGTCAACAAGATGTTGTGATTTAGTTCTAGAGCATAAAATCAGTTATTAAGCCCCAAAACGGGAAGTAACTGTGTATCAACTCTCAGCACAGGCTGGGGCATTTCTTGAACTCTTTTGAACATTTTTTGAACTCTTTTGCTCCTGCTATCTGACCACCAACATTCTGTCATTTCTGCTTAGCTAGTTAGTAATTCAGACTATGAGCTACCGTAATTATAAAAAATAAGGAAAACTGGGCCTTGACTATCCACTGCCCATATGTTATTCCATACTTGTTGTGTGACTTGATGACAGCAGATACTGCTCTTGCCAAAATCCTAAAGCAAGCCAGCATACAAATTCTGTCCAGCCTCTTTCTGAAGCTGAAAAAGAAAGGTAAATTGCATGGAATCAAATGTCAAAGTAGTTTGGTAGGTCGTTTGCAGGTCACAGAATAAAAGAAGGTCCAACAAATTGTTGTAGCTGGGTCAGGGACGGCAGAGCCAGGGGAACCCCCCCCCCCCCACATTTCGCCAAGTTTTCATACATTTTCACTAAACTCAGCCCCCCCCCCCCCCACACCTTGCCATACAATCTTACTGATAAAGCCCTCCACTTTGACAACTGCTCCGCCACCCCTGTGGGTGGAGCAATGATGAAATTTTACACTGTATTTATAATGAGATGTTATTGGAGGCTAGCATGCATTTTGGTATCAGTCACAAAGCAAAGTAAGATACCGGTACATGGCATGTACTGTATATGATGAAGGTTCAACATGTTGTAGCCATGTAGCAATAGTGAAGGAACATGAGAAAATGAAATGCTAGTTAAGGTGGCTTCATTGACACTGAGCAATGCTGTCTCAAGAGAAATACTACCAAAATCAGACCAAAGTCACAGAAATCAATCTTTTCATAAAACTGAAAAGGGATGAGGGTTACTAGTATACAGGTCACATGATATTTTAATACCTGGACTGTGGTAGTTGTGACAAAAATGCAGTTGTCAGAACCAAGAATCCAAGACCAATTGCTAGAATAGTGAGTCTAAAAACAAAAGCAAAAACGTTAATGTTACTCGGCATAAATCCATCAAATTTAAAATCTCGCGAAATTCAGTCTTTGGTGACTCCATTAGAAATGTGCTCAATACCATAATTCAATATTATCATAAGGTCACAGTTTAAAGTCTCATCCCAGACTACCAGTAGGTGGTCTGCCTTGGCAGGGATGTAAACGTAATCATATCAGAAAAACGTATTCCAGTTAAATCAATGACTTTTTGAATTTCACTTTTTTACCTGAATGGCAGCAACACGAAGTATCTAAACAGTCCTCCAAGAACCCAGATAAATGTGAGTCTTTTGCTGGAAAATAAGTAATGATAACCATTGAGTACTTGCTTCATAACAAGATTTCAAGTTTGTTTTAGTCATTACATATCATATATTGTATTGTATGGTTCCAGAAAATATCTGCACACACCCCTCCCCCTACGGAAGGGATTGGAAATTCCAGAGGGGCGGGGGATCAATTTACCTGATTTCCTCCATATTAAATACTGTTTTCCTTTGGAAATTCCAGAGGGGTCATGGGGTCACTTTTGAACAGCAGGGGATGAGGGGGAAATATGGATATTTTCTGGAACAACACATTGTTATTTAAAATGTGTGGCAAAGTCTGATCTCACCTGACATAATGGTAGTTTTTGTTTGTTCTTGTTAACAGATTCCAGGATTCTAGTTCTGAAAATAATTATAAATTACAATAATAACAATGATAAATTATAGAATAATGAAAATATATAATGCAGATCAAAGAACCACCAGTACAATTAAACATACAGGTGTAAATCACAGTAGTGAATAAACTGTACATACAGCAGATTGCATTTGACTGTTTTACCCTAACAGTTCACACGTTACGTTTGAACGTTTGAAATTCGCGTTGTGAGACAAAAAGTGAGTTGATCCAAGGGCAAATGCCATGTTTATTTTTCACTGACCAATCAGAGAGGGCTGAACTCTTTGGTTCGCCACAGAAACATCTCGTTTCACCCTAGAAACACAACTTTCAAACATTCAAACATAACGTGTGAACTGTTAGGGTAAAACGGTCAAACACAATTGGCTGTACCATGGAATATGCATTAGAAGTCTGCTTAGTGAACTATTCTATTCACTCTTACTTAAAGGCCCATCATCAATGGGTAGTCTTTTTCTTTGTTTTAAAATTGATCCATTGTTTTTCTGCTGCTCTGATTGGCCAATAGCCCACAAAGGCTGTCCATTGATGATGGGTCTTTAATATGACATTTGGACCTTTCTCAATAATCAACTCTACATGATAGTCTATAATGAGGCATACAAAGAACCATTCTTTTTCAAAAGTTACTCAGCCTTACTACAGTTCTACAATACACTTCTGACATGTCCAAGAAGGTGGGGAAAGGTGAGAAGAAACACTACTGTGTCTTACCCTCTGCTGAGAAGCGCTTTGTGACGTCATCCTCAATAATTGACTGGAATAACATCAACAATTTAACAGGTAAGTGGATCTGTAGAAGTCTGTACGAGAAATCAAATTAATTTCTGGGGAGGAGGGGTATGGCTGTGCAGGGTAGGGTTTTCAGGCCTTGGCTCTGGAGCAGGGTACCAAAATTTGCCACTTTTTCTGGAACATGGTACTGGTACTGGTACCCATATAAAATGATGTTTTTTGCAGATTTTTAAACATTTAAGTTTTCTCTCTTGAACAGGAAATATCATTGCAAATTTTCAGATTCTCTAGAACATGCTAAATTGCAAAAGTTAGTTTCCCCCCCTCTAGAACAGGGTATGGTTAAGTTCTCTGAAATTCAGCAGTAAATGCCTAACCAAATGAGACTGAATATTACCCCAGATGAAACTGTGTTTGTAAGAAGATTAGGAGATTGAAATTATAATACATATACAGCAAAATCAATTTCTGAGAGATGACCCTTTGTCTCTGAAAGAAGATGCCTAAAAGGCTTACCTCAGCACCACTCTTATAAAAGTCTAGAGTATCCACTATATGAAACTCCCTTTGGAAAGTCCCAAATGACCTGTTTCTTGGCAGTGGAGACCTAGGAGGTGCAAAAGCTTCCCCTTGTTTGTCTATAACACCTGTAATGATTAGTATTTTGTCATGATCAACTTTGGAATAAGGATTTCCATTGTCAAAACTACAATTGCCACCATTTCAACCACTCTTATTAGATTAACAGTAGCATCCTCAACATAATTCTTGTCAATATTTACATGCCTCATAGTCAACATTTGGCGATTCCAGAAAAAATCCATACGTGCCAAGGTATTGGATTTGGAAATTCCAGGGGGGTGGAGGTCAAATGGCAATTAATTTAAAAAAAGTCAATCACACTGTGTACTTTTCACTGGAAATCCCTGAGTGGCAAGATCTTTTCCTTGGGTTATGGATTTTTTTCTAGAATCACAGATTACTAGGGAGCTGGAAAGGGCACAATCAAAACTGTTATTTTGAAATGAGAGAGAGATGTGTGGTTCACAGCTCAATAAACAAGCATTACTTTCTGCCATGTTGTGTTACTTTGTTGTGTTACAAGTTTATGTCTGACCAATTTTCTGATATGTCTGACAAATTTGCAAATAATAATGTCCAACCACACTAGATGTTTGATCAGTGAAAACAATTATTTCCAGCTCTGCATAGTCACATTAAATTCATGTTAATAGATGATCAACATCAAGAAAGTTGTACTCTATAGAAATGCTATTAAATGCTTACCATTTGATGTTAGAGCTTGTTTGGATGCCATGGTCGTTCTCCCATGCTACAAACAGGTGATAATTAACAAACAATAATATACAACATTCTGAAAAAAGAATCAAGTGGAGCCCAGAAACTCATGACAGTGCAGGAAATAGGAAAAAATAGGGGTCAGAATACAGTATTGTTATTTGCTTTAGAGTATAACTGCTTTAGAAAACAAAAATACAAGTAGGGTGTTGAATTTGCATTTCCTTGTAACTGTAAATACTTTTACTGGTATGTTTAGACTAGACCTCTAGACTTACAAACAGTTCATAGTCACCAGATTAGCCAGTTTGTGACTACCTACCATGGACAATGCAGCTAAAAGTCTACAATGCAGCTAAAAGGAAATGGTTTGATTTTTACAGGATTTATCAAGCAAACAGGGATGTCAACTCTCCCGGTTTTGCCGGGCGTCTCAAGTTTTTTTCCCCATCTCCCGGGAAAAATTCAAGACAACTGCAATGTATTTACTACTATTTTCCCCGAAATTTTGCCATTTCAAGGGATTGACATCCCTGTGTCATCCCCATTACCATTGACACCCTCAAGGGACCAGACATAGCTATTACCTGTATTGACCTATTGAGTATTGGCAGCTAACCAAGAGAAACTTCGTATGGTCACGTAAGTATATAACACAATTTGGCAAATACCCAAGGAATGAGGGCTGAACGGTGATACATATGAGAAAAGCAAACAACTTTGGAATTTTGCGATATTTTCCAGTTTAGCGCGCTGAGTAAAAGAAATAACTTTAACAACCGTAGCATTTGTTTAACCAGCAAGTGGTTTAGTCTGACTGATTGACAATCCGAATGAGAAGCTTACGAAATCTGACAATTTTTTTTGTTGACGACGTGTTATCCCAAAGGACCACGCAACTCACCTCAAAAATCTTCAGCAAAGTGCTCACGTAGTAGTTCCTGAGTCCAAATGTGATCCCTAAAACTGCTGGGATAACAACAAATCCGAGCGAAAACACAAAATAACCGAGAGAAATACACAAGAAAACAATCAGGCCATCCATTTTGTTCACTAATGGTACGCTCCGCTGTTGAAGTCCACTAAGGGCTCAGCAATTCCGGAGCCTTCAAGCAAATTTTACAGCAGTCTCGCACTACTTGTCCATGCGCAAGATTATTTGAGTTCCCATAAATCCCCGCGGTCGTTGCCGCGGTTCAAGATGGCGGCGGGAAAGCCGAATTGTTTGATTGTGTGTTCTTCTGCCGCTCAAGGTCAGTTACTATGCATAGTATTTGTTTAATATTGTTATAGTTAGAAGCTCGTATTATGATTTACAAAAGAAAATTGTCTCGCAGTGGAAGCTTGCTCCAGTACATAAAGAATTCACGAGTAATTCGGACGGATTTTACCACGACCTGTCGTGTCGGCGCGCGCAAACCGCGCTCCCGCTTGTGCTTCTCAGACAGCCCTTTTCCAGATAAGATGGGGGAAAATACACTAATAAATGGATATGAAAAAGATATGTACTATAGGGTATGCAGAAAATGCGTGACAATTCACGAACAACTTTCGCATAATATGCGAAACATGAGGACCAAAATCTACACTTCCGCCTAAGGGCCATTCTCGATAGATAGATAGATAGTTTATTTTCCATAAGAGTTGCAGCCCAAAGGCTGAAATATACTTATAAATTACAATAATAATAATAATAAATATAAATGTTCTATAAAATTGGTATATAACTATTGATACTAAAAATACTATTCTAAAAACTATATGATTATTAAAAAGCGACTAACTATTTACATGAGAAGTTGTATTGAAATTCATAAAACTGGAAAGACATCTTTTAGTTTTACAATTTTGACTTACAAATGTGCGCTTGGTTCTTAAATTATAATTTACATTGCGCTTCTGTGGAAGCAAGCCGTGAAGCTTATGGGAACTATCGCTGATAACATCATTAAACAACCGCTGTGTTAGAGTTCTACGTTGTTCAAATAATGTTGTCAAACCAGCTTTCTCTAGAGTTTCTATATAACTAAGTCCGGGTCCAAAAATGATCCCCATAGCTCGCTTCTGCAGTCTCTCGAGATCGTTGCTCAGATACATGGGCAAGGAATTGTGGTATAGCTGGCATGCGTACTCAGTAAGTGGTCTAATACATGTTACATAAAACAATAGCAGATCTTTAGTTACAATTATTTGCCCGCCTTAGCTGCCTCAAAAAATACAACCGCGAGAATACTTTGCTTACTATTGTTGATACATGCTCGTTCCATTTTAGATCGTTACTTATCGTAACACCTAACAATTTTGCACTCTTAACAACTTCTATATCCTTATTGTTCACTTAACTGGGTTAAAATTTTCTCGCTCCTAGAGAAATTGATCCTTAGCTCTTTACATACAAATTTCATTTAACTGAAATTTGTCTGCACCGGATTTAGTGGAAAGCTGATCAACGGCCTCTTGAATGTTACTTGAACTGTTCTTATCTACGCACTCAGACATCGTGATGTCATCAACATATTTCCAAATTTCTCTTACCCAGAGCTCCCCGGCTTGTCACCTAGCGGGGAAGGCTCTGTTGACAGCCATTGTCGCATGTGTGCGATTCGATACAGAGCCGTTGAGAGAAACACCTTTCCATGCAACATTCAAATCAGCCAATAAGTGAAGGTCCTCAAATGGATGTCCCCAGAGCCTCCCCTGCGAGCAGACGAGCTGGGGAGCTCTGAGTACGAGACTGGGGCATCCTCAGGATTTTTTAAAAGGGGTTCCACATTACCATACCCCTACCCATAAATTTCAGTATATAAACAATAACAAGTAACAAGTACTATAGATTTCACCAAACCATGTTGCAGGTTGGAAAAAAATCTACTATTCTGCTCGCTCAGCTCATATTATTGTCTGCATTTCCTTTCTCCACAGAAGGGAAATGTGCATCATGGTTCGGTGAAATAGGTAGCATGATGGCCAAAAAGAGGGGAGGGGAGGGTAGAGAGAGGATCCCTTCCTTTTGTCACTTCTCTCAAACAACTTATACTTTGGCACATCCAAGTTGATGGCAATTATTTTTGACTCTGTGATTTCCACCATAAAACCAGTCTCTAATGGGTCACTGCGAACCAAATATTTATGTGAGGTTGGAAAACATTAGGCATACCAATTTAAAAGTGTTTTGCCAGAATCTTCCCAGTTCGGGATTGTTTTCAAACTCATTCATGCTACACCTTCTTCCAACTGTAATTTACACTCAGTTTGCATTTTCCAGCTGCACTTTCTAGTCTGCATTTTTTCGGTGTGCATAATTTTCCAGTCTGCATTTTCTAGTCTGCATTTTATACCGGTCTCCATTAAGATATTATTGCTGTTTGGTATAGGTGTTTCAGCAGAATCTTTCATACCAGCGTTGACCTTAACACACTCAGCATTCAATGTACAGATAGCAACACCCAAGGTCAGTACACAAACAAACTCTAGACAGACTCTACTTTTATCTTTATATACTTTTGGCAATCATACTTTTTTGCAATCTCATTTTTGCATTCCTCTTGAAAGCATAAACCTACTCCTTGATAATTTACCCATACAGATTTTTTAGGGCCCCCCCCCTCGGTGATCCAATGATGTTGATTATTTGGGCAGAAAAAAAAAACACTCCAAACTTTCCAACATTGTTTAGGGGGTGGGGGAGGCAGCACATATCAATGTGTATGATACAGTCATACACTACTGGCAAAAAGGTACATGAAGGTTCATTTTTGAAAAACGTTATTTTTCTACTTTATTTTCAGGGCCATCAAATAGACTTTACAAATGTAGATGAGCATAGTAGAAAGTGGCTAAACGAGTTCCAATCTAAACCCATCTCAGTTCCTGGGAAGCTACAAAATGTTGATGGTACTGTACCAGTATGTCATACTTATGTTACAGGAGGAAATTTGCTTGCAACTCGCAACACAACTATGATGTGTTGTCATTTTGATGCAGGAATGTTACATGCAATATTTTTTGCAACTTGCAATGCGCCCGCATGGAAGGTTATAAATGACAGTGGCACTATTAAAATGAAGCATCCAGATTGGCTCATTCAGGCATTGTAGGCCTGGCATTCAGTCCTTTGAACTGTATGAGAAGTTCCACTTGCATCTTCACATTTTTTACTCTACATTTGTCACTGACAAAATGCCAATTAATTTTTAACTTTATTGTTAGTCATAGTTGATATGGTTTCATTGCCGAAACAATCAGCTTTATCAAACTCAGTATGTTGATTTATGTAACTCTATTTTCCTAGCCTGCGTAGCAAGCGTTTCTGTGGGGTTTAAGGGGACAGCGAAGCCTAGAGAAGCCTGAAGTTTGGCATTTTCGATGATTTGGCCGCACAAAGTATGGCCCCCTTCCCCTCTCTCCATTTTCTCGCTCGCCCCATACTTCGCGCAGCCAAAGTAGCGAAAATCTCTAACTTCAGGCTTTCTTTGTCTTCTCTGTCCCCTGAAACCCCACAGAAACGCTTGCTACGCAGGCTACTATTTTCCTAGTTCTATTTTGTATGCTGCAACAAGTACTATAATTGTATCTGATGTGAGTATCTGATGAGTATCTGATGTGATTTTTTTTTTCTCAGCTTCAAGATATTCAGCAGTATTGATTCCTAATTCACCTGGTGCTCTTCATGATTTAGCTCATGATGATGAGCTTGCAAAGCTATTAAATGCATTTGTTCAGGAGAAAAGTAAGTTGCATCGTTCAGCTTTTGTTTTGTCTTTTTATGGTTGGTGTGCAATCATTGCCTGATTTCATGCTAACCAGTGGATTTCATGCTCTCATATTAGCTGATATTAGCTGCACTGATGTACACTGTTCTTTTCTTGACCTCCTGATTAGGATAGTAGTGCATTGTTAAAAACAAAAACAAAAAATGAACAGAATTGTTTGTTGGTTGGCAGAGCCAATCTGTGCAATAGGCCACGGTGTGGGTGGACTTCTGTCTGCAAAGACAAGCGACAACAAGCGATGGAGTTTCAAAGGATACAGCATGACTGCGGTGAGTTGAAGCCCACATCTTACAGCTGTCTCTGGTAACATGTGATCTTGTAGTTGTTGAGTCCTGCAGTTGGGTTTTTCTTTGATCCCAATCAATGTGATCCTTTTCAGCCAATCAGATCGTTTTCCCACATTAATTTGCCTAGTGCACACACTTGGCTTTCCTTCAGGGGCACCCAACAGCAATTTTTGGTTTTATGATTATTATCTGTTGGAAGCCTTCTCAGCAGCTTTTAATTATTACTAAAACAACATTTTGATTGAGATGTTTTTAGTGTGTCTCCTAGGAATTTTTTAACTGCAGAAAAACATGAAATTTGCTATTTTTTTGGCAAATTAATCTACTGGTAAAAAGGTTGCCTAAAATTTTCGGATATCAATTCCTACCTGGTATCTACGAAAACCTGTTTGACTTACTTAAATTCCAGTAAGTAGGTTTTAAAAAATGTCCTTCTCTAAACTAGCCGTCAACAACATTAATTTGTGAGAAAAAGATGGCAACAAGATTTCTATAAAATAATATGGTAACTAAACAGCAACTCTTCTATTTGGCAACTCCAGTGGCACCTCTCGAAAAAAAGTGTTAATGTCTGACCCTGTACCATAACACATAAAATTTATATTTCACTGCTCTCAAGAAATGTTAGAATCACTCGAAAGAGTCACAAGTGGATTTCTCAACTCTATAGACTTGCAGGTAATAAATCAGAAATGCAGCTGGTGCAACAAAATTTTACAGTACTCTAGTACTCAACACAGTACTGTAGGTCCCAAGTACGTGGTGGATTAGATCTTCCTTCACCTTCCTCCAGACCTTCATCATTCAGCAACAGAATAACCTGGAAGCATGTTCTTATGGCCCATCATTTTTTACCTTTCAGCCCTCTGTGCTGGAGCTGTGTCGCACAGCTGAGTTTTCAGGACTACCAATTATTCTGGAAGACAGTATCAAGGATAATGGAGGCACTTATAGTGGTAAGACCACACCTTGATTTTAGTGGCAGATGGACCAGCTAGATGCCTAAAATAGCCTGAATTTTGTGAGAGGGTACTGCTTACTAGTCCGCCAAGAACTGTCAATACTTGCATGACAGGGCTGAAAATTCAGAAAACAAGAGGTCACACTTTGGAAAATAGTTTAAATTTTTAGCTGCATTTTACAGACTGTGGGTGACAAAATTGCTTAAATTTTAGTCGCAAACTTGAAGGTTTTTTATGTTGCAAAAGCTGTGACTCATACAGATGCAATTTCCAGCCCTGCATGATCCTTTCTCATCTAACATGCTGGGAAGCCCAGCTCATGAAAAATAAATTCTCTATAATATGTGGGAAAATTGTCAACAAAGAAGGGCCCGATAGTGAAAGCAGGGTAGGGGTAGTGAAGGTAGGGCGACTTACGCATACCTTTCCAGTCTGTAAGTATTACAAATGCTCTTCTCAAGATAAGGTATCAACAGGATTAATTCAGGAGAAAAGAATGGGGACCAGATTTCTATTATGGCAACCAAACTTCACTGTTTGGTGATAAGAATGTTTTATTTAGTCACCAATGGGCCCTGCAAGGCCTGCTAACCCGTTCTTCCTCCTGTCACCACTCCAACCCCAAGTTGCAAGAATTTGGGTTCACAACTGAAGAGCCTTTTATTTCTCCTAGCGAGAGGGTCAACTGGAGACTGGTACCAATGTATTATTATAACTTGTCTTTCAGCCAGTGACCCAGACTGTGTGCACGTCATCCTAGACAGACATCTTATCACAGCACAGAACAGCAACTCCACTCTTCCAGCTGTCCAGAACCTCATCTTATTTGCAAGGTCAGCATGATCAAGGGTCCATTGCTTCTACCAAAATCATTGGGAAATTGCCCTGCTGATATTTTGATACCTGTCTTAACCCATTTTTTATGTACTTTGTAGGCAAGGAAAGTCCAAAACTTGATACTCCATGGCATCATCACTCTCTTGGCAATTTCAAGACAAGTCTACATTTCTGTACAGGTATTATAGAATATGGTAGGGAAAATAACATGGATGGTACAGACCTGCATTAGAGGCGCAATCAAGGTATCTTTGAACTTGACATTTGAGTAGATTACAATGTATACAAACAGCACTAGTAAAACACATGCTCCGATTGGTTGACAGGCTGTATGTGATTACAGCACACACAACCACTGACATCATAGCGCACGCACTTTACAAAAACTGGTTTGAAAAGCACACGCTTTTTGGGCTTTTCATGGCGAGAAAAAAATATTTTTTTGTTGTATAAACAAATAGATCTACTATTTCCATGGGTCGGTACTATAATAGATACATAGATGACGTCACAGCGTGTCATGACCAACAGTCAAACTCAGTCAGTCACTATTTTGTTTATTACACGCTGTGACGTCCTCTATGTATCTATTATGGTACAGACACATGGAAAAAGTAGATCTATTTGTTATAGAATAGAAATGCATACATGGGATTAAGTAGTGTCAGATCAAGAAGGTTTTGCAGTGAATAGAGCAATCAGTAATTAGTATTTCAGAATTCCTCTCCGGATGCACTGGTGACCCTCCCTTAGACTTGCTCCAAGTCGTCCTCTCCGGATGCACTGGTGACCCTCCCTTAGACTTGCTCCAAGTCGTCCTCTCCGGATCCGGACAGAGCCAAAAAATCGGTTTAAGCGACTTTGAGAAAGTCTAACCCTCCCTCTGAGTCTGTCCAAGCACTCAGCTCTAAAACTCTGCACCCACCTGGGAAGTCCCAACGAACAGTCACAAGGGTGAGTCCTTTAGCGTGAACTGGCGAGGGTATGGGTCCAGGAATTAAGCAAGTTGTATTATACCACAACACGCGCGTTTCTCGAATTCTGATTGGCTCTCAGCCGTAGGTACATAAAAGTATATACCACGAAACGCGCCATCATCAGCGCGCGCGCTAAAAAGAACCAACGAAAACACCGTTTGGCCGAGCGCGCATGCTGTTTTTGTATTTATTTTTGCCTTTTTGTTGTGGTATAAAACAAATGTCCTCTGTTTTTCCGTGGTATGTCCTCTTATATACCACGGAATGACGTAATAAAGTGGTCAAAATATACTGCGAACCCACTCGGCTGCGCCTCGAAGTCCACAACATTTTGACCACTTTATTACGTCATTCCGTGGTATATAAGAGGACATACCACGGAAAATCAGAGGACATTTGTTAAATGCACTGTACAGTGACAAAACAAGCGACAATTCCTTGCTACCAGTTTAATTAATGTGGCAGGGACTATAATGTAGATATGTGTTTATTTCTGCATTTTTACATTGCGCACATTCTGTAATCCAGCCTTCAATCTGCAAGGGGGTTAAATTAAACATATCTATGTATCTATAGTTAGATATAATTTCGAACTAATAATGGAATTACAGACAAGGGGACTTTTAAACGATACAATTTCATGGGACTAATCCCAGCGACTGGTCTCCTACTTTGCTCAAGCACAATAATGTGAGTGAATGATCCATATTAATTTACGGGAGAGGGAGGGTTTGACTTGGTGGTGATGGTATTGTCTTTTAGACCCCTCTGTACTTTTAAGCTATAAGAACAAGAAATAAATAATGGCATATTTTAGATTATCGAATCAATTTAGAATTTGTGATTTTTGGGGGAATGATACTTTAGATTCACCGAAGCCATTGATCATATAAACACATTTTCTTTTTAAAGTGTGCACGATATTAACAATGAGCGAAAATTAAATCGAAATAAACGAAAATCACTTTTCCTCCACTCCCCTGTTGGCCCGCTAATGCGGGCTATATTGAACTATGGTATAAAACATCAATAATAAGCTATGTTTTCTCCAAAAGAGATTATGTACAATTATGTTTAGGTGGTGTATTACACTGTATTTCTAACTACGATTTCTATTGGGACAAATTGCAACCTTTTGGGTCCCGATCGGCCCCCTTGTGTTTTCCTTTGCCCGTGTATAGCTTCCTTACACATGGCGCGGGAGAAGTCGATCATAGATTACAGATAAATGAACTAAACAGAATATCGTCCTGGACAGCTTCGGGAATGTTTTTCTTTTGTCGAGCATGAGACGGTATAAGAGGTTTTTTCTCCTATTAGCTTTATCTGTGTTTTTCTATGCAAGTGTATAGCTTACATACACATAATAACGCGAGAGAAGTTAATCATAAAATATAGGTAAATGAACTGAAAACAACATCGCCTAGGACAGCTCTTTCGCCAGTATGATAGACGATGGGAGAGGGTTCATCTCTAAGGTGATACAATACACTGTTCTTCGTTTGTGTCGGTTCATAATTTTTTCTCTACGTACATTGTTGCTTCTGAATGGTACAAAGCGCGTTTTGCTATATCACTAGTTGCTCGCAGGCGTAAACTCCGTTTGCCTAACAAGCCCTACCACTATTTGCTCCATGTCATCACACGGGCACTCATACGGAAATTAGCTCATTCGTGTAATCATTCGTGTACGCTTTAAATATTAATCAAATATTCCAATACGTGCCTTCTATACGTGTCAAAATTTACAATCCTATTACTATTTTTTACTCTCCATCTTACGATTGATTTTAACCTTTTAACGTTTTTCTAGAGCTACCCACATTTTATGGAGCTTGTATGTATATATTTTTTTATTGCCATGTAATTTTGTGTTTTTATCATGTTCGTACTTACCTTTGTAAATATTTATTTTATAATCCATTATTGTAAAGCGCTTAGCTGATATAAGCGCTATAACAGTGCTTTTATTTACGAACCCGAGATTAAGCGCTTTGTGAAAAAGGAAAGGTTGGAGCGAAGAAGTTCCACGTTTGCCCGCGTAGGCCTTACTAACTCATAGTAATAGTTCTCACTATAGCTGCGTCGTGTTTTAAGGGATTTGGTTTTTATATTTTTGACGTTTTAAAGTACCATTTGGACGGCCTTCGGTATTCTAGCAATGGTTCTCACTAAAGTAGGACGACCCTCGACAGCCTACAAACTATTTTGAAAATTCTCTTAGTGTCCCTTGCCCATATCGACATCTTGACCACAGAGCCGAAAGAAAGACGGTCGTGATGTTAGAATTGTTTTGTCAGACGTAAATCAAACGTATGGGATGTGTCAGAGACTCTTTCGAGCGCTTATTTCACGAGCATGAAAAAGAGCGGATTTCCTATGACTGTAGTTAAACAAATCGCAAAGTGATTACACCAATTCTGAATAAAACCTGTACGAGTGATTACCAATTATTCAATACACCGATCCCGTCATTGCTTGATTAATCCCCAAACAATGGGGAATTAAAAATATCCGAAGCAACAAACTAGAAACTCGGAGATTTTTAATGAATTTTTTAGCTTTTCCTGATGGAAATGTAAGTCCCGTATATTACGAGGAAACTTCTAACACCTTCCTGTAATCGGCGTCTTTTCCTTGCTCTATTTCAAGGAAACATTTTGGCTTGTCCGACGTAGCAACAGTAACTAGGGAGGTAGAACAATGGATGCGAGATCCGTGAACTACGAGGAAATGGTAACGGCGTTTGCGCTCAAACAATTTTTCATTTTTATGTATTAATATCCAATGCGCAAATACATATAGAAGTAAAAAAATTGCAACAAAGACAGTGCCTCATGAGATTCTGATTGTTGCGTTTTGATATTCTTCTCCTTTTTAATAGTTGCGTTCAACAAGATAAACAACAAATTTAACTCTCGACACTGCTATCCATTTCTCACACTTGTTTTTTCAGGCTTCTGCTCTGTGTACTGTTTGATACTTTTTGGTTTTATTTTCTAGAGAAATAAAGACACTCGATCGGAGAAATTCGTATTTCCTGAGCTAATACGCCAATTAACGCCAATTCTTCTTCTGTTGACAGAGAATTAATAATCGTAGAGTTGTCAGAACGCGCGTGCTCAGCAGCGAAATCAGCGTGTACATTAGCGAGAAGATTTACCATGAAACTCCTAGCTTATATACGCACATGATCTTGCGCACTCAACTGGATATAAAAACGTCCACCTGTAGAGGGGTAAAACGCATTCCTTCCATCACAAACTTTGATTGATTGATTGATAGCTCGGACGATAGCAGAAGAGCATGGATTTATTGTTGTTTCATGATGTTTGTATACCATTCACTGAAATCTAGCGGCCCACTCGCAACACCTTAACCCTATGCTAACACAGCTGCTTGGAGACTCGCCTTAAGAATATCCTCTCTCGTGAACCGATGACTCATTTGGTACACGTTCTCACCTCAACGGCAAGGTAAGCATATCTCTTGTGTTGTGGTAGATAGTACAGGGGCACCCAACGGGAAACTGTCGCAAAACAACTTCAAAAAAGTTTATTAGGTGTATCTGAGCATTTAAACGACAGACAAGGGTATATATTTTTTTCTCCCTAATCTTTATTCAGCTGTTTTGATTTCCTATAGCTCCAAAACTAAGGATTCCAAAATTCTAGGGATCAAAATCAAATTTTTCGAAACTGCTAGACAGAAATTGATATCCGAAAATTCTAGGCGAACTTCTATTACGTAGATTTCACGACATTTTCCCACAAATTCCTACTAGGAAATACTAGGAAACACAGTAGCGAAGAACAATAGTTGCGAACGTTGGGTTCCCTTGATAGTTCAGCAGCTTTGCTGCTAAGTGAGGTAACGTTTTTATCAAGTAAGGGCTCACCGTCCACTCTACAGCGAACCAGTTTCTTGAAGCTGCTGTCGGTATCAACGCTCGAAAACGGAATAATGTGGACGGGTATCTTTTCGAACACGACCAATAAACACTTGTGCGTGCTCGAAAACCTCCGGGATCGTGCGCACTGGGCGTTTGACTATGTACAGGGCACTTTTCGTGTATTGTAGAGCATGCGCCTAGAGCGCCATTTGTTCCATTTGCACCAGAACAGCAAAAATAGAATCTCGCAGCAGCATCGTTTTCTTATAAATGTGTTTTTTTTTATCAGAGTATAACATTGAATATAAGTGTGGTCCTTTTTCTTAGAAAACATTTTCGAATTACCTATTAGTTTAGTTCGCGGGAGCCGTACATTGTATGATTTATTTATACTCCTACTGGCGTGCATCAATGAGATTTAAAATAGTTGGATTCCTATGGAGTTTAGTAGTTCACTGCCGTGTCTAAACTAAATGAAATCGTTGTTACAGAAGTTAAGAACCCATCTTCGAAAACTCTAGGTTCTTATATCACTGCGGATTTACTACACTTCAGTTTCATCATGTGGGAAGTAATATATCAAACACGAGACAGCGTCAAAACACCTAGGAATGGATGCAAAAAACGAGGCAAAGCCGGTTTTTTTAACCGACTTCGAGGTGTTTTGAAATCCTGATGAAAAACACTATCGAATGTTTGATATAGCATCTCAAGCGGATGTCAAGAAAAAGAAATAAAATCTCAAAAATAACTGTAAAATATATGCATTTGCCATGCGCTAAAGATTCACTTCCTGTGAAATGAAAACAAAAGAAATAATCTACATAACAAAACATCTCGTGCTGTCTTGGAAATTTGGAAAAATTAAGCTCCAGACACAAAACTTAAAGCCAAAATTGCAGAGCAGCTAGAATATGATCATATCTTTCTCTGAGCTTTTGCACCTCGCACTTTAAGGCTTGCACCCGAGACGAAAATTATGGTTTAAAGTCAAAACTTATCGTTCGCTGTCGTTATGTAGATTTTTTCACAGGCCAGTGAATCTAGCGCATGTGAAGTGCATTTTGCCGCTGTGTCATCGAATATGATGCTCTTTGACTTTGGTTTCACTGTTTGTAGAGCTTTGCATTTTTTTTCTTTTTAGATGAAGTTGCTCTTTGTAACGCTCTCAATTATTGTGGTACTTCTATCATTGGGTCCAGCGGACTCTGCAAGACCTGTCAAGCGCAGCTCCTGTACCGATTGTTACAATGCCGTCAAGAATTGTTGGAATACCTGTGTTGCCATTGGTTGTATGTCGTGCAGTGGTCAGAAACAGACTTGTGACTCTCATTGTCCCTGATGACGTCAAACCAGACCTTCTCAAGAATAGTGCTCGTCTATAGATTTATTCCATAAGCCGTCAGTTTTGTCAGGGTTATACAGATTTTCTTGGACATCCATCAAGCAAGAAATACAGAACTAGAACTTTCTAGGAAATCTGACAAATTCTAGGCAATTCCAAGACATTTCGTGGGAATCCTACTACAGAAAATTTATGTAATCCAGAGTCAAGTGTATTGTAATTGTATATCTGAAGTGCATTAAAGGATATAATATATATTTTTTGGTCGGGGATGATCGTCGTATCTTTTAGGGGTTAAAATCACGGGTACTGGTCTCTTTTAGGGGTGATCTTGATCTTCGCCGAGATGTGTGTAAATTGTTTTGTCGGTGCTTCTAAAAACCGTGTAAGAAAGAGAGATTATTTGTGCCACGCCATGTTTGATATCTTTTTTTTTGGGGGGGGGGGGGGGATGGGGGGCTCAGATGTTGATCCAGGGAACGCTTTGAAAACACAATTAATAATTGGCATAAAAAAGCCTGCAAAAATTACGACGTTTCGTGCAACAAACAATGAATTTGGTTCTAGTGACGTGTTTGATAATGATGTCACGCAACTAGCCAGATCGCGTATTTGGGGCATGTCACAAGTACAGAAACCTACATGTTGACGCATATTTAAGGCATGTCACAAGTACAGAAACCTACATGTTGACGCATATTTAAGGCATGTCACAAGTACAGAAACCTACATGTTGACGCATATTTAAGGCATGTCACAAGTACAAAAACCTGCATGTTGACGCATATTTAAGGCATGTCACAAGTACAGAAACCTACATGTTGACGCATATTTAAGGCATGTCACAAGTACAGAAACCTGCATGTTGACGCATATTTAAGGCATGTCACAAGTACAGAAACCTACATGTTGACGCATATTTAAGGCATGTCACAAGTACAGAAACCTGCATGTTGACGCATATTTAAGGCATGTCACAAGTACAGAAACCTACATGTTGACGCATATTTAAGGCATGTCACAAGTACAGAAACCTGCCTGTTGACGCATATTTAAGGCATGTCACAAGTACAGAAACCTGCATGTTGACGCATATTTAAGGCATGTAACAAGTACAGAAACCTACATGTTGACGCATATTTAAGGCATGTCACAAGTACAGAAACCTACATGTTGACGCATATTTAAGGCATGTCACAAGTACAGAAACCTACATGTTGACGCATATTTAAGGCATGTCACAAGTACAGAAACCTGCCTGTTGACGCATATTTGAGGCGTGTCACAAGTACAGAAACCTGCATGTTGACGCATATTTAAGGCATGTCACAAGTACAAAAACCTGCATGTTGACGCATATTTAAAGCATGTCACAAGTACAGCAACCTACATGTTGACGCATATTTAAGGCATGTCACAAGTACAGAAACCTGCATGTTGACGCGTATTTAAGGCATGTCACAAGTACAGAAACCTGCATGTTGACGCATATTTAAGGCATGTCACAAGTACAGAAACCTGCATGTTGACGCATATTTAAGGCATGTCACAAGTACAGAAACCTACATGTTGACGCATATTTAAGGCATGTCACAAGTACAGAAACCTGCATGTTGACGCATATTTAAGGCATGTCACAAGTACAGAAACCTACATGTTGACGCATATTTAAGGCATGTCACAAGTACAGAAACCTGCATGTTGACGCATATTTAAGGCATGTCACAAGTACAGAAACCTACATGTTGACGCATATTTAAGGCATGTCACAAGTACAGAAACCTGCCTGTTGACGCATATTTAAGGCATGTCACAAGTACAGAAACCTGCATGTTGACGCATATTTAAGGCATGTAACAAGTACAGAAACCTACATGTTGACGCATATTTAAGGCATGTCACAAGTACAGAAACCTACATGTTGACGCATATTTAAGGCATGTCACAAGTACAGAAACCTACATGTTGACGCATATTTAAGGCATGTCACAAGTACAGAAACCTGCCTGTTGACGCATATTTGAGGCGTGTCACAAGTACAGAAACCTGCATGTTGACGCATATTTAAGGCATGTCACAAGTACAAAAACCTGCATGTTGACGCATATTTAAAGCATGTCACAAGTACAGCAACCTACATGTTGACGCATATTTAAGGCATGTCACAAGTACAGAAACCTGCATGTTGACGCGTATTTAAGGCATGTCACAAGTACAGAAACCTGCATGTTGACGCATATTTAAGGCATGTCACAAGTACAGAAACCTGCATGTTGACGCATATTTAAGGCATGTCACAAGTACAGAAACCTACATGTTGACGCATATTTAAGGCATGTCACAAGTACAGAAACCTGCATGTTGACGCATATTTAAGGCATGTCACAAGTACAGAAACCTGCACGTTGACGCATATTTAAGGCATGTCACAAGTACAGAAACCTGCACGTTGACGCATATTTAAGGCATGTCACAAGTACAGAAACCTGCATGTTGACGCATATTTAAGGCATGTCACAAGTACAGAAACCTGCATGTTGACGCATATTTAAGGCATGTCACAAGTACAGAAACCTGCATGTTGACGCATATTTAAGGCATGTCACAAGTACAGAAACCTGCCTGTTGACGCATATTTAAGGCATGTCACAAGTACAGAAACCTACATGTTGACGCATATTTAAGGCATGTCACAAGTACAGAAACCTGCATGTTGACGCATATTTAAGGCATGTCACAAGTACAGAAACCTGCCTGTTGACGCATATTTGAGGCGTGTCACAAGTACAGAAACCTACATGTTGACGCATATTTAAGGCATGTCACAAGTACAGAAACCTACATGTTGACGCATATTTAAGGCATGTCACAAGTACAGAAACCTGCATGTTGACGCATATTTAAGGCATGTCACAAGTACAGAAACCTACATGTTGACGCATATTTAAGGCATGTCACAAGTACAGAAACCTGCATGTTGACGCATATTTTGAGGCGTGTCACAAGTACAGAAACCTGCATGTTGACGCATATTTAAGGCATGTCACAAGTACAGAAACCTGCCTGTTGACGCATATTTGAGGCGTGTCACAAGTACAGAAACCTGCATGTTGACGCATATTTAAGGCATGTCACAAGTACAGAAACCTGCATGTTGACGCATATTTGAGGCGTGTCACAAGTACAGAAACCTACATGTTGACGCATATTAAGGCATGTCACAAATACAGCAACCTGCATGTTGACGCATATTTTGGGCATGTTACAAGTACAGCAACCTGCATGTTGACGCATATTTTGCGCGTGGCACAAGTACAAAAACCTGCATGTTGTCGCATATCGGCCCAAAAAATGCCGAACTTCTACATAGCAGAACTCTTATTGGGCAATTCCAGAAAATAAAGGTACCCCCCCCCCCCCACGGGCGGAATTTGGAAATTCCGATGGGATGGGGGGGTTTAAGAGCTCGGAATTCTGATTGCAAGGGGGGTTTTCGATTCTGGATTTCTTTAACCTGCCCGGAATTCTATATGCATGGGGGGGTAAACCATTTTGGAAATTCTGGATGCATGGGGGGGTCAAAAACTAGTGCCGCCCGTGGGGAGGGTACCTTTATTTTCTGGAATTGCCCATTTTGTCAGAACTTCTAGAACTTGGAATTGTCTGCCAGCCCAGCTCAGACAAGACACTCTATCGCTCACTATAAAGACTCTATCGCCTACTTAAAGACTCGGTTATTTCTGTGTATGGAAATCTGTTTGTCTTAAATGTAACGTTATCTGCGCGGTCTAGCCAGCCCTATTACATGCTGCTATTGAGCAATCACTAGCCAATCAGAATCGAGAGAAATCACCACTTGCTCCTAAATGGCTTTTCTCTCAGCCAATCACAAGCCGAACCTATTACTAAGTAATTATGCAATTGTATTTACTAAAGAATTTGATTGGCTGAGAAAAACGAGTAGCCAATGAGAACGCAATCGCAATTACATAACAAGGGTTGACAGTCATGTGAAATCCGCTCTAACGTTTTTTTACTGTTTATCCTTTCTAACCAGGGCCCACAGTAAGTGTGGTGTTCCCGCCCTTGTTCGTGTGACCCCATGTACGGGAATCCTCCACGTTAAATATCTTCTTGGCAAAAAAAAAACGAATAAAGGAATAAATTAATAAATGAATATTGTTGGTGTGTCGCAAATGATGCCACCTGCGTGCTGACGCCATAAAAGGTTAATTACACGAAGGGTAATTACAATACCAAAGTGGCTACTAGCCAACAAACAATAGTATTCATAGTTCCGACCTGTCATTCAAAGCCATAGTTACTGTTGTTATGTCCCACAAACAAACCAGGGTTTTCCTTAAAAAAAGTCCAAAAATATTCGCTTAGGATACCAGATATCCTTATCTTCAGATGATCTCAGTTTATACTGTCATAAAAGGCAAAAAAGTGCTGCACATCGGACTGATTTCGGAAGTCCTGAAATACTGTTTGTGGGACAAGATCAGTTCCCGAGGGAGAATCTTTCCAGCTCTGATTGGTATCTCCAGATAGCGTGAAATGGCTCCATTGTTTCATCGGAACTATGAATTGTTTTAAATATAGGGACGTTTTGTCCAAAATGGACTGGAGATGTTGGTCCCACTTGACGTACAGTGGGATA
Organism: Scolanthus callimorphus; assembly: GCA_033964015.1. Lineage (NCBI taxonomy): Eukaryota > Metazoa > Cnidaria > Anthozoa > Actiniaria > Edwardsiidae > Scolanthus > Scolanthus callimorphus. Next base: position 11,718,139 of record CM066916.1, on the reverse strand, counting down.
ATGGGGAGGGTATGAAGGGCTCCCATAGTTATGCATTTTAAATTGGATAAATCATTGAAGACCTCAGGCCATGTAGGAAAATGAATTCTTGTTTTGGGGGGTGATAATCCCCCACAAGTCCCATATCACATGGCAGCCAGGGAAAGAAAGAACTATTTTGACCCCAAGTGAGGTTATGAGGCTAAAGTGATCTGCCTAGGAGCACTATATCCCTTCTTGAGTTTATTAAAAACTATTTTTTTCATAGTTATGCATCTTATATCTAGTCGTTAATAAAGCGCATCTAAAATTTCCTCTCTCTTCCCATTAATTGACATTTTGTAAATGAGCTTATGCTCGCGCTAATGGCTGTTTTCGCAAACGTGTTACAGGTAATGGTCGGGCGGGGCTTGGGTCGTCGTTGGCGCGGTCAACTATAGCTCACGATGGGAGAATTCTTCAAAACATTTCCAAACAACTTTCCTCAAGGAAAAAACATTCATTAAAGGAGAAAACCTTAACTAATCATAGAAACCATATTATTCCAGTCTTGCTCGTTTTTGTAGTTTGGTAGAGTGGATTTCAAATGCAAAAACAAAAACTAAACACGTAGCCAATCATAAACGAAACCCATTCAACAACAAACCAAACAGGAGACAAACAATTAGTACGACTTAGCCAATCAGAAACGAAACCCATTCAACAACAAACCAATCAGGAGACGAAGAAGTATGTTAACTTCGTGAGCAAAGAAAACAAGAATACTGTGTGATCGTCTTTTTCTTCGTATTCTGCAGATTGGTTGACTAAACACTAAACAAGACTCGAGTCCTGAACCAATAGGAACGTGTAGAAAACGCAAGTCTGCCTTGCTTTCGACTCTCATCTGGGGTGCTTTCCATTTACCACAAATGTTCGGTAATACCGGTGGGAAATCAAATGAGGGAAAGATTTTCGGAAATTTAGGACAACCTTTTTAGCTTGTCCAAGAAACCGGTAGTTTCGCAAAACATTATCGGGAAGACGCTTTCCCATTTGACATCTTCCCGGAAAATCTGCGGTTAATGGAAAGCACCCCGGCCTATCTCGATTCTCAGTTGAGACATTCACGTGACTTTTCGGTTTGAACCGTTCCATTTGACCACAGGAATACCGGAAACTCAAACCCATTTTTTTTTGGCAAATGGAAAACACCCCTGAAATCCGAGCGCTATTAGCAATTTTGCTCGTTTCGATTCAGCGAACGCTCAGACAATCCCTTTATTCATGTTTTTGGTTTCAGTGCTGTTCAACGGCTCTCTGCTGTAAAACAATAGGCTTGTTCCATTATGGAATATATATATATGGAATACATATTGCAATCTGAACAATCTGAACCCAGAGAAACTGAAATGGAATTATCACAATTAACCTTATACATAATGGTCGGACCATTGATACTATTGATACTAAATCTCGCGCATGCGTCAGTGGCTGTCACCAGAGCCTCCCCCGCGAGGTTACGAGCCGGGGAGCTCTGGGTTCGAGAATGGCCGGGGAGCTCCTAGGTTCGAGAATGGGAGTCTCGCAACCTTGCGAAAAGAAAAGCTCTGCAACTCGTAACGCAAAAAATATTGCGTTGCGAGTTGCAATTTATGTGAGTAGTGCCTCGTGTATGGCCGAACTAAAACAAGAAATAAATGTTCTGAATGACTATCCGATCGAGTAACATAGGAAAATAAACAGGTTCGGCTCACATAGACAAAAGAACCTCTGTGCAGGATCGAAATTAAAAATATCCTGCACAAGAAAAACCTGCAACCTCCACCACAGGAAATATATATTAGTCCGTCCCTTGCATCGGTTACTTACCGATCGCGCGCTTTGGTGAGTTTTTGAGTTTGTTTTGTTTTCTTTGCCACTCCACCTTTTATTTAGCCAATCAGGCCCTTGAATTATCCGGTTTGGTTTCCGTCGCGACACATTTGTCTGAGCTTGCGTCAAGGACCCGACAATCATCAATATATTCCGTCTGAGTTGGTTCGAGTGGCGGAATAGAATTTAACCCATATTATATACAATATAATTGTAATAAATCGACATTTTAAAAGTCAGTTTTATTTAACAACGCTGGCTAGCCGGCTGTAACAGCATGCACATCGGTGCTACTGATTTCCATACAGGGCGTTCACATGACAGAAAGAATAATACAAGAAAAAAGGAGGCTAAAGTTAAAAAGCTACACAGAATTATAATCAGCGTAGCTCGGAGTCACATCAGAAACATATAACTTAGTTTCTGGTCACGTAGATTCTGTGCGTTTGCCCGCCACGCTTCGGCAAGCAGAATCTCTAAGCAGTTTTAAATCTGGCTGTAATTAAAGTTGTTTCACTAAAAGATGCATTTTAGAAAACGGCATTCATGGAAAGCAGGCATAATATTATTATCATTCATTGTATAGTCTGGAAAAGTGTAGTGTAGTAGTCTTAAATATATATATAGCTTAGCAAGTAGTTTTTTTAAATATAGATACCATTTTATATAAAGTCCTGATGAATTTTTTACCGTGTTAAAATAAAGTTACCTGTTACTTGTATCTCCCATCGGAACTTAGATTTGGTTTTTGATGTTTTGGCTTTTTCGCTAAGGTTGTTCCATACAACAGCACCATTATAGATAAAGCTTCTTTTCATGAAATTTGTTTTTGGCTTTGGGAGTGCTAGATCAGTATCAGTATTCCGAAGATAGTGTGATTTTGTTAGATCTTTATTTTTGGTAAGGAGAGATCCCTCAGATCAAAACCGCGCAAGAAAGGTTTGGCCTTGGCTGTATCTTTCTTTATTCCCCCGCCATGTGAATAAGTCTTTCACCATTTTCATAAAGCGTATCGGAAGACGGAGAACCCCATGAGGGATCAAGAAAACGATGTCAAAATAATGGCACCTGTACATTCGCTCGGGAAATATACAGAGGCTCATACTTCTGTTTTGTTTTGATATCAGGTTGGAATGCGTGACTCGCGGTAGTAATGGCGTGACGCCTAGACATATTTCCTTCATTCTGCGTGACATCCTGCAACGTAGTCTATGACGTGCAGCGCGTGTTTGCCAAGGACGCCACCGAGCTGAATGCTGAATTGAAGCCGCTGAAACCTCCAAACTATCATTGCCACTACAACGCTATAGGCGTCCACAGAAATATTTCGATCTTTTAAAAACTGAAGCATCATCATGTCAAATTTCATTTTAACCGTGAGACTTACCGCTGTGTTTTAAAAGTTACCTGCGGTGCAAGTGACGTCATTCGGCATTTGTAAGAGAGACACGCATACGTTAGTGTTTATGAACCTATGGCTGAACATTGCATGCTAAATAGGGCTGCACTGTTATCCCAATTTATGAATAAATATCGTATGATAAACACCTGAACAAATCGGTTTTGAAATTTGAAAAACAGCTTTTCCTCCCCAATGTTCAACACGAAGCTCGCTCGGATCTCCGATTCGCTGTTCGGAATGAGTCGCCACCCATCGGGTTGTGTCGACTGGTCATCGACAGTTGGAAGTTAGGCCTCGGTCTGTGACAGATATATTATAAAGTGGGTGGATGTACGAGCAATCCATGTTATTTCCTAGGAATTAGCACAAGTTATGGAACTAGAAAATATCGTTGCCAATACGGTGTTTATTAAGGCGAGAGAAAGTAAGTGGCGGGCTCCTAACACTTGGTCGTAGAGTTCGTGAAGTGGCTTGCCGTGTAGTGGCTTCCCAAATATTCGGTCTTGTCTCTCAGCTTGCAATGGAAGCTTGTCCCGTATATTGAACCGAACCCAGAACTATCCTATCTCTTGCAGGCAAAAACAAGGGTAGAAGTAAAAAGTGGCGAGAGCTGCTCAAATTTCCGCATTATACTCAGTGCCGCTATCTACGAAATGAGAGTAAGTATTAAATTCAGTCCGAGTTTTCCTACTGCTCGATCGCTTCCATGCAGGAATTTCGATCGCTCTGTAAACCATCGTTCTACGATTCCCAAACACTCCTGTATAGGAAATTGCTAATAACTCATCCCTGTATTTTCCTTTCAGTCGGACCAACTTACTCGCGGCATTGCGAGAAAGAGCCGATCGGCAGACAATTATTCCGTATATTTTGCGCGAGAGAACCGACGTACCAACGGGCGATAGACTTTCTTGATTTAGTGGTAAGAAGGGCTCGATGTGTTTGTGTGATCGAACAGCAGCCACTTTGGCCGGTTTGTGCTGAAGCTTTACTTATTACATCCCGGAACGTTCTCTTGTAGGATGAATACGAAAAAGCGGACGTCTCCAAGAGGCCTGAGCTCGCAAGAAAGCTAACTCGCCAGTTCCTGCAACCAAGTCACGCAGTTGCTGTAAGTATGACTACAAAGAATTTCTTGTGCAAATCTTGTGGGTTCTGGGTTTCAGTTGATGGCCTCAAAGTCGCTAATAGTTGTGTTGTGCTAGTGCTATTGGCGATATGAGGCGCTGCTAGGCGTTATATGTTTCACAAAGTGAAGTTTACCCGACAGATACGATAAAAAGGTCATCAGCTATTCAGAGGAGAGCTGTTCATCTTTTTTGTTGCTACTAGCGGGCCCCGATTTCTGGGCAAACCGCTTCATTGAGTCTGCACTTCAATACAACTTTACTCACTCAAGAAGCGGCATCTAGTTTCATCAGAATGTGGGAATATTTAGTCCTGTTCTGAGCTCGTAAATATTGTTTTGACCGTATGATCTAGGTGCTGTTCGCATTTGAAAGCCAAATAGAGAATACAAGTAAACATTTTCCTCGCTCTGTTTGGACAAATCACCCCGCGTTCTAGAGTGGCCTTCCTTTCAAACCCTTACGTCCTAAACTAAAATCTTTTTTCTCGGCTTTTTTATTGCCTTAACTTAAATGCTAGGATATATTTTACTGTACAAGTTGATGGTTTATCAGTGATTCTATCTCAAGAAATTTCCATGTTTAGTGGTTTATAAGCAGATCATGTATTGTATGCATAAATGATTTGGGCACAACGCTAATCCAGCAATTCCTCTAACCGTCTAGTCACACGCTAAATTTATTGGCAATATAGCGATGCAGGAAGGACCAATCTAATTTAAACAACTAGCTGTGAAAATATTAGATTGTTATTTTACTTCCCGAAGTGAAAATTAGCAGTACGAAACTTGATTATTTAACTTACTTACAAATGTAAAAATAATGTTTTATCCAGTAGAGCTACATAGCTCATATCAAAATCTGGTTGTGTTGGAAACTAAATTCCTTTGATAAATCAATTTTTTTGATACTAAATACATACTTATTCTTCTTTGTCTAATCTTTGCTGACAGAAGTATTTGTTGTCAAGATAATATTATTCTAGCTATGCCATTGGTTAAAAAAAGTGCCAACCATTTGCACTATAGTATATAGGGCTGGCAACTATACAATAGTAATGGATATCTTCTGTTAAAAAATTCCCTTGCATAAGATAAGGGGAAACAACTCAATAAGATGGTAATTTTGTCATGTTTCTTTTATTTTTCCAATAGCCAGTGGTAAGATAAGCAAACTATCTATTGCAAATTATTGTGTGATTCCATAAAATACAGGTAACCCCCATCGGAGTTAGCTAACCCACAACTCCACCCCAGCCAGAAGGTTTCAAATCTCATAATAATTATAATATTTAAAAAAATATGGAAATTAGGATCTGTACTTCCTTGAATATATCAGAATGGTAGATGTACAGCTAGTAATTCATGAATTGAGAAATGAACATGTTTTAAATCTATGATAATTTTATAAATTTGCTCACCCCAAGAAAATTGTTTACCAATCTGCATTGTTGCTTTCGATTCATGTTGTGAAAACAGTCTCATTCTCACTTCTTTAAAACAAAGTTAACCTTTTTTCCGGTGAAACATGATTCCATACATTCCCGCCAGCGACTGCCTGCATCATCCTGGAAAATGCCCCCCTCTCCCTCCATATTTAAGGCAATAGGTATTTTCAAGAACATTTTCTCGAATCCCATGATTTAGTCATGTTTGAGTGGACAGAGGCTGTATCTTTCTTGAAAAAAGAAAGAAGCCCCTATCTCCTCTGCTCACAGAGCTTAATAAATTTCTGCAGGGCTGTGCTTTGTATTTGTTGGAATAAAAAAACCGGATTTTGAAATCCTTGGCATTTATAATATTTCTTTTATGGCAAATATAAAAGTAATAAATTTACTCAGGAGGAACAAGTGCATTGAAACTACACGACATTTTGATTTCTGACTAAACCTTTTATTTTTCAATTGCGTAATTCCGGAAAAGATCCATACTGCTACTGCGAAGGGAAATCCCAGAGGGGTTAGGGAAAGCAATACACATCTTATTTCCCATACAATCACTGTATTGTATGGAAATTCCAGGGAAGAAGTGGGGGAGGGGGTCCCTAGGTAAACTCCCTCTGTGTTGGAGGTGTGAATCATTTCTGGGTACAGGCTCTTCCATGCTTGCTGGCCACTTACCTGACAAGATACGGTAATAGCTCAAATCACAATCCAATTCCATCCTCTTGACAGCAGGTCAAAACAACCTAGAGTTGCATTTGTCTAACACTTGAAAGGTTTTTCTATTATAATCTGGAGGATTATTTTGATTAGTATGGGCAAATGTTACATGTGTTTTCACAGTTACAATTTTACTATTTTATGTTCACAGTGGACGAATATTAAGCATGTGAGAGCCCCCCTTTAAATGCCATACTGTGGCAGTTTAAGTTTTGCTTTTAATGACCTGACAGGTACTTCCTGAGTGGTTCTTCAAACAATAGGAGGCAATGTCAGTTATCTGAATTGAACAGGATGAATAATGAAAAAGCAACAATTATTACTTGAAAGGGTCATTTTATTTAAAGGTCTCACATTAAAACATAGTAAAGAGAGATGCCAACTCTAGCTTTTGGCCAGAGGCTTCCTCTCTATTTTGACCTCACCTCCTGCTATAGTGTTCATTTTTCCTCATAATTTAAGCTTACTGTATTTCTTCCGCTAATTTTTCCTTGAATTTGTAGTTTGACTTTATAAAATCTCCCACTTTCTTGACTTTCTTGTTGGTTTGGCTGGCATCTATAGTAAAGGCAGTGTTACAAAAGGTGTGCTGGACAGTGCAGTTCCTGTATTTCTTTGAAAAAAGTTTTTTTTAATTAAGGTGGTAGTCCATACACATTTTCTCAGACATTTTACTGACCCATGTTCAATCAATTTTACTGTTTTATTGAAGCACCAATTATATATTTTTAATTTCAGGATGATGAATCTAATGTCCGTGTGCGAGGGGTACTGGATGATACAGCCGACAATGCATACAGTTTGGTTTCTCGTTCTTCTGATGAAGAATTCACTGTAAATATCTTTAGAGATGCTCTGAGGTATAGGATATTTTTTATTTGTTACTTCCCATTTCAAACAAGCACTACTGGAGAGAAACCATGAAAGTCACAGGTTTCTCTCCAATAGTGAAGTGAGCTCACAAGGTTCATTTGATCACATGAAACTTTTGTGAGTCAACAAGATCTAAGGCTTCAAATTCTGGATTGAGATGGTCAAATGTTTCTCCTCTTACACTCTCTGTAATTTGTCAGAAAACCTGATTGTGCAGACAGGTCATTAAAACCCAAGATTTGGATAAGACAAGAATTTTGTAAGATTCTGTATTTCCGAATGACCATTTGCCAACCCTCATATGGTGATTTCAGAAATATAACAATATAGTTGATATTACGGGAATAAATATATTTTAGCCTGAGCCACAGGCTAGACATGAGCCCTGACAAGGGTTCCAAGACCTTCAACTTTATTACTATTATAATAACTTTAGAGGCATTCAGTTGCTAATTCAAAGACCCTAGTGATATTCTTCTAAATCCTCCATTTTAGCCTGCAAAATGCCCTATATTGAGCCCATCCCTGTGGAATGTCATATAGGGATACTGACAGGGGCTTCATAATAGAAGCTGGTCCCCGGGTTCCAGTGCCCATTCTACTTTTGATGATAGTATGTAGCTGGCTATACTTGCTCAATACAATTTTAGAAATATTGGCAGCCAACAGCTAGTCAGAATAATCCCAATATTTTTTTGCTATAATTGCTGGGGATGGTCCTTTTGTGCCATCAGTATCCATCTACTTCAGATGTCACTAAAACCCCTACACAGATATTTTCTGGAAGTATATCATTCTGTTATGCCCATGAGTAACTGTCCCTGTTTTTCTGCATGAAACTTTCATCCCTCTTGAATTCTTTTGACTCAGAAATACAAATAACCACTAAGTTGCTTATTAGGTAATTTATCTTTTATTTGCAGGGAAGTTAAGGACTTTCTCTCAGAGAACCCTTTTGCAGAGTATTTAGATTCTCTATACTTCCTAAGGTACCTCCAATGGAAATGGTTAGAAAGGTATGATACTTAAATAAATTACCCTAAAGTAGCTTTCGCTAATATCTAGGGTGGCAACTAGATCTAAAGGCGCCATAGATGGCCAGAGATCTGCAAGGATTGAATCACTAGCAATTAAGGCGCTGGTCTTAAAAGATTCTAATGATGCCTCTTCTCGGACAAGGACGTTAAACCTCAGTTGGTAACAGGTTCCACGTTCTAATAGTTCTTGGAAAAAATGAGTAGATATGAGATAGTACACTAGAATACATGATGAGACCAATTTCTTCAAAAAAATAAACAACAATTTTCATAGTAGCAATGCATTAACAGTGCATATTGGTTTGTCTTCTGGAAGAAAGTGATTCTATCTTGAATGACAATGATCCCTATTTTTGTTCTTTCCATTTTTCCCTTGAAATACAAGAACAGGGCTTGAATTTATGTATTTCAATAAATAATCACCACTTTGGGTCCTGTCAAAAATGTCTAAAACCTTGTTCCCAGCAGGAAACCTTACAATAATACAGTACAACCATGTAGTTCAAAATAGCCTCCAGTTTGAACATGTGGTGCCTAGTAATGATGATGAGCTAGTTGTCAGCAGGCATCTCAATATTCAAGATATCTATCCCAATGCAAAAATGTGGCAAATAAAAGATGGTTTGGCTTAACTTATGGCACTCAGATAGTCTACCAGCTGGTGACTTACCGGTAATAAAAGTGCCCTATCGGAAGAAAATGGTATTATTATTATTATTATTATGTCATCTGAAATGCATAAAGAGTGGAGAATTAACTATGGTCCAATTTCAATGCTAAGCAAACATTCTGACCAAAGAAAGAGAACATTGGCCAAATTGAACACTATTTTGCTGTCAAAGTCTGGTACATATTGAGAGACAAGCCTGTAGCAGAACTGCATCTTTGGCCTTATGGCAGACATTTTATTATAAAGAGACAGAGTTCTTGCCTGTGTATATAAATAAATAATGAGAATAGATGAATAAGGTATTGGGTATAATGTTCAAGTTAATGTGCATACAAAATCTCCCTCTACAGACAAGCTGTTACAAAGAAGACTTTCAGACATTATAGAGTGCTGGGAAAGGGAGGCTTTGGAGAAGTGAGTCACATATATTAATACTAGTTATAAAATAATTGGTTCGAGAGCTGTGATTCGAAACTCTATGAAGGCCATAGAAACGACGTCATAACGCGGCAAATCACTGGCAAATTGCTTGAAAATGGCGAATTATTTTATAAAAGAAATAAAACATTTGTTCTGTGCCTTCATAGAGTTTTGAAAACCTCGGCTTTTGTTTGGAAGAGTTCTCACGTCAGATCATGAAGCACTCTACTTCGTCTCGTGCTTCACGATCTGCTCTCGAATTCTCCCAAACAATGCCTCGGTTTTCAAAACTTTTCATCAACTCTCCCTGTTTTGCCGGGAGTCTCAAGACTTTTCGCTTCGTCTCCCGGGAAAATTCAAGACGACTGCCATATTTACTTTATTTCTCTCGGGAGAATGTAAGGAAATTTCATCATTTCAAGGCTGTCTCCAGATTTCCTAGGGAAAGGTTATCTGATGATTAATAAAATACTCTCTCATTTTATTTCCCAGGTTTGTGCTTGTCAAAGTAAGATAAGTGGAAAAATGTATGCAATGAAAAAATTAGAGAAGAAAAGAATAAAGAGGCGAAAGGGAGAAGCTATGGCTCTGAATGAAAAAACTCTTCTCGAGAAAATTGACAGCCGATTTGTGGTATGTTGACATTGAGTGACATCTTAATATAGTGATCAACTTGTACAGAAAGCGTATAGCATGGATGTACAAGCCCTTGCAACTCGTTGTAGAACAATCAAGAAGATTTCACATTCTATTCATCTGATTCTTCAAGATCTGATTTCATGTCTGAGCTCCTACTCGAGCATAACATGACGGGGTTCCAACAGAGCTCTATATTTCGCCCCATACCTCTCCATATTTCACACCCCAAAATACCACATCGCTCATTTTGTTTAATTAAAATCTCAATTCTCATTACACGCGCGCTCTTACGCAATCATAACGGCGTTAGCCACGTTTGGGAAAGGGGAGTCATGACTACTGAAACTGTATAATGACTCTGACCGTATTATTTATTGTTCACTTTATTTTTCTTCCGACGGTTGAAAACAAAACAGAGTTACAGGGTTAGTCGCGATACAGTGAGAGATTGTTTACAGTGAACACTGATATCCATAGGTAAGCCTGGCTTATGCATACGAGACCAAAGATGCCCTGTGTATGGTGCTGACTCTCATGAATGGTGGCGATCTTAAATTCCACGTGCACAACATGGGGAACCCCGGGTTTGAGGAGGAGAGAGCTGTATTTTATGCTGCACAAGTTGCTCTGGGACTCATTCATCTCCATTCACAGCGAATTGTGTACAGGTAAGACCCATGTCAAACGTGTTACTGCGATTTTCATAATTCTGCGAACTCTACACCGACTAGCAAACCGCGGTTTGGCTTCCGTCAATCAAACAAGTGACCAGCTCTGGGTGATTTCACGGAGGTTTTGATAGATCTTGTGATCTCATATAGAAGCTAGCTAGGCTTCAAAACACAATGTTTCATTGTATGCAAACCAAACTCAGAAAACGTGCGTGGACTTTAATTACCGTAAAAGGTTTGATTGACGGAAGCCAAAACGCAATTTGGTGTTTGGAAATGTCATGTGGGAGATCGCAGAATTATGAAAATCGCAGTGACGAGTCCCATAGATGAGCCAAGGAGCTCTTCGGATAAATGATAGCTATATTGTTAAAAAAAATAACATGTTCAAGAAACTTGTTCAGCTTTGCTCTTTGAGCATAACTGTGCACGGCTTTCCGTCGCGACGAAAACTCAGTTGACTACACTAATAACCGGGAAAACATCGCGTCGTAGCACCCAACGCACAGATATAGGAAAATAAAATTGAAAGACAGGTACACGACTAAGGTTCAATTTGAGCCGGATCGTATAGATCGGCTAGTGGAACAACGAGCAATTATGGATTTCCTGTATTTGTGCCGTTTCAGAGATTTGAAACCAGAGAACCTCTTACTTGATGACTACGGTAACGTGCGTATATCAGATCTAGGTCTTGCAGTGCAGATTCGTAATGGTGAATCGATCCGTGGTCGAGTTGGGACTATAGGATACATGGGTGAGTCTTTTCGACATCGAACGTTAGAGCCAATACGCTACGCTAGTCAGCATACAGCAGAGTCTTGTTTTTCGTACATTCGCGCGTTTAGTTGCTATGGGAGAGCGTTTCGTTTTGATACCCAAACTATATTGCAAAACGTCGCCCCTGTCAAGCTCAACTGATAATCATAGTGGAGCGTTGTTTTTAGGGCGAGAAACCCGGGGATTGGATTTTTGAGCGCGCACCATCTACTATCAGGCTACCATTATCATGGCATGTTACGCACTGTATAAAACACTTGCTCCACATTCTTATGCTCCTTAGGCCCCAGCCTTATTGACCCCTAGCATTCTAACTTGCATTTTTAGCAGCCATTTTGACAGCATGGAAACACCATCCATTTCCATCGGAGCATCCATTTCCATCGGTTGATTTAGAGAATATAGAGCAATGTTCTTGATTGAATTTGGTAAATAGAATCTGAAACTTTGTTTTTAGATGTCTATTTAGAAATTTCTACACGTGCTTCGTCTTCTAATATCGAACGAAAACAATAACAAGTGACTGTTATTGACACGAACTCTTTAATCAAAATCTGCATAAAGCGATTTTTTTTCTCTATTGATTTTGATCGCTTTTTCCTCCAACTCGTGTTGTATTCACAAATGATATTTTTTTCACAGCTCCTGAGGTGGTAAAGAACGAACGTTACACATTCTCCCCCGACTGGTGGGGACTCGGCTGTCTGATATATGAAATGATACAGGGAAAGGTAACAGTAGAGCGGTATCACGATTTTAACACATGTTTGGTGATGTAAAACAACATCCAATATCCACAACTGATGGATAGCCAAAATACTAGTCTAGGTTTGTTAAATAGCTCTTTAACTACAAAGCTATCATGCATAATAAGATTTTTTAATGGTGATTGCTTTTTGTCTTTTCGTTTTTCTTTGGTAAATGCTTAGAGACATAGAATAGTTCTTCCTCTCCCAACCCACTGGTACCGATCACCCCCTTGACTCATGCACTACTGCTCTTGGATGATTTCTAGAGCCCATTTATCGGCTCATCTCCAGTGTAAGAACTGACCAGCTGCGTCACAAAGCTTTCTTTGTTTGGTAGAACGAAGGTCCAACCAATCATGATGAAATAGTAACTAAACACAAGGGTGTCCTCAGGGAATGGTTCTTACACTGGAGATAACCCCATTCATCCCACTAAATCAAAGGCTTATTCGTTTTCAGTCTCCATTCAGAGCGAGAAAAGAGAAGGTGAAACGTGAAGAAGTCGAGAGGAGAGTAAAGGAAGACCAAGAAACGTACTCTGACAAATTTAGTGCCTACGCCAGGTCCATCTGTACCCAGGTCGGTCATTTTAGTTCCAATAGGTCCCACATTGGCCCACGTGTCCTTATGACAAATTTAGTGCCGGCAGGTCCATCTGTACCCAGGTCGGTCATTTTAGTTCCAGTAGGTCCCACATTGGCCCACGTGTCCTTATATGACAAATTTAGTGCCTACGCCAGGTCCATCTGTACCCAGGTCGGTCATTTTAGTTCCAATAGGTCCCACATTGACCCACGTGTCCTTATATGACAAATTTAGTGCCTACGCCAGGTCCACGACTTTTATACCCAGGTCAGTCCTGTCGGCTCCACTAGGTCTAAGTGGCCACTAAGCTCTCTTAGAACTTATTACTTCAAACTCAAGATGTTATTCTTTTAATCATAGAGCAGATTTTGTATAACTGTGACGCGGACCTTGTCGCCGTCGCGGCACGGAACCTGGCCTGCTGTAGATATGGAATGAAATCGCGTAGTCGCGGCACGATCACGGCGCGGCGCAACTTTGTCGCGGCACTTTTCACAGTCATACGAAATCTGCTCTATTATACTTTGTAAATGGTATTACCTACGATATCACTCTTGCGATTTTAATCCCAGGCCTAAGTCTATTTGGTGCACATACCAGCGTAACGCAACTTGTTTTGTTTTTCGATCTTTGTAACCGCGTGAGTCTTTGTACATTCAGACTTTACAAAAGGATCCTGGAAACAGGCTCCATTGCAAAGAAGGTGACGACATCAAAGACCACTCGTTCTTTCGAAGTGTTCTCTGGAAACAACTGGAAGCCGGGCTCATTCCTCCGCCATTTGTTCCAGATGTAAGTTCATTACATACTGCGAAATTTAAATGAGCCAATCAGGCGCGAAACCCATTTAACAAACAACCAATCAGGAGGCGAAGTTATTACGACTTAGCCAATCAGAAACGAAAGCCATTTAACAACCAACCAATCAGGAGGCGAAGTTATTACGACTTAGCCAATCAGAAGCGAAAGCCATTTAACAACCAACCAATCAGGAGGCGAAGTTATTACGACGTTAGTTTAGACGTTTATTCGTGACCCAAGAAAACACTGACGATTGCAGGACCAAACGCATAAGTGATCATTTGTTTTTGCTTTTGTTTGCAATTTGATTGGCTAGGAGCGCAAAGTCGCGATGCTCAACCAATCAAAGGGCGAAGAAAACACAAAAGCATAGAGATCTTATTTTCTTTTAGCCAGCGTAGCGGCTCTAAAGTGAAGGGGAGGGAGTCGGGGCGAGCAAAACCGGAAATAGCGCGGCCGCGAGGGATTCTGGGATTCTTTAGACAATTTCATGACTTTAATTATAGAGCGGTTTCAAATTAGTGAAAGCAGTTGTATTTGCGATGCTTTGCATTCTCGTTGCTCCCTCATTTCTGTCAACCAATCAAACGAAGCTATGTGTTTAGCAATCACGTGCTCATCGCGTGTTTTTACTTGGATTTGCTTACAAAGAAGCATTTCACGTTCTCATCGCGTGATAGTGGTGTTACGTGGCTTGTGATTGGCTGATGGGGAAACCATTCAGCAGCAACTTGTATTTTCTCTCGTTCATAATTGGCGCTATTCCTTGTTTTCATCAGCCACGTGCCGTTTATTGTAAAGATGTGTTGGACATCGAGCAGTTCTCCTCTGTCAAGGGAGTACGACTAGATGAAAGCGACGAAGAGTTTTATCGACGATTTGCGTCTGGTTCAGTCCCGATTCCATGGCAAAATGAGGTTGGTATTCTGAAACATCCATAGACGAGTATCTGCCACGGTTGTTTCTACAAACTGTTAATATACAGATTTAGCCACTGGCTAAAAGCGGAGCTCCCGGTTACATATTTTTCTGTGTTAATGAGAGAAAAAGGTTGCCATTGTACATAGGTAGCCTGGCACCGTCATACCACGTGACTATGCGCTTGCCCCCCTTGCCCCTTAGACAATTTCATTTTATTTTTGCAAAAAAAAAGCGGTAAAAAGTGTGTACCTCCCCCAAGGCCCGAAGAAAAAACTCCGCCACGCTAAATAATGACCACTCCCTAAAGTATACTTACTTTTTTCCATAGATGATAGAGATGGAGTGCTTTAAAGAACTCAATCAAATGTCCCTCCCACGCTAAATAATGACCACTCCCTAAAGTATACTTACTTTTTTCCATAGATGATAGAGGTGGAGTGCTTTAAAGAACTCAATCAAATGTCCCTCCCACGCTAAATAATGACCACTCCCTAAAGTATACTTACTTTTTTCCATAGATGATAGAGATGGAGTGCTTTAAAGAACTCAATCAAATGTCCCTCCCACGCTAAATAATGACCACTCCCTAAAGTATACTTATTTTTTTCCATAGATGTTAGAGATGGAGTGCTTTAAAGAACTCAATCAAATGTTCCTCCCACGCTAAATAATGACCACTCCCTAAAGTATACTTACTTTTTTCCATAGATGATAGAGATGGAGTGCTTTAAAGAACTCAATCAAATGTCCCTCCCACGCTAAATAATGACCACTCCCTAAAGTATACTTACTTTTTTCCATAGATGATAGAGATGGAGTGCTTTAAAGAACTCAATCAAATGTTCTTACCTGGCGGAGAACCCACGCCCGATTTAACGGGAGAGGCACCGCCAGAACCACCCAAGAAAACTAGCTGCTCATGTTTTAGTGGAGATGTAAGAAGCTTATCCTGTTTCTCGAAACAACTAAGAATTCTTGGCCCTAAAAACCTTATTTCCAACCATAGGGTACTCCATTTAAGTATACACGGGGAGGATCGTCGGAAAAAACGTAGCCGGCTCTCCAGTTGTTTTTTTTTTTTTTTTGTCGGATATTTGATGTTTTTTGGCACGCGGGGTTCCTGTGTCGCGGGGAGAAAGAAGACACAGGGGTCCCGCGCGCAAAAAATCAAATATCCGAAAAACCCCACTGAGTGAATTTGATACCCTAATGGATAGGATTGTCTTCCCTGTGTAATTTTAAAGGGAGTCCCCCCTGATTTTTTTTTCATCTTTATTTTTCTTTATTTTGTTTTCTTTTTTAATTTCGCCCGTTGTTTTAATCTGTTTTATGTTGTGGTTTTGTTTTCTTTCTTGCAGGACGACTTATAACGCATGCGTACTAAGCCACCATCACGAATAGAAGAAATGTCAGTGTTTGAGCCGCCGATGCATGGCACAGACGAGCGGATTCCCTCCACATATGCTCTGTGATTGACAGCTGTCAAATTGGTTTACGCCACAGGAAACCCATCAGACGTATTTGTTGTCCGCCCCTTCGCTCATCAGGTGTAGTAACATCTTTGTATCAGAGTCATGAGTATTTAGGTAGATTTGCTTTAAACTTCGTTTTTTCAGTTCAGTTACAGTTTGGGGGTAGAAAAGATTTAGTCCAACAAGAAGAGAGGAGTGAGGGTCAGAAATGATAGGCCGTGGGTTAGGGTATTCAGATCTAAGTCTGGGAGGCCTAACTGTTCCCCTATCATACAATTGGCTATGCACCAGTTTAGACTGGCAGTTATAGCCAGGTGCAAGACAGCCCCTGCTCAACATAGCCAGGTGAAGATGCAATCCCTGGTCAATATAGCAAGGTGCAAGATACAGTCTCTGGGCAATACAGCCAGGTACAAGGTACAATCCCTGGTCACTATAGCCAGGTGTAAGACAGTCCCTGGCCAATTGCAATTTACGATACTGCGTATCGCTGCACCGCATTTTGTAAGTATTTTGAATCTTCTCAAAATTGTACAAAGGGTTTTATTTGATGCAGTAAATTATCACTGCTAAAATATTTTGTATGTTTTGAAAATATACAAATTGGGGGAAAACACTGTAAAGGTTTCCCACGTTTTCCCGGATTTCTCGGCGCGATTCTGCCCGCGCCAATAAACTATAATAATATCTGTCATGCTCAGCTGGCGCTGGGGCGGTGACAGGGGGGGCGTGACCTGGTGTGGTTGGCCCCATAGTTGGGGGAGGGGAGGGTAAGAAAGGCACGCTGTATATAGTAGTATACCTTATGTACAATGACTCACCAGGTTGATTGAAGTGTTTTTATAAAATATTCACATTCATGTAAAGACCTGATCCGACTCGACCAACAGCTGACTAACTTAAGAGCGTCCGTGTTATGCCTTCTTGCAGACGACGACTGTTCCGACTCGACTAACAGCGCTGACTAACCTCGGAGCATTCTAATAATCGCGTTCACACTAGGACTAAGTCATTTCAGGAGCTAATCAACAGGAGCCTCCATCTGCTCCACTAGGTCTACCCTTATGCACAGGGAGCCAATCTACAGGAGCCCCCATCTGCTCGACTCGGTCTACCCGTATGCACAGGAGTAAAAGGGTCTATTTTTAGACTAGATTTTGAATGTAAACGAGAAATTGGTACTTTGAGAGTGAGAATATGGGGTTGAACGACGGCGACGCAGATTTCAGTTTCTTTTTTTGAGAGAGGGCACAATTTGCTTCCCTGCTAGCAGAGGCCTCTTTTCTCTGCATTTCGCTGGCTGAGGTTCGCGAGGAAAGAGACCGCTGCCCTGGGTGGAAACTCGCTTTGTTTTGTCACCGTCCGCAACCTGGGACGGTTTGCTGACCGTTTCTTGAGCCCACTATATGCGCACGCATATCTACAGACGTTTTCCGCTGACATTATTTGGGGATAATTGGATAATTAATAATACAGCCAGCGAAATGCAGAGAAAAGAGGCCTCTGCTAGCAGCGAAATAATTTGTAACCATGACAACTAATTATTGCGCGATTCAAAATCAACAATCTAAACATAGATTCATCTGCTCCTGTGCTTTGGGCACAGGCTCCTGTTGGTAGACTCAACCAGACTGATATTTCCCACTAACCCTAACTTTCGTGCCTAAATTTTAATCTTCTCGACGTTAAATTTGAATGAAACATGTTTAACTTATTAGTGTAAATGCTCTTTATACAGTTATTGTCGTTTATAGTGAGAACGTTCCTTTATGAATTCACGACCGAATGGAAATGTAGAAAGTGTGGAAATTCACGACCAAATAAATTCCCACCGCTAGGGGAGCTGGTCGTACCGCGTGGTAGTAGAAGGTTCTTGTAAATTAGCACTCGTTATTCTATAGAGAGGGCCCCCTCCTGCCCTCCGTTCAGTTGCATCAGATTCGGGGGGGGGATCTTGTTGGCGCTCTAGATTTCCATTCTGTCGTGCACCACCAAGGAGAGTGCCACCTCCTGCCATCTCGTTCAGTTGCATCAGATTCGGGGGGATCTTGTTAGCGCTCCAGATTTCCATTCTGTCGTGCACCACCACACTTGAAAGTGCTCCCCATCTCGTTTAGTTGCATCAGATTCGGGGGATCTTGTTAGCGCTCTACATTTCCATTCTTTCGTGTACCACCATACTGTCAACGATTCGTACAGAACAATATCTCATAGGAATCTCTTGCTTCGCCATGTTATTGTGCTCCCTTTCAAAAGCAGTGAGAATTAAATACAATTAAAGTTTCATGTCCTGCCGCTGGAAATGGATACTTTTTGTGACTTCATTTTTGACTGACAACATGGCGGGGATACTCATAGTTTTCTACCGTGGATTGCAGACACTAGTCAACAACACAAACAGACAGACATGTGAGAATCCAAGCATGAGAGAAAGTAGAAATTCGTAAATGGATTTTTAAATGTTGCAAAAAAAAATGTCAATTTTATTCGAGCCTGACAAAAAGATATATGTATCTATATAATATGTATATGATAGAAATTGTAATTTATATCTATCTTGAATATTACGAAAATAAAATGCCATGAATGTGAACGCGTCCGTTATTGTCTGAGTTGGCTTAGTACTCCATGGACGACAGTGGGCAGAAGTTCTTATAACGTGGAATCTGAGCTTGATCCTTCTGGCATCACTCCGCCGAGCAGCCACTTGTGAGCCTCGATCTCATGAATGGTAAACCGGTGGCGGCAATTCTGTGTGAGCATGCGCCGTATGAGATCTTTACAGTCCTCGGATACTATCTGTTTGGGTTTTCGGAACTCCACCCCGCGCTTGATCTGCTTGAGAAGAGTTGTCATATCGCTATCGTCAAAAGGCATTCGTCCAGTCACCATGGTGTAAAGGATAATCCCTAGACTCCATATGTCCGCCTTCTCGCCGTCATATTCTTGTCCTAAGGAAAAACGTTCCACGTCACTAAACGAGCTGAAACATCAAGTTCCATAATGATGACATAGGGGCTCTGCTTTCAAAGCCGAATCAACTAACAGCATAAGTGGGTGGGTTGTCTAGATTACGGAGAAAAAATAACAGGCTTACTATGGAAAAGTTGCTAGAGAAACTCCACGCGCTTAGCAGTTAATTTATTCAGTTTTGAAAGGGGACCTCCTACGTCATCAGTATGGAATGTTTCAGCTCGTTGCTCAAACTTCTTTTCTCGCACAGGGAACCCAAGGACCGTTAACTCAGGCTAGAGCAGATTTCGTATGACTGTGAAAAGTGCCGTGACAAAGTTGTACCGTGACAAAGTTGTACCGTGACAAAGTTGTACCGTGACAAAGTTGTACCGTGACAGTGTCGCTGCCGCGCCGCGACAACGCGATTTCATATCCGTTATCTACAGGTTTCTCGACCGTGCCGCGTCGTGTTGCGGCACTTTTCACAGTCATACGAAATCTGCTCTATTCTCACACTTACCTTGGAGAATCTCAATTGCTGCGTAAGCCGCTGATCCACAAAACGTCTTGCACAGTTCCTTTTGTGGATTGAACTTCGCGAAACCAAAATCAGTGAGTTTTACATTGTTTCCCGCGTCCAAGAGCACGTTCTCGCACTTGAGATCACGATGTATAACGCCTTGTTGATGACAGAACCTGACAGCACCCACTAACTGACGGAAGATTTGTCTGGCCTTGTATTCTCGGATGTACCCTCGGGTTCTTATGTACTCGAGTAGGTCCCCCCCTGGAGCCAGCTCCATCACGACATACACTTTTTCTCGCACCTGAAGAACGAATGTAGGGTCAAAATGGACAGCCTAATTTTTGAAATATATCAATGTTTTCATTTTTTCATTGGGACTAAATGACTCGGTACATTTGAGTTGTTCCTTTTGGTTGATCGTTTTGTCTTTAGTCAGCCGGTCAAAATCAGCTAGGGCGGATCCAGGATTTTTTCAGAGGGGGTTTATCCGTATTCAGTACAAAACTTTTTAATAACTACTAATACATTGTATACTTCATCGAATCTATCACTCTCATAGGGGGGTTGCAACCCCCAGAACCCTTTCCCTAGATCCGCCCCTGAAAATGTAGCGTTAAACAACACTCGCTGTGATTTGCCTTAATTTTGTCGAACATTGAGCACGAATCGTCTCAAATGTTTCGGAAAATGGCAGGTCGATATAGAGTTGAAAGTGGTAGAGGCAGTGGCGAGACGTATGCAACATTGAAAAGGGTTTAGCGTTGGCATTAAGTCCAAAGAAAAGGTAACTGTCCATGAGCTCTTGCGAACGCACCTGGGGGCTCGAGCTCAACTTGTGTTTTATGCTCGGCCACTTATAAATGGCTCTTTGGATTACTTCCCTGGGATTTAATTTCTGGAAGCCTACACTTATTTTGCTTATCTCAATTTAGCTCCTTTAGTCGTTAAAAGGTTTTGAAGGACATTTTGCGTTTCTATATTAGCTGCTTTTAGACGTAACACCAAAGACCAGACTAAATATCAGGGGATTGAACATTTGTGGTTGAAAATAAAGTTCACTTATTTCCTATGGCATGTCTCTCGTATATTCTATTTGGTGGAGGAAATCACTTGGAATCCAATGGAACTTAATTGCACAAATCTTGGTATGACTCACTTGGATTGCCATTTGGATATACTCAATCCACTGACATTTAGTCTGGTCTGCCTGTGGACGTAGACCTCCTACTCTGGGACCCTATCTCGCCTTATCTCGCAGTCCTAATTGGCACAATTGTTCCTTATCTCGCTTTATCACGCCTTCAATTGGACCATTTTCCCCTTATCTCGCATAAACTCGCGGCGAGATAAGGTCCCAAAGTAGGCCTGGACGTTACACTCATAAGTGCTACCAGTAGCGTACGCAGCCTTTAGACCTGCAGGCATGGGCCTGCAAATTTTGGGGTGACTTGGTAAGTACTGTACCGTCATGTGCGTACACCCGAGGTTGTGCCTGTAACTTTTTAAAATCGTGATGCGTGCGCCACTCGCTACTCACCTCGAATAATTCCAGTACTTGTATGATACTTTTATGACGAAGTGTCTGAATGACAACCATCTCTCGAGGCAGGAATTTATTAAGAAAATCAGGTGGAGCCCTCTTGCGATCAATAATCTTGACTGCCACGTGCTGACCTAGCTCACTTGAATATGCGCACTTGACTTTGGCGTATGTTCCCTCTCCTAAATTAGCACCAGCTACAAATTGATAGCCACGGTCTCTCAGGACTCTGCCTTCTTGGGAATACCTTGCCATCCAATCACTAAACAGCTTCCGTATGGCTAACATAGAATACGCTCACCACTCCCCTCGGGATCATTGGACCAGGTAATTTAGCTGAGAGATGTTGATGTAAGTTATATGACATGAATATTTTGTCGCGTTTTGCACCGACTTTTAGTCGCAACTCAACTGGTGTTATATAATTTATGACGTCATAAGAAAATACAATTAGATTTTCCTTGCGCGCGCATGAGAATGTTGGAATATTAAAAGCGGTCGACCCAGCCTGTCCATAATGCATTATGAGCTTTTCTCGCGTTTTACGGTAAAATGCGCCTAATTGACAAAAATATCAAGATAGTTCTCGTTGAAATGTGTCGTTTTCTAAAATTTCCTTATATGGAAGTTTCTAAAAGCCTTTTCCCGCTGACAATTTCAGCATGTAAAGAATAAATGAAAGGCCGAGTATGTTCATATCTGTATATAACAGACAAAAAGGACAAGATGGTAAAATGTATAGTTATATTTCGGCAAAATTCTATGCCATCATCAGACTAATTAAAATACAGGATACATGATATTTATACTAGTTACAATAATATATGCAAGAGGAAAGAATTTATGAAAACAAGGAGAGCTCGCGGCTAGCCTTCAGCCCGGGTTGTCTCGGAAGTTTCGTTCGTTCGGAAGTTTCTACTTACCATATTTTGAATTCCAGATGTTTCCCTGGCTTGTTTCTTACCCTAAACTGTCAAAAAGGGTCAAAACTTGCAGGTTTTGGAGAGAAACGTTGTTCGTGTAGGCCGCCATCTTTGTTTTGGCCCCCAGGAGCCTGGAAATATGTTTTTAATGAGCACGAGCGACGAGGGCTGCACGATAGGGTCAGACACATTATGCCGGCATAATTTTGAGCATAATGGCATAGTCAGAGCATCAAGCATAATGCTGGCATAATGGTCAAATTTTCAACATAATTTTAGCATAATGCTACAAACTTAATATTTTCCCTATTTTTGATTGAAAATGTAAGGAAAAAAAATATATCGATTTTGGCTTTGAATTTGACTCTGCCTGATTATTCTGGTCTTTCTAAGGTTAGTTCTTCGCCAAGAGGCTTGGGTAATTCTTCTAGACATGTTAGATCACCGGCCCGGCCTTTTGCCTTTTGTGAGTTAAAAAAGTAAAAATGTTGCGTTTTAAGCTTTGAGGACTCGTTTGGGTGGGGTCAAAGGATAATTTTTTACCAGCATCACACGAGCATAATGGTCCGACACGGGCATAATTTTCGGCATAATGGGAAGGTTTTTAGGGTGACGCTAAAAAGCATAATGGTCAAATTTCCGAGCATAATGTGTCTGACCCTACTGCACGAGCAGTCCTTTGGTGGCAGATCTGAGAGCTCTTTTGGGGATGTCAAGGGGGTTGAAGGTCTTTTAAATATTCCGGAGCTAAGTCATTAAGGGACTTAAAAGTTATAAGTAAAATTTTAAATTAATCCTGACAGCTACAGGTAACCAGTGCAGCTCTTTCAGTACAGGAATAATGTGGTCATACTTCCGTGTACCGGAAGAAAGGCCTGCATACGCACCTGCGTACTAGCCTAATAAAAAATGCGAAACTGTTTCTAAAAATAGCTCGGTCTGTCAAAATACCCAGTCATCACAAATATAGATCAGAGGAATGCTCCTACTCATAATGGGCAGTCGCAAAAAAAGTCCGCACCTCCCCTGTTGAGGACCCGAGTCACAGCTACCCACCCTGGATTTTTTAAATTTGAACCACCCACCCTGGAACTCCAGTGATTTTCTCATGACCACCCTGGAAATTGCGCTTACCCACCCTGGAATTTCGTATTTTAAGGGTGCCCACCCTGGAATTCCAAGCTCTACTTTGACCACCCACCCTGGTGGACATTCCTAGGCGGTTGTAGCCATTTGGCTGCAAATTGTCCGGCCGGAATCTCTCAATGCGAAATTTACCTTTATTCTAATTGCAGAGCAAACTATTTCGCAGTTATGTTACTTGACTTTTTGCGAAATTGGAACTCTGTTTATAGGTCAATTCATTTTTATGTTTTTCCACTGAGAAAATTGCGAAATCTGTTTCTTCTCTATAGAAGACGTTAACTGCGAAATTTGAAAATGTGTCTTCCCCAAATGTGGTGTATAAGATGCTCTGCATTATATTTTATGTGGCGTTGTTTTCTGTAACTGGGACATTGTAACTGGCAATAGTTATAACTGGTGTTGAAGTTCCGCAAAACCCGACGCGCTTGACTATGAGAAAACCAAACTTCTCCACCCCCCTCCCCCGGGGAAAAACAAATCCCGACTCCGGGGCCAGCAAAATTTTCAAAATTCCCCACCCCAGGGAAGGCAGTGGTGTGCAAATGCCCCACGGTGTCCCGGGAGGGGGGTGGTCACCGCTGGAATTGACTGATACATAAGGATGATGAAAACAACTTGATATATAGGTATACTGCTACAAATCATTATTTATTAGTTTATAGTATAGGTTGATATTATATAGCCTGTCGGAAACTTATGTAATTGAAGTTTCGAGGATGTTATATTTCTGGCATTAGAATGATCTCTAGTAGCAACTAAATGTTCATATATCATACTATGCCATTGCGAATCCCCTTCGGCAATTTTCAATATCGAATATATCGTGTGTGAGTCGATCATGACGGAAAATCTATATCACAAGAGCATCTAGATGAGCATATTGCCCTGGGGATGCTTGTCCGATAAGAAGAAAAAATACCAAGTCACGATAAAACATGACCCTAAAATTCCAATTTCAAATGAATTCATTTTTTTTTTCATACAAATACATTTATACATACGTATAAACATTTCTACATACTTTACTGTGCAGAAAAGTTTCAAGATGCGAAGTATGTATTAGGATTTTTTTAGTAAAACCATAGTTTGAAATTACGAATGATTGTGGCAACTTAAGACTGCGTCTATGGCAAATAAAGACTGTCTTTCCGACCTCGGCTCCATATGATTTTCTTTTTGATGAATGAGTTCATCTAGAAGTGAGGTGAGAGGGCAGTGTTTATAATTCATTTTATTCAAAATGAATCCTAAAAATGTATTTTTTTTTTTAATTTACTAGGCAACTTTATGAGAAAAACACCAATTGACAATTAAGGAATATTGTGGTAACTTTTTTAACTACATACTAGGGCTGCCCCCCGCCCGCGCCTTCGCTTTAAAAAATAATTTCGCCAAATCAAATTGCATGTTTTAGGGAGCCAATCAAATCACTTGTTATAATGTACTCAATCCCAGATCTCCCCGGCCGGTGTCTGTGCAGGAAAGTTTCAAGATGGCGAAGTGAAGCAAGAAGTCAAGAGATTGTTGCGATTTACCGGGGCTTTATTTCTCGTTATAGCCAGCCTGAACTGCTATTCTCATGGCAGGGACAGCTACAGCCCCGGGTGCTAATGGCGCCCCCGCCTCGTACTCAAATCATACCCTAGAGAAAGTCGCGAAAGCGAAGGCGACACTGGAAAGTTTCTATGCAAGTTTAGTCTCGCAGCACCACGAACGGAAAAATAGGTGAGTCATAAAAATCCACCAAACTTTATCGAGGAACGACTTGCAGTGAACCGTTATCTGTATTAAATCCAAACACATATAGAAAGTACCGGTATCGGTGTTGTCAGCTTGCGAGGAATCGAATACTGTGAGTGGTTTGTTGTTTTGGTCGAGTTTGTTCACATTCCTTTTGATTGCCGCAGGTTAAAACTGCTGGAGCAAACCATGGAGCAACAAGGTCTCTCAGAAACCGAGGTCAGTTCACAAGGACTTTAATGAAAGAAGCCTTGTCAATATTTACCAATAGATTGCACGGAACTTGAGATGGTGTGGGAAAATGTCCGTTGTAAATAATAAATCCTTGTACTCCACTTGAGCCGCCGATTACCTTATCATTAATTTTGTTTCTAAAGTTCTATTGCTAGTTTTCTCCTCGTTTCTAGGTTCTATTTCATTCTCCAAGAATGATTTGCTGTAAAGGCTGCTGCTCTGCCTTTATTTGTTTAAATAGTGTCTGCCTATTTTATATAGCACATGAACTGTTATTTTTGTAATTTCCGAAATGTTCTTTATTTAGATCATTCATCACTAATAAACTTGAAGCAAACATATTATCACTGATCCATACTGGCAATTTATCTCCCCTCCAAAAAAGAAAAAAATACTGTTTATTATTATTTATAATATTTTTTCTCACTGTAGGACATTTTTGTTTTGTGTACTTTTTTGTACTCTTAAATTTTGTATATCCAGTTCTTTGTTTTGTTCATAGATTTACAGCATTGTAGTTTTTTGTGTTAATTGCAGTATTATCTAATGTGATTCCTGATCCTCCTACCCTGCTAGCAGAGGGTTTTCCTTGTCATTTCGGTCTCTGGTTTTGTTGTTAGACTACGCGGTTTGGCTGTAGCGCATTGTGTTCTTTGTTGACAAACCAAAACAACTATGCCAATGCATGACACACAACTAACTCTGTTTAATGTTAAAAGACTGACAGAAAGAAAGCTCTGCTAGCAGGGTATGATCCTCCATCTCAGGTTTAGTTAATTGAACTGGACAGTGGCAGATCCAGGATTTTACTAAGGGGAGTTCTGTTTCTTCTTCACTCCTTTGAAGACTGATATGGGGAACCCTCTCTGGATCCGCCACTGCTGGAACACTGCTCAGAAATTCTTAAAATACTACAATCTCTTTGAAATTTCAAAAAACACTTCATTGCAGTAAACATGTACCTTATGATTAGCTATGAAATGCATGTATTTCTAAATGAAAAGTACATGGTAAATATACCTTGTTGAGGTTTTTGGTATTTCCAAATTAGGCCAGGGAAAGAAAATCCATCAACACAGCTGAAAAGAGCACATACATTACTAAAACTGCCAAGTTTCAGAGCAAAAAGTTTACAAATGGTATACTGAGTTTGTTCTATCAGCTGAGCCTCAAAGTTTGCCTACCCACAAGCTTTGAAGCTTGGCCGTTGTTAGCCTCAAATGAACTGGTATAAATTTTTGAAACTTTGATAAGCCCCTATTCATCACAATTTGTAAACGTTTTGCTCTGAAACTTGGCAGTTTTCTGTAGGTGCTCTTTTCAGCTGTGTTGATGGATTTTCTTTCTGTGGCCTAATTTGGCCAAAAAAGCCTTGACAAGGTCTATTGGAGCAATGCTCTTTGCAGTGTTATTCTCCAGTTGAATTAAGTTTTATAAAAAAAGCTTTTTCCACTCAATTCTGTAAGTTTATTTCCATATATCTCATTCACTGTGTGGTAATGTTGTGTAGATTACAATGCAAGTAATCTACCATATTTTCTACTGTATGCTAAGATGCTAATAAAGCATCCCCCAAACCAGCTAAGCTTTAAGGCGTGATCAATTGGTGATGAGGGCTGATGAGAACTCTCATCAACTCTCATCTGCTTTCCCATGCACTTTGAAAATGTTCAAATTTTTCATGAGAGTCAATGAGAGCTGTTTACCATTTTGATTGCATGGATGAAATTTTTTCAGTCAGCAGCTGCTCCCAAAAGAGCTGCAGGCTCATTTGGTTCCAAAGAACTGCAGGCTTTCCTCCAGGGAAAGGACCTGGGTACTAGTGCTCATGCATGATTGCTTGCGCGACTTCCATCTGACTCTCACCACCGTATAATTGCTTCTCGTGAGAGTAGATGAGAGTGGATGATAGCTGGAACTCTCATGAATTCCTATCACTGTTTGATCCCTGCTCTTATATGTATTTCAAATAAAATTTCTCTAAAATTTCTGCTCAAAGCCACATCAAATAACAGACATACTCTAGCCATGGTACTGCTGTAGAAAACACTAAAAAACTGTTATCCTCTTATCTCTTTATTCCGACTCTTATCTATTAGTATTGTATCCTTAGAAAATAATACCATTGTAGAGAAGGAAGTAATTAACATTTGCATTATTATATTGTAATATAAGTAATTAAGTAAGTAATTATATATAAGTAATTAACATTTGCATTATTATATTGTACTCACAGAAAGAAGAGAGGAGACAGATGCATGCAAGAAAAGAAACTGAATTCTTGAGATTAAAACGCTCAAGAATAGGAAAGGAGGATTTTGAATCACTAAAAGTGATTGGAAGAGGAGCATTTGGAGAGGTGGGTTTTGATGCTGCACAACAATCATTATTAGTATAGGTAATCATACGACTTCGAGTTCAATTTGGGATTAATTGCACGAGTGAGTTTTTCAAAAAGTATCAAAATTGAGCTTTTTGAAAAACTCACGAGTGTAATTAATCCCAAATTGAACGAGAATAGTCGTATGATTACTTATTAATAATATAGATGCAAAGAATTTCAGAGAAGCGATCACAAATGCACTGAATGCGTGCCAAACAAACGACCAAAGTTTACAAAACCTAACTAAACTTTTAAGTTAAAAGTTTTTTTTATTTAAAAATAAGCTTGACACAACAAATTCATTTTATACAAGAAGGAGGTGGAATTCTGTTTTGTTAATCATCAACTTTATTTCAGATTCCAAGGTAAAATAACATAGGAGCCGGCCTGGTTGGTTTCTTTAGACAGTTTGCAAAAATGGTTGTTTGTGCATTTTCGGTCAAGCAAAACGGGCAAAATATTGTCCAGAAAGGTAAACATGGCTAGATAAACTTACACAGAAGGCATACCTGAAGTCTTCTCTTTTTAAACTTTCTTGTAACAGCTAAACAACCAAGATTTACAGGACTTTGACACGAGAATATTTCCGTATCTCATGCGTTCATGTAGACTCGAGTTCCCCCCATCGCTGACTTTTCCCGCAGTCAACGAAGATTTCACTTCATTTCCCTCCATAATAAAGAATGCAAACTAAAACAAGTCTTGCTCAAGTCCATAAGGAATTCACATTTTGCTTTCCACAAGTTTCCGAAGATGAATTTCATGAAAAGAAACCGAATTTCTCCCTCCATCAGGAGTCATTTCCAGAGCCATCGATCTCCAACATTTCGGGGGGTGGCGTGACACAGGTAGCATGCATTTGATTGGCTCGTACACAAAATCCATTGTTTAGTAGCCAATCAGCTTCGTGAAATACTTGCACTCGTTTGAGTGCAAATTACTTTTTCGCAGTGCAAATTACTTTTGTAATTGCACTGCTCTCGACCAATCAGAATCGAGAAATTTTTGCATCTATATTATTATATGTATTATAAGGACTGCTGCAAAATACATATTGTTACCAAGGCAGAGTAAAAAATTTATTCTGGTTCTTTCAGTAAGAAGAAAAATAAAACTTGAAATTTTTACTGAGGCGAGTGCCTCGGTAAAAGGTATGCTGACTACGGCGGTATTTATCATTCTATCTCTTCCATGACATTTTATAAAACAGTATTTCCTCCTACAAGGCCATGAAAATAATGAAAAAGATTGAGCCAATTAAAGGATTGCAATGAATGTTGCCACAAACACCATTCTATTTGATGGACAGGTGCCATTGATCAAAGCTATACTTTAATGGGGGTCTGTCTAGGCATAGCCAAATTTAGCCTAACTTTGAAGAGGCTAGTAAAAAACAGTTTCGTTCATTGAGAAAAGCCAAAATAACTATCTAGGTTTATAGATGAACCTTTTATCTGTCAAACGAATACAAATTTGGCGTATCTGCTTAATCTGTTATTGAGCGGATGGAATCGGATTAATCGTTATGGCCTGTACATTACGAAGTAGTTGTCAAAACTTGAAAATATGCCACAAAAATGCTACTAAACGAATACAAACTTCAATAATTTTGCTTCTATTGCTTTCTAAAAGTCACATGAATTATATAAATAGATTTAGGGGTTGTGTGAGAAGACGACGAGTCATATTTTTCAATATTTTGTTTTACCGAGCGTGACAGCCTCCCTTTAAACTTGTGAATAACACTGGGCTGTTTTCTAGTACACTTGTACTAGCAACCTAATAACACCTATGTTGCAACCTATGTAGCAACCTATATATTAAATGAGACGTGGTACATAGTAAGGTTGCTAAGTGACAGTGAAAAATTCATTACATAACATCATTATAATAGCACAATAAGAAGGGGTGGGTCTTAGTGAAAAAATAACCATTACTGAACGGTAATGTACAGTTACTGCTTACATTTTACTCTCTATTTGTTTCATGTATATGTGTGAAATTTCTTTTTGTACAGGTGCGCCTTGTACAGAAGCAAGACACAGGACATGTCTATGCTATGAAAATTTTACGTAAAGCAGACATGTTAGAGAAAGAACAGGTACTGTACTGGAGGACACTCTCGACCCTGGCTATTTTATTTTATACCATGTCACAGAAAATACAGCCAATCAGAATGAAGGCTGGTGTGTATTCCAGAAAATGCAAGTGACGCATGGGATATTCTGCAGTATGCCACTTGAAAGCATTGTATAAGAAGTATGTACCTATGCAATTCATACAAGATTGCTTTATGACATGTCTCTTCAGGAGATATCCATATGCACTCAGGTCTCAAAATTAAAGTATTATTTAAAAACGTTGTCACCTCAAGCTCCATGATTATCAGCAAATAGTCACTGAGTGTCTGTGACTATTAACACATTTCAATTAACGGAGCCTAAGGCGACTGGCGCACTCGCAATGCTTTCAATGTTATGTCACCAGTAAGTGAAAAACTATCAACCTATCAGCTTGCAGAATTTCTGATAGTGACTTAAATGAGTAATTATAGGGGAGCTCCCGCCCTGCGTAGTGGAGCCCCATAGCTACATGCAGGAGCAAGGAGGATTGGAATACCTTCCCAGAATGCATCAGTATGGTTTATATTATTAAGGCGGCGTCCTTGATGTCTCAGTGTCATTTGTCACTTGCTTCCGTCGAGACAACAACACGAAGTGATCGCTCCGAAATACATGGACTCCTAACGATCGCGCGTGCAATAATTTCGTGATTTCATTAGTATAAATTTGTAAGACTTTTTGGACCAGAAGGCTCCACCGTATTTCGGTTTCAGCACACGCCGAGCGTCGCCTGTCGAGATAATAAAGCCGCTACAGCGAGTGATAAAGCCGCTACAGCGAGTGACTTCATATATATCTTTGTGCAAAGTAATAACGTAATACCCGATACTAATACGAGGTTCAGGATAAGAGTGCCTACTTCTACAATAATTACTGGTTTTGGACAAAGTTGAACCTCCTCATTGTATCCGTATTATTTGTTAACATACTACAGAGCAATCTTGTCCGTGACTAGAACACACATCCGTTTTGCGCTGAGATTTGCGTTCACGTCTATGAGTTTGTAATCCAGGAAATCATGAAATCATCTAAGTACTTTCCAATGTACTGTGTTGTATGACTTTTGAAAAACAATTTGACAGCATTGAGTTCCCATGATATCGATAAAAGAATAATATGGCACTAGCTTAACTGATTCGAAGATTAATCGTCTTGTCGCACTGGCTCGTCACAATGATAATAGCGATGGCTCGATTTTCCATTAAAACACAAAAACCTTGGTATTTCATGGTCTTGAAGTAACATGTAGTAATATCCAGCCTATTTCTAACTCAAGCAGGGATAGGGAATTAAATCTAGATGGAAAAAATCCCCATATTGTGAATAGAGTGCCCGGAAATGGTTAGCAATGATCGACAACTCACGCCAATTTATGCTCGATGTTTGAACGGGTCGCATTCATCGAAACCTGAGTACATTAGAGTACATTTGACTCCTTAGCCTTGTGTGACCCTTATATTACAATATACATGCCAAAAATCTCTAATGTATCCAATCATAAGAAGGCTGTGTACATTTATAACTAAGGGGTTGAACGCGTGACCAAGTACAAAGGCCGCAGTTGTGTAATAGAGCACAAGAATAATCGTCTCGACTTGTAACTTTTTCGCAATAACAGCTGTTTTTTTTGCAAAACATAGGTAAAATACAAGTTAAAGAATGCGTAGATACCAAAGTATATGCATATAAGTGCCTAGATATGACGAAAAAAGCTCTCCAAAAGTGACCTAGTTTTGCCGCGAAACACTCGATTTAAGTAACGCATGACTGGTGTTAAGTGATAAATTGGGCGCGCAGGGTATTCTGGGAGGTTCCAATCCTCCTTGATACAGGAGGAAAGGAAACAACACAAAAGTGTATACATCGACCTGTATTGTCATGGACTTCCAGTTTGTGCTATCGTTCATTTGTCTGGCATGATGTCATCAAAACTAGAAAAGTCAATATCTCAAGAAGGCAACATCATTAGGTGACCAAACTTTGGTAAAGTTATTTTGGAAACAAGGGGGTGCATCACCAAGGTCATGTGGCATGATGTCATCAATGACGTCATCAAAACTAGAAAAGTCAATATCTCGAAAAGGCAACATTGCTAGGTGACCAAGGTAAAGGGGGTGCACCACCAAGGTCACGTGGCGTTACGTCATCAATGACATTATTGAAAACTAGCAAAAGTCAATATCTCAAGAAGGCAACATCGCTAGATGACCAAACTTGGGTACAGTTATTTTGAAGGCAAATGCCGGTGCACCACCAAGGTCATGTGACATGATGTCATCGATGATGTCATCAAAACTAGTAAAGTCAGGGTATCATGTAGATAAGGGGGGTGCACCACCAAGGTCATGTGGCATGATGTCATCGAAAACTAGACAAGTCAATATCTCAAGAAGGCAACATGCTAGGTGGCCAAACTTGGGTAAAGTTATCTTGGATGCAAGGCAGGTGCACAACCAAGATCATGTGGTATGATGTCTTCAAAACTAGAAAAGTCCTTGATGACAGTAGTGTATTGATTCATGCTCCCTTTTAGGCAGTGCCTAAATCTATATATTACAATTTTTGAATATTATCTGATTATTGATTCATCAGGTTGCTCATGCAAGAGCAGAAAGAGATGTGCTTGCAGAAGCAGAGAATCAGTGGGTAGTCAAGATGTACTACTCCTTCCAAGATGGACAGTATCTGTTCCTGGTCATGGAGTTCCTGCCAGGAGGTAGGTCATGATGTTTTGCCGTTGATCATTTCCAGTGATGGTGTTAACCTGAAATGTGACATGAAGGGCAGCAGTATGCAGCTTTTTTTAGTGCAAGCAACTTGATCTTTCTAAAATGTGATAGAACAGATTTTGACTGTGAGAAAGGTACATAAGTGTGTGGCATGCCCATGCCATAACAGTATTGTGATGTGTTTTGTCTAAGCATTTTGATTGGTTCATATTTCACATGATTTGATGGCTGAATGTTCACAAGAAGGTAAGGTTCTGTGCCATGCCATAAATGTGTACCATGTTCATGTCGTTTCACAGTCATATGAAATCTGCTATATGTATGTTATGAATATGTAAATGTTAAAGCCCCATAGTCAACCGACATCCTTTGCAGTCCTAGTCAGGGTAAGGGTTGACTTTCCATATATGAAAAGTTGATGCAAATTTGTAGTTTGAACTTGTGAAATGCGAAGAAAATTATACAGCAGGAAACCCTTGGGAATCGATCAGCTAAACACACAGCGGCCTTAACAATAGATCCAAATGAAAACAAATGGACTATGGGCCTTTAAGGCTGTCGGAACATCATGACAACCATAATAGGAGAAGTGGTGTACAGATGTTGTGGAAGCATAAGAAAAGGAATTGAGAATAAGTTACTGCTCCACCAAAAACAGTTCTTGAAATAGCATGTGTATTTTCTGATTTCATCTTCTGCTTACCTCCCAGGGGACCTGATGACTTTGTTAATGAAGAAAGATACATTTACAGAGGATGAGACTCGGTTCTACATTGCTGAAGCACTCCTTGCAATTGATTCCATCCACCAGCTTGGCTTTATTCACAGGTTTGTACCTTACCATGTTTGACACTTGTTACAAACAGGGCCCATGGGGTAACCCACTATGTCCTTTGCAGATTGTATTTCAATCTTGCCCTTTACACCAGTCCAATCACTGTTCAATCTTCAGGCTAAGGGAGTAGGTGTTGTATTACTGGAGAGAAAGGGACGGGAAGGGGGCAGGCCACATCAGGGAAGACAGGGAAGAGTCTCTATTTCTATTTATTTTTAAGTATCAGGCTAAAAAGGAGTAGGTTTTGTATTACTGGAGAGAAAGGGACAGGGAGGGGGGCAGGCCACGTCAGGGTGTGGTCATCATGTTTTGTTGTGGAGAGACAGGGAATAGTCTCTATTCCTTTCTTTTTTATAACTTTCTTGGATATAAACCGATTTATAAACTCTGAAGTTCACATGATTTCATCGTGTGGTTCAAGAAAATAAAACACCCCCCCCCCCCTCTCCTTCCTCATGGAAGGGATTGGAAATTCCAGAGGAGTGGGGGTCAATTTACCTTCTTTTTTTTGTACAAATACTGTATTTTCCTTTGGAACTTCCAGAGGGGTGGGGGCACTTTTCAACACCCTTCCATTGGGGGGGGGGGGGGAACACCCTTCCATTGGGGGGGGGGGGGAGTGTGGATATAGGATATTTTCTGGAACCACACAACAAAGTCTTTCTTTATTTCACCAAAAATTGTTGACATTTGGAAGTCCCCCTTACCTTTTTTTGGAAGATAAACATAACACATCATACCGTTGGTCACAATTTTGTTGTTGTTCTCAGTCGAAGGGCCTCCGATGAGATTTAAAAACCACAGGCGTCCCACACTGATTTGTAGATAAAAAATTGATATGTGTCATTTTCAAATTTATATAGAATGGGATGACATTGGTTGGACAACCTTCACATCACTGTTTACCATTCATTCATGATATTACAACAGTACTAAAGTTGCTAAGTAGTCACAATTATTATTTTGTATTTTCTTGCAGGGATATCAAGCCAGATAATTTACTGTTAGATAGCAAGGTTAGGACTTGATGTTGTTGTTGTTTGCTCCAGGGGGGGGGACCCATATTTAGACAGGGGTGCTCGTCGGGAATATTGATTTTGACCCTAAGGGATAGCAAATGGGTGTGGCCAACAGCAAATTTACCCCTAAAAGAAAGCAAATTTGGCATGGCGAATGCCGAATTTACCCCTAAAAGATAGCAAATTTGGCAGGTCAAAACAAACAAAAGCGAATTTTAGGTCTTTAAGGGTTTTCATCCAAGTTTCCTTTGTAAATATCGGTTCTGGTGTCAGTACCAATATATTTCTGGGCAAGGATTGGCCTGAGACTCCCCTAAGGGATAGGGCTGATTTTAAACACCCCTAAGAGATAGCATGTCTGTCAATTTTATACCCTAAGGGATAGGACGAGCACCCCCGTCTGAAAATATGGGGAGTCCCCCCCCGGGTGTTTGCTGTTGCTGCTGATGGTGGTGGGAGTGATGACCTTGCATGGAGATCAGATGATGATGAGGGTGACAGTCTATCGGGAAGTCCCAGATACTTGAAGAATGTAAATATGTTTGGCTTTTGGGATGGAGGGTTGTTGCCATTGCAAGGCGAGGTTACAGTGGCAGCATCAGGATGTCTCCGTGGCACCCAGCCACGAGTGCCAAATTAGCTCCATTAAGTAACCACAGAGACAAGGCTGGTTGCACAATTAGCCATCACTCATGCTTTGAATAATCACTGGCCATTAGCACTAGCCAGACCTCATGAACTGTGATTGGACTACTGTAGGAGCCTGTTTGACAGACAATTGCTGTAACAACTTTCCCAGTGAACTTTAATTGATTTATAACAAAGCTCATTTATAATTCTTTGCTTCCTTAGGGCCATATAAAACTGGCAGATTTTGGACTGTGTACTGGTCTGAAGAAAGCACACAGGACTGAATTCTACAGAGACATCGCACCCTCTGACATGAGGGATTTCAGTAAGTGTGTCATCTGCTTGTGCAGTATCTTGTTTTGTGTGAAATAATATTTGTGTTGTAGACTGTATAACAGTGCTGTCAGGATGCAGGCAGTTATCCAAAAAAAAAGTAGCCTGCCCTGTTTGGCTAATTGCAATTTCTCAATTATGCTTTTGTCTGTGATCCAATGAAAAGAAGCCGGCAGTGAAACATTTCATGTTATTAACGTCATGTTTTTTTACCCAGCAAACGGTGATCCACTGGACTCCAAACGAAGAGCAGCAACATGGAAAAGAAACAGACGGCAGTTGGTAAGTTGCGCTAGACAGCAATTATTTATATTATTCATTCTATATTTTCTTAGCAGACTCTAGCCTCCTGTAGCTTTGAATTATCCTAGTTTCATGCTATTTTTGTATGAGATCCTGGTGTTGATTTCCAGGGATACTCTACTGTGGGAATCTAGCCTCCTGAAGCTTTGAATTATCATAGCTCATAGTATCATGCTATTTTTGTATGAGATCCTGGGGTTGATTGCAGGCATACTCTACTGTGGGAATCTAGCCTCCTGAAGCTTTGAATAATCATAGCTCATAGTATCATGCTATTTTTGTATGAGATCCTGGTGTTCATTTGCAGGCATACTCTACTGTGGGAATCTAGCCTCCTGAAGCTTTGAATAATCATAGCTCATAGTATCATGCTATTTTTGTATGAGATCCTGGTGTTCATTTGCAGGCATACTCTACTGTGGGCACTCCAGATTATATCGCTCCTGAAGTATTCATGCAGCAAGGCTACACCCGAAGCTGTGATTGGTGGTCATTAGGTGTTATTATGTATGAAATGTTGATAGGTAAGCGCTTGATTTGATACGGTCAAGGCAAAATAAAATAAATACAATTTTCGTGTCTAAAGCGAAAAAAAAATTGGTTGACAATAAGTATTGCTTATAGCAAATTATTCAGAGAGTAGTCACAGAGTAGTTCTGTCTTGGAACTTAAATCCTTTAAACATTGCTAGACTGTCCACAAGCCTACCTCTCTAAGGACACTAACAAAATTGAGCGAAGCAAGCAGAGATGAAATTTCTGCCAGCAGACAAGGGGTCTGCAGTCTTAATTCGTGTTCTGATGAGATATCTTTCTGTGTTCTAACAGGTTATCCACCATTCTGTTCTGAAAGCCCACAAGGTACTTTGTTGTTCAGAAACTGCTGGTGCAAATTTTTGTTGGCACATGGCAAATTTCAGCCATACCAAGAGAAGCTGGGAGGGGGGGGACTGACTCTCATAGAAATAGACGTTGGAAAAATTGATTTTACCCTAAGGGGTAGCAAAGTGGGTGTGGCAAACATATTTTTTAACTCTAGAAGTTGGCAAAAACTGCAAATGAAGTATTCTAAGTTGATTTACAATAAATAATGTGACTCATCTTGTTCTCATTTTTATTTTTATTATATGGACATGAGTGTTTTACTCGGAAATAATATGCTATGCGTACATCTCATTCGAAACTACATCCGGGAACTGAGTGGCGTATTTTCCATATCTCCACTAGTGAGGATGTCTATAAAAGTACCGGCGCTTGGAGATCGATTTTGTATTATTGTCTATACAATAAAAAAATATACATGGTAGCTTGAAGATATGAATTTTATTTTCTCGTGTCAAAAACAATATTTTACTCACCCGCTGCGCTCGTTCGTGTTGTTCTTGCCGCTCGAAATAATTAACAATTAGGTCAATTTGTATAGGCAAAAACGTTTTCTGGTCTGGTCATTTGCCATTTTCTGGCTTTCAAATCCGACACTTTTCGCTACTAGTAGCCTATAACTTATAGTTTACTAGTAGCTCAACCAATCAGAACGCAGCATTGACGATAGACCACTAGTGTGATTTGCCGAAAACACAATATCTTTCGCGCCACCGTGTAACATCCTCTTTATATGTCGATTTACTATATGTTGATTTAACATGAAACTAAACTTCTTTTTGTTGATGGTTAATTCAAGATTTTACTTAAGAATTCTCAGCCCTTTTATTTTTTCCGAGCATTACACTTTGGTTGTTTAACAGTCTAAATGTTCTTCTGATAGAAACGTACAAGAAGGTGATGAACTGGAAGGAGACACTCGTTTTCCCTCCAGAAATGCCCATTTCAGCTAATGCAAGAGACATTATAACAAAGTAGGTCGCCTATACTGATCCTCTTTAGACAGGAGCCTCTATCACTTCGAAGGAGCCTCTATCACTTCGAAGGAGCCTCTATCACTTCGAAGGAGCCTCTATCACTTCGAAGGAGCCTCTATCACTTCGAAGGAGCCTCTATCACTTCGAAGAGCAGGAGTAAATATATTTTTTTAGAGTCAGAATAAATATATATTTTTTAGTTTTTGTATTTCCAAACATCAGTACCACCATCACACTGCACGCGTTGAACTCCATATTTTTCTCCCAAAGTACAATCTAAAAGTAGATTATTCTACTCTGTGGAGGCTCCTGTTCATGAGGGCTCCTGCTTTAGATCATTATAAATGATTGTCATCGCTATAAGTCCCATTGCCATCATTATTTTCGTGCCACAATTGTCACCACTGTCCGCCCTGTTGTCACCCTTCTCCTTTCTTTCCTCCTTCCTTCCCCCTTCAAAAGAGGGGACCTGGCCCCCCTTGCCACCCCCCCCCCCCCTCTAGCTACGCCCCTGAACGTTCTCTATGTAATCTACTCGAGTATTTTTTGTTGCAATTAGTTTCACGTAAAAATGCCATTTTACTGGACTACTCCTCCTTGTAATATCGTTTTTCTTTGCGCAAATCTTGCACCGGTCTATTGCAGATTGTGCTGTGATGCAGATAACAGACTGAGTAATATTGAAGACATCAAATCCCATCCCTTCTTCAAAGGAGCGGACTGGGACAATCTAAGGTATGAATCGATATAATAACGCGAATACGTTCCAGCTAGAAGGTGGCTACAACGTGCGTGCTTTTTAAATGCTGCAAACAGCTTATGTCTTAATGATTGTATCAACTATTGAATCGCTAGGGACCGGCCGGCCGCACACCCTGTTCTAGTCAAGTCTATTGATGACACGTCCAACTTTGACGAATTCCCTGAAACAGACTTGGATTCAAGTAAGCGTATTACAGTTAAAGGGGCTCTCGCACGCTTGTTGGCCACTTCTCTGACAAGAAAATACCTCAAATCGCAATCCAGTTGCATCCTCTTGATAACAGGTCAAAACAACCTAGAATTGCATTTGTCTAACACTTGAAAGGCTTTTCTATCAATCTGGAGGATTATTTTGATTACGACAGGCAAATGTACATGTGTTTTCACGGTTACAATTTTACTTTTTTTTATGTCCACGGTGGACGAATATTAAGCGTGCAAGAGCCCCTTTAAACCCTCATAACTACAATCATAACTACAGGGCTTGAAATTGCGCCCGATACAGGCGTAAAATACGCCTAGAAATGTTCCTTTTACGCCTAAGTTTTTAGATTTAGGCGTAAAATAACGACTTTGTTTTCAGTTTCTACAGTGTTCTGCTAGTAGATTTACGCCTAGATTTTTTATTAATTACACCTATAATGTTGGTAAAATTATGACTATGATTGTTTCTTCATTTCGAGCCCTGAACTACACACGTAAAATTTGCTCAACATTTGTTCAAAGTCAGCACTGGGTAAACTATTTCATAAAGTCGGTCCATATCTTGAAAATGAAAAGCGCTGGTCCGATATTCTCTTTTGTTGTTACTTTTTCAGATTGGTTTAACGACACGACGAGTAAAGACTCAAGCAGCAAAGACTGGGTGTTTCTCAATTATACATTCAAACGCTTTGAGGGGCTTACTCAAAGAGGCTCCAGGCTTCCGCCACTTTAGGACTTTTCTAGAGCATAGTTCCTTTTGTACAAAATCAATTGAATACAATTTGTCACAATGGTTTATAATTTGTAAATGGTGCTTTCCGGGAAAGCCGTATTTATATATCCGAAAGTAGGCGCGCGAAAATTGGACAATTGTGCGCACTGCTGGGCGCTTGTTGGTTAATAGACTTTAAAGTAAGCATGTTTGTGTGGATGGTCATAACCCTGGTCATAATAGTAGTGGTGTTGTGCAACAATGTTGGGAATTGTAAAATTTTGTTTTTATATGTTTTTCTAACAATGAAAGCTGGCCTGAGCAATCGCTCTAATGTGCCTTATCCTTTACCACGGGGAACACATTTTGTAATTGTAGTGCGTGACTAGAGAGGAGATGTCGTGACAAATAAGAAAACGCCCA
This sequence comes from Scolanthus callimorphus, assembly GCA_033964015.1. Classification (NCBI taxonomy): domain Eukaryota; kingdom Metazoa; phylum Cnidaria; class Anthozoa; order Actiniaria; family Edwardsiidae; genus Scolanthus; species Scolanthus callimorphus. The sequence continues at coordinate 11,678,620 of CM066916.1, read as the reverse complement.
TGGCATCAAAAAACAAGGGCGCTAGGAACAATGTACGGGTCGTTTCCGAAAAGGCACAGAATGAAAATAAAAGGCTTCAATTAGAAAAGCATACACGAACGAGGAAACAAGGGAATTTTCTGATTGGTTAAATTCAAGACGGATATTCTGGTGTCAGAAGGAACACGACAACTACTTCGCGGGTTGGGCGAATAAACATTTGTTTGTGTCCCGGCTGCAAAATTTGTCGTGCGCAACAATGTTTCTCACGTGTGTTCGGCTACAATGTTGCGCGCTACAGGTGTCCTAGTTTAGCCAGGGCTAAAGCTAGCTAAACAGAACCAGTGATGGTATATATGAATAAACAGAGAACACTTCTAGCGAGTCCACTATTATTGACGGAGCGTGAAAAAACGAGCACTAAATATGAAGCTTTCTTAAGCGGAGTTATTATAAGTAGTGTTTTAAAGCGGATTCAGGTCGAATGTCGAATGACTTGCGTTTGTTTTCTGTGCTTTTCGATTGGTCGAGGTCGGGAGCTTTTGTTTAGTCAGCCAACCAGAAGGCGACCTAAAACTAAACGCAACGTGACTCTCGTTTTCTTGGGACACATCTACAGCCGATTGCGTTTGAGCGTTTTACCCTAACAGTTCACACGTTATGTTTGAACGTTTGAAAGTTGCGTTTCTACGAAGAAAACGAGACGTTTCTATGGCGAGCCAAAGAGTTCTGTCCTCTCTGATTGGTCAGTGAAAAATGCACATGGCGGTTGCCCTTGGAAACGTCCGACTTCTTGTCTCACAACGCAACTTTCAAACGTAACGTGCGAACTGTTGGGGTAAAACGCTCAAACGCAATCGGCTGTAGCGGTTTGCTGTTGAATGGGTTCGTTTCTGATTGGCTATGTATATTTACTTTGCGTTTCGAAGACTCGTCTGAAATCCGCTCTTCCTCCATTGTTTGTGCACAATGCCATAACATCAAAGGAAAATGTGGCGAGTCAAAGGCACTACAACGACAAGAGACGCGCTTTTCGCACAATTTGGGGCTCGGGGTGAGAAAATGAGAAAAGCGCAACTTCGATCAAAACTTGCAGTGCGGTAGTGGTTGCGCGAAAATTTGACGGATTAATAATTTTATTTTGAAAAACCTCTTACTTGATTGCCGGTACGATAAGTCACGTCTTTGGTCTTCCTGTGTCTTTTTGGTGAGCGTAAAACCGTTTGGCAGTTTTCCTCAGGCCACTTGCGGGCTCAAGTATGTCGAAATGACAAACAAGCACGTGTAGTGAACATGAGCAACATGAACATGGTAAGCAAGGCAAAAGTCGCCAAAATACAGGTACAGACATGAAAATGATCATTCTTATGCTAAAACAAGTAAAATAGCACACCATGCATAAACAACAGCTGCTTTTTGTGCCTATTTCGATGTCATTTTTGAGCTTTTTTGCGGTCAAGCCGTCTGACATCGACAGACGCTACTCGCTTGGCGTCCTCTCGGGAAGAATCGCCTGTTTAACTTGTCGTAATGCTCTCTGTTATTCTCCAATACTCTTACTAGGATTCTAGTTGTAACATGGAAGTCGATGCCATGAAAAATCAGAGCGATGTTGCCGTTGAGAGTAAAACTAACGGAACAGTAAACGACGAAGGAAAAACGAAGCCTGGTGCTTCCGAGATGACCAGTGCCGACTATTACTTTGATTCTTACGCTCATTTTGGTGAGTTGATATAAACTAGTGTTGTTTTTTGATCTATGATCTTCTGTTATTATTTTCGTTAGACGAGATTAATTTGCTTACTGCGGCATTAAACTTGAAGGATGCCCACTCAAAATATTCTCTTCACTTTTCTGTTTCATGTACTCTGGTTTGAAAACAGGAATACACGAGGTTAGTCTATTCTAATGCTTATTATTTATACATTATTTTAAACATTATCTATCAGACACGGAATATTTGTGGATTTCTATACTGTTTTTGCACTTATTCATTATTTATTTCTCCATTTGCGATACTGAAATCAATTTATAGCTGCCATTATTAGATAACATGCAACCTCTTAATGAAATGTTCCACCAGTAACTATCATTGTTTGTGGATTTTTTGGACCTCATACAGCAGATAAGTTAATTTGTTTTCCATCCTGTTGCAATACCCTGCAAAACACATTAATTTACATTCAAACAAACCAAATGTGAATGTTCTGAAGTTAAATTTTGTTTCTTTAGCAACTTGTAAAGGTTTAAGGACTCTTGGAATGGTAATATGGCAATATTTAGTTGCATGATACTGTTGGTTGCATCTACCCATCTACACCTTCAAAAAAACATGTTCTGTCAGCACGTGAAACTTCAAAGTTTTGACAGTTGAACTTGAAAGTTTGCCCACTTATGAGTGAACCTTTTGCCTGCCAGAAAAACTATCAAGCTACCAGAATATTAGCTTTTTCAATGATTATTGTTGAAACAAAATTTCGGACTTGAATACTGTGACAAAAACATTCAAGTGTTCAAGTCATAACATTGAAGTTTCACTGTCAAAACTCTAAAGTTTTAAGTGTGTGTAGACAGGTAGCTGCAACTGATGGTAGTGAGATTTGCCAAGGCAGAGGTTTGTGTTTTACCAAACCAGGAGTTGCAGATTTTGTTGACTTGCTACTGTTGTTGACAGGCTTGTACCATTCTTCTATTTTTCAGGAAATGCTGAAAGATGAAGTGCGGACCTTGACATATCGTAACTCCATGTACCACAACAAGCATCTGTTTCGTGACAAGATTGTTCTTGATGTAGGGTGTGGAACAGGAATTCTATCTATGTTTGCCGCTAAGGCTGGGGCAAGACATGTTTATGCTGTGAGTATACAGACTGACTGAGTGCCTTACACGTCAGTTCACACGCTGCCAAAATCCTGGCATGCACTAATTAGGCTGATGCTTCTAATTTGGTTGCCTGTAGCTCCCTTTTCGAGAAATGTGATTGGCACCAGAAACTAAATGCCTGCCAATAATGGCAATAATGGCTCAAATTCCACCAGCTTAGGCAAATTGGAATGGAGAGGATGACAACCATGAATCTTAGGTTTCTGTAGCATCACTTTGTCCTTTGGATGCAGGCATTTAATTACCTGTTACTATCAATTTTTTTTAAAGGGTGTAGATGAGAGTAGCAAAACATAATTTATTTATAATTTTTCACATATTGATAAGTAAATAAAACCTGCCACTAAAAGTCTGTAAGATTCATGATGGCAAGAAAATTGCAGTATTTGAATGTTGATGGTTTTTGAAAATGTTCCGTCAACCAAGATAGATTCTGTCTGCTAAGATAGTACTGCATTAAAGTGTCTGTGTCAGCTGCCATTTTGACAGCATAGCAAGATACCAAGCCGGAGAAAGCATCCATTTCCATTGGCTGGTTTAGAGAATATATAGCAATTTTCTCAATCGAATTTGGTAAATCAAATCTGAAACTTTGTTTTGAGACAGGTCCCGACATTGTGACCATATGGTCACAAATGGCAACTAAATTTGGGGGCTTGGCGACCAAAATGGCACCCTATCTTTCTAAGTTGCTTTTTGGCAACTAAAATTTTTTGAATTGGTCACCAATGGCACCTAGCGAAAAAAGTTAATGTCGGGCCCTGTGAGATCAGTTGATTTAAAGATTCCTATGCTTAATTTGTTTTCTAATATCAAACAACAACAATAAAGGAGTGGCTGACACAGGCCTCATGAGTATATTGGGACTTCTCCTGCTGGTTCTACTTGTTGTCTTGAATGCTAAATTAGTGATACAAAGTGGGAAACATGCTTGCAGAATTACTATCAAGTAAAAATGTGATCATATTTTCTTTGTTATTGCAGATTGAAATGTCTTCAATTGTTGACTACACCAAAACAATTGTTAAGGAAAACAATCTTGATTCAGGTATTTTGTTGTTTATCTTTTTGTCATTATTTGTAAAAAAAAATTCCTGGATGACATTTTGTGTTTCGAAGTCAAATACACTGAACAAGCTTGAACAAAAGAAAATCATAAGGGCGATGGAGGTATTACTGCCTTGCAAAGATGTGTCAATAAGCCCGGAATTCAGAAACTTTTAGGCAGAAAAGACTGATGGTGCTTACACAAACTACTGATTAACAAGGGGAGTTAGAAGCATGTTCAACCTCACATGCTTAAGTTTTGCTGCAAATTTCTCAGTGAAAATCATGAATATATTCCTGTGTTCTTTCTGATTGAAGTGATCACATTGATCAAGGGCAAGGTGGAAGATGTTCAGCTTCCAGTTGAGAAGGTTGACATAATCATCAGTGAATGGATGGGATACTGTCTGTTCTACGAGTCCATGCTTGATACTGTTTTGTTTGCCAGAGATAAGTGGCTGGTAGGTGTACGAATGAACCTGTTCACCCCTAAAGCAGTAATGTAACAATATAGTAATTGATGTTTGCGGGCGTAAATATGTTTGGACCCAACTCAGGCTCAATATATTAGAGCCCGCCAAAATGTTCATTAGAGCCCGGATAATATGCCACAATGCTCGCCGAAGTTATTATAATTCCCCTTACAGCATCAGCATTCATTGGTGCAGCGTGTAAGGCATGCTTGCCTCTCAGATAAGTGCACCAGGTTTGATTCCCAGCTGGGGCATTTTTGATTTTTCTCTTCTGTGTCGAACTGGTGACTGGTCATTTCTCTTGTGTTTCATGTCTTTTGAATGAGACTAAACCAGAACTTGAGGGACATTAGATGATTGTATGTGTACTGTATTGTATGAATCGCAGTGTGCATCTAAGGGATCTTACGTGACTTTTAAATTTGTTCTTATTTTTGCTGCACACATTTACTGGGAAGCTATTCCAGATATTTGTGCCAGATCATGAGAAGAGAAGTTCCTGCTAGTAACTGCTATAGTACTGTGACTATGCACATCTTTAGTAAAGCGCTGTTGTATTAAAATGGGTGCAACATTATTAGATACCTCATTACATACTTAAGTTTATTGTTGACTGATTCTGTGTATCACTTGTTTTGTAACCTAGATTGTTTTTGTTTTGTAGAAACCAGATGGCATGCTGTTTCCTGACAAGGCAAAACTCTATGTCTGTGCAATTGAGGATAGACAGTACAAGGAAGAGAAAATATTTTGTATGTTTTCCTCAGCAGCGTTAAGATTTCTATTTCACACTAGCATCATAATTGTCCTCACAATTGTAGTCGTAGTTGTAAGCAGTTAAAATTAGGTGTGATTTAATCATTATCATAAGGGTTGAAACTATTGGTGTTATACAATTATGACTACAACAAAGAGGCTTTAGTTGTTGTTACACTGTATTGATTCACAATCGTAACATTCTTGCAACAAGATTACAACTATGATTATGTAATGCTTACAGTGCTAGTATGTTCTGTATCAGTACCCACAATTTTTATTCTGGAATAAAAGGACATACGTTCTCATTTTTTTTATATGGCACATCACCATTATAATTGGTCCCATTTGAATGTTAACTGAAAAGAAAGTGAAATGGAACATTTGATTACAGAAGCTGTTATTTTTTTTTAGAAATCAGCAATAGTGGATGTATCATCACATATGTTATTTTCCCTTCTCTAGGGTGGGACAGTGTCTATGGCTTTGACATGAGTTCTATCAGGAAGGTTGCACTGACTGAGCCACTTGTTGATGTGGTAGAACCTAAGCAGGTCGTCACAAACTCATGCCTTGTCAAGGTGGGTTACTTGCCCTCACATGATATTATTGTGTTATTGTTTATACAATTTTTGGGCCTGGTATCAATGCCCATGTACTTTAATCGCAGTGGTTGGCTGCTTCGGAGGCCCAACAGTGGTGTAGCTACCGTAGATGGGCAGGGGTTTGTAAAAATATAATAAAAATGACTCCTCGAAAATGACCACACCACTGGTTTTTGCTCCACATAAAAAACACATATTCGTGTAAAACAAATTGTTTTTGAGCTTTATAAATCTGAGTTTGGAACCATATGCCACACCAAACTTTCACTAAATAAAATGCAAATAAAACTAAGAAAAGTCGATGCCCCTTTTGCTGGGGATGGAAGTCAAAACACGGTTTGGCATTCGGAAATGTAACGTGGGAGCTCAAAGAATGATGAAAGTCATGGTAAGATTATACCCATTTGTTTTGATTTTCCAGGAAGTTGACTTGCAAACAGTCAAGAAAGAAGATCTCAACTTCACAGTACCATTCCGGTTATACTGCCATAGAAATGATTATGTACATGCCTTGGTGTCCTTCTTCACAATCGAGTTCACCCACTGTCATAAAAGAACAGGATTCTCTACTGGTAAGGTGGCGGAAAAATAAGATTAAGCGTGAGACCATTGACTTCAAAAAGTACCTGTGGCATAGCATCTGAGGCACTTTCCTCTCACCTCTGTACACCAAGTTCGATTCCCAGTTGGGGCAGTGAGGGATTTTTCCCTGCTGTGTCGACCTTGTGTTCATCGTGTGATGAAGTGATTCGTTATTTCGCCTGTGTTTCACGATGACACAAACCGAGATCCCGTCTCTCAATACACTACACCAATGGCGATCAAAAAAACGGCTGGGCTGGTCATAGACTATTCTCTGTGACAAGTGACGCTTGTGGTAAAAAAACTCAGACATCTCGCATTTTGCAAAGTGTACATACATACATACATTTATTTATATTTTTATATAAATAGTAAGCTTTATTTTGGTCAAACATAAATCGCCACTAGACAACGAAAGGCACAAGTTGCTGCCACGCAGATAACAATCAAGAAGGCGCTTTACGCAGTACATAGAGGTCCGGATCGTGAAGTACCGTGACCGAGGGCTTGAAATACTGATCCAGATCTGGACCCACCCCCTTGCCGGTCAATAATATATTTATTTATTGCTAACAGCAAAAACTCCACACAAATTAGCGTGCGAGTCTCAGATTCTGCGCGCGTGACTCTCTAAACCCGATTGGATGGATTCCGGACTGCCCAAAAAATACACCCTCTACTCTACAAAGAGAGCAACGGGTTCTTTCAGAGTTCCCATGGGTCCTTGAAAGTCCTGGAATTTTGAAAGCCTGAAAGCGTGGGAACCCTGTTTTTATCGTCGATGCTGCTTCAAAGTATAAGATTGGTTGATTGATCGTCGCGTTGTTTTAAAGCTTGCTCGCTTGAAAAATCGAATGGAAGTGTCATTTATGTCCACTGTGAGAAGGGTTTGAGGTTGCATGGGTATTCACAGCCCTCTTTGCCTTCCTGCCGCGAGGCCGGTCACCTACAAGTCATGGGTGACCACCTCGGTCTGTCCCTTCTTCTACGACCAGCGATCACAAAGTTCTTGACGGTAGATATCCAGCTTGATGCTTCTAAACTGAAGCTGGGAAAAACACTGTCTGTGAATGAAACTAAAACTTATTCCCGTGTTCATTAGCGCCCGACTGTCCTTATACTCACTGGAAGCAGACAGTATTTTACTTTGAAGACTACTTGACAGTTAAATATGGCGAGGAAATCAGAGGCTCATTCCACATGGAGCCAAATGCAAAGAATAACGTAAGTAAATCATTTCAATTACAGAAGTCTTAATTAAAATGTTCAAGTAATATTTGGATGGACCCAAACCAGACGTAGAGGTCTTACAATAAATGGGAAATGATGTTGCCTATCAATGAACGTCTGTTTGAAGCGTTCGGGAGGCGATATTGGTGACCCTTTCCCATAATCATCTAGACCTTACGGGGGATGAGATTCATCTAGACCTTACGGGTGGGATGAGATCGTCAAGTGCCGTTTGATTGCCACCACTCAACTGTGACCGCAACCTGCGGTCTTTCGCTTCTAAAATATCATTAATGCAGCATCTTTCTTTACTAAACCCTCCTTTGTGCTCTTTTAAGGAAACTGTCTAACCTACAAAGGTTCTTGTTGTAGGAAGTACGACCCCAAACTTTTTTATTTCAAACCAGTAAAGAACACGTCATCTTGTGACAAAAAGGCTTAGTTACTTAACGATTTTGAAACCTGTTATCGACCCTGCATAGGTTTGAATAAATAAAATATCAAACTGCGGGCTTTACTTTAATTGCCACTAGCAAGCTAATCCGGTAATGGGTGTTCGACGGCAATGTGCAAGTGCACTGGGCTTACTGTGTCGCAGCGCGCGCCCAAACTGGCAGGGATTTAGGCGGGAAAACTTCAGCCAATCAGAAATGAATCTGAAAATGAATGATTTTTAAATGAATTCTTCAGCTTTTCCTGATGTAAATTTAAAATCCATATATTAAAAGGAAAGACCTTCCTGCAATCCTGTCTCTTTTCTGTGCTCTATGCCAAAGAAACAGAGACTGTCTCTCTCTACTAACTATGATGTAACAAATGATTTTCTATCTAATTTCAGAGAGATATAGATTTTAACATCGCCATGCAGTTTGAGGGTGAGCTTTGCCAATACGACAAGACGCAAAAGTACAAGATGCGATAGTAGTAGCACTACTTTGGGTAGAATGACAGAATTCACCACATCCACGACAAGCAGTCCAGTGCCGAGCATCCAAGTAGAAGCTTATCAAAAACATTGCACTGCACGGCCAGCCATGTCGACATAGCAGAATAGAGGAAGAATCGATTCCAATTGGACATTCAGTTTTACCCCATGCATGACATTTTGCAAACAGGACATTCGTAGTATTAATTAATCTCGTTCCCATATGGCCTTGCACGCGTAACGCTGTGTATTCTTCGCAGTCACTTGACTTTTACTTGGTAATTTTACTTCGGTGGCTGAACTGGTGGTCAACAAGCCGGATATTGTCATCATTTTATAGCTTCCTTGAACAGTCGGATTCTGAACATTGCTTATGCTAACAAGCTAAAACTGTAAACAAACGATCCTCCCATGTGGAGAAGAGTGTCGAGAAACCATCTGGGAACGAGATTACAGCTAAATCCGTTGCATCGCGACCCACGTTTTTAAAAACATCATATTGTGTTTTAATTTTTGACTTTGCTGTTCCGCCAATGAAGCTATCTGAGCCAATGAAACTCTTGCCCTCTTTTTCGCCTAGTGCAGACAACGTCGCGACAGAAAGCCAGGCGACTGTTCTAGGCGAAACAGGGCAAGAATCTGATTGGCTCCCTGTTTTGAAAACGCGCGTCGCGATGCAACGATTTTTGTTAAGGGGTCAACGCACCCAACCATAATGCATTGCGTCGCCGCCATTTTAAGGTAGTATCAGAATTCAGAGATTCGACTTTTTATTTTTAGTTGATCCCCTTCTTCCAAGTGCGCAATAGTAGAAGTGCCTTCGTTTCTGGTGCAATGAATAATCCAAACAAAACCCAATGCATTTTGGGCAGGGTGAATGGGCTCCAATAAGTATGAATTATTGTACAGCTAGTAGTAACGCGTTACCAACAAGCTCACTCGCACATCTTTTAAATTAATTTCCGCATATTATTGTGCTCGTTTGGCTTGTTTATTTTTAAAATCTCGGTTTATTTTTAGACCTCAGTAACACGCAGAAATGCCTGCTGAAAATTCTTACGCTAAAGCTAAATGTGATAGAGCGGATTTCAGATGACTGTCGTGACTAATTTGTAATTATTTTGTTATCTATCCTGTAGGTTTATTCAGAATTATTAATGTTATCACTTCACAATTGTTCTCACTACAGTCATATCCACCAACGGGAAGCGTAGGCCCGTTTCAAAAACGTCGTTCTATTGAGGCGTCGAATCTAATTAGGCCGATACAAAGGAAAACTGACTATACATCCTATTAAGTTATGCTATGATTCATCTTGATTTTTCTGTTGCACCAAATAAGCTAAAATGACATTTCTAACGATGGACGATTCTAGCATATAAAACGTGTGCGCTCTTTATCCAATACCAGAATGCAGTGCGCTCTTTTTTAACAGTTATTCAGTCGACAAATGGCAATGCCCCAATCTACCGACATGCAGCGCGAGGGATCGTAGCTGGAATCGTCCATTGGATTTGAAGCTGCAAAAGGAACAGGCACTTTTCTTTTTGAGAAGTTATTTTAAATTATGTCAGAGAATGCTGCTAATTGAAAAGGAAGCTATCTAACGTTGTAGATTACAGGTTATAAGAGGTAAATAAGAAATAAAGTTACATCCCTTGGCCTTTCTGAAATGTTTCAAATTGAGGAGGTTTGCTGTTACAGGCGACAAAAGAAAATCAGTCAATGGAGTCTTTTAAGTGTTACTCGCTCTTTAGTTTCCAAGGATACACGTAGCAATACACTTCAAAGTCTTTCAAATCCTGGAATCCAATGTCACGTGACTTACGAGGGGTTCTCAGGTCAGCGGGACGGAGCGGGCTCATGTAAGTGAGTATTTCCCAGTCTTTCTCGTCTCGAACATCGACAATCTCGTCGATAATTACTTCATCGATAGTTTCCCGTATGTATATCCGCTTTGGAAGCTGTAAGCGAGAAATAGGTCGTTAGGCACTTCGTTATGACTGCTCCCTGGTTGTAGGGACTTTTTCTCGAATTCGCGTGGGCTGCCTGTGTTTTTTAATCTCGTCACCAGGCCCTTTGGCCGAAAAAAAATGGCGATCAAGAGGCAGATGTTTCTCAAACATCTACAAGTTTTAGGGAATTCTCCCCAGTTTTAGCTAAATTGTCTTGATATGCCGCGATTAGGTTGTATGAGCTTCTGGTGGGGGCCATTTTAAAATGGCAACTCAACATAACGGTGGTGGATTCTGGGATTGATGTTGCGCATATAAAGGAGTACGGTTAGGGACATTATTAGAGGGTGGGGGGGGGGGGGGGGGGGGGAGGAAGCTGGAATCGAGGCATCTGTATTCGCTGGGTTGAGAGTCTCGCACTCTCAGCCCAGCGAAAAGAGGCCTCTACTAGTAGGGTACACAGCAGTCCGCTTTCACGTAGAAATACCCTGTGTCCAGGGTCTTCAAGAGCTTTGGTATATTGCGACATACTCGCCAAGATGCGGCATCTGCCGGCCCACTAAATTACAAATCTCCCATATCAAGAAAATTTCGCTTGACCCTGCCGACTTGGGTACCGACGTTAAAAAGTTAGGTCTATTAGGGAATCTCCCTACTTTTTTGATAGATCTGTGATCTTAGCGAAAAAAGCAGAAGAATCCACGAAAACTTCAAGAAACGTTGTTCTCTGGTCGTCATGTCTTTTTACTCTGCCAAAGAGCCTGAGTCGAGATTTAAAACCTAGAGGTATCCCGCGCGGATTCGTGAAAAAACTACACTCTCTTGTTATGATCTTACCTTAGTTCCTCGTAGGTCCCATTTACTGAAAGGGATATCAGGCTCGCTGACTATTACAGGGATTGATGGCGAAATATGTCTGCGTTCCTTCTTGACGCGTATCTCTCAAGCTCGTGTTCCCATGGTGCAACGGGGCTATTGCTTTCTGACGCGCATGAGGTAGCTGAACTTCCGCTGGCCACGGATTCCGTATCTTCAGTTGAAGTAGGACGAACGGCAACAGCGGATGAGAGGAAATTAACCAATCGAGTGCTGCATAACACAAAAGGACGCGGCATGAGTACAAATAAAAAAAAACAAGATTCCATATTTTACAAAATCCGAAGTTTTCGCGTGCATACCCCTAAGCGTTACCACGGATCTCGATTTTAATCCTACAAGCATAGCTAGCAACTCGCGCCCGCATGAGGTGGGAGTCTCATCATTCATTCTCAATAGATTTGCTTCATTCTCATACATTAAACTCGTCGTCTGATAAGTTGGGATTAGGTACCGGAGCGCCATTAGGGTCGCCCGACCCGGCGCTCCCCGAGGAACCATGGCAACCGGGCCACAGCTCCCCGCCCACCATGAGGGGCACCGTCACACTGATTGCAGTGGAGTATACCTACCTGAGGGAGGGCGGGAGGAAGAATCGATTGGCAATGTGAGAGTTTGTTTAGAACTCGAGTTCACAACTATAAATGCAGGCCAGCGAGGTGTGGGATATGCGGGAAGTCCGGGGACCCAGGATACAAGGGGTCCAAAGGCAATCGATATGAGATCGAGATGCGCCCCGCCTCGACTTGGTTTAACTTTTTTTTTCCGCACAATTTTCTTGGATGTTTCTTATATTATATTTGTTGCATTTCTTACAGAACCCAGATTTCTAAACTTCGAGGGTTGACAGCTACATGTACAAGCATCCCGACGAGCATTCATGTCCAAAAAGTATCGGAGAGAAACCCCTGCCTCCCTCCCTCGGGATGTAATGCCACTCACCTTGTCGCCATACCTCTATACAAGGCTTGTCTTCGCAGGGTACTGCTATCTCTCACAGCAGCTCGACAGCCAACTTCCCTATCACATCCTTACCCTTCTGCACCCTCCAGCGCCTTCTCTGCGCGCGACCATTGCAACTTGTCTTGGATAGATTTTCTATACTGCCAAGTTTTCCGTTTGTCATCGAACTACTCTGCCTTAGAAAAGGATGGTCAACGAACTTCATGTTTATTGCACTATCACTCTTGAAGGCACGCATACATTATTGTCTCCATTTTGCATAGTCTTCATGCTTGTCGTACTCGATGATCCGGGCGAACGGTTTCCATGGTGCGGCTTGTGTAGTGTGTCTGGGCTGCTCTGTGACCTTGGCAATACCCCGCTTGTTTTGCTGGAACTTGTTGATTGCACTCCGTCTTCCTTTTCAATGACATCGAGCTATTGCCCACGGAAATCGTTTTAGGTTCCTTGATTCTGATTGTTTCGCACTTTGACTTCGTCTACGTTCTAAATGATGAATACTTCCTGGGCTTGATTTCCCTGAACGTTGCTCATGTTTATTTTTCTTACTAATGGAGTTATCTGGTATCTCTAATTCTGTGTGACCTTTCTGTGCGGGTTTTCCTTTCTCTGCAGTTTCTTCCAAGCACTCTGTACGAGTTCTTTGTATCCGATGTTTCGATTTCCGTTTTCTTTCATTTACTGTGCCGTTTGTAAGACCACAGTCTCGTGTGAGTTCAAACTCTCTTGTATTATGCCCCTTTCGACACCGATTGGTCCCGCGACCAGACAACTCCCGGCGACTGTCTTTCTTGTGTTGCTTTGAAGCGTCTAGTTTTGAAATTGCCGTCGGAAATGGGACGAAAAATGCAATGCCACCTTTGGGCGAGACATTACGACTTAGATTCGATTTTGGCATCGTCTTTCTGCTTTAATTCCTGATTTAACAAGCAAGAACTTTAGCTGTCGCTATGCGACTTGAGAGAAACATTGCGACAAATCGCTCAGGCTTTTGTCTTCCATGTGTTTTGCGAATCATCCTCTGTTCTGATATAGAAAAACAGTTCTGTGCAGAGCGATAAATCAGTAGCCCGAAACACAAGCAAGAAACACTTGAAGGCCCCTGTATTTCAATGAATGATCATACCTAACATATCTTTTTAGCACCTTCCTGTGATTTGAAGAAGTGGGAAACGAAATGTAACATGAAAAAAGGGAACTTGTATAAAAAAAGATATTATCAAACACTTTTTGTCTACGACAACTTACGGATACACTTCACACAGCAGTTGTTCATGAGTCCTGACTTAATTTTCGCTCTCCCACGCTGTGAAATAGAAAGGATGCTTACTTACTCTCGCCGGCTTTTCATTGTTTCCATGGAAACGTTTGTGGTCGTCAGAAACGTTCATATGTGGTGCACGCGCATATATTATCGCGCGCTGGTTGTCTTTGTGAAAAAAAAAAACCCTCGTATTTTAATGTTTCATAAATTTAAGGTTATTTCTATTATACATATTTGCTTTTTAAACAAAACATCTTCACCGATTATGTTAATTTATTCATACAAAATCTTCCTACCGAAAACTAACAGAATTAGATTTATTTGCATTGTATGCGAAAATATTATCCAGCTGCGCTAAAACAGTTTGTAATCACTGCATTATACCTATTAAATCACAAGTGGCGACTTAGCCAGTCGCTATACATCTGTATTTTACAGATGATCAAAGGAATATTCTTCTTGAAGAAGCCCCGGCATTAAGTTATTTTTAGGTGCCATTAGCGCCAAAATAAGAACCTCTTTTCGCCAAATCGTGAAGTTTGATTGCCACTATCTGGTCGCCATCTTTTTGTCCCGAATTAATGCTGCTGACAGCTAATTTTGATAAGAGCATTTTGTTTAAAAAAAACTACCGACAGAAAAGGTAAGTCACCATTTGGTGACTAGGTTGAAATGTTTGCTCGCCAAACATTTCAACATCAAGTCGCCATTGACGACCGTGTGGTCGCAATGTAAATATAAAGCAAATTTAGATAAAAAAGGAAAATACAAAAAACAGCACATGAAAAATCAATAGTAGATTTCCTTGCTCGTGTGAAGTTGACTTGGGCTCGGAAACCCGTTTTCGGCCACTACTTTCTTGTAAAAAACGGCAGATTTCTTGGGAATCCGCGTACGATTCGGATCGGTAAAATTAACAAAGTGAATCCCAAATGGCATATTATAGCCTTGAAACCACTCGAAGTATCCATCAACGACCAAGCAAAATACCCTTTAACTTTAACGCTATCCAGTTTGTACGCCTTGTAGACTTCATTGATGTATTTGTTGAAATATCTAACCCGGAAGTCATCTTGTAACCGCGCCTCTCCAGACTTGGTAGCCTCCCCTGGTACTGCGCAGCCATTCTCAGTGATATAAATGTCGGGGTTGCCATAGTGATCTTTAATGTAACTCAAGCAGCGCCGCAAGCCCCAAGGCACCACGGACAGTTAAAGGCGGTCTGCTCCCAATCTTGTCTTTCAGTAGAATGTAATTCCCATCAAACCACAATTCACTTGGGGTCTTGATCCCATTGAAGAAATCGTGGTGTTTCACCAAGTCTGACGAGTAATGGTTGAACCCAAAGAAATCAGAAGTACCCTTGACGAACTTTTTCTGTTCCTCGGTAAATTCAGGTAGTCGAGACGAGGCGCCAATCGCGGCGCTTTTGTTTCCAATCAGATCTTTCATAACCTGCGGATAATCACCGCTGACAAAAATAGGCTCACAAAAGTGGCCCATGTAAAACTTCATGTACCGGTCAGCGGCATACTTATCAGCCTGGCTGTCAGTGAATGGCTCACCCCACTGGCCGTTGACAACAATACCACTTGGCCTTTTTGAGTGGCCTTGTATTTGTCTTGATAGGTGTGGTAGGCCTTAGCATGGGCTAGAATAACATTGTGTCCTGCTATATACTGTTGAGAGGAGCTTGCAGGGGGATTCCAGTGGATCTTCATGAAGAGAAGGACAATTGCAGGCTCGTTAATAGTGATCCATTTCTTCACTCGGTCACCAAACGCCTCATAACAGACATCCGCAAAGTCATTAAAATGATCAACAATACTTGAATTCGTCCAGCTCCCAGTGAAACGAAATGGAAGCGGTAGATCCCAATGGTAGAGCGTAACAACTGGCTCGATGCCGTTCTTGACGAGTTCATTAATTAACTTGTTGTAATATTCGATCCCTTTAGGGTTAATAGGCCTTGTTCCGTTGGGCAGAATCCTTGTCCAAGCCACAGAGAATCGATACACCTTGACGCCTAGATCTTTCAAAAGCTTTATATCCTCCTCATATCGGTTGTAGCTATCACAGGCTACGTCTCCAGTTTGGTTTTGAAGAGCTTTGGGCCAAAATAGCTATCATGAGTAAGGTAGTCCCACAAGCTTGGTCCTTTCCCGTCGGCGTTCCACCCTCCTTCCACTTGATAGGCAGATGTAGCGGTTCCCCATTGGAAATCACTTGGGAATGTTCCATACTCGAACTTATCGCGAACTGGGTCGATCGACTTGTAGCCAGTTATGCAGCCTACAATGCTACAAATCAACAACAGTCCAAGACGTGCTGGAGCAGCATCCATGTCTGTACAGATCGAGTGTAAATGATGGATTAGATCTTGACAGCCCGAATTTCTTCTCTTGAGGGCGGGCGCGTTACTTTTTAACCAGAGAGGTCAAACCGTCAGTTGAGTTGAACAAACACAAGCAATAAAGAGCGCGTGCCTCGGGACTGAAGGAAGCCAAACACTAAGGATAAATGGCTAAAGCACGTCACATACGCTGAAAATAACTTCGATTTAGAGGTAAGGGGCAAATAAGAAGTGAAATGATCAAGTTTTGCATAGAATTTGCAAGCAAAATGAGCCAACAATGCATGAATTACTTCGTAAAATCACAACTGGTAATTTGCAAACAAAATGAGTCTATAATACATAAATTACTTCTTGAATTTATACCAAATTTATCTTATCGCCCGTGTTCAGGGTTCCCCGCATAAGATGTGTTCCATTCTTTTACCACAGAAAGTTGTCATGACTAGTAACATAATACATGTGAAACAATTATTGATTTCGACTTGCTTGAGAAAATATGGCGATAATAACTCTCCGGACCAATCAGATTAAAGAAAAACAAAAGAAAGAGAATCACTATTTTACGCTAGGTTCCCCATATAGAAGTCTTAAATCGTATATCCTGTATATGAGTACCACATGTGCTTATATCTTACCATAAATCCTGAGAAAAGTCTTTCTTTCATGGTAATTTGACCAATTTTTGTGGTCTAAGCCAATGAAATCGCCGATATTTTCAATAGAAAATAATTGCATTCCAGCATGCTCTGCCGTTGGCTTGGGTAGTTCTTATACGGACCATTACTTAACCTTGTGTGAAAGCTAACGTGCTAATGAAATGGTCCCATGTGTGCTTATGAGCGTTAGCCGAGAGGGATTCGAACCCACGACCTCCGGAATTGTACATCCGATGCTCTACCAGCTGAGCTATCCAGGTCAGACTGGGAGCAGGTCGGGGTTTATTAGATGTAATGGTCGCGGTAATGAAGTGAATATATGTAGATGTTCAGGTATCTACATATAGCCACTCTGTTGAACTTAGTGCTACGCGGCCACAGCTTGCCTGTTATATATATATATATATTTATTTCATTTGTTTTAAAGTCCTGATGAGTTTCACTCGTGTCTAAATAAAGTTTCATAGCTCACACTAGGGTCCATGCTATAGCATGCTAGGGTCCTCAAATCAACAAATGCAAACTTTTACTGCGACCCTTTCGTTCGTCGTTTCGTTCTTTCAAATATCAGAGTATCCACGCGCCAGAGGGTCCCCACCCCCCCCCCCCCCCCCCCCCCCCAACCCCACCCTTGTGAGGGGAGGACCCTGGCTTACGAGGATGGGGCAGAGATACTAGGGGTCGAGACTACAGTTCGTCCCCCTGAGGGCGATCAGAACGTGGGATCGGAAACCCGTTTTCGGCCACTACTTTCTTGTAAAAAAGGGCAGATTTCTTGGGAACCCGCGGACGATTCGGGTCCGTAAAGTTAACAAAGTGAATCCCAAACGGCATATTATATCCTAGAAACCACTCGAAGGTATCCATCAACGACCACGCAAAATACCCTTTAACTTTAACACTATCCAGTTTGTACGCCTTGTAGACTTCATTGATGTATTTGTTGAAATATCTAACCCGGAAGTCGTCTTGTAACCGCGCCTCTCCAGACTTGGTCGCCTCCCCTGGTACTGCGCAGCCATTCTCGGTGATATAAATGTCGGGGTTGCCATAGTGATCTTTAATGTAACTCAAGCAGCGCCGCAAGCCCCAGGGCACAACAGGAAAACCAAAACCAGTAAGTTCCCAATTCTCGTCCTTCAGTAATTGATAATTCCCATCTGAGGACATTTCACTGGGTGTCTGAGCCCCACTGTAAAAATCGTGGTCCTTTACCAAGTCTGTGAAGTAGTGGTTGAACGCAAAGAAGTCAGCAGACCCTTAACGAATTTTTTCTCCTCTTCGGTAAATCCGGTAGACGAGAGGGGATTCCAACCGCGGCGCTCTTATTGGCGATTAGATCTTTCACGACCTGCGGGTAATCACCGCTACCGTAAATAGGCTCAGCATACAGACCAATGTGAAACTGCATGTACCGGTCAGCGGCATCTTTATCAGCCTGGCTGTCAGTCATGGGTTCGCCCCACTGACCGTGGACAGCAATGCCGACCCCTCCATGCTGTGTAGCCTTGTACTTGTTTTGGTACGTGCGGTAGGCCTTCGCATGCGCTAGAATAATGTTATGTGCTGCTTGATACTGCTGAACAGAGGTCGCTGGAGGATTCCAGTGGATTGACATGAACCAAATAAGAATTCCAGGCTCGTTTATAGTGATCCATTTCTTGACCCGGTCACCAAACGCCTCATAGCAGACATCCGCAAAGTCATTAAAATGATCGACAATACTTGAATTCGTCCAGGCCCCAGTGAAACGAAATTGAAGTGGTAGATCCCAGTGGTACAGCGTTACAATCGGTTCGATGCCGTTCTTTAGAAGTTCGTCAATTAACTTGTTGTAATATTCGAGTCCTTTAGGGTTAATAGGCCGTGTCCGTTGGGCAGAATCCTTGGCCAAGCGATGGAGAACCTATACGCTTTTACTCCAAGATTCTTCAGCAACTTCACATCCTCCTCATATCGGTTATAGCTATCACAGGCCACGTCGGCAGTTTGGTTCTTGAAGAGCTTCGGCCCGAAAAAGCTGTCGTGGGTCAGATAATCCCACTGGCTTGGCCCTTTACCGTCGGCGTTCCATCCGCCTTCTACTTGATAAGCAGAAGTTGCAGAGCCCCACTTGAAATCGCTTGGGAATCTTCCGTACGCAAACTCGTCGCGCACAGGGTCTTTAGCTTGGTAACCCTCTACCACAGAACTCACAATCAAGCACGAAAGCAGCAAAAGTCCAAGAATAATGGTCGGCGCCATTTAGTGCAAAGCTGGAGTTAAAGCTTTAGAATACGTTCCTCCGCAGACCTCGCTGTCTGCATGAACTACATATATCCATATACAAATGGATAAGGTGGACCGGTGGACCACGCCAACAGCGGGGTTACTGAACCAATACGGCAATAATAGTCTGAGTAGTCACGCAATGATTTGTGCCACGTAGAAATCTGGACTATATAGCGCTGAATTGTACTAGTATGCTTTTCGTGATTTGTTCGTCCTTGCTGCTTTGTTGTTCTCCCGTCTGTCCAAACATACAAAGCCCTCGACGATCGATGTATTCAAAATATGTCCTTTCCGGAGTACACAGGGAGCCCAAGTCTATTTGGGATGTAGCCCATAATGCCCTGCGCGTTGGTCGAGTGAGACTGGTCAAGACAGATGAATCAAGACACAACACAGGAAAGAGTGAGTTCGATCTCTGCTTCGAAATTCTTCTGAAATTACACGAGGAACGGCGTAAAAATGTGAGTTATTTTAACAAAAGGCTCATTTGATCATAGCTTAACTGCCCGAGGGTAGATAACTATACCAAAAGTAAAATAATTGCCATATAATTTCACGTTTATCAAAGCTCAGGACTTTTTTATTCATCACATCAACATGGCTAGAAGAGTAATAAAGATCATAGTTGTGTAGGTTTCGAATTTCTATATATACTTTGTTTTGTCTGGTGTAAGGTTGTATTAAAAAGCCTGGTTGTTTCTTTACTTGAGTTCTTTAAATTAATCTCTGTCTCGGTTCTGAGCTCCTGTTTTTATGGAACTTTAAAAAAAAAGTTAGAACGAGGAAGTTACAGACAGACTCTCGTTCAACAGTTTCAATTGACTAATGCATTAGGTTGAAGTTTATAATTTGACATTAATGAGTTGGTGGTGGCTTTTATACAAAACAGAAAAGAACCAGGAAGTATGATAACGAAAATGGTTTGTGTTCATTTCAGGAACATAGTGAATAGGTAAAAGATATAATTGAATTTAATTAAGCTTAGATTTGGATCAAGACCAACTGAGGCCTATGGGCATGGCAAATGCCGTGCCAGAGTTGCACAATTCCAATACAAAACAATAGAAATTTCTTGATTATAAAGTATAATGAAGCAGCATCCTTTGAAAAAGGAAAGGTTCGACAGAAGAAGAGAGACTGAAGTTCAGCGTTTGCCATAGGCCTAAGGCCCATCACAACGGCCAAACTTTAGTCAAACTTCTTCTGTCGAACCTTTCATTTTTCTAAGGAAGCGGCTTCATTAGTATAATATAATATGCAATATGAATTACAAGCAACCGCCTGCAAGCAATAACCATTTCTTTAAGATATTCTTAATTTTTGTGAGGTGAAAATCTGAGATTCCGAGAAGCTGAGCTTACTCAAAGATTATTTTTCAATTATATTTGCTACATATAATCTAAAGTCTATGGCAAATGTTGAATGTCAGTCGAATTTATTCTGTTAAACCTTTTCTTTTCAAAGCATGCAGCTTCATAGAAAAAGTTCCATTGTTTTGGATTGGAACAGCACGACTCTGGCACAATATTTGCTGTAGGGCTAAAGCATCAGAATGTTCTTTTCATGTAAAAGATTATGGGTTATCCATGAAATTCCTTTGTTAAACATTTTTTTTGTATTTAAACATCTTTATTTTTTTAATTTCTTACAAAATAGACAATTACAAAAAATTTAATTTAAGTGAAGAATATTCATAGAAAGTATCCAACTCCAACAAAGTTTCATCTAAGGATTGTAAATTTGCCAGACAAAAGGTAGCATCATCTGCAAAAACTGTAATTTTTTTCTCATTCTTTCCTATTTTTATACCTTCGATTCTTTTATTAGAGCGGACACTAATTGCCAGTATTTCAAAAACTAATATAAAAAGAAGAGGTGAAATTGGGTCACCTTGCTTTGAACCTCTGGTTATGTCAAACAACTCGGTAGCATGGCCATTGTTTAGAAAACAGCTCTGATTGTCCTTAAGGATCACTCTTATCCATTGTATAAAGGAGGCACCAAAGCCAAACACTTGTAATACAGCGAAAATAAAAGAATGCTCCAGACTATCAAAAGCCTTTTCAAAGTCTGCTGCGAAAAGGAGAGATTTAATCTTGAACGTAGTACATCAAATCATCGATTATACGAATGGGTTCCTCAATGTTTCTACCTTTAACAAATGCGCTCTGATCTTCGTGAATAATTATTGGTAAGATTTCGACTAAACGGGAGCTCAGCGCCTTGCTACAAATCTTTGAATCGACATTAATCAGACTTATGGGACGCCAATTATCTAGAAAACGATTGTCTTTATCGGGCTTTTCACCAATGTAATCACTGCTTGTTTCTGAGAAGTCGTTAAACATCCTTTATCAAACAATTATTTAAACAATTAACTAAATCCGATCCAAGTTGACTCCAAAACGCACAATAGAACTCTTTTGTTAGGCCGTCCATTCCCGGGGATTTTGAATTTCCCATTTTCTGGAGAGCTTGGTAGCATTCAGTCATCGTTAAATACCCTTCACATGAGTTCATTTCCTTGTCACTCAGCTGCAGTGTATTGAGGCTTTCCAAATAAGCAAGACATTCGGCTTCTGTTCTTGATGATTTTGACGCATATAGGTTACCATAAAACTGGCGTATATGATTCAAAATAGTTTTAGGGTTCGTAATTAACCGATCGGGGGTCTTTATTTGCTTAATATGAGTCCTTTGTTAAACATGGCAGTTTTTAAAATGAGCATTCTAAAATGCTCTCCTTTGTTACTTTTGCCTGATCCTGGTTTTCCTTATTTTTTTCAAATAGTGAGTTGAAAATGAATTTTGAGGAGCTGATGCGGCATGCTGCTGATAACAAGATAAACGCCATGAGACAGGTAATTTTGCCACAGTTGTTAAAGGCCCAGCATGCTTTGCAGGCCATTTAGTTTGTCTTGTGGCTAATTGATTCCCTCTTTAACGCTTATACACTATCAATGCTATTTCTCTACAGTATATTCAAAGTTATGTGATGTGCTATGTACTGGTAGTCATGTTTTCTTTCTACTTTCTTAAAGCAAAGAAAGGCAGGCAGAGGAGGTAAAGATGGTACCTCTGTATCCAGCTCTGCAGTGCAAGCATTTCTTAAGAAGAAGGAGGAAGAAAAGAAACAGCAGCAAGGTTTGAAATAGAAATTACTCTGCAAAAAATATCCCCCCACCCCACGGAAGCATGGAAGGCTGTTGAAATGTGACCTCCCATCCCTTTGGAATTTCCAAAGGAAAACACAGTATTTGTATGGAAAAAAATCAGGCAAATTGATGGGGATGGATAATTTAATAAAATTCACTCCACGAGTGTGATTCTTTAATTTTCATGCTTGATACTTTTCTCTTCCTGTCAGAGTATCTTGAAATATCTTTTAAACTAAAATCATTATTGCTGAAAAATGTTTTCAACAAAGCTATTTTTTGTATTACGTTTTATAAAATTGTTGTTTATCAAGGAAAAATGTCAAATTTGGCACCATGAAAATTGTAAACAGAGTCGAAAATCTCATACACGTTCCAGACCAATTGCATGTACCTGTCAATCCCAGACGTTCTGAAACCTGGAGAATACGTCAGAACCATCTTGTTTTCCTGAGTCTTTCCCAAAACCTTTCTGAATCCCTTCAAAAACGTCCAAACTCTCTCCGAATCTTTGCTGATGGCGCAGACTTCGGTTGACTTTTTTGTGCCTGACTATGTTGAAAAACAGGGAGATTTGATGCTTTAACCTGGAGACCGGGAGATTTGTTAAAAAACTTGGAGACTCCCGGGTAAACCTGTAGAGTTGGCAGGCATGCAATTGTCATGGTAACAATATGAAATGGGAAACTCCCCGACCGGAAATCAGCCAATCAGAGCATGCGCACTATAGTAGCCATGATAAGCAGTCGTATTGTACACCATGATCCATATAACATTACTGAAAGCACATGCATTTGAATGGCTACCCGATATTGTGTGCTTTGCTAAAATTGTTCATCCTATAATAACATAACTAGCTGTTGCTTACAATGCTGACAGACATTTAATTGTTACTCTCAGTTTTGCTCACCACTTTGGGGCTAAAAATGCATCCACAACAAACATATCTGCCTGTATCATGAAAAAAACATCTAAAAGATGTATACATGTAAACAATGGCTTTCCTGCCTTGATTTGCTGTATTTTCTTTGGCGCAGTATATAATAATATTATGATGATTATGAAATCTGCTCAAAATATATTTTTATAGTTCTTCTCTTTTTATATTCAAATAAAGATGGACACCCGTCCTGTTTCTTGTTATTTCAGCTGAGGCTGAAGCTGCTAGGAGGGCTCGCATCCAAGCACGTCTAGAGGCCAACCTTAACAAGAAGTCAACAAAGAAAGGGAAACCCACTAAAGGAGAAAGCTCTAAATCAGATGAACAAACAACAAGTCAGATGGAAAGTAGAAAAGAAACGGCAGTCTCTACAGGAAGAATTCCTAAGAAAAATCCAATCCAATCTCAACAAAGGAATTCAGAGCAAGAAAGAAATTTCAAACCAGAAAGGTCAAAAAGGAAATTTGAAAAGCCTGCTGGGCCTGTGAGAAATAATGGTGATGTAGGAAGGGTAGTAGAAGACAAGGTTTCTACGAAAACAACACCAGTAGCTGGAACGAAAAAGAACTCAAGATCAAAAAAACCTCCAACAAAACCTGTGAATTTTAAAGACCTTCTGGCAATAGCAGAGAAAAATAAATCTGGTGAACGTGAGAGAAAGATCATTACCAATGGCAACAAAAATGATTCAAGGGCAGAATCTCAGCAGGAGCTTGATCACCAAAGAGAAACAAGTAAGAAAAATAACAAACATCCTGCAAAAAGGCCACATCCAGAATCAGCCAAAGCAAGTAATATTTCAAAAATTTCAACTAGTAAAAGAACTGAGGCAAACGTGGCTGAAAAATCAGCTTTGAGAAGAGAGCCTACAGTCAAAAGTGCTCCAGCTAGAACAATTAGGCCAGAAGGAACTAAACTAAGGGGCCCTGCCCAAAGGGACCCTTTAACGGGTAGGCCTGGGCAGTTGCAACTGAGAGGTCCCATGCCAAGGAGGCCCCCACTGCCTGAAAGAGGTTACTCTGAGTCTGACTATGAAGATGAATTTGATGACTTCATTGATGATGATGATGATGATGATGATTTTATTGACGATGGTGATGCCGAGCCTGATGTGTCAGCACATATCAGGGAAATATTTGGCTATGACAAGCGCAAGTAAGTATATTTATGTAACAGAAACAGTCTATCTAGAAATAGAGCAGATTTCAGATGAATAAATATCATGAGTACTTTAGTGTAATTTCCAATTGTATTGCAATCACTCCTGTAGGTTTTTCCAAATTTATTGTGGCAGTGGCAAAGATATAGCTGGAAAGAGTTGAGTCTGAATGGCAAAGTAATTTACACTGTATATTGTAGTCCCTGTTATATCTGTCTTCCCAGGATTTAGCAGAGTCTCCAAGCTTCACTCATTCACAGGCATGCTATGTCTAGACACCATAATATCTTAGGTGTTCATAAACGAGTGAAGCTTGAAGACATGGGCCCCAGATAGTCCAGATACTGCTCGGCCACTATTTTTCAAGTTAATAAAAACCAATTTGTCATGTTTACCAAAAGGTTTAAAGATGAGGTCTTTGATGACAGGACAATGGAGAGCAGTTATAGCCAACTTGAAAAAGAAGAAGCAAGGAGGTAAGAGCTTAATCCCACTCTGGAGGGGGGGGGGACTCCCATATTAAGCCAGGCAGTGGTGCTTGTTGTATCTTTTAGGATTTAAAATTCGAGTCTGCAGTATCTTTTAGGGTATGAATGAAAAAAACCCTAATTTGTGTGTGAGACGATAGGCTGCACAAATCTAGAATTTGCCTATGGTGCTAGTGCACGGGAGATCAGTATGTAAATATTATAATAGCTTGTGGTATTAACTAGCACTTTAGGCACTTTTGGATAAACTAGATTTGTGTGAGTTTTAACATGATACCTTTTAGGGGTGAAAATACTGGTTTGCCACGCCCAGATTGGTATCTTAGGCAGTTGATATGGGAGTCCACCCCCAGGAATCCCACTTGAATCTCTGCAAATACCTTGTGGTAATTTGTCCCATAAGGAGAATGGGGGATCCCAGTGTAAAATGTCATTGGTTGGACCCCACTTGGGGTTGGATGGTATTTTAGGGGTTCAGGGGGTCAAATCTTTGGGATGACATTTTTTTAAGTTGAACAATGAGAATATGAATCTGACTTAGACACCAACACCCACCATTAACTTTTTTTCTGTGGAGGTTATACTTAGTGTATAGTTCTGGTTAGCCTGCTCAACAGGCACTAGCAGTGATTTAGCAGTGATACAGAGGAACAGCTTCAGTCCGGGAGTTTTTCGGAGCACTTCCCGAGATCCTGGTTGTCAGCAAGCTTTTTTATTTTGCTGGCTATCATTGCATTAGTTACTGAACTTTTCATTTTATTTCCCTCGTCTTATAGTTTTTCTTTAGTTTTTGACATCAGCAAATAAAGGCCTTTAACAACACCCATTTTGACTGGAATTTAGTATGAGAGAATATTCTAAAGCACACACCATCTTAATTTGGTGACTATTTAACAATAATTGGCTCTTAGTCGATGGGTTATAACTCAGTGGCCATGAGGGCGAGAGGAATAATTGTTTTAGTCAGATCACACTAGCAGGTCAATTCGCATAGCCAGAAACGTTTTCTGTTCTTTTCATTTGCCATTTTCTGGCTTTCAAATCAGACACAATCAGAACGCATCGATAATAGACTACTAGTGTGATTTGACTAAGTTGCAGTAGAGCGGTTTTCATCCGGCTGTGAAACAAAAACTATTAGTCAGTGTTTAATAGTCCCTACTAGTCATACTTAATAAGGAGAATACAATAAAAATGACTTTCATAGTGTATAGTAGTGCGTATTTGGTTAGTAACTATTTCACAGTCGGATGAAAACCACCCCCATCTTGTTACCAAAGTCCAAAAGCTAGTTGCCATTGGCGACCAGTCTTAGTCCCCTTCCCAGCTGATTTTGACCCTTTGAATAGTAGCCCCTGGGTTTTGTACTACAGGACAGATGATACAAGTTCTCATTCTTTCCAGATGCCATTCCTTGGTTCCTCCCCAGAATCTCTTGGTTTTGTGAACATATATTTACACTCCTCATTCTTTTTTTAGTTCTAAAATTGCAAAGCTGGAAGATGAAATTGAATTTTTAAAGGAACAAGCTTTGCTGAAGAAGCAGAAAGCTGCTTTAATGAAGAAATCAAAGAAGGGTAAGAAATAACAGGAATAGGGATATTGGTCAGTAAAATAATTTCTTGTTGACTAAATTTTTGAATTCACAAATTTAGAATTCCTAATGCATTGAATTGTTTAAGTTATTTATGGACGGAGGTAGCATTATATAAGTCAGAATAAAAAAGTCACGATAAATGAATTATTTACAAAGAGTATATATTTTGATGAGAATGAAATATTAGGTGTCAACCATTTGAAGCGCCATAGCCAGATAATCCCTCGCTATCAATTTCGTTCGATATTAGAAGCCAAATTACATTTACAAATCTCAAAAGAACCATCTAAAAACTAAGATTTATATTTGATTTAGCCAATTCTATGGATTGGTATGTTGCTGAAAATGGCATTTGACTGTGTCTTTAACTTGAGGACAGGGGTGTGGTTGGTTTTGTTTTCCTACACAACAACAAAGTATATTCCTGCATGGCAAAGCTGTGTCTTTTGTGACAAAATTCTCACTGCTAAAGAAAGGAATAATCAGAGATGGTTCAATAATTTTTTCTTACTTCATCAGACATATTTCAATTAAAACGTTTTTCTTGGTTGTCTCTTCTGGAAAATTGGCTAGACATTATTATCTGAAAATTGGCCGGCCATAATTATCTGAAAATGGCCGGACATTATTATCTGAAAATTGGTCGGACATAATTATCTGGAAATTGGCCGGATATAAAATCTGAAAATTGACCTTACATAATTATCTGAAAATTGGTCGGACCTGATTTTCTGAAAATTGGCCGGACATAATTATCTGAAAATTCGCCGGACATAATTATCTGAAAATTGGTCGAACATAATTATCTGAAAATTGTCCGGAAATAATTATCTGAAAATTGGTCGGACATTTGGCGAATTTGATCAGACAATGTCCGATGACCGGCAGTAATTTCCAGCTCACTGTAAAAACAAACAAAACACAGCCCCCCTCAAAAATTTCAATGTTTTTCACATTCATTAATTGCTCTAGTGCCGGTCATCGGACATTGTCCGATCAAAATCGGCAAATGTCCATCCAAATTTATGATTTGGTCGGTCATAATGTCCGGTCAATCGAGTTTTTGTTTCTGTTTGTGGTGACAACTGAGAATATAAAATCAGAGAAATTATGTGAACTCTCCATTTATCTCCAAACACTACTGCAAACAATTTTTAAATACTCCAAGACAACAAGAGATAATATAGAATAAAATACGCGAATTCAATATCAGCAAGAATTTTCATAAAAGCGTTTTTTTTTTTATTAAAGTTTGCCATTTAATGTCCAACAAATTTCCTGATATATGTCCAACCAATTTGCAAATATTATGTCCAACCACACTAGGCGTTTGACCAGGCATTGTCAGGTCAAGTAAAGAAAATAATTTCCAGCTCTGTATATTAATACGGGTTCGGTAAATTGGAAAAACAAATACGGATTCAAATATTTGAATCATCGCGATATTATGGTTTAGTTTGGGTTGGTGTGAGCTAGAACAGGATTGGCAATTAGAAGAGAAGAGTCCTCAAGATCATGAAAATAGCACTATCGGAGTCGCTTACAATGTAAACTTGGAAAACGTAATTTGGTTGAACAAAATGCGATAAGTTAGTTATTTAAATTAGACGTGTAAAACAGTATGTGTAAACAGAGGGTAGCATAAATGTATCAAGAAGCCTAGATATTAAAAATAAAAATGTTCTTGCAAGAGAATGCTGTAAGGTATTTGCAAGAACTGATGGACTGCGATGGTTATTGTATGTCTGGAAGTTCCAATGAAGGGGAGGGGGGTCTTTTAGAATAAAAAGCGACATAATCATGCTAGAGGCAAGAGTGTCTTAAAGTAGGGGGAATTTCTTTATTTATATTTATAAACCATAATTACAAAATTCTGTGACATCTAAGCTATTTATGTTAATATAAACGTCATAATGGAATTACCTTAGCTATTAGTAAAGCGTTGGTGGAAGTCATGGGTTCGATTGCCGTTTGAAGCCTAAAACTATTTTTTTCAAGTCTTCTAATTTATTCTATTTTTTCATTTTTTCAAAACTTCGAATTTATCCTAATTTATTTTTTCAAGTTATTTACGTTACTTTTGTCACAACGAACTCTCAAGGCTCTTGAAGTCATCAATATAATGAAGCCAAGTTTGATGGGATAAATTTCTAGAGTTTTTATGGGTTTCTACTGCGTTCATCTTGGGAATCTACTGCGCATGCGTTCCGTTTTTTTTTATCCTGATGCGTTTGCCATACTAACACTTGGAAAAGGTCGTGGCTAGATGGGATTTAATAATTCATGCATAAACAATAGAACGAAGCTACGTGGCATAACATGGCATTAATTTGTAGCTTCGTTCACCGTGAAGCCTATGAATTATTAATCATCTCCTTCTGAGTTACCCCTTCTAGCCATGACCCTTTGAAACCGCTTTGTTATTTACTGAAACCAAAAGAATAAATGAAATATATGTCTTACAAAAATTTATCGGTGTGACCAGACGTGTGCGGCGGAAAATTGATCTCTTGTTTTTTCATTGTCTGTGCTGAGAACGCGAATCTTGAGCTAAGCTTAGCAGTCGGAAATAAACATTGAGGAATATTTACAATGAGGCTACGAAACACTCAACTAAATAACATTCAATTAGTTTTATTAGTTATAAAACCAATCGCTGAGGACTAATAAGAGCTCCACGCTTCAGTTTTGAGGCTGAATGGAGATTTCGAGCGTACTAAGCCGAAACAGTTTAGGGGCCGACCATTTAACTTTTGAGGGGCTTTTTTGAAAAAACATTTCCTGCACAGCAAAATGATGACTAAAACCTTTCTATTTTATTGGAAAAAAATTCTCACCGCTTACAAGAGGTAGAAAAAAAAATCTTGCACCGACAAAAAAGCCCCCCCCCCAAGTTAAATGGTCGGCCCCTGATACTTTGCAATAGACCTCTTTACCTTGGGCGTAATGTTGTCCCATTTCAGATCACGTGGCATTCATTTGAATATTTTTTCTTTGCTTGGGTTGCTTCCATATTCATATATCCTTCGGTGCGTAACAGAAAACCAAAGAAAGAATACTCATGGAATGGCACTTGATCTGAAACGGGACAACATTACGCCCAAGGTGAAAAGGTCTATTGGTCTATTGTTAGCGCTTTGAAGCGCGGGTTCTCGCAGTCATAGGGCCAGTTCACACGAGGCGAGTTGTCTCGGGAGGTAGGGATATCCCTGTTCGTCCTGTTCCCTTAATACCTGAGCAACGTTTCTATAAGATGTGTTTCTGTTGTAATAAAACTTTTTACAGGCAACCGAGACATCTCAGGATGTAGGGATAACTCGGTTTGGAAGGCAGGGATAGCCCTAGGGGTAACGTTGTCCCAGGTGCTATGTTTATCCATGTGAACGGATATCCCGTGGGCCAGGGACAACATGTATGAATGTACGCATGCGTGATGCATAAAACCAAAATGGCAGATGAGGGCGAAAAACGATAACTTGGTATTGCTTTTTTGTGAACCCGGCCAGCAGTTGTCCATAAGTATCCCCGAGACAACTTTACCTCCGAGACAACTCGCCTCATGTGAACATGTTCTTAGTGGCATGTAGTGAAGCCCCTCCAACTGCACAGCCACGCGTCCTGCTCGCCTGCATGAAACGTCCAGCCAAAATGTACTTTCTACAAAGCCTGTTTTTACTACTATTATTATACTATGGAGCATGTGGATGCTATTATTACTACGTAACCTACTCAGAAGTTAAAGTGCGACCTCAAACGTATTCTCCACTCTTTCCGATCTTGATGACCAGTACCAGAGCAAACACCATTCCCAGGACCTAACAAAACCAGAAAACAATCAACTGCAGTGCAGTGGAAGGTTGCTAGCAAAGAAATGATTCTTTGAGAAGCTATATCAAACACTCGACAGCGTTAATAATTGCATTTTAAACTTCAAACTGGACCTTAAAGGTAGCCTGCCATGCAACTGCGCAGCTGTTCTGCGCATCTGAAAGAATTATTGCCCGTAACGATAGCCAGCGAAGGCTGAAAACCTCGAAAACAATCGTTTATAATCTCGCTATTTCCCGATCCATCGGACCATTCTTTTTAACATATTCTTAAATAGGTATCTGATGAATCAGTATGCTGATGAATCAGAGTGATCGGTCCTGGAGCATGCGCGTATCGTGACAAGGCTCCCTTTAAGTTAATTTGCATTAGGAACGGCTTATGATTAGACACTCGACAGTTTTTCATCAGGATTTCCTCGAAGACGGTTAAAAAATCGGCTCTGCCTCTTTTTTTTTCAACGCACTTCTCAGCTTTTGGAAATCTTGATGGAACATGATGTCTTGTGTTTGATCTATTGTATACCAATTTTGCTACAGTTATGATAGCTGATGGCACCAGGGGTGGATCCGGACATTTCAGAAAGGGAGTGGGGGCGGATAGTGAAAATATAGGGATCACAAATAGCAAACTTCCCTCAGCAAATACATTAAATGCACCCGCCCCTGGGAACCTATTAGCAGAATTCTCTAAAAAGGAGGGCACTTTTCGGAGGTGATGGGTGAGAATGAAACGGTAGACTTGCGCCAATAACCATGTCATAGGTCGTCAATGCACGGCTGAAATTCGCAACAACCGTTTCCGCACTGTTGGGCTGTTCAAAAAAATAGCCGTATCCCCTTCCGAGGAACTTCACATTTTCGAAAAATGCTCTACCCCTGTGGCAACCCCCTGTGGAAATGTCACGGTAAAATGAAAGGCTATGTGGAAATTCTAGGATCGAAAACAGCGACCCCTGCAGAAAGTCCAGCTTCAAACACGACAACCTTTATGGAATGAGACGTATGATAAAAGGGCGGTGCGCCTTATTATAAGTCCTCTCGATTATAAAGTAATCATCCATGCAAGAAGGAAAGGAAACTCATTGTCCTACGGCATCGAGGGTTCCCCACATAGGATATGTCCCATGTTTTTAACCACAAAAAATGGCATGACTAGGTAGCATAATACAAGTGCAACAATTATAGATTTTGACATGCTTTAGAAAATTTTGCGAGTCTCCAGACCAATCAGATTAAATAAAAACAAAAGAAGGAGAATCACTAGTTTACGCTAGGTTCCCCAAATACGATGTCTTTAAAAATCGTATAAGACGCGTGCATACCTGAATGACGAGCATGGTGATAGCGAATGCACCAATCATAACCAGCTTGTCACGCAATAAATCCAACAACTTAGGGTAGCAACCCTGTGAAGGTAGAAACAGACCACGAGATGAACAAGGGATTGATAAAGGGTCGGTTGATAAGGTTCACCTGATACTATGTGACATGTTTGTATCTTTGACCCCCTCCCCTCCTTCCGTGCGTCCTCCCCCTTCCCTTGACCCACACACCCCTCTGTACACGTCTTCGGATTAACTGTGTCGAGGGATGAAAACTCGGGTACCTCTGATGCCTTCCCCTTTGTGCATCTCCCCCCTCCCCCACACGCGTACCCTCTGTACATGTCTTCGGATTTACTGTGCCTGGGGACAGACACTCGGGTTCCATCACCTCATAGTACTTGACAGGTGTCTACCTTTGACCCCATCCCCTCCTTCCGTGCGTCTTCCCCCTCCCTCTTATTCACGTACCCCTCTGTAGATGTTGACGAAGGTGTGTCCAGGAATAGAAAGGTTGCCACACCGTTGCGATTTTATCTTACAACAAGAGTCTGGGAAGTGCATATGAATTCCATTCGAGTACTTGGATCGGAACCAGTCCGTGTAGTTTTGCACCCCACAACATTTCTCCTGGTAGAGCAACAAAACGGAAGGTATGTCAGGAATGCAAAGAATGTACGGTGAAGAATGGCAACAACCGAGCCCATTTCCTTACAGTTCCTTTACTGATAATGTTGTTTAGGAAACAACATATGATTATGTTAATTGGTTCAAGGCAAATATTCTAAACAAATTAAAGCGTGCCAAGTCGCTTGGTGTAACTATCGATGAGAATTTAACCTGGCAAACGGCTATATTCCTCGAGGGTCCTAAAAAAGGAAGATTTGATATTTTCAGGACTTTTTTCACACATTCTTGAAGAGCAAGCTTCAAATCTCGAGAGACCAAAATTTGTCCTCGAAGCTGGCCTGTAGATACTACGTCTCACAGCATGTCGTGTGTTATAGGAGTGGACTTCATTTGCTGGTCTGATAAGACTGGAAAAAGTTGGGGGAAGTGTTTCACTCATATATATTTAATCTTAAAAACCAACAGAGAATCTTGATATTAAAAAGGTTATGCAGTTTCAGGATTTGGAGTAATTTGTAGAATGGTGTTGATTTTGAGGTGTTGAGGTGTTGAGGGTTGAGGTGTTGCATTGCCCCAACTCATAAGGCCATATAAGTAAGGTAGGGGAAAACGAGGGTGTACAGTGGAGTTGTTTTAACATATTTAACATATGCAGACGCTGTCAGAGCGCCGCACGGCAGCCAGTCCTGTATGCGCTTTATCCAGGATCAATCCACATCACCCTTCCCTTTTTTATTGCACATTTGCCGAGGTTTTCCCATAAGTGGCCATTTAAGATGTTGTGGACCCCTGGCTTTCTTGCTGTAATCGATGTATTTGTCCTTTTTGCAGGACAAAAGGTAAGTATTGTAGCGAGCAAGAAATCCCAGTAGAGTGGTCTTTAGAATTAACTTGTGTATTAGTTTTCTCGCCGTGAGAACAAGTTCTCGTTCTATTGAAAATACAAACTTATTGTTTTCTCAACAAAAGAGGTGCGATGCCCATCTCTAGAGCCGGTGCTCCCTTACAACACGAAGACGCCAATGTACCTTTTCCTGCAGTTTGTCAATGGCTTTGGTGGTCCCTTTTTGTGAGTCGATACTGTAATCTTTCTGCACTGCATTAAGGAGGTCTTTCTCGACGTGATCCGACAGCTGGAATAATTTAACAAACACTAATATCATAAATCCGTTTGCAAAGCATTCGCTCAAATCACGCAGGAATAACTGAAAAGCGCTTCGAACTGAACTGGTCGCACTAGCGCGAAATGCCGCCGTTTTGCTTTTTCTGCTTCTGACTAGGGTTTTTATTTGATCGACAGCGAGTTCTATTGTTCCTACAAAACTTTACCAAAAAAGACAGCCCAGGCTGCTCGGCGGCGCCTTTTTTTTGGTCAGCTGGTGAAGTTTCGGCTCGCTTACAAAGTGACGGTCGCATAGCACGAGGGAACAACGTTCCTGGGAAATTCTGGCCGCCAAGTCAGAAAAGTGTGCTGCAAATCTACAGGCAAAGCTCATGAATGCAATACAGCACCCCCCAGTACTGGGTTAACCTGCAGTTAAAATTGTATACCCTACCGAGACATAAAATTTGTAACCAGGGTGATCCATTTGGTCGCGATCAAAGCGGAGTTTTATTATATTACAGCTTTGATCGATATTGGTTTGTAGGGTAGCCATACTGAAATACATACCCTATCAGAGACCAAACAAGCGATAAACGATGCCGTAGACCTCAGGAGCCCAAAAAACATACCCTATAGGGCAGCCCCAACACCGGTATATGAGGGAGTACAGCGCATGATGTCTCTCGTACTTTGTTGCGTGACAGCCAGAAAAATGCATGACAGTGTAGCGCATTACTTGGAATTTACCTTGTCACGACGCTCGTATGCCAGAGCAATGCCAGCGATTTCAAGGGCGACAAGAATGAGAAGGAAAACGAAGAACTGCAAAAAGAAACAACCCAAAACTAAACACAGGCATCCTGAAACGGTGATGAGATTTGACTACCTAATTTTCGCGTCGCTTTAATTTCGCGATTTAAAAAATATCGCGAACTTAAAGCGACGCGAAAAAACATTTCCGCGAAATTTAATACCCTCATATTTCTTGTTTTCTCAATTTAATGAAGACTTCATGGCTACAATGTAAATTTGTATTATACAATTTCAAAGAAAGTTAAGCACAAGGATGATGTGTTTGACTATGCCTATGGTACACGATGCGGTTTCTATGGTTTTGTTATGAGTTGATGATTTTCAGCAATAAGAAGTGTAAAATGATAATAAAATTCTCGAAAATAAAATAAGAAAAAATAATTTTGCACCCAAATCGCGAAAATAAAGACCCGCGAAATATGTCGACATTGTTTTCGCGAAATTAAGTGCCCGCGAAAATAAGTACCAATAAGGTACCATTCAAACATATTGACAATCGGCAGTGCCAAATCGCCGACGTTCACACGACGCGATGTCACGTCGCCGTAAAAGTCGCACCTCGATACGCTTTTCCACAAGTTGCTCGGCAAACTTTTCTTCAACTTTTGACAAAAAAACAAACAATTCTTCAATCGTATTCTGAAAACAACTATAACAATTTTCCGAGCAACTATTACGGAATTTTGTGGCAATTTGTGGCCTACACCTCAAATCGCAGCCGTGTGAACGAGCCATTAGAGATCTATCAAAGAATGAAAGTCACCGTTATCAAGAGGCATCGATTCTCTTTCCAAGCGCCTATACATCCCACGAAGGACACGATGGCGATGATACAACCCACGCCGATTACAATACGAGCGCCCGTGGCGTACTCCACTGACGTGATGTCGATAAAGTCTCCATAAGTGACTTCAGCCCACACCCCAACTGCTATCAGCACGATACCTAGGATCTAAAGAAAGCAGGAGGCGATGAAGAAATAAGATGACACCGCGGCAAAACGCAGTTCACGTCCGCTAAAGATTCACTGGCCTGTGAAATGAAGACAATTGAAAAAATCTACATAACAACAGCGAACGATAAATTTTAACTTTAACCATAATTGTCTCCTCGGGTGCAAGGCTTTAGTGCTGGGTGCAAAAGTTCAGAGAAAGATATATATGTTATTTACCGGCTGGGAGGTCCGTGTAGGGAAAAACTGTGACCGAGGGCTGGAAAATGTTTTCAGGCCGAGGTCACAGTTTTTCACTATACGGACCGACCTAAAGCCGGTAAATAACTTTTTTTTTTTCAACTCTAAAATGTGATTTTTTCGATGAAAACAAGCGCGCGCAAATGGTTACCGTGACCTAGGTCAGAGATAGGAAAATATTGCCCCCGCGCGCGAGCTCTGAGAACCAATCAGAATGCAGAATTCGTTACCGTGCCCTCGAGGAAAAAAATAAATGATCATATTCTAGTTGCTTTGCCATTTTTGGCCTTAAGTTTTGTGTCTGTTCTTTTGTTTTCATTTCACAGGAAGTGAAACTTTAGCGCATGGCAAATGCGTTTTGCCGCGGTGCTGCTCGGGATTTATGGTGCCGACAGAGAACCACTTCTTTGTTACAGCTGTTTTGTGTATTCTGCGAACTCTCGAGATCGATTTCCAAATGTCAAACCGCTTTCTGGCTTCCGTCAATCAAACTTTGGAACTCTTTGGAATACAAAGAAATCAGTTATTCACTATCCTAGTGAAATGCCCCAACACACAGCATCTTTACTACCTTTATCTAAACAAATGGCCTAACTTGCGGTCGGCTAAGACTCAAATTAGACCCGAGAGTTTGATTGACGGAAGCCAGAACGCCATTGGAAGTCAAATGCGAGAGTTCGCAGAAAACTCAAAACAGCTGTAACTGGGCAAGGATCTACTTGGCTAACGCCCGCTAACGCGGTTTTGACTGACTAGATTTGGCAAAGGTACTTTGCGCTTCTTTCGAAAGGACATCACGTGACGAACAACTGTACATGCGTTACATGCATTAGGTTGTCAGCTTGGTACTAGTTAGTTTCTTTTCAGCACTGTCAATCAACAATGCAATGCTGTGAACCAATCAGATCATTGACAAGTGCAATTCTGTCGCGACAGAATCCAGTTCACTGCAATTGGCAAAACTCGGCGTGTTACTGAAAACATCTGTAAACGTAAACAGAAACAAAGCGATTGACGTAGCCGAAATACACCTTAAAACTACCACCTCTTAATACATACATGCATAATCTACAGATTATAAGCAATTATTGGATGAGGTTTTTGTGATTTCCAGAATAAACAATGTCGAGACAAGTCGCCTTACGGCCTCGCCTGATTCCACTTGGCGAGATATTGTTTATTCTGGAAATCACAAAAACCGAATTCAATAATTGTTTATATACATTGATTCAGTGAAAATACCTGTCAGCAATTTCTTTTACACAAGCGCCTTGTTAAATAGGGGAACATTCAAGGCTGTAGTCCCATGAACATTGCGCGCGTAGGATCAAGAATCAGCTAGCGATTCTTCAAGAATCAGCATGCTGATTCTTGGAGACCTTAAAGTGCGTGATTCCCAAAGTAAAGCGCGCGCTTTTAGCCAATCAGAATCGAGATAGTGATACAATGTATAATAATACCTGAAATTCCCTTATACCCTGTATTAGAGTGGGTTTAAACCAGTCGTGGAACTTCTGAGACAGGGGCTTAGCCAGAATTTAAGGACAGAATTTTAGAATTTTTCCTATGTTTCAAAGAGGGAGCGGACCCCCTGAGCCCCCCTCTGGTTACGCCAGACGGTTTAATAAAGCCTCTCTAATATGGCAGGATGCAAAAGATGTGGGTCGAATACTGGAAGGGTAAGTCTTACAAAGAAAATGCTGTTGAAGAACACGACCAAACACTTCAGCACTCGACCGCTTTGGCTATCCAAGCTGCCCATGACGTGGAATCGGCGTCTAAAACAATGCGAGTACAAGCATTAGGCACCCTGTGAAATACCAGCCGCATTATTGACAGCGAGCACTTACCTAGTCTAATATGCAGCAAGGACGTTGTCTGTTTAGCTGTGATGAGAAGCAATCCATGGTTAACTATTATCAATGGAGCGATGGAGGAGCATATGGTTTAATAATCTTTGAAGGGAGCGCCATGAAAGTCCAAATGGTATAGTTCCTTTCCAAAAGAGAAAGAACAAAGCTTAGGATGGTGATTTTCACGTTGACCAGATTTTAGCTGATGAATGCAGCGACTTTACATTGATTTTTTGGCCTATTTTATGAAATAACTTATTGGCAGCGACATTTTTCACTTTAACAAAACGTGATTCATTTTCGTGACACCTCACCTAGGAATTCCCGAAGGGTCAGAAGGATTTGACCTCCCCTCCCCCATAATTCCTCACTTATTATGTGCAGACCTAAGGATGCCTGGGAGCGGCGACGCGCATTTCCCTTTCGTAAACGGTCGTTGCCATTTGGACGACACTTAGAAAATTTTCACGTTTTATTTTTGATATGTCTCAGTCAAGGTAAAAGGAAAAAATCTTGTATAAATTCTACCCTGTTTAGAACCCTAACCCTAACCGGTAACCCAATTACTAACCCAAACCCTAACCAGTGCGCTACGAGTGAATTCGCTGGGTTGGAGGTACTTTTTAATTGGATTTGTACTCTTTCATTAGCATCTATAGAACGAAGCTATATATATATGATAATTACTAACTGTCCCAAGGGATCAGAAATGGCAACGACCTTTCTGAAAAGGCATCGACCGTTCACAGAAATGGCAACGACCGTTCTAAAAGGCAACGACCGTTTACGAAAGGGAAATGCGCAGCTAGCGGCGACAGGTGCAATGCGAAAGGATGTGAAATGATTACAACTACAAACCGTTGCATCGCCCGACCACGTTTTCAGAAACATCAAATTATGTTTCGATTTTTACTTTGCTGTTCGTCCAATCAAACTACCTCTTGCCCTCCCTATTTCGCCTAGTGCAGTCAACTGGCTTCTCTCTGAACTGAAACCAGACGTCGAGACGGAAAGCCAGACGACTGCACTAGGCGAAACAGGGCAAGAATCTGATTGGTTCATAAGATTTGACAGCGGAAGCCAAAAATCAATCGATGTTTTGAAAACACGGGACGCGATGCAACCATTTTAGCTTATTTCTACACTGCAATAGCTCTATCCATTATCAAAGGATAGACCTGACAACTTTTTAAAATATTTAGGCGAGGTTCTTTTGATTCTGGTGATAAATTTGCAACGCAAGCATGCAAAACAATAGAAAATGACTTAACTTTCCTCGCCTAAGCCTGTATTTTAGGCGAGGAAAATATTAAAACCCGCAGAATGCGAGGACGTTGGCGGGTCCTGTTCTTAGCTCTACATAGGTCGAAGCCGTACAGGGGGCCGTTTCTCGAAACGCCCGAGAATTCTCGGGCCCGAAAAGTTTGTTTTGAAATTTTAATAGATTGATCCCCAAGTTTTTTGCTTTCTTTTCTACACTGATGATTTAAATGGTCTACAACTTCCTATCCGTGATTAGTGGAAACCCACTCGCATACTATCACGAATCCTGCAATCTGATTGGCTGCGCTACTCACTGTTTACGTCTCAAAAAAGAAATTTTCGATTTCATTCAAACCCTCAAAAAACGTTCCATTGTTTTTCACCAGAGTTTTTCGGGTGCTCGAAAAGTTCGGTTTAAACTAACGTAATTCTATAAATACTATAGAATAGAAATAACTACGAAAAGGGAGTTATAGACTATTCAAATCAGCAGGGTAGAAAAGAAAAGAAAAAACTTTTTGATAATCCATGAAAAATTTCAAAACAAAGTTCTCGGGCCCGAGAATTCTCGAGCGTTTCGAGAAACGGGCGCCAGGAATGGCTTCGGAAGGTGGGGCCAAAACCAGTCGAACTTGTCCATTCTTTTCTGTACTTCTTCTAAGTGCCAAATTTCAAGCGATGCTCAGTTTGATTCCAATAATAATAATAATAATAATATATGTTTATTGAGCCACATAGCAGCATTGGCTGAATTGCAGTGGAGGTCAGAGACAATACTGATATTTACAATACTTAACAGATAATTTGTCTAATTATGAATAACGAACAGTGGCAAAGTGGCAAAGTATAGATAATTTGTCTAATTATGAATAACGAACAGTGGCAAAGTTATCATAGAATGGCTAAAAGGTAGCACTTGTGAATACTCAACGGAAACCTAAATGTTTCCCGATCTTTTTCACGTTGGACATCGTTTCAATCAAGTTATATGATTTTTTGGCTTCGCTGAACATGTGTAGAAAAATATTCACCGAGATTCGTTGGGTTCCGAAAGCTTGTGCATGAAGAAATTGAACAAACTATAACAAATGTTGAATCAAATATTGTTGTTGAACAGGTCGGGCGTCAACACAAAACAAGAAAAGTGTGTACTTTGTGATAATCCACAGTGCAACAGTGTCTACGGAGAAACAAACAGTTTTACGACGGTGATGTTTTGTTTTACCTAGCTTAAATGGGGTTCCACTGGCTAACAACATAAGAATTACCAGACTATCGCACGCCTGGCTAATCATTCGTAAACGACACTCGATGCGATCTCACTTTGAAGAACGATTGTTATCACATCTTCTCTGTCTTTTGTGGACCTTGTATGATCCGAGTTTAAACAAAACCTTTTTTCTTTAATTCCCGGTTGTCACACAACGTTTAGAGATTGATTAGCAACAATTTCAAGTTTCTTTTCAGTTTACGAACAAAGCTTGCCTGAAGGTAAAGTGTATGCAAATTTGTTAACAGCATCCTCGTTGCCGCTGCATTCGAACTGTGGGGTTTCTCGAGACCGAGACATTAGTGATATTGTGATCCCGCCTTTTAATTCCTCGAACTCTAACAACTAACCTCATAGGTTTCCTTCCAATTAGATTTCCAAACAACTTATCCTATCACAATTTAGCACACTTTTTAATTTCGACTTTTATGGATTTGGTAGACCGTTGTTTTTAATATATACTTCTTTGTAAGAGCGACGTTTCATAATAATACTATATCAAGATGATGATTTTGGCAAATTTCAAAACCTATAAGTACTTCGCTACAGTGAGGCGTTTACATTCTGTCCTGCATTAAAAAATGTCTGAGATGCCGCAATCATGTCATTTAGAAAATACTTTTGTTTTGTTTCGAAACGTGAATACAGTTAAAACTGCGAAGTGGGAATCACGGAAGTTATTTCGAGTTGATGCAGCATTGAGCCGAACAAAGCGCAATATAAACGCCAAAGACTATGGCAAGCAATTTTCGACTCTACACCTAACTTACCTTAACTTTCGATGGGAGAAAACTCTTGCTTTATTCTAGTAGGGTATAGTTCACACTTCAACCGTACTCTAATATTCCTTGCTTAGCTGCATGCTAGATGTGTGATGACATTAATATTGCACACCCATATGCCTGCCCGAGGGGGGTGGGTGACGTTATTGTTAGGAGAAATATCATAAAGAAATCAACTTTTCATCCGTTTCAAAAAAGCCCATAGCTCGGTTATACAAGAAAACTCTGGCTTGGAACAGCAAAAACAGACACCTAAATTTTCTTTGGTTTTTAAACTTAAAAGTTTCTCAAAGTAAGAAAACATATTTCTTTAGCACACAATGTCCTTATTTGGCTATTAAAAAGCAGGCTTTGTTTTTGAATAACATAATTGATTTCTATTTCATCTATTTTTGTCAATGACGTTTCAACAAAGATATCAATTAGCCTTCTATCGAGCGGATCATAACAATTTTTTACAAATTAGGTCTCTGTATCAAACATTCATAACAATTTTTAATCAAAATAATTTGTACCATAACAATCATAACAATCATGTCATCATAAATACTACACTTTTTGCGCTTATAACTATTTGCGAAATGTTTTTTTTTTCTTTCTAAAAAATATATAGACTAACATAACAATGTATCATGGAGCAACGATGACCATAAGGCTGGGGTCAAACCATGAATTTAAAACCATTTGATTTAACGTCATTCAACATTTGTTGAACTACCCATGTTGAATGAAGTTGAATGGGGATGCCAAACCAATGCAACTTTGTTGAACGTGGTCCGCTGCCAATCACAATGGGCTGTTTCATTTTATATCCGTTACCACCATATCGAGGAACCTGGATGGGATTTCCACCGGGTTCGTTGTGTTTGACCCTGGAATTTCCACAGGGCATTCATTTACAACTTTGGAATTTCCACAGGCTCACGAGAGAATGAGGAATTTCCACAGGTGTTGCTTCAAATTTCCACAGGGGTAGAGCTTGGTTTAGCATACCATTCAAAATCATTCCACATGGCGCATTCAAGGAATGCTGAATGAAGGTGAATCAAATGCTCACCTGGTTTGGCCACAGCCTAAACATACCGAAGATATTCTGAGATTTAAATATCCATTCTCCACTTCCATTCCCAGATTGTTCATGGAAATACTGTTCACGATGGCCATTATTGCCAATTTTCCGAGAAAAACTGTTTTCCGAGAAACGTCCTGGCTGTGCCACCGCACGTGTTCCACTATATCAACTTCTTATAACAATCATATTTGGAAATACTTTTTCCGATGTTCTTATTGCCATTTTCCCGATGCTCTTATTGCCATTTTTCCTTATTTTCAGAGAAATCGTCCATGATGTACCATCACACATGCTCCACTATATCAATTTCTTATATTCGAAAACGTATCTATATTCGAAAAAGCCGCAACATTCAATAATATCCAGTTCTTCCAACACTTCACCATACTCTACTTTATCAATAACGGTGAACGTAACCAATAACTGAATATAACACTTTGAGTCAACTTGATTTTTTATCTATACAAAGTCTTTTCGTTTTTGTCGGCTGAACCGAATTTTCCTGATTCAAAAAAAAATGTTTGTAACTGCCAATTTTTTAAAATTTTAGTTCAACTGTGGAGCAACTCGTGTTTCCTGGTCACGCCTTACTTGTAGCACACGAAAGGTCTTCCTTCATAATCATTTCCCTTATTCTGCGTAAACTGTTCATAACACCTTCTTCAAGACTTAACCAGCTTTTCCTTACATGCAATCATTTCCTAGCAGCGTACCCGAAGTCCGTAAGGTATTCCCCAATGTTTACAGGACCTCCGTCCACCCCGTGGTCCTCCAGTTGGACACCAATCATCTCTGGCTGGCGATCCAATACTTTGACTCTCAACTGCCGGGTGATAATCTGCTGAATCCAGTCAACAGCATCTGAGCTCCACTCTTGCTGGCCAGGAGTAGGGCCACCCCCATTAGAAAGCACCCAATAGCTTGAATGGGCAACTCCAGATGTTGGGGCAGAGGTTTGCGCAGCCGGTCTATAGGTACAGCTTCTGAGTTTCCATAGTCTACATATTGCACTGTAATATTTTGGCCATCGCTGACTTGAAGCACTTTTACTCGGTACCAATTTCCGTCAATACTGAATTTGCACAAACAGAAGTCTCCCACGGCAGGAGGGGCCGAAAGGGGTTCTGCAGCGTTGCTCTCAGAGTGGATTCCTATCTCATTCATGAGGTTTGCTAAGGATGTGGCGGACTGTTCGTCTTGCAACTGTACCCATATCTCCCCTGGGTTTAGCACCTCTGTCACTACTGCGTCAAAGATATCTTCTTGTGGAAATACCACCTGTGGTGTCTTCACAACTGGCTGAGTCATTTGCCAGATTTCCTGGTTGATATTGGTACCCAGGCGGTTATCAACAGACTCGAACAACTCTAAGGTCAGGCCAGCCTCTGCTGACCCTATTACGCGTCCCAGAAGTTGCTTGTTTAGGATTTTGTCATTGAGTATTCCCATCATGGATTCATCCCAGGAACCCTCATTAGGAACAAGCCCTGTTAGGGTGCAGGACCTTGACTGACGGGGCAGTTGACAGAATGACTCTGGGATGCGTCTAATGTCTTTCGGGCCTACACTTTCTTGATTACCAAAGTCAACAAATGTAACTTTGAACTGGTTACTAGGCAGCACTTCATCGACGACTGCTCTATACCAGTTAAGGTCTTCCTTAAACAGCGCACAGCAGAGCTCGCCGGCTTGGGGGTAGTAGTCTTGCTGGTCAACATTTGTGCAGTGGTTGTTCAATTCTTTAGAGATATCAAACAGTCCACGGACATTAACTTCGTTGATGATCTGAAAGGAGAGATCTCCCCTAGTGCGAATATCACTGGTTAGGAGGCTGAAGTACTCCTCTTGAGGAATCTCAACAAGTGGGAGAGAATCCAGGAAAATTGGGTGGTGAACTGGAGGCTGGGCAACAGGCAGTTCCTGACTTGGTTGCGGTGGTCCTCCTAATTGTTCGTTCTGCTGTGGAGCATGAGTACTCTGGGCATTGGTAGGGATGCGACTATGTTCCACGGGTCCAGTCATTACCGCAGCGTTCGTCGCCCCTGTCACTACGTCATCTCTGCTTTTGGTTGGGAACTGATTCTGGAGAACACCACAAATGGATCCCTTGTCAGCGTCCAGAACATCAACAAAGAGGCAATTCCTCTCTCGTTGAACCACCTTGACTGTGATGACATTATAGAGGGGGACACATGTCTTGAATAACTCTGACGCTTGGTCTGGCCATTGGTTTGGAACAGGCGGTGGACATGCAAGAGAACATTTTAATGCACTAAATGGCAAAGACAGAAACTGCGGCTCAAGAGGGCGCAAGCGAGAAATGCTAAGGACTTCAGAGTTTCCATAGTCAGGATAATAAACTTCAACTAGGCCACCAGAAGGGCAGTTCTCCACATAGCCTCGATACCACTTATTGTTAAGGGTAAACTGTGCTGCACAAAACTGATTAGGAGATGGGTTATACGGTGGATACTGCACTGTTGAGTAATGAGCCTCCAGCTCTTCTGTCAGAGACGCGAACTGCTGAGCCATTTCCA
Source organism: Scolanthus callimorphus (assembly GCA_033964015.1). Lineage (NCBI taxonomy): Eukaryota > Metazoa > Cnidaria > Anthozoa > Actiniaria > Edwardsiidae > Scolanthus > Scolanthus callimorphus. Next base: position 11,634,791 of record CM066916.1, on the reverse strand, counting down.
TATCAGCGATTTGAAGGGAGAACTTTCCAGGGTTTGTAATGTCAGTAACAACAGCAGGAAATGGCTCCTCCAAATTAGGAAGCCTCGCCGACGCAATGGCCGACTCAACTGGAGATATGACGTGCTGTGCATATGATAGTTCCGCTAACTCAATAGCAGATGGTGCTTGCTGGGAATGTGGTCTTGTGGACCCACGTACAGATGGCACTTGTTCTGCATGTGGTTGCCCTGTAAACCCAACTGCAGACGGTACTTGTTGTGGACGTGGTCCTGTGGACCCACCTACAGGTGGTACTTGTTGTGCATGTGGTTGCCCTGTAAACCCAACTGTAGACGGTACTTGTTGTGGATGTGGTTCTGTGGACCCACCTACAGGTGCCACTTGTTGTGCATGTGGTTGCCCTGTAAACCCAACTGCAGACGGTACTTGTTGTGGACGTGGTCCTGTGGACCCACCTACAGGTGGTACTTGTTGTGCATGTGGTTGCCCTGTAAACCCAACTGTAGACGGTACTTGTTGTGGGTGTTGTCCTATGGACCCACCTACAGGTGGTACTTGCTGTGCATGTGATGGTCCTGTAAACCCAACTGCAGACGGTACTTGTTGTGGATGTGGTCCTGTGGACCCACCTAAGGGGGGAACTTTCTGTGCATGTGATTGCCCTATAAAGCCAACTGCAGATGGTACTTGTTGTGGGTGTTGTCCTATGGACCCACCTACAGGTGGTACTTGTTGTGCATGTGATGGTCCTGTTAAGTCAACTGCAGACGGTACTTGTTGTGCATGTGATGGCCCTGTAAAGCCAACTGTGGACGGTACTTGTTGGAGATGTGGTCCTGTGGACCCACCTACAGGTGGTACTTGTTGTGCAAGTGATGGCCCTGTAAAGCCAACTGCGGAAGGTACTTGTTGGGGATGCGATGGTCCCATTGACCCACTAACAGATGGTGTTTGTTGTGGATTTGACGCTTCTATGGTCACACCAGGAGACGACACATGCTCCATAAACCCAGCCCGATGCGACGTCGCTGTTGTTCTAAGTTCAGATGGTATTTGCTGATGTGGTCCTGCAGTCTCCAACGGTATTTCTAGGGCGATTTCTGTCTGAGGGAGGTCTTCTAAAATAGGAAGCGAGTCATCTCTCGTGCTAGAGTTCTCGCTGTCACTAAATCCAGCTGCATGTGACGCTCCTACATTAGTGCTCTTCACGGGACTAGATGGACTCCTATGACCCACAGGTTTTGGTGATCGTGGACTGTGTGACTGAGGTTGAACTTTGACGCTTGCGCCAGCTTCAGTCTGTGATTTATCATAGGCTGAGGATTGCCTACCGTCGTTGTTGTCAGCAAGTCCATTCTTCTGAAGCAAGGTTGACAGACTATCTTCTCCAATCTGTACGTCACGAATGTTAACAATGATAAATTCGTCTCTTTTTGATACTAGCTTCATCTTCAAGGCCTTCTCCAGTGGCAATTTGGACTTCATGAATGCAATTGCTTCTTCACTCCAGGCATCGGCGTCTCTTGGAACAACATACGCTAGTGAACATCGCATTGCACAATAGGGCACATTACTAAACCGATCCTCAATCGGCCGCAACTCAGAGACTGGAACTTCAGCGGTGTTGCCGAAGTCAACATAGTAAACTTGGGCTGTCCCATTAAGGTTGATGCGCTCCACAAATGCTCGGAACCAGTCAGTGCTTGAGCCAAATGGAGCTGCACAGAGCTGATGCTCGACTGGCTGGAACGAAGGATAACCTATAGTGTTGTAGTGATTGTTCAATCGACTTGATAACTCTCCTAGTTTTCTTGCCATCTCCATGCCTGTCTGTATAAAGAAGCACCAAGGATCCACTATTTCTGTCACTAAGGCCTCGAACTCGCATTTTGCATCAGGTAGGGAGGCCGATGAGACTGCAGCCTTTAGTATGTCAGACTTCGGTTCTTGGACAGGGAAAGCCATTGCCTTTTCTACTCTGTCTTTTCTCTCATAAGGCATGTCACCTTTGTTTGGTACATTGCTGTTGAAATCCTTGAATTTCACTGCATATTTTTCATCCACAAGTGCTTGACTTACCGGATGATTGCCATCATAGAAATCCAGCACCAAACAATCACGACCTCTGAAGAATATTCTAGCAGCTGAAGGTGTATTAAGAGGAACTTTGGTCTGGAAGAAACTGGTCGCTTCCCTGGTCCATGTTCCGCCTACAGGTTTGACATGGGCTAGCGAGCAATGGAGAGCATAGTGCGGCAGCTTGGCGAACTCTGGCTTCAAACTCCGTACACTTGTGCCTGGCAAAATTTCACGGTTTCCATAGTCAACATAAAACACTCTGACGTTTCCATCAGGTTTTATCTCTTCCACATACGCCCTGTACCATTCGTCACTTTGACTGAACTTGGCCGCACAGAGTGTGTTTAAATTTGGTTGGAAAGGTTGGGGTGACAAGGAGCCATAATAACAATCCATATCAGACGACAGTTTAGCCAGCAGCTTTACTTTCTCTAAGTTTGCTAACTGAATGAAGAACTCTCCTGGGCTCACCACCTCGGTGACCATGGCTGTGAACTGCTCTTTCAGTTTGGGAATTTCTCTCGACACCAAAGCACAGCTGTAGACTGAGAAAGGTACTCCGCCTTGTACTTTCTGTAGACTCCTACCCATTTTAGAGTCTGGAGCTATCCTCATCGAGGCTACGCCGGGGTTAGAAGGTGGGCCTGAGTGAGACGTAGCGTTTCTTCCTTTGTGCGGGGGGCTAATTCCAGGTCTGAAGACAGAACAATAAAAAAATATTTCAGTTTTCATGACAAAATTGTGTTCCAATGTCTGATTTCAAGAAGGGAACGGAAATTGGTCCAATGATAAGAAGGCAGTCACAAAAATGCCGTTTAATCTGGGATTCCTGGGTGCCTTAGAGCAGCGTAGAATTACAGGATTACAGGGTTGGTATTCTAAAAACGTTATGTCTAGGTGGGTTAACGTGAATCCCAGGATGGTCATGAAGATATTTACTGGAGTATTTCAGTGGGTAGGTCAGGGTTTCCAGGACAAGAGGCTGTAACTGGTTTCTGCAAAATGGGAGTGCAGATGTTTCTTTTTTTTGCGACACGGACACCTTAACAGGCGACTGGGACAGGAATTATGTAATGCAGTGGCTGAACCAAAGGTGGGTAGGATTGGTAGGCAGGTGATAACGCACACATTTCTCATAAGACGGTTGCAGATCATTGTTCTAGGATGCTTACGGAATATGCTAGAGCAATAAGATCTACTATAGAAAATCCTAACTTTTTTGCCAAAATACAATACCTGGTCTATGGCGCCGAGACGTTTGGGTTACAAATCAAACAGATTTTATCAGTATTGGACGTGACAAAATGAGATGAAGGTTTAAACTTAAAACTTTTTTGCCAAAATACAATACCTGGTCTATGGCGAAGACGTTTTGGTTACAAACCAAACAGATTTTATCAGTATTGGACGTGAAAAAATGAGATGAAGGTTTAAACTTAAATTTTGTATGTGAACCACATGTGGAAATGTCTGGTTCTCTCTTTCTATCAATAATACACGACCTACCTTTCCTTTGGGAAGGATCCTTTATGGGACTTCACGGCCAAACCTATAGCGATCAAAACTTGTGAGACAAACTCAGACTTTGGTGAGGCTGCATCTACTACATCAATGAACATGATAGTCCGCGACCTTTTCACTAGCTTGGCAGTCACAGGGCTTGATATCGGCATCTTGGACTTCAATAATTGTACAGCCTCTGGACTCCAGTCATTTCCAGTTTTCCAGATCACAAAAGGCAGAGAGCATTTTAAAGCACAGTGACGTAGCGATGAAAACTGTGAAGCTAATGGACGAAGGGCAGACACCCCCATGACTTCTGTATTCCCGTAGTCAACGAAGTACGCTTTGACAACTCTATCTGGAGTGATCTCTTCAACAAAAACTCGATACCATGCACCCTTGGAAGAAGCTGCGCAGACTTCAGATATTCTTGGAAGCCAATTTCCCGCCGCTGTAGAGCCAATGTAGTGCGCATTCATCTCAGCACAAAGTGATTTCAATTGCTGCTCTATGCTGTGGTCGGCAATCTGGACAAAGAACTGAGTCGGAGAGAGAATCTCTGTAGCAACTACTTTGAAGAGTTCACCCCTTTCAGGCAACTTAGAAGTCAACATGGCATTTGCATGAGGGGAGACGACTGGGGTATTTGTGGGAGCATTCTCCTTTATGTACTTCCCTGCCAGGCCTATAATACAACAATAGTGAAGAATACATAGTATAAATATACAGTAGATTCTCTTTATATTTCATGCATTACGTTGAGTTTGCTTTGAGAGTGGAAAGAAATGCCTAGACACCTTAATCTTGATTCGTTGCTAAACAATGAAAAAGTTTTCCGTGCTTTGGTAATGACGGGTGATGAAATTTTAGTAAAAGTAAAGTTTTAATGTTCATAACTCGTAACGGCCTTCGGTGTTCATACATTCGTATTCTTATCAATGTCGTCGCGTACGGCTAAGGCTAGTTCGAATCCCGGACCATCAACCGTATCGATTTAATTTCTCTGTTCCGAGTAGCTTGCTTATAGCTTTGAATTCCTTTCAAATGAAGCACTCAATAGAGAGAAACGGTCAAAACCGTGCACCGTCGACCTCAGGTTTGTCAACATCAAGATTCAACTGCATCGGCTTCTAAAAGTGCTACTACGACAAGATGCAAACTATTGCCTATATTACTAGGTTTGTTTTTTAAAGGACTCGTGCAGTAGAGGAATTTGCCGTTTTCCGTTTTAAGAAATATTATTTATTTCCTCCAAGCCTAAAAGGGAAAAGTTTCACTTGGCTTCATTCATTTATATCCGTTCTAGCTCGATCTAAAACATTTAATAGTTATTTGCCGGCAAAAGAAGTAAAACCTATGTCGTTCTCCGTGTCGTTCCATATACGGACTTGACTCCAAAATAGGAGTTTGAAGTAAGTACGCGCAATTAAATCAACAGTGTATAATCTGCAAGCTGTTGTCTTTAGAGCAATTTAGGTTCGTTCCTAAAATAACAACTTCTTCTGCCACATCTACCGAACGGCGTCCACAAAAAAGACTGCATTAGTGAGATACGTGCTTGGGCTTAGAAACAAGTTTCTTTGCCTCATGTATAGAAAGGCGCACGCGTAGTCGAGAAACGTGATTTTACTGCGATGCGAGATGCGCGATTTAACGAACTTGAACTCACCTTCGTTGATAAGTGTATTAGACACGATAGATTCCCCAGCATCATCCAGAAGATCAACAATGTGCGTATCATAATATTGCTTCAGGTCACGACACATGAACGTCTTGTTCAATACCAGAGAGAGAAAGCGAACAATGGTCTCCTGGCCCCATCCCTGAGACATATCCAGTTTCCGCACCCAAGCTAAGGACCCAGTGAATGTCAAAGGAGGAGGTTCCCTGAAGCGCTGAGGTATTGCTCTTACAAGTGCTTTACTGACCAACTCTTTCGTGCCAATGTCTATGAGCTTCACAAAATACCCACCGGGTGACTCACCCAGTACTGTTGCTCGGAGCCAGGAGTTGTGTGCAAGAATCTTGGCCGCACATGGTTCCTGTTGCTTCAGCTTCAGATCAGGCTGTGCCGGTTCAGCATTGCAGTGAGAGTTGAGGTCTTTGACTAAAGTTTCTATTTGGTCGTTCAGTTCTGGATGGGTTTTCTTAGCGGTAAACTTCCAAGGGCTTTCCGCTTGAGTAATTGTGACCTCAAATGATCGACTCATGTAAGACACGGCATCTGAGCTAGTAGAAGCGCGTGGTGAGCGTTTCTCGCGGATGTCCCGTGGCATATGATGTGATGTAGGACTCTCTAGTGGTTCTGTTGGAGGCGTATTTGAGCTCGTAGGAGGGTTTGTCGATTCTTTGCGTAGGTAATAGTCTACGGCAGACTCCCCCTGTCTTGGGGAATCAACATAAGGACCTGCAGGGGCTGCATCTTCTAATGGTTCTGGTACGGGAATCGGGCTGATGCTTTGTGCATGTATCGGTGACGCCAATGGTTGACACACCTTTTGCTCTACAGGTGACACAGTGGATTTATCCACAGGAGAACTTGCACGTGCCTCCTCTAGAGGTACTCGTCCGTCAGCTGCTTCCCCATCAACTTTTGGAGGCTTTTCTTCCTGAGGTGGCGCCTTAAGAGCAAAACGCTCTTCTTTAAACATAGCATTCAACTTTAACAGTCCACTATCGTCAGCATTGTCATACACATCAAGACTGTATATGGAACCGCTCTGCTTGCGAAACTCTGCCTTGGTTAAATTACCAAGGATTTTGGACTTCAGGAGATTGGCAGCCTCTGCTGTCCACTCTCTTAGACCAACATTCTGGTCATCAAAATACATAGAGGACTTCAAAGCTTGCTTGGGAAAGTGCACTAATTCTTCAGTGATTCTTCTCAGCCTGGACACCTCGATGTCTTCGCTGTTACCAAAGTCAATATAAGTTACCCTAATGAGTCCATTATTTCCGATATAGTTCACTTTAGCTCTGTACCAGCAATTGTCTGCTGTAAACATCGCAACGCACAGCTCATCTGGGGAAGGAACGTAGTTATCATAGGTGGTGTTACTGTACATCTGGTGAAGGAGGTTAAAAATAAGTCTTTTTCTTTCATTGGGTGCATCATCGCACACTTGGATCCAGAATAATGTTGGCGACGAAACATGAGTTGCCATCATGTCAAAGGGACCAACTGGAATTCTCTCAGATGGAGTGTCCTTTGCATAATATCGTTTGTAAGGTTTAGGAGGAGGTGACTTAGTTCCAACTGGCTGGGGTTGTGGAGACGGGTTCCTTTGTAAGTCCACTGGGTCGACGGGAGGTACGTCTGGCTGCTGAAGTACATCAGACAGGGCACTGGTGCCTCTCTGTGAATCTCCGAGGGCAGAACCTGCCCTCGGTACTGCCTGAGCCAAAGGCTGGAGATAACTAGAGTTATCTGGAACAACTCCTGATTGAACAAACGAGACTGGAGATCTTGGACTGTGCTCTCCACTTGAGGGTGTCTGGTTACCAGTCACTGAATGCCTCTGATTTCCTAGGCTTGGACTGTAGTGTCCTTCATATCCTTGTAATGGAGACTTTGCACCTGAATCAGGTTTGGGACTAAATTGCTGGGGTGATGGAAGCTGGTGTGTTGGACTTGGATGACCAAAGTTAACCTGCCCTTGAACACTTTCTGAAGCTATGCTAGATACCAGTCCCGAGCTTACAGATGACTGGGAGGATGTATATTGCTGACTAGGACTGACGGCGTGTGCACTCCCAGATAGACCTGATGGTGAGATGCTACCTTGACCACTCTGACACAGCATAAAGGAATCAGATGACTTCTGTACTGGACTAGTGGGTGGCTGGTTTACATAGCTTAGGGAAGCATCTCGATACTGGTGACTGAAGTTTGCACCCATCACTGCTGGAATTGGAGATTTTGATGAAAGGCTTGAATCCAGGACAGGAGATATACTTCCTCTGGACCCTGGGAAGCTTGCTGGGGATAGCGAGCCAGCTTGAGGTGACACGTTTGATGCCCCAGATGGAAGGTCCATGCCAAATGCATCTGCAAACTTGCCAATGTCACTAATCTCAATTTCCTCCCAGTTGACACCATTAAGGCCAGGGGCTGACTGGGGCTGGAATGCTTCAGTAGTAACTCCTGGACTTGGTACGGGACTGCTACGAGGGCTCTCTCGCATGTACCCCTGAGTTGTAACTGTGTCTGGACTTGCCATAGGTTGTATTTGTGCACTCTGTTGCATATAAGGACCAGCATGGCGCACATCCTGGTTAACTAAAGGTTGAAGCTTTTCCTTGATTGAGTGGTCTACGTGTTCCCGTTGCTGCAAAGCTTCCCTAGGTAGTCTTGCTTGGGTCTGAGGGGCTGAAGTGGCCGTTTTCTTCCAGGTACACATAGTTTTATGTGTAGACCAGTCCTCTTGTTGGCACCTTTTGCTGCAATAAGGTGCTTTACACCCTCCACACCTCTTTACCCCTGTCACACCACATCTTGTGCACGGAAGAGGATCTATAACAGGGCCTGAAACAGATAAGGTTAATTTTAGTTTACATTTTATATCGCCTAAAAACATCACTTCGTGCTTGCAAATATGCTTTGTAAACACTTTTTATATTGTCTATATTGTGTTGTTTTTGCGTATCATCTTCAAAAGAGAAAGGGCAGGATGTCACAGAATGTTGAACGACTGGCTCCCCGAACAGCTCCTCTTCAGCAAACTGGCGCAGGGGAGCAGGTTATGCAGCCGACCAAAAAAATGATGGAAGGACTGCATAAAGGAGGATATGAAAATCCTCAATCTGGGGAAGGATTGACACGACTTGATGGCAAACCAGCCCACCTGAAGGGTGCACCTGCAAGCTGCTGTTACAAGGAAAGATGCCATGGAAGGGTTCCCCATCATCAGTAATGACAGGGACCATAGGTAAGTAAATAGTAGTTACCATTTTAACATTTTAGACAACATTTTAGTTGGTTGAAAGAAATTTCAGTTTGTTCAACAAATTAATGGTTGAAGGAGAGCAAAAGCCTCCAGACCACTGAGAATTTATTGCTCTATATTGAAAACATACTTGTTTTCTTGATAGAGACAGCCTCTGGATTTGCTTGACCAGTCACATGAAGGTTTCCATTAGTTTGTGCAGTCCCATTCTGTATAACCTGCCCCTGGTTTGTGACATTCTCTTCAATAGAAGACTGACTGCTCCTAAACAAAAGAGGTACGAAAAAGTGTGAGATGAATTTTTTAGCAACTTGAGCAATGTGTAGCAAAAAATGTGGTTACTAGAAAGTATAAAAATCTATTGTCTTAGTTTTAGTATATTTTGAAAGGTTTGCATGGAAGTACCAATTCATGTTACCGGTAGTCCTGTTAAAGGGGCTGTGTCACGGTCATTTGAATAAATTTGTAAATACAGCCCTAAATTTGTATGTAATCATCCCCAAATCACTTATATCACTTGGTGAGGCAAGTTTTAGCGGCAAGACTGCCAATTTACAAGAAAATTATGATGTAAATTCAAACTTTCCATCCGCTCTGTAATAGGTCCATGAAGCCTACAATCATGATCGATTTGTAGTTTAAGGGCTATTTAATAAAACCTAGGCTAGTATTCTAAGAAATCTTGATGGCAACCTAGGAAAATACATTTCAAAGTTTACATACAAAATACAGTACATGGTTGACATGGAAATTTCCTATTACTTTGACATTTAATTTCTCCATTTTCAATAAGTATTTCATTAAATGAACTCGAGTTAATGGTTACATTGTAGTTTTTTTTTTCTTCGAAAAGACGTACAGTAACTGATTTTCGCCACTTTTCGTCAAAATTGCTGGAAATCATAGTCAAATTTCTCTTAAAAAGAGCTACCAGTACTTATTAAGGTGTACTGGAATTATAAAGACTGCGGCCCTGTCAGGAAGTTCTGATAACTCACTGATCCCTGGCTCTTCACCTTGCATGGGAGGCTCTGCCATAGCCATTGAGGTATGTGTGAGATTTGATACTGAGCCATTGGGAGAAAGAACTTTCTGCACATTCCCCAATGTTCAAAATCAGCCAATCAGCAAAGGCCCTCAAAAAGTTGTTACTACAGCCTTATACTGCTTAGTCTGGGAATGTTTCTTGGTATGAGTGAATTTTGGGAGCTAAGTGCATGCAGGGTCCAGCTCTGGACTAATGGTTGCTGTGATTTTCATAACTTTCCTTATTTTTAGATGTAAAATGATAAAGTCTCTCTGCTGAAATCAGAGATTTCCCTTACCGCCTGAGGTCCAAGTTAAGATCCTCCACACTATTCTCTTGTGCGCTTGATGAGTGGCCAATCAGTGGAATGTTTTCAGGAAACACTAGACTATCAAACTCCTCTGTTTTCTTTTTCTTGCTCAGTTGGACTCTGAGCCTCATATTCTCACCCAAGACAAAGCCATCAAACTTACGGATAGCATTGTCAGCTTCCCTGAAGGAATTATAACCTACAAAGCTGAAAGTAGAACAATAAATCTTTTAAATGCTTGGCTATTTGAAATGACCAAAGAATTTGAGTAGCATTTGGTTTCCTCATCAGGGTTGTCAGAACAGGTGGGAGACCGGCAAAGCTCCACCGGCTACTTAACATTATTATGTTTCACCACCGGCTACTGTTCATCAGACCCCAGACCCCAGACAAAAGCATAAGGCAATATTTGTATTCAAACGGTCAGACTGGGATGAACACTCAAGTGAGGCTCATGCGAGGGATTCTTTTGTTTCGCCTATTCCAAGTACACTGAGCTGGAAATAGTGAAATAAAAAAGAACCTGTATTGCCAATTAGACAAACTAAATAACCACACGCTTAAAAACATTGACCAGATGGGCAAGGAACTTCTCCTGTTAGTTAGCATACCAGTCAGGGGCGTAGCCAGCACTTATGAGAGGGGGGGGGGGGGTTCCAAAATTCAAAAAATAAAAAAACTTCACATAGATCTCGGGGAAAAACTAGCGTTTGAAGAAATTTGCTACATTTTATTGGAGCTTTTATTTGTTGTCTATTAAATATTTACAATTTTAGTAGTAAGTCGGTCCAGAACAGAGGCGAGGGGGGGTTCCGCTGCGGGAGAGGGGGGGTTCCGGAACCCCTGGAACCCTCCCCTGGCTACGCCCCTGCCAGTAATTACCCATGTAAAACATGCACCTGCATATAATATGCACCCTAATTTTTAAGCTCATTTTAAAAAAAGTTAGAATAGCAAGAAAATCAGCAGTGGTTAGGTAAATCAAATTAAACTTGATGATCACTGGTTCTAACTTTGAGCTGTTGGTGGCACAACAATAACACACTAGTTCTTCTTGTTGTTGGTTGTTTGAATGTTCATGATTACCATTTTTTCCGGTATATAAGACGCATCTGTATATACAACATACCCTGAATTTTGAGGTCATTTTGGCGAAAAAATCAATTTCTAAAGATTTTCCATTTGTATTGTGTGCAACAGCACTGCTAGAAAGAAATCCCACGAGAAATAGACTTGCAGTAAGTGGACAATGACAATAAAAACAGGACAAAAGTGATATCTCACCGTGAACAGATGAGTAAAACATTCCAATGGTTTCTTCATTTTATTTGTTTGTTTGAGATAAATCTTGTGCTACACGCGATTTCATGCAAAATTTAAATACTTGTGCTAAAATATCTACACATTGTAGCCTTTTAACAGGTGTTTTCAGGCTGTTTTTATAGCAAAAATCCTGGAGATCGTAGTCGCGAACGAGCGCCATCTTGGATTTTTGAACATGTGGTCTGGGCCGAGTGACAAAATCCAAAATGGTGCTCGCAACTACGAACTCCCGAGATTTTTGCAAACAAAACGCCCCCAACGCCTGCTGGCAGACTTCATGGATTAAAATCCTAGCTTTTTTATTGGCAACTGAACCATGCGACCATGAATCAGTCAATTTGTAAAGGATCTTTTGTTTGGTTGTTATTCAAATTCCAAAAAGCGATGTTCCATGTATAAGACGCATCCTGATTTTGAAGGTCATTTTGGTGTGAAAAAAGTGCATCATATATACCAGAAAAGACGGTAGGTGCATATTAAAATAGAACAAATTCCTCAATTTTGGATGAGGTGCAAAGAGACTGACATGTGCATGGTCCAGCAACACAAATATGGCAGATGACAGGAATGTCGCTTAGGGAGCATGAAAGTTTGTGGATAACTACAGCAAACACAAAGTTGTTTCCCCATGAGCAAAATCCATTTTCTCTCTAGCATAACAACATTTAATTATTATTATTATTGATGTATAAATCCTTTCTTACCCAAAAGTGGTTTGCTGGTCAACCTCTCTCTGCCGTGCAATACTGCAGTAAACTACTTTACCAACTTGAGTGAACAGTCCTCTTAGACCCTCCTGTAAAATGACAAAATTTTATCAGGATATCAGCCTGACAGGGATTGTCTAGAATCAAATTTCCAGTACCCCCAATGGTTTTTGACATTATGAAAATCAGCCTTTAATATTACCTGAGTCATACCAGTTGGGATTCCATTGATAAAAAGTCTGACATCTCCATCTGGACTCCTGCACTGGGCTCCAGGGCCATCATAATTAGCCTGCATGCCTGGCCTGAAAAATCAAGCAAACGTCCAGTTTTACAACACCTTCCTCATTCCTTAATTTCCTCAAGCACGAACAGCACACTTGCCCAATGTCCACACTATTATCATTAAAGTGATAATACATAGCACCAAAGAAACTATCAAAGATCCTGTTGTGCACTTGGCTACAATAATGCTGTACAATCTGTGTTACTTTCCTTTTATTTGTTGAAGTATAAGGAGAAAATAGTGTAAAAGTGAAAAGTGTTCAAAGCTTTCAATAAAACACTCCTTTGACATGCATTTCTGATATTTATATTAGTAAACTTACATGAAATACGATATTCAGTAAGTGGTCGCTTTCAAGACCTCAAATACAATGGAAAATATCCCTTGGTGATCTAACAGTTGCTAATGGAGCTGGTTGCATCGATAAGGTGGGTGCTTACTAGAGCTTAGATTAACAGCTTATGTGACAAAGCATTCTTAGTCTCAGCAGAAATTAATACCACAAGGGACTTTTGAAAGCCTTCTTGTTTATAACTTATATTACTGCAGTTCTTTGATGCATTATTTGAAAAGTTTCATGACTTTTCCTGTGAACCTACATTAAGAGGCTAATCTCTATTAAGCTGCCACTTTTCATGGTCCAGAGAGTGGCCCCTTAATAGAGGTACCACTGTATTCAAATTGCTACATATTTTAAAGCAATACCTAGGTATAGTCTTTTTAAGCTCTGTGATAGAAGGAGGTGCATATGCATTGAATACTTTGTTTCCATAATCATCAGCCATTGGGTTCCATGAATCAAAGACATCCGCTTCATTTGTGGGTCCTGAATCAGGACTGCTAAAAAATAAGACAGAATGACACTTCTGTTACTTAGCCAAGAACTATGGTCATCCATACCCCAATAAAAGGGATTTCTAAAAATTAACCCTCTGAAACTGTGAAGTTCCAGAAAGATCCATACCCACTCTCAAGGAATTACCATGTAGAATTCCAGGTAATGTAGGGGCAAATCCAGGAGGGGGATTAGAGTGGCTAGCCACCCCCCTTTTTCTGGTAAAACCTTTAGATTAGCCACCCTCTTGGTCTGAAATCTGTAATAATCCTTTGTACTAGCCACCCCCTCTAAGGAGTCTGCAGCCACCACTGTGATGGGGTGGAGGTCAAAACTGATTTTACATAAAATAATTATAAACTGTAATTTTCACTAGAAATTTCAGGGTGGTCCTTAGGTGAATTCTCTCCACCGAGGGGGAATGGATGATTTCTGGAAACGCACATTTTCAAATGCAAAGTGTAGGATTTGCATGAGAAATACCATATTGAGCTTGCTGAAAATAACAAAAACAACCCAATAGAGTAAGTTTCAGATGAGTGTAGAAAACTAAATGCAAAGTTGATACACTTGCCAATCAGAAATGAAATTCATTCAACAACTAACCAATTAGGAGGCGATGTATAATTATGATTTGCTTTGAGTTGTGACCCAAGAAAACACAGGCAATTACAGGACTAAATGCAAGTAATCAATATTTGTTTGTTTTTTTGTTTGCAATCTGTCAGACTGGCTAGGAGAGCAAAGTTGTAAGGTCCAGCCAATCGAAACATGAAGAAAACACAAAAACAAAGAAATCTGATTTACTTTTGCCGGTCATCTGAAATCCACTCTATCACCCAGGGTGTCCTATTCCCTATAGTCCAGCGGATTAGAGCAAATTTTTGAGGAAATTGCGCATTTTAGGCTAAAGCTCCAATTTTTTGCCAGGTGATAGTTTTCAATGTATTTTTAAATCGTAGATATGGAGGCACGCTAGAATTATTTCGTAGCGAAAGCTAGGGAGGTTTTAGAGTGAACTATTGTTTAGCTCAATAGCAGCCATTTTGAATGCTTTGTTATTCAAATGAGGTTTAGAAATTAGCTTTGCGAACTTTCAAGTTGTTCTCTAGACTGCACAGCCATAGCAGCTCAACATTTGCTAATTCTGAACTATGGATTGGTTTGACTGACTTCGGTTGAACGTCAACTTAGAGTTTTGGGTGATTATTAAATGTCACGACCAGTTTATTGGCAATGTTTATAATTTATATTGTAAAACAATAGCCTGACTGAGATTTGATAAAATGTTTCAAGAATGACCAACAAATTCTAACAAATATCAAGATAATTGGTACCATGTGTCGAATATGTAAAAAGAAGCTTGTCTCTGAAACTTTCACATGATATTTTCTACCTAGTACTGTGCTATACTCCATAAACACGGATGATAGAAGATTTCACTAAGTGCCGCAGAGCTCATGAATAACAAAGGATTGAAAGATGGCTGCCAATGGCAAAACAATGGTTCACATTAAAACTGTTCTAGCCCCGGGGGGGGGGGGTTCTCCCAAGTAAGAGTGATAGGGGTGCTCGTCGGGACATCCGAAAATATACCCTTAAAAATACCAGGACATAAAAAATCCACCCCCTAAAAATACCTTATGAAACAAAATGACCCCTAAAAAATACCAACAATAAACCTTTTTTGTGATTGTTCATTGTTTCTTATCTCAAACAGGCCATTTTTAGAGCTACAAATGAACAATGAAAGCCAGAAAACGTTTTGCTTGGTTTGTGACCCTTTCATTCATTTGCGTTACCCCTAAAAAATACCATTTATTAGTGAAAACCACAATGTTTCTCCGATACACCCTAAAAAATACCGGAGAGTTGATTTTGACCCCTAAAAAATACGACGAGCACCCCTATCAGGTCGACATGTGAAGACCCCCCCCCCCCCCCCCCCCGGGTTCTAGCTTTCGCTACGAATAAAATTTAGCGTGCCTCCATATCTTTTTCTGCCATTAACAGGGTTACATTTTGCAAGGTCTAAACACTCCTACCCAACTTTGGACGAGTACCCCCCAGGAAATTCCCCAACTACTTGCATCAACAGACATAAACACGCTTTCCGTTTTGGCGCCATTTGTTATATTTAGAATTTTACACAGCTTTACTAAACTTCTCTCTTCTGCCAAAAATGGAGCGAGCGGTTGGGGAATCTGGATTCCTCTACCTGACTGAAATAATGTACCGCCTGGTTTCTAAGAATGAAAGATCACTCCAGATTAACATACCAGTGATTTTCGGCTGGGCCACCACTGGCTCCAAACGGGACAGCTTGAGACATATTCAACTGCACCCACAGCGCTACCAGTGCTGCTGAGTTAAACACGTGCAACTGACAGAAGCAGCCTTCGACTACTTTCGCTCGATTTATCACTCGGTAGACTTTCCAATTTACTGGCTTAGTGGCTCTTTAGATCTCACGATACCTGAGGAACGAAGAGCAACCATTCAATGTTTGTAGGGCCGAGGGTTATAGCATTCCGAGTACGAGAATTTCGACATCAGCTTGTCACTGAAACCTCATCCAAACATGGCCATGCAGACCGTGAAGAACAAAATTTCCGAACAACATGATACTTCTTGATGTGGAATTGTATATATACATTATTTACGGTGCGATTGATTATTTTGCGAAGTTATGAGCGGTTTTATGAAGCTGGGAAGAAACTCACCTTCGGTGCCGCCATTTTAGGTTGTACCATGTGCGAACGCTTTACTAGTACCCAGTCCTTTTGCAACAGCCTACCCAACGACCCAACGACACCCAACGGTGCTTTCAAAGTCAGACGACTTTTCTAGTTTTGATCACGTCATCGATTACGTCATGCCACGTGACCTTGGTGGTGCACCCCCCTACCTCCAAAATAACTTTACCCAAGTTTGGTTACGTTTGCGATGTTGCCTTCTTGATATATTGACTTTCCTATTCGTTTTGATGACAGTATGCCGGACGAACGAACGAACGAACGAAACGCACAAACCGGAAGTGACAAAACAGGTCGATGCCATATACATTTTTGTGTTGTTTCCTTTCCTCCTGCATGTAGCTATGGGGCTCCACTCCGGGCGCCGAGCTCCGCTAACATTAATTACTTCAGAAATACAAATGTGCTTTTTCAGGGGGTAAAAATATAAAACCCAGAAAAATTTCGGGATCTACTATCTTTGAAAGTACTTTGCCCTTCCTATTAAGAAAAGAGCGCTTCGCCACATTTCTTTGAAACTTATTTGTGGTGTTGTATCAGGTGTCGGGAAAAGATGAATTGGCATTTTCTGGCCATGTTTGTTATGGTCTCTCTTAGAGGTTATTCTGAAGCTTGGTCATATCCATTTTGGTATCTTTGAGGGTCAAATCTTCTTTTCGACGATCACCTGTGCAAGTCCGAAAATATGGAGTCCTCCCCCCTCCCCTGGGCTTACTCCAACAAAAGCTGTGAACAGTGTTTTTCAGAATTGGCAATAGTACGCCCCCCCCCCCCCCCCCCACACACACACACACATTGGCAATAGTACGCCCCCCCCCCCCACACACACACACTACACATTTCGCCAAGTTTTCATATATTTTCACTAAAGTCAGCCCCACTTCTTTCTGTGACAATGCTATTCAATAGTCAATATTTAACAACTATCCCCCTAAGGGGAGGTCATGAATAGTGGTGGATATTTACCGAGACGCGAAGCATCTCGACCCTGAGGAGGATAGTTTTTTTAGCATATACCAAATCAGTAGAATAAAATACGGTGGATTAAGGTTCAAAATGCAATAACACGCGCAAAACGAGCTGCCATTTTGAGAGTTTTCTCAAAACAGTAAATAGTGCTGGATATCTACTATTTCAGGAACCAATCAGAGTGCGCGAAAATGACTATTCACTGATTTGGTATATACTAGTATAGGTAGAAATTGTGAGTCAAAATCGGATAACAATTACCATTGATTTACATCATATTATTTTCTCATAACATGCTATTTACACTCTTAGAGTAGATTTCAGATGATTGCCGAGAGTAATACACACTGACGTTGTGCTTATTCCTATAAGCTACTATATTTGTGTGCTTACTTTGCATTTGGTTTACCAGACTCATATGAAATCAGCTCTTTAGATGTTCTGCTTAATGGCATATTGACATTCACATGTGTTTCAGGCCATGTTATCTCTCGCACATGTGCACTCTTAGTTAAACTAGAGTTCTACAGAAAACACAAAATTCAGCAATTTCTGCAGGGCAGGTTTATAAACAGTGCTGCCAATATCAAACGAAGCTAAACAATGAAAAACAGAAATGCTCTTATTTCTGGTCATACAGCAGCAAGACGGGGAAGCTTTGCAATGCTTTCTTTTGGCAGCCTCACTACAACGCCAGCAAGGGCTTTTGGCATCCTTCTGTCATGGTTCAATGCTGAGGTTGACACATCAGACCATGAACCAAGCTTTAAATCATAGCTTAAGGAAACAACCTCATTAAATGACGTATCAGAAATACCTATAACATAGAGCTTGTCATCACATTTGATCATAGCTCCATGGGCTACATGATAAGGTGCTTTAGTAATGCTAGACCATGTATCAGTTGCAATGTCATAAACTTCATCTGAAATATGGTTAGCTATTAGGCCCAAAGTAACATAGATCTTGCCATGAGCTAATGCAGCTTGAGCACCATAAGTGTCACTTCTCATGGGTGCTAGGTTTGCCCATACATTAGATTTCGGATCATACTTTTCTAGCGATTTCTCACTAGCTCTGTTGATGCCTTGCCCTCCAAACACATAAAGATATTGTCCATCGGAGATAGCACAGGCATTTGTTCTCTTCTTATGCAATGGTGCACATGTCATATAACTGCCAGTTAGCCAAAAACTTCCAATGTCTATTGAATTAACCATTGACAAAGGGTTATCAGAATTAGATTGCCCACCTATTATATAGATAAGGCCATCCAGACAAGCAATACAATAGTTTTGTGGCAACTGAAAATTGAGATCTTTGCACTTTTGCCACTTGTTCAATTTAATGTCATAGTGAGCAACAACTGTAGTAGCCCCAGCTCTGCCTTCTTTTCCAACAATATAAATAGAACACTCATGATTGACAGATTTTCCAGCAACTGGTGGTTCTGAAACAATGTGGTACCACTTGTTCTCAACCGGCACAAAACACCACGGTCCATTTACAATGCCCAATCGTTTTTTAGAAGGAAAGGCTAGGATAGCATTTGTATATTTATCTAAACAGGCCCTTGGGTGTTGTTTATTTGCAACTGTTGGGAAGGAGATATCTTGACTATCCATGATAAGTTTCAAGCATTGTAGATTGTTTACAACAA
Source organism: Scolanthus callimorphus (assembly GCA_033964015.1). Lineage (NCBI taxonomy): Eukaryota > Metazoa > Cnidaria > Anthozoa > Actiniaria > Edwardsiidae > Scolanthus > Scolanthus callimorphus. The sequence continues at coordinate 11,616,389 of CM066916.1, read as the reverse complement.
GGGACTCTACTAGGAGGGTCGAATGGATAAAATCCTTCGACAATGAGCAGAGCCGTACAAGATGCAAGAGTTCATAAAATGAAGTTTGCCTGCTCTCTTCCTTATAACGAATCCATGCTATTATAGCATCATAGACAATGCTTTCATCTGCAATCTTTAGATCTTCACTAGCAACAAACTGTTTAACGGTCTCCACATCAAGTTTAAGGAAATCTTGAGAGTTTGCTATGATTCCAAAATTTTCGCACACAAGCTTGTATGCAGCGTTTTGAAGTTGCACATACTTGTGGTGCTCAGCAAATAGGTATGTAGACAAGTAATCGGTCGAAATTTGGCTAGCATTCTGGCCATGAACGCATCAACGGGACCCTTTAACTTGTCAAGCAACAGGAAATCGACAGCATATGCAATTGACAGTACACTCGCCGTTGAGAGTTCGATTTCACCAGTATAAATAAAACTCAAGAGGTCATTAACAATATGTGAGTCAATCTCGGTAAGTTCAATCTCGTTCTCGTTATTCTCTTTCATGTTGGCCTCAAAAATTCCTTCGAAGAACCCTCCCCCTGCAGCAAGCATGGCGCGGTGGCCGGGAACACACGGCCTTGCACGACTAAATTCACATCGCAAAGGTGACTGGACTGCCGATAACGGTTCATTTTTTGGTGAGAGAACTTCATTTGCTCACTGATAGATAGCGCTTGAGTTACAGGAGCAGAGTAATTCCCAGTACGATCGCTAGGAGAGTTTTCAAGCGCGTCTGTGGTGGACGCCATGTTGAATATTTACTCGTTCCCAGGGTCTTCTGGGTAATTTTTGTGAACGAGAACGAGGTTGATCGCGCGAAACTCAAATACTAGTCAACTGGTCGTCAAACTGAACAAAAAGTGCTATAGTCTCCAGCCTTTATACTCAAGAAGTTAATTTGACGTATTGTCCGATAGCTTGAGCAAGTGATTTGTGAAAGAGGCGTGTTTATGGACAGTGAGGCACGCTAGAAAGGAGTCAAAGGGAGCCGCAGTGCACGTGCCGGGACGTCACGAAGAGTAGAGTTGAGAAGTTCCTCATATGGCTGATATGTCACCCCCCCTGACGTTGTTGTGGCTCTCCTTGGTTTACAATTCTACGTTTAAGTAAGTATTTCTAGTCCTGTGATTTATTAATACTATAGAGAGGTGATTTCCATATGTTTTGTCTGCTGGAAGGCAGATTGTTTGCGCTTGCCTGGTTAAGGGTACAGGGGCGGGTCAGGAATTTCAGAAAGGGGGGGGCCAAATAGTGAAAACATGGGACAAAAAAGTTCAAATTTCCTCCGGCAAATACAGTAAATGTATGGGAAAATCTCCCGAGAAAGGCAGAATCGAAAGTCTTGTTCTGACACACGACTAAAAGCCTTGATATTTATGAATAATGCTTTATTTATGCATGATTTTCATTCAAACATTTTACCACCTATATTTCAGGACTTCTTTACACCAGTGAATAAAGTTCACAAATATAATACCAGACTAGCTTCAAAAGATTCGTATTACATTTCCAAAGTAAGAACGAACTATGGTAAATTCAACATTCGTTTTGTAGAACTCAATTCAGGAAGATTTTAAAAAACATAGAAGGAATTATTTTAAGAAACTTTTACTAAACCATATCCTAAATACATACTTAGATATCTGGCCCCGGTTGTTCAAAAGCCGATTAACTTTAACCCAGGTTTAGGATTTAACCCTGGGTTATCTTCTCTAATCCAGGATTAAGTAAATTGGGGTTAAAATGCTGTTTCCTCGAAAGAAGGTTAAGTCAAATTAATCCTGGGTTAGCTAAACCAGAGTCAACTCAATTTAACTCAAGATTAACCCGGTAAATCCAGTTTTACTGCCCAAAAAAACTAGAAAAACACACCTGCTCGTGCTGAATAGTTCTAGAATAGTTTTAGTGTAATTACAAGTTTTTCGCAGTGATCATTTCATCTTAGATATTTTGCACATTCAAAGTCTTAGTTTTTTTCGAAAGCCTGGCAATAAGACTTTCGCTGAATGAAGAAGTATTCCTTTTGAAAACATGATAAATAATTTAGGAAGCCTAGACTTTTCATTATTGTCGTTTAGATTTCCTAGCAAATGCCTTCTTTTCATTAAGGCAAAGTCCATTCCGTTCTTTAGTAAAATCGACTGCTTCAGTGAAGAAAAAGAGACGAAAAGCTCACATTTTGTTTTGTTGCCGTATGCTGCCACAACACCTATTAAAATCATGTCGAAATCTCAACGTTGTTTGCAAAAAAAATCGACTGATTTTATTCATACAAAACTTATCAATGACATGACTGATTCTCGACTTACGATCTGCAAGAGGATCTCTGTTTTCATGTAGTTTGCCTTGGCTTTCGAGTTTCCAACCCGCCAACTTGTTTTACAGAAGATCCTTCTTCGCCACTTTTTTGGTACGAGAAATGCTGGCAAAACATAGCTAAATATATATAGTTGTCACCACCAGTTGAAGCTACAGTTCCCCTCTTATCGAACGATAAACCAATGAAAAGAAAAGCTATAATGTGTGTGGTTTTTCTTTAGAAACACTGCCAGTTTCCAAACTGCAATCGTTTTGTGAGAGAATCACGTGGTACTTTGGATTCATGTCATTCTAAATTTGGAAGTGTCACGCTAGGGTATTATGGTGCTCAAGTTTAATCCTGGATTAAACCCGGATTAAAGTTAATCGGCTTTTGAACAACCGGGGCTGATGTGCTTTTCTCTTCTCTAGCCCCCTGTATCTTCGTGTGCGTGTGTTATTTTAGTGTGTTGTATAATGTTAGTGGTACACTACTATTTATTTTTTATTTTTGTCCTCATAGTACTCTTTACTTAATCCTGATATGATCTGTCTGACTTTTAGTTACTTAACTCGACTAGCCTTTGCTATTTTTAAGTAGCTTTGTTCTCCCCGATAATCTATTTCCAATACTATGTAATTTTAATTTCATTAATTAAAATTAAAATTAAAATTAAAATTAATTAAAATTATCTCAGAGGACAAATAAAGTATTTTGTTGTTGTTGTTGTTGCCTTGCACGATTAAACTGTGTACTTCATTGAGCTGAATGTCATTAGTCACTTTCTTATAGAATGAGGCACAATAAAACAACAACAAAAGCACCATTCATATTCAAATAACTATTGTGTGACATTTAGCTATTGAAACGCATAGATGGGCTGAGAAGAAAGTGTACTTTTTAACAAGGCCCATATACTCTCCCCCGTACATAATGCACTTCCAGAAGGATAAGCAGGGATAGCTGGGGACCCTTACCAAAGATTTCTAATAGAACTAACTACTCTTAATATCAATATCTGATAAAATATACCTTAGGCTCAGGATCAATCTTTATTTTTCACTTTACTTGTAATTGTACATATTTTTGTTATACAATAATTATCTTGGTAAAGTTACTGAGATCCATCAGAAGCACAACTTGTAGATCATGGATCCGAGGTAATAATAGAATCATTTCTCGTTGACGAGGATTACAATGGGCTCGAAATTGACAAAAATCACCATCATTCACATTCTGAAAGTACGAGAAATAAAGATGTTATTATATGTACCTGGTGTGCAACTTCAGAAGAGGTTGCATCCTGTTGGCACACAACTAGCATTTGAGTAGCCTACAGTGCATCTTTTCATAAGAAATGAAAAAAAAAGACACCCACAGTCAGTGTCCTGATGAATGTTATGTATTATATAGCCCTGGCCAAACTAGGACACATGTAGCGCGCAACATTGTAGCCGGACACATGTTTCCTCGTCTATGTTTCCCAGTTTAGCCATGTGAGAAGCAGTGTTGCATGCGACAGATTTTGTAGCCGGGACACAAAGATGTGATATTTCCTAGTTTAGCCACTCGGGGAATTATACAGGACACAAGTTGCACGCTACATGTGTCCTAGTTTAGCCGTAGCTTTAGTTTCACAAATTTAATGACCGAGATAAAGTATTCAAGGGATGTTAGGGGCTTACCAGGCAGAAGGGGGAGGTAGATCCAGGTGGAAGGCAGTAGTTAGACAAAAAGTAAACATAAGGTGGAAATTTGGAAAGATGATCAAGGGTGCTACCAGGCTGTAACTTCCCTAGCCTGCGTAGCAAGCGTTCCCGTGTGTTTTTAGGGAAAAGAAAGGCGAGAAAGCAGAGGAGAAAATGGCGAGAAGTTCAACAAGTGAGATTTTGGCCGTGCGAAAATGGGGCGAGTGCAAAAAAGGATAACTTCCCCTTCTTAAATCCTCCGCTATTCCCCTTGCATCTTACTAATAATGAATTAAAACACAAAACTTGTTGAAGAAACATAAAAAAGTGGCAGGGCAGAGGGAGGTAGCAACATTTTTTGTTGCTAATTTCCCCATACATTTAGAAATTCTATTTATGAGTTTCACTTTCAGAACAACTGAGGGTAGTCCAAATTTGAGCATATGTAAAACTGGATATTCTATAGTAGATAATATAGCATTATCTACCAAATTTACTATGAAAATTTATTGATAAAGCTAAACTCTATGCATCTTATTTAAGTGACTTAGGAAACAAAGCAACTCATGCTATATGCAAATGATGTTTCCATAAAAGTACAATTCACTGCCTTCTCCAAAGTGGGAGTGGAATGCGTTTGCTAATTTTGGATGCTGTTTTGATACATGTTTGCAACATTTTGATGCCAAAACAACCCATGCTTTTCATTAAAGTGAAAAAGTGATACAAGTAAAAACCTGCATAAAAGAACAAGTGGATTAAGAACACTCAGGCTGTAATTTGGTCAAAAGGTACCTTATACACAAGAACACATACAGCCTGAAAAATGAAAATTGTTCTTGTATAAAAAATGCTGCCAGTTAGATTTGAGTACAGTAACTTACTATGGTAGAGTACATAGATGCAGTAGATAAAACAAACGATTTTCTGCATAGCCGCTGCACTAATCAACATAATTCTAGACCATTGCACACAAGAGTTATAAATAAATAATCCTTTATTCCACTTAAACCTTATGACAGGTACTGTATGGGGATTTCTGGGTGCATTTAGCAATTGTTTTTGGACTTGACTAATTGTTGTTACCAAATGACTGCTACCTTCTGCCAATCACATTCTTTATTTTGACTGTTGGTAGGTATTAAGAAACAATTTTAAGAACACCTTAAGAACATTTTCAGGCTGATTTTGCAGAAAACACCCAATGTATAAGAACAAAATCAGCCTGAATCGCAGAAACACCCTGTTCTTTTGTGCGGGTTTGTACTGTATTGCATTCCATGTTTCTCTATTACATCTTTTAATAAGAACCAGTTTAATAAGAAGGTTGTCATTCTCTATATGTAGCATATGGTATTAAGAAAAAAGGGCAATTCCAGAAAATATATGTACCCCCACCACAGGCGGCACTAGTTGTTGACCCGCTAGCCTCCTTAGCTGCTGCTGGTGTGCCGCTCATTTCACTTTCTCCCCACCAGGAAAGTGAAACGAGCGACACGCCAGCAGCTACAAAGGAGGCTATTGACCCCCCTCCCCACCATGCCTATAAACTAGCTCATGCCTATAAACTAGCTCCCCCCCCCCCCCCCCCCGCGCCCCATGCAAGCAGAATTCTGAACTTGAAAACATACATATAAAACATACATATGTCTTTAATCAACCCATCAAAGACAAACGCAAAATACATATCGAGTTATATTTATGAATGCTTTGAAAAACGCAAAAGTGCCCTAAACAACAAATAATAATGATAATAATTTATTGTTTCCCTTTCTTAACACTTTATTACTACTGTACATACACACCTGTAACGGAGTTTTGTAAGTAATAAAGACTATCTGTATCTGTATCTATCTGTATCATATAAAGTATATTTTTAATGCATTTACTGCAAGACAGAATTTTCTTTCCTTTTAATGGTCAATAATAGCATGATCTACTGATAAGATCTATATCCTAAATGTTTGTTTTTGCTTTAATTATTTCATTTCATTATTGGAATTACACCGATGTAAATTTAATCATTTACAAAGTGCCAATAAAACATGTCTGTGTCTATGTCTAAACATCCCCTCTCATTCAGAATTTCCAAACGCCACCTATGGAAGGGGTACATATATTTTCTGGAAATGTGAAAACCGTTGCACAAGTTCTGCATCATTCGCATACATTTAGCATGAATATCCATGTATACGATGCCAAGTTAAAAAATCTGTCTGTCTATACAGGGCCCGTGGTTTGATGCGCTGGTGCGGAAACGCATAATTTGGCTTTTTCCGCATAATGCGCATAATCCGTCAAATCCCGCATAATCGCGCATAATTTCCCAAAATTTTGTGAAAATCATTTACAAGGCATCATTACTTGGTGAATTTCAAACTTTCTTACACAGTTTTTCTCACAAAAGTGATACATTTCTTTTGAAATCATCTGTCCAACGTCAAAACAACTCAATAGAAATGAAAATAACAAGGCGTTCTGTGCTAATCGCGTTGCGCTGGAGAACTGACGACAAGAAATAAAACACGTTTGCGCTTTGGATATTTTGCAAAGTAAAAACAAGCGAGAGAGGACGCTAACGGCGATAAACACAGCCGACTTTGTGCAGTTCACATTGATCATAATCACATCACATTACGCTTTTTCACGGATCATTTACACGACAGAAACATGGCTACTTCCAACGATTGCAGATTGCTCTCGCGAACGGGGGATTAATTTTGAGAATTACACGCAGAGCGACGGCAAAGAAGCACGACGATGTTTTTTGTGATCACAAGAGATCGTAACGATACTGTAGCTCTGATAGTCTGCATGTTTAGCTCTCGTGACAGTTCATTGTTTAATAGGAGCGCATTGCTATGATCCTTGTGGTATGAAAAAGGTAACGCTTTTTTTGTAAGAAAGTAATAAGCTTTATTACAAGTGAAACACACGTCTAAAGGCCCGTTCACACGGCGCGATCTTAGCTGCGATTTGAGGTGCGATTTTTACGGCGATTGTCGGCGTCATATCGCGCTGTGTGAACGGCTGGCGATTTGGCTCTGCGATATTTGTCAGTTTGTTGCGATCTGAAGAGATCGTACCCGCATCGCAGTGGAATTTGAACATGTTCAAACGCCTGCGATGTCGCCGCCGCAAGTGAGATCTCCATAAGATCGTCGACCGTTCACACCGCGCGATATGACATCGCCATGGGATCGCCACAGAAATCGCACCTCAGATCGCAGCTGAAATCGCGCCGTGTGAACGACCCTTAACGTCTACGACCCTTAACGTCTACCTGAAAGAAACGTGGCGTCATTACGTTAGTAAAGCGAAGCGAAAGCATTTAATAAAGCATTTTATAAACAATTAAGAGTTGTTGAAATCAAAAAGCAGCTTTATCCATGTAACAAAACTGCTGAAAAGAGCAAAATGCGTAACGGCACTAGGAAAAATATTGCGCAATCCCGCATAATTTCGTATTTTTAGCGCATAATTTCAGAAAAATTTCCGCATAATTTCAGTAAAAATCCCGCATCAAACCACGGGCCCTGTCTATAGCGATAGAGCACGAGCCGTGAGTATTCAGTAGGTCAAGTAGTATAAAACTTTCTAGATTGCAAGACTAAAAAAGAACGCAAAACATGGACTGATTCTCATTCGCTATGGTAGAGTACGTTGCCACTCCCTCTGACTACCTCCATGTCTGATCAACGTCACAGGATGAAATAAGAGAATCACGTGGTGAATATGGACCAATCACCTCGAAGCTTTAAGTGACCTACAACTGCTATCAGCTAATCAGAGCAAAGCTTATATCACACCAAATACAAAAGTTTCCCAGATTCAACTTGCTCACTTTGCTTGAGGGATTTTTCTGTTCTCAAACTGTTTGAATATGGATGTAGTATCTTCACAAAGGTAAAATTCCTCGGCAAGTCGACCTGGCAGTACACATGACCCAATGATGTTGATCAGACGCGAGGGTAGGAAGTTGCAACATACTCTACCGTAGTGGATGAGAATCAGATTGATTGGCTCAGGTGGTTTTACCCCGCTGAACTGAAAAGCCCAAAATAGACGTGAGACGCACGCAGCGGTATTGGCTGAATGCTTTGAGCTGTCAAAACATGGGTAATATTCCAAGAAAGCAGACCCTGTATTGTTTCTACTTTTGGAAAAGGGAGCCGCTAGCCTCTCTCATTTGTGTGCTAATTTGTTTGTTACAGTTAGCAGTTAATAAATTCATGCCACATTGGTCCGCTTTTTCTAGATTAGCCCCCCCCCCCCCCCCCCCCCCCCCCCCACACACACACACACACGCACACGCAAACACAAAAATCCCTGGCTGCGGGGCCTGGCTTCTATGAAATTAAGATTTTGGTAGTGGCTTTTCGGTACCGGTATATCCCTTGTAACGTTGTAATTTGTAGCCCTTGTTCTCGTATAGCTCATCCTATATAAATTATGATTGATGGAATGAACCGCTATCTTCTCTCGTTGTGTACAGTACTCATTTAGCTATTCTGTTTATGAAATGAAGTTTATGGACTGCTTCGGCAGCGTCACAGCCCTTGTAATTTGAAGCTGTTGATCCCGCATGGCTTATCCTATCATGATTTAGCAACATGTGCAGCTCCGCTCTTCTCTCCATCGTCCTATTTTCCTATTCCTATTCCTATTTTCTCTCTTTATACTCTATAACTATGCTTTACAAGCCAGGAAACAAATTTGAGAACGGAAACATTGACTGACAGGAACAGAAGTTTCTCACTCCCTGCTGAAATGGTATCCACTCCTCGGTGTATACAGCCATGTTATATTGCTCGCTCAAAGAAACGTCCAGCACGTACTCTTCAGTCCGTCTCAAGAAACTGAATTGCATTTCATGTTGCGCGCATAAGCCAAAACCTGCTAAACAAGCTCGGGCGTTGGTTCCCTGTTCGCCGCCGCAAATAGCTTCATTGATGTACGGCGGGAAAACTGTGTCAGGGAGGTGAGTTATTCCGTGACAGATGTTACACAATCGGTAGAGGTCGTACCCATCTATTTTTGTGTCACGATCCCAACAGTGGTTAATGACCGTAAGCGATGACGAGGGGTTCTTTAATTGGTATCCCAGATCCTTGATTACACTTCTTGTCCTTCTTCGTTTCCTTCCTACCCCCTTTTTTCCTTTTCCTTTTTCCTTCCCTTTAAATTTTGTTATACTTTCCTTGATTGCTTGCCTTATGTTTTTCATGAGGGACTTCAGGTATGCTCTCCTTTCCTTGGGTACCATTTTAATGCCTCTTTTGTGTCCCAGGGTTATGTCCTTGAATTTCAGTGCCTCTTCAAGAGTTGAAGCTACGTATCTGCTGTTATATCCCCCGTGCTTCTTCATCTCCTTTAGAAGATGTCCTCTTGAGCGCCGTACGCATGTTGTACCAAAAATTTTCCCTTTCTTGTTCACCTTCAATAATTCCTCGTCAAAAATAACTTGACAACGATTACGGGAGATGTTCCTTGGCATTCTCAAAATAACGTCAACAAGGTTTTTCTGTTGCAACGTTTTATTCTGACCATGTACCGATGATTGTCTGTTATTTGCTGCCATTATTGGTCGTCTACTGTCTGTGATTGCTGAAGTTGTTGGTGTGGATTGCTGAAGTTGTTGGTATTCTGCTGTATTTGGTGTTGGCTTGCTACCATTTGCAGCTGTTTTGGGCCGACTAATTTTGGTAGTCGGTTTTGGGTTATTTGCCAGGTTGGCAGGTTGTGTACTCATAATTGTTGGTGTAGACTTAGTCGCGATGCCATGTTGTGCAGCTCCTTTGCCCACGACATTTGAGCTCACGACTGCTTGTCGCATTTTGTTATTTTCTTTCACGTTGCCATTCTTTTTTGAGACCTTGTCTTTCCCTTTAGGGGCTCCGTTTACCATTGAAGAGGTAATAACAAGGAGCACAACGACAGCTTTTGCTTTTTTCGCGATGGACAAATTCTGTAAGGCCATCTGAAATTGAATGGGGGAGGTAAATTTAAAAAAATAACGTTGGTAGTCAGGTAAAATTATATTTTAAATGATGATGATAAAAGATATCGAGATCCGTACAAGAACTCATAACTGTGCAATAATGCGTATTAAAGCTTACTCACTTGCAAAACGTACAATAACTCCCTCTAAGTACCTTGATGTTTCTTATATATGGATCATTTGATGTTTGTTTGTGCTATAAACACACTTGAAATTGAACCTAACAAAATATTAGCGGTTTACCTATTTTCGCGAGCAAACGTTCTAGAATGAAAGACCACATTCGTTCGGAGAGGTTTGTTTGCCGAGTAAATTTTCATCCGCCCTCACCTTCCCACAGAATAATTAATCATGAAGAGAATTCTGGAAACCGCGCTCAATATAACATCGCAGTGTACTCCATGCATTGCAGATTTCATGAATAAATAATAGGCGATATTTGGCCTTGAAATTATTCTGTTGTCAACTCGGTTTAGCGCACAACTCGGCAATTATGTAACTACCCTTTTGACAGCAAGGTTGTCGTGACTAAGGGAGGTTTTTTTAAAGTTTCACCGAAGTATGACTCGAGGCTGCAACCCTTCGCTAGGGGTACCATACAAACTGAAGGATATTCTAGAAATTATAAGAGGGACGCTCTTTCTGTAACGAAAGTTGTGGTATCAGTTTATCTTGGTAGGCCTAGAGATCTGTGTGGATGAAGCATTTTCTCAAGGATTCTCCTTAGATCACCAGCTCTGTTTCAGCTTTAGTAAGGCGTACCTTGACGATTTGCTCTGAAAGGGTGTTGTTCACTTTCTCTTTACGAGGGCCTTGTATTGCGAGAAGCTAGGCTGCTCGACCATTTTGACGATCTGGATAATTTAACAATTGGGATATAGATTTACCATTTGATCAATAAAGATAATTATTATTATATCCCAGTGATCAATTTTAACGCGCGCTCATTGGTCGAAACGTATCACGTGGTGCGTTTTCACAGGACAGATATCAGACGATATTGTCCGTCGGAAGTGATATCCGTCCTGCGAGAAATGTTTTAAGCAAAAACTGGATATTTTCTGTTAAAAAATAATGAAAAACAAGCAACCAAGGTTTTTGTCTAAGAATGTTGATGAAATACGGAAATTGGTGGCTGAGGCGACACCGGAAAACACAAAAAGTCAACTAAACAGACCGTGAATGTTTTGAATGGTTTACAAAGTTGTTAGTTTTTTGTTGTTGTTTCAATCCAAGTTAATTCGGTTTGACATTCGCGAAAAAATTGAAAGAACTAAACAAAAAAGAGCAAAATGACGATAAAAAGAATTGTTTTTAAACTTACCATTTTGTCGTAGCTTGGCAAATAGAAAACAACTTGCAATCAGCTCAACCAAAATTCAACCACTTCGAGTGCCTTCGAGTGTAGTCCAGCAAGCCGACTTCCAATTTCGATCAGCAGCGCTAAATTTTTCCAACTCTGCATTTCACGGCTGTACTTTATACTTCAGTTCAGAGCAGAACAATTAATTAAACAGTCCGGCAAGGAATTAGACCTGAAAACCAGGAATCTGGGCTAGATTTCTGTTGAAAAGCACTCGGGAAACGCTAGAACTTGTGCGTTGTAAATTTGTTTTGTGAATTCGCTCTGATTTCTTCTAGCCCCACGTTAGGGTTTGATTGACAGTTTTTGTGTCAACCAATCACAGCTCGAATAAAAATATCTTAGCCAATCACCGCTTACGATTTGCCTTTTCGCGCCATACTGCAGTTTAGTGGTTTTCTCACGTTCACAATGTTTTTTCTCTCTCGAGTTTTTCAGTGAAGTCGCTGGGATATAAAATAAATAAACCCCTTCTTGGCTTGCTGTAATATCGGCGGATAATGTCCGCGGATGAAAAATGGTCCTCAAAATTTCACAGTTGCCCTCGAAGCTTCGCTTCTCGGCCAACTGTTCATTTTTCGTACCATTTTTCATCCTTGGACATTATCCGCCGATATTACAGCCGCCAGAAGGGGTTTATTTAGTAAATATTATTGTTAGTCATAGTCCATTAAGATGGAAATATATAGAGGATATTACACTGTGGCGCGAAGATATGAATTTTATTTTCGAGTGGCAAAAGCAATATTTTACGAACGAACGCAGCTAGTGAGTAAAATATTGCTTTTGACACGAGAAAATAAAATTCATATCGTCAAGCCACCGTGTAATTTTCTTTTTATTATATAGACAAACCAGAAAAAAAAATACTCCAAATTGATTTCCAAGTGCTTTCGTTTTGTCACTCAGGACCCGGATGTAGCTTCGTATGAGATCTACACTTCGTGTCTATATAATAAAGATATATACGGATAAGGAAGTGCCCTCGCTTCCGTACGTGTGTTGTAGGGAAGCTACGCCCTTAATATTTCTCTCATCTCACACTGATCATTTTATGTCTACTATCAGCCGAATGCTGCGAAATTAAACATTATTGCACGAAAAGCGTACTAAACAGCCCCAACGTACAGTCAAGCTCTTTCCAGATCCTTTGCTCCGACGAAGGGCTAACGCTCGAAACGTCAGCAAAACACCATTTTTCCACGGTGTTTAACATAAATCTCAACCTTTGGATGTTGTTGTTCATGTCCACGTCTCCGCCGACGCAGACCACCTACAACCTCAGGTCTGTAGTGAGACCATTAATGCCATGCAAGACCGATCGCTTCAAACAGTTTGTCACGGCAAAATATGCCAATTGTTTATTGTGGTTGTTTATTGTGGCAATGTTGAAGAATTAGAATTTGTGTAATCCTTTTGTCCTGCACTTACCCTACCTGTAATTCAGTTTCACTGCAAAAGGTAGAAATAAACAAATCTATATATCTTACCTCAAGCTTTTCCATATGGTCTTAGGAGTGCTTATCGCTGAAATAGAACAAATAGAGAGAAAGAGAGAGAAAATATATAGAAAATATATAGTGGTAAACCAACAACGTTGATGAACTTGAAATGGCGTTCTGCCAAACCACCCTAGTGATAAGCGGTTAATGATGACGGTGTATTAGAATATGCCAGGTCCATAATGCGTAATATCATGTCATTATTATTCTCTTGAATTATCCGCAAATTCTCTTGAAAAATAAAGTTGGAATTTTTCGTTTTGTGTGTGTGTGTACTGTAATAGATACACAGATGACGTCACAGAACAAAAAAGTACGCAACGAGACGCAGTCGAGTTGTGTGACTGTTGTTCATGACATTCTGTGACGTCTTCTGTGTATCTATTACAGTACATACGCACGAAAAACAACAGGGATTTTTGTCAACCGTGTATCTGTATTCTTATTGCAACATGGCTCTCGGCCAATCAGAGCGCGCGATTTACTAGTGTTGTATAATCATTCGTCTTTCATAGTCTTAGGATCTTACCCGTCAATGCTCTTGAAAAATAAACAGATTTTTTTTTAATTCTGTATATTCATTCAACTTTCATAGTCTTAGGATCACATTTGTGTCACAATTAAACTTAAATGGCATGTTTCCTTTCAATTGAAGAAGAAATTGTTATTATTCTAGTCCGGCGGATTAGAGCAAATTTTCGAGGAAATTGCGCATTTTAGGCTAAAGCCCCAATTTTTTGCCAGGTGATAGTTTTCAATGTATTTTTAAATCGTAGATATGGAGGCACGCTAGAATCTTTGGTAGCGAAAGCTAGAGAGGTTTTAGAGTGAACTATTGTTTAGCTCAATAGCAGCCATTTTGAATGCTTTGTTATTCAAATGAGGTTTAGAACTTAGCTTTGTGAACATTCAAGTTGTTCTCTAGACTACACAGCCATAGCAGCTCAACAATTATAGTTTAGTTTCTTGTTTCTCTTTTTCTCTTTTTAACCGCAAATATGATAGTTACAACTAAACATGTATATAAAAAACAAAAGCAATTGTACGTAAAATACCTTTTTATTTTTTCACGTCAACCACACTGCCTGCCTCGACTAGCTCTCAGCTACTTAGCAGGTTGTGTGTGACACTATTTTGTTCTTTGTGAAAGTAAATAAATTGATTGATTGATTTGCTAATTCTGAACTATGGATTGAGCTGACTGACTTCGGCTGAGCGTTTCCTTGCAGTTTTTGGTGATCTATTAAATGTCACGATCAGTTTATTGTGAATGTTTCGAAATGTTTAGAATTTCTATTGTAAAACAATAGTCTGACTGAGGTTTGATAAAATGTTTCAAGAATGACCAACAAATCCTAAAAAAAATCGAGATAATTGGTTCCTCATGTGTCAAATGTGTAAAACGAAGCTTGTCTCTAAAATTTTGGCATGATATTTCTTCCTAGTACTGTGCTATACTCTATAAACACGGACGATGGATGATTTCACTAAGTGCCGCAGAGCTCATGAATAACAAAGGATTCAAAGATGGCTACCAATGGCAAAACAATGGTTCACATTAAAACTGTTCTAGCTTTCGCTACGAATAAAATTTAGCGTGCCTCCATATCTTATCTTCAATAAAATACTGAAAACTATTGACATGCAAAGTCTGGAGTCTTTAGCCAAAAGTGCGCAATTTTTACGATAATCCGCCGGACTATTCGCGGTATTTCTTGGATAAATAATTTCGCGAAAAAAGTGGTATCTTGACAAGTGATTCCTAAACGATTCCTAACAAACGTGTCGTACACGATTGTTTTGCTTAACTCTTATGAATTCATGGACTGTGATTTCGCCTACCAAATTAACCCTTAAATGTCACCAGTCGAATTCTTCGGGGGATTTTCAAGGAGGACAAGGGCAGTTCACAATTAATGGGATCACAAATTCCTTCGTTCAAGAGGGCGGAGCGGTTTGATATCCTGACTTGGTTAATCAAGCTCTTCCACGCCATGAAATAATCATTTAATAATTTTTTTTTCTTTCAAAGGACTCGAGGTTTGTGACAAATGTATAATCTCTTAGAAAGAAAACGGCAACATCGAGGAGAAGAGAAGATAGGAAACAGAGTAAGGTAGGTGAAGTAAACAATAAAGTAGCTGGTCCTTCGAGCCGGATGTTTTCCGCGATAAGAAAATCCGTACCCAAAATACATATATGTTTACCGGTCGAGGTCGACATTTTCCAGGCCGAGGTCACAGTTTATCCCTATACGGACCGACCTAAAGCCGGTAAATAACTTTTTTTTTCAACTCTAAAATTTGATTTTTTTCGGTGAAAACAAGCGCGCGCAAATGGTTCCCGTGACCTAGGTCAGAGATAGGAAAATATCGTCCCCGCGCGCGCGCTCTAAGAACCAATCAGAATGCAGAATTCGTTACCGTGCCCTCGAGGAAAAAAAATATATTCATGCATCGCGGTCACATGTGTGTTGATAAACAATATTGACGTGTCAGGCGATCGTCGCTTTTCATCACTTTATGACTTTAAGCACAAGAACTCATGAAAGGCAAAATCTTATCAATATTGTCAGTAAATTTCCACTTCCACGGAGAATAGAGATGATCAGCCTTTATTATTTCTATGAGATAAACAAATAATATCGAGTAATACATATATCCCTTACCTTATAGTTTTTGCCTTAATCATATTGATAACACTAGAGTTATAAAATACGCAGCAACTTTTGCGGAAACACAACCAGCAACCGCCTGCAAGCAGGATACTTTTGCACGGGGGTGATTGTGTGTTGAGAGGGTAGGGGATTCGTGTACTAGGGCCTTGATGGGGTTAACCGACTTACGACAAATGTCCGTGCTGACTAGCGGAAAAACGGGAAAAACGATTTGACTGACACCTCATTCCAGACCCTGGGGTACCTTATCCACCTCAGCAAACTCTGTAAATACTAAACAATCACCCGCCTAAATTGGGTATTGGGTGGTAAACTTTGAGATCCTTGTTTTAGAACCTGAGTGCAAGCCTGTCTTGATATGTCAAATTACGACTCGGGCGAGCCTTGCATTTGTTTAACTAAAAAGTCGAGCCAACGTAAAATTTAAACCGTGCTTTCCGAGAAACTCCGAGCTTCCGTATCCAAAGAAATTAAGATTCCCAGTTTTCAGCGAGCCTCAACATTTTACAAGGATTATTCTATATCTATCTTAGCTCTACCTCAGCAAACTATGTTAAAAACTAAACAAGCGTCAGTCTAAAGCAGTATCAGTTTACATTCAGCACAACGGCCACTAGTAATTAACCTAATTTCCCAGTTTATCCCTGCATCGTGAACGTGGACACCAATAGTTTTGGTTGTTTTGGGCGCCGCAAGGCTGTGTTCCGATGGTATGAACGCTACGTTTCAATGAGACAAGCTAGTACGACGTTTCAATTAGCGCACGCCTTCTTCTTAAAAATCAAAGGTGTGCAAACAGCAATGTGTTTCTGGATCCCTTCGGGATGCCTTGGTTTGAGGTAATGCAATGTAAAAGAAGGAAAAACCAACACAGAAACGCAAGATTTGCCAAAACGCCAAAACGCTATCTATTCTTCATTTTTCAAATCGCATGCTTTGTGGATGTGATAACAGACACACTCGAAAAACCTGGTAGTTTTATTTCCAAAGAATTTTCAACTGAACGTACTAGGACTGATTTCTAAAGTTGTCAAGTGGTAGTTTTCATCGAGCTTTTATGCAGAAAATCCCTGCGATTGTGAGCGGGACGGGCAACATTGGCTTATATATCCCATTTTACGTGATCACTCTCGATCAATCGAAATACGCCAAAATTTAGCGTTATACTTTATTTATCCATATGTAATGTGGCATTCCGCATGCAAATATAAGCGCGATGAAAACTACCACTTGAAAACTTTAGAAATCAGTCCTACGTTCAGTTGAAAATTCTTTGGAAATAAAAATACCAGGTTTTTCGAGTGTGTCTGTTACCCATATGGATGGGTTTCGGCAGAAATTCCCTGTGAATTGAGCGCTTTACAATTAAAACTAAAGGGCTCTTCTGTCTCAGGACAGTTTCCATCAAAAACTTGATTTTCAAACTTAATATTAGCCTTCCAGCATTGTATTTATTGTAAAAATCATTTTTTTTCCTCGGGTAAACTATCCCACTGCCTGCTGGCAGGCGTTTTTTTTTTGTCGCGAAAAAAACGAAATCCCCAGAGTTCTTAGTCGCCATCTTGGACGCGCGGAAGAAATGGCCTGAGCGAATGAAAAATCTATCTGTCTCCCTCGCCTTGTCATTTACTCCACGCGTCCAAGATGGCGACCACGACTACAAACACTTTGGGTTTTCGGGTTTAGTTTCGCGATAAAAAAACAACGCCTGTGAGCAGGCTAATCATCTCACGATAGTGCTTTCGAGGGTAATTCAATAAATGTTGAATGATGATGAATCAAAAGTTGAATTTGATTGGCCAAGGCCGAAAATTCGCAAGCTTCAAATTTGTTCTGAAATTTGGCAAAGCCCCGTTATGGCTCGTTTCCAATTTCATCTCGCCAAGAGCAACTTACGAACTCCTTTTGAAATATCGTACAGGCACCATTAAGCAATTAGGCAACACTTTCGAATTGAGTATTTGGCTCATTGGCAACGAATACGAGTTGTCTCAGGGGCGTAGCCAGGGGAGGTCTTTTTTCCCATACATTTACTGTATTTGCTGGAGAAAATTTGAGCATTTTCGTCCCATGTTTTCACTATTCCCCCCCCCCCCCCTTCAGAAATTCCTGGCTACGCCGCTGTGTCTATTGTTTTTGTAGAAACCCGCTAGGGTGCAAACAGTAAACCCGTGAAAATATACACTATTTACTAAATAGTTCAATTTTGTACAATTTAGTGAAGAAAGTGTTGAAGCATGACGAGCAGAAACGTGGATTGTCCAAATTTGTGCGAAAATGTTTCATGGATACACTGTTTGCAAACACTACCTTTGATTTCTCGCTAAAATGCCTGAAAAACGGTTAACCTTTTCACTACTCACTATCTTTTTAAAAATTATACTACGAGTTCGAGTTTTCTATGAGTCAATAGATAGTTAACGAGACGGGTAGCGAGTTGACTATTTGACTCATAGAAAACGAGAACGAGTAGTCTAATTGTTTTAGTAGAAATCCATTAGTATACTACCTTAGATTTGTTGCTAAACCGTATATATTTTAATGGCAATAGAAAGTTTTACGCTTTAGTGTTTTCGCTGCTCACTATCTACGTGATAGATAATGATTAGCGAAGCCAATCAGATTGCAGGATTCGTGATAGTGAGTTTCTACTAATACACGATAGAAAGTGAGTAGAGGAGCCAATTAGATTGCAGAATTTGTGATGGTATGCCAGTGGATTTCTACTAAAGATAAGGTATATTGGTTTCACCTGCAAAGATAAAGTGTAAAGTGTAGCAATGTAGATACTTGCTGGGCCTTGTAAGGACTAGCCTGCTAGTCGGCTCTCCAGTGGTTTTTTTCGTATATTTGATTTTTTAGGCGCGCGGGATTCCTGTGCCTATGTTCTCTTCTTTCCCTCAGCGGCACAGGAATCCCACGCGCCGTATAAATATAGCGACACAGGAATCCCACGCGCCGTATACATATAGTGGCACAGGAATCCCACGTATATATAGCGGCACAGGAATCCCACGCGCCGTATACATATAGTGGCACAGGAATCCCACGCGCCGTATACATATAGCGGCATAGGAATCCCACGCGCCGTATACATATAGTGGCACAGGAATCCCACGTATATATATAGCGGCACAGGAATCCCACGCGCCGTATACATATAGTGGCACAGGAATCCCACGCGTCGTATACATATAGTGGCACAGGAATCCCACGTATATATAGCGGCACAGGAATCCCACGCGCCCATAAAAACAAATATCCGGAAAAAAAACACTGTATAGCGGGCTAGCAGGCTATGTAGGGACCTCTCAGGGAGCACCTTGGTTGAATAATTCCAGGAAATTCTTAGCGTGCGGGTAAAGTTGACAGTCGCAGCAGGTCCTGATATTCAACGTAGTTTCCTTCCATTTCTGCTTGTAAGCGTTGAGACCGATCTTACCACTGTCATCTTTTTCGTAGCCATCCAAAACGAACGCCGGCTGTTTTATGACCCTTTCCGAGCACGCTCCCGCGTTAGCCAGGCACTGGTCTTCCCCCTTTTTGTTGCCATGCGGCAATAACTCATGATGACATGTGGCCTCGTTGATGTACTTGGGGATCACCTTGTCTCCGAGTTGTGTAATCAGATGACACGTGCTGCACATGTGGAAGCGGTTGTGGTTCCTGACCTTTGCCCCTTTGCTCCAACAGCCTTCGAGTTTGCTTTGCGCTCCTCTCCTCACTCTTGACGCGCGACGCCCTTTTCGACTAAAACTGTCTTCCATAAGCTTTTTGAATTCTTTCCTTGGCCACTTGATGCCGCGACGAACTGGTCTCCCGGTTGGTCTACGGGTTGGTCCAACGGTTGGCTTCGTTGGGCGTGTCCTTGTTGGTTTCGTAGATCTGGTTGGCTTCGTAGATCTGGTTGGTCTTGTCCTGGAAAGAAGCAGTTGCTTTAGCACTTAAAGGGGTAGTGTATCGATTGTGGGGTTATTTTAGTCAACTCAAAATTCACAAGAGAGCAAAATAGTCCTCTGGGTTTCTTGAATAACCTTTCAGCGGCCAGATAAGTACACATTTGAAGTATTTCTTTGTGTGTTCGAGCGGATGGAATTGTAATGTGAATTCACATTTTTTATTTACCAGGCTGAACAGTTTTCAAATTTGGAAATCGTACGTAGGAATGCCTATATATTACTTACTCTCTAAGACTTAGTTGAAGCATAATATGGAGATATTTAACAATTATTCCTCGAGCCCGAATGGGCTCTGAGTCAATAGCCCATGAGGCCGAAGGCCGAATGGGCTATTGACTCAGAGGCCATGAGGGCGAGAGGAATAATTGTTTTAGTCAAATCACACTAGTAGGTCAATTTGTATAGCCCAAAACGTTTTTTGTTCTGGTCATTTGCCATTTTCTGGCTTTTAAATCCGACACTTTTCGCTACTCGTAGGCTATAACTTATAGCCTACTAGTAGCTCAACCAATCAGAACGCAGCATTGACAATAGACCACTAGTGTGATTTGACTAATGTTGTTTACCACGTCAGTGTGGTCATGAAAGCGTTTGATGCGGCGGGGGCGCCAGGGGTGGGGATTCCCGTCCCAAGTCGCTGATGTTCGACATGAAAGTGGCTCGGGGGAGGGGTGGGGTTATTAAAGGGACTATGTCACAATGGACTTTACAAACGTTATAAAATAAGACCAATGATATTATTATTTAGTCAAATCACACTAGTGGTCTGTTGTCAATACTGCGTTCTGATTGGTTGAACTACTAGTAGGTTATAAGTTATAGCCTACTAGTAGCGAAAAGTGTCGGATTTTAAAGCCAGAAAATGGCAAATGATCAGACCAGAAAACGTTTTTGGCTATACAAATTGATCCACTAGTGTGATTTGACTAAAACAATTTTAATTAAAATATTAATTAAAATATTCCTCTCGCCTATTTGGACTTGATTTTAGAACCCTAACGGCTCCCGAAATTATCCAAGACTAACCGAAAATCCACGTGGAAAAACAACTACGCAACCAAAAAGGCGGAACGTAGCTTTCTTCTTTCATGTGGCTAACACGTGATCAATTTATACAGGGTTCCCAAAAGGGACTGATTTTAGGTTCCAACATCGCCCTCGTGACCTCTGAGTAAATAGCTCATTCAGCCCTCGGTCTCATGGCTATTGAACAATTGTGAAATATCAATTGAAGAATGACTGAGCCTGGGATTGATCTTATTATTATTATTATTATTTACCTGGGATTGATCGTGAAACACGGATGTCCTGGACGCCATGCAACGGACTTATCACAGTCCAAGTGGACGAGCTTGGGAAGCTTTTCACGGGCACCAGTGATAGTAGTTGTGTAGTCAAACGTGGATGGATCCTGGAATAATGCTGTCTGGAAAATGTTCATGGCAACGTAATTAGGGTTGAACCCCCCGGCGTCCTTAAGCAGGTTCGTCTTCATCTCCTCGGTGTCGTTGATGCAAACTCTACCGTGTAAACGCGACTTTTCCTTTTCAATGCAGTCGTGCATGACAAAGGTGTCGCAATCATATGGTTGGATCTTGTTACCAGGCGGAGGCTTTGTAATAGGTCTTTCAGGTCTGTCAATAAAGCCATGACACAGGGTGCATGCAAGAGACAACAACAACCACGCCGTGATCTTCATCATTGCTTTTCACTCTCCCTAAAGAAATAAGTGACGTTTCTCTTAAGCCCGGTGCACACTAGCGACATAACGACATAAGGACCTTATGTTGCAACGAAAAACGCACGGGGAAACAATTGAAACAATCAATATTTTCCATGGATCTGCATTAGATTACTTCACCAAAGCAATCTTATGTTATTTTTTGTCGACTTCAACTTCTTGAAACCACTAAATTTTGTTCGCTTGACATTTTTCTTATGTCGTTATGTCGCAACTGTGCACCAGGCTTTAGACGAGAGGTGTGTGCTCTAATAGGGGACACTTTACCATACAAACAGCCAAAATTAGAAACATTTTCCAAAATGCTTTTTCGTGCAAGTGCGGTGCATTTTTACGCTGCTGTGAATTTCTTTATTGAGCTGATTTCAGATGGCTCTCAAACATAAATCTATGCGATCCTATTGGCTGGTGCTTTGGTTGATTGTTTCAGCAGCCAATACGAATTGAAGAAAAAAATCAGAACTAAATAACAGGTATAGTCAGCTATACATACTTGTTGTTGAATTTGTTTCATTTCTGATTGGTGAAGTGTAAAGAACCTCCTGTTTTACTTATTTTCGACACTCATTAGAAATCCGCTCTATTCTCATTTTTAAAGACCCAGTGACCGATGGGCGTGACGAATAGTTTCGTAGCCCATGAAACTCTATGCCATGAAACACTAATGAGGTAACGGTAAAAATAGTGAACTCAATCCGTTAAAATCTCGTGGAATTTCGATTTGAATTTCTGATATATGTAATACGAAGTCATAGAAGAACAAACTAATGGTTTCTTACCGTATTAGATCAATACAATAAACCAATCACAACATTGACACACCCATCGGGTCATTGTCATACGCACAGGTTCTTTAAGACTTTGGCTTTGTTCCTAGAGTACCTAAAATTGATCGAGGGGAATCTAGCTTGCACGCGTTCGAAGTTGAAAATTTTGTGACTTCGCGATGTGTCCACCTTTAAGATCAGTCTGTCAGTTCCAGAGAGACTGGGAAAAAGCAGCGCTGGGAATTTCTGCAGAAATCCATGGGATAACCTGAATTTCCCAAGGCACACGCATGGGAAGTGTTCGGAATTCACACGGATAGCCATGGGAAATCCGAACACTTCCTATTCGTCTACCATGGGAAATTCAGCTTTTTCCATGGGATAACCTGAATTTCCCAAGGCACACGCATGGGAAGTGTTCGATATTCACATGTATAGCCCTGGGAAATCCAAACACCCCATTCTTCTACCATGGGAAATTCAGCTTTTCCCATGGATGAGTTTCTGCAGAAATTCCCTGTGGTGTCTAAACTAGCAACTGGCGTACTCAAACAGTGAGCCGGTCCAATACCTCCTACCCAGACAACTTTGCGGTCTGGGCGCGTATGAATTCTGACACGTTTTTAGAAAAATCTGTATACAATTTCACTAAACCAAAGGATCTCCAACTCAAACTTGCAAGAGATGTCACCAGTAGAAAATAAATGCGATAACTGTTATAAAAAATTGCAGTATCGTGGTCAGGAACCAAATCCGCCTCCTGCCTATCCAAATTCTTTGCCCCGCAGGCCAAAAAGCAACTGAAGAAGGAAATAACGGTTATGAAATGTATTTGTAGAGATAGCATAAGGGGACTAAAATATGATGCGATTGAATTTTTTGTTAAACAGGAACACGAAAGGATCTTTAATTCATGTATATTTGTACGCTGTCAGTGAACGAAAGGGATGTTAGGTTTAGCTTTAAAGCACATTCACGGGAGAGGGTTATTAATAGTTTATTCAGTTTACCCAGTCAATAGTCCTTCTCTTATGAAGGGACTAAATATGATGCGATTGCATTTTTTGTTAAAGAGGAACACGAAAGTATCTTTATTTCATGTATATATTTTGAGTTTACTAGGATATCTGACGTTCAGATATCGACAGTGTAATTTTGAAATGGTCGTAAGTGACCTTGTACGCAGTCAGTGAACATAAGGGAAGTATTTAGGTTTAGCTTAGCTTTAAGACGGGAGAGAGTTTATTAATAGTTTACTTGGTTCAAAATGCATACATTTACCAGCGATGAGACCTCAGGAATTAATTATCTCTTTCGTTTGACGTGGATATTGATGAAAAGACTTCCATGCTTCATTGACTTAATAATTTATTTGAGAATTTTGTAAAAGATAGTGAGAATTTACTGCATTTTATTCATACATGCAGAACAAGTCAGCCCACTTTTTCACTTTTTCATACCTTTGATAGAAAACTTTATATTATGAAATCAAAGTTCACTTAGGCTGACTTATTTAAAGTCTCACAACAACACAACCAATATTATTGCATTCCAGTGAAGTAAACACACAAAAGGTTCAGAATTTGAAATATATATCTGGATAATGTACAGAACAGGGTTATTAGAATAAAGAAATTCTTAGATTAAAAAAGGGATTTAACCGGTATAAGTTCGCAAATGTTGAGCTCGTCGATGTACTTTTTCTACAGAGTTGGTACTCGTTTTATGTCACTTTGATCAAGGTCTCGTCGATATTAATTTTTCCTGAATTATTACGTGTTCAATGGCAACGTTATCTCTAAAGTTTAAAAATGCTAAAACATAGATGTAGACAATACAAAAGTGGCTAAAATGTTTCAAAAAGTAGACAAAACTATTTTTCAAATTCCTCGAATTTCTCAACAAATATCATTTTACACTTACCTTTCAAAGTTGAAGAGGGTCCACGGCCAGCGTTTCCCAAGCAAAACTAGGAGAACAAGATGGCCTTTCTAAACCTATAAAGCCGATAGTTTGGTCGAGCAATACTTTTTATCTCAAGCCTACTCTGAAAGCGGAAAATCAACAAGGAATTTGACGTGTGCAATATCGTTACCCATAGACGCTGTTTCCTAGCCAATGGGTTCTCGTATCTGAAATAATATTCAAGTATTTGACACAATTAGCGAATAAATTAAAACCAGCACCACAATTTTCACACATTTAACTGACATCCAGGTACTTAGGAGAAGTACCTTCAATGCTCAAAATTGTATTTTGGCAGATAATTTTACAATTAGATTTAACTACTTTAACGTTTCTAAATTTGTAAAGGATACGACTTAAAAGGGACGCTGTTTGATGCCCTTTAAGGCAGTCAAGTATAACTTGTCTTTTACCAACGTAATTAGCTGACTTTAAGGGTTTCCTGTGCGTTAAAATACAGCGTAGTTTTATATCACTACTGCTCTCATCCCGAATTTCAATTCTTTCTAGTGATAAAACAGAGAGAACTTGTTTTTACATAGTCTTTTTATACGTTACTTATAAAAAAAATACATTTATGCCTGGCATAATCGTTCTGCATTTATGCCTGGCATAATTGCAGGTGTCAAGTTCATGTGAACGCCTTTCCAAAACAGGAAAAACAAACAGAGCAAAAGTGTAACGGCGGCTTGTGCTGCTATAAATAGTACGTTCACTGAAAGGGGTGTGTCACGACTATTTGTATAAATTTGTATACAGCTCTAAATTTGTATGTCACCATCTCCAAATCACTTTATAACTTGATATTAGCCTAATAAGCAATGTAGGTAATTTTTATCGTCAAGACTGCCAATTTTCGTACAAATTTCACTTCATATAACTTCAAACTTTGAAAACTGTTCACCCCAACAAGATTTCAAAAACTCACCAATAGTGTGCTAAAATGGTGACACCGCTCTTTAGTTGGACCCTAAGTGATTGTTTTAACTGCTCTGTTTTTGGAGCAGAGTGCGCTGAATGGTTGATTATAAGAGAGAACATAGACATGACGTGACGTCACATCCATGAGCGGCCTTGTATTGCCTGCCAGTGCGAAGGCGGAGAAAACAAGAGACTAAATGAACTGCTAGAACTAAACAACTAAAAAATTGGTCTGAATTCACACACTAGCCGTTAGAGTGGTTTTCATCCGACTGTGAAATAGATACTAACAAAATACACACTGTTATACACTATGAAAGTAATTTTTGTATTCTCCTTTTAAATTATGACTAGGACACTAATATATAGATTTAGCCACTGGCTAAAAGCGGAGCTCACGATTATAAAATTTTCTGTGCGAATGAAAGGGATTCCCATGTGTTCATGGTTTATACTTTTTAAGCAAAAATCTCTCTTGATATGTATACAACAGTGTTTTCTTCGGTATGTTGCTGCATTAACACAATACAAATACAGGGAGGAAAAAAAGCATCCTGTCAAGTGAGATAAAAACCTCCTTCAGAAAAATTAAGGTATTAATTCCTCCAAATGGAATGATTCAAAAGCGCAATAAAGAGAATATTTTTTCAAGCATAATGGAGTCGTCGATGACGTCATATCACCTGACCACTTCATTTTGCTGATCTGGTGGCCTAGACTACACTACAAACGTTTGGTTGTTTTAGAGTCTTCCCTTCACGAGATGTTAATTTTTCAGGCATAGATGACGTCATCGCTGACGTCATATCATGTGACCACCTCATTTCGCTCAACTGGTGACCCAGACTACTACTCTACAAAAGTTTGGTTGTTTTAGACTCTTCCCTTCACGAGATATTAATTTTTCAGGCATAGATGACGTCATCGCTGATGTCATATCACGTAACCAACTCATTTCGCTCATCTGGTGACCTAGACTACACTACCCAAGTTTGGTTGTTTTAGAGTCTTCCCTTCACGAGATAATAATTTTTCAAGCATAGGTGACGTCATCGATGACGCACATCACGTGACCACTTCATTTGCTGATCTGATGATCTAGACTACACTACCCAAGTTTGGTTGTTTTAGAGTCTTCCTTTCATGAGATATTATTTTTTCAAGCATAGATGACGTCATCGATGACGTCACATCACGTGACTACTTCATTTCGCTCATCTGGTGACCTAGACTACACTACCCAAGTTTGGTTGTTTTAGAGTCTTCCCTTCACGAGATATTAATTTTTCAATCACTGATGACGTCATCGATGACGTCACATCACGTGACCGTGTTACAGCACCTTGTGGCATAGACAAAATATCCCAAGTATGGTTGTCTTAGCATGTTCCCTTGAGGAGATATAATTTTTCTTTGCATACCACAGGGTTCCCATGTGTACACGGACGGCGGCGGACGGGTGGACACTATAGGTTTAATATATAGATTTAGCCACTGGCTAAAAGCGGAGCTCCCGGTTATAAAATTTTCTGTGCGAATGAAAGGGATTCCCATGTGTACATGGTTTATACTATAGGCTTTTTGTCTCTTGATATGTATACAGCAGTGTTTTCTTCGGTATGTTGCTGCATTGACACAATACAAATACGGGACGAAAACATATCATTGAATCATTGTCGTTTTTGCCGAATGCACTTGGGAGGACTGAGACGAGTCGCGCGGGCTAGCTGTGGGCTATTTTAGCGTGGTTACCAAGCCAAAAGCAATGGTGGACAGATCGAGAACTCGAGTCTCTGTGATTCCTGCAAGTTTTCATTCAAAATTTCACAGTTTTCTTGCTACTTTTGCCGAAATTCTTATCAAAAGAGGATCTCCTGTGACTTCCTTATATGGTAAATGATTCCAAATATGCTTTTGGCCGTGAGGTGTTGAAAATCGACAATTTTCGGTTGGAGATTGTTTCATATGTAAGCATCCTGTCAAGTGAGATGACCTCCTTCCGAAAAATTAAGGTATTAATTCCTCCAAACGGAATGATTCAAAAGTGCAATAAAGAGAATATTTTGTTCAAGCATAGATTGCGTCGTCGATGACGTCATATCACCTGACCACTTCATTTCGCTCATCTGGTGACCTAGACTACACTACCCAAGTTTGGTTGATTTAGAGTCTTCCCTTCACGAGATTTTAATTTTTCAAGCATAGATGACGTCATCGATGACGTCACATCACATGACCACTTCACTTCGTTCATCTGATGATCTAGACTACACTACCAAAGTTTGGTTGTTTTAGAGCCTTCCCTTCACGAGATATTAATTTTTCAAGCATAGATGACGTCATCGATGACGTCACATCACGTGACCACTTCATTTCGCTCATCTGGTGACCTACACTACACTACCCAAGTTTGGTTGTTTTAGAGTCTTCTCTTCACGAGATATTCATTTTTCAAGCATAGATGACGTCATCGATGACGTCACATCACGTGACCGTGCTACAGCACCCCCTTGTGGCATAGACAAAATATCCCAAGTATGGCTGTCCTAGCATGTTCCCTTGAGGAGATATATTTTTTTTCTTTGCATACCACAGGGTTCCCATGTGTACACGGACGGCGGCGGACGGACGGCGGACGCTATAGGTTTAATACCAGAAAAATAAAGAAAAAATCATATCTCCCGAAGGGAAGCTTCTATAGAAGCCAAACTTGGACAAACTTTCAAAGACCATAAGAGGAACTCTACACCAAAGTCACGTTCCCTCACGCCATCAATGACGTCATCAAAATGATCCATAATGCCCGTGACGTTCAAAAATCATCTCGATGGTATACGTTTTTCCCTTAGGTATGGTGCTCCGCTTGCGCGGGCCTTCGGCCCGCGCTGGTGCTCCGCTAATACCAGAAAAATAAAGAACAAATCATATCTCCCGAAGGGAAGCTTCAATAAAAGCCAAACTTGGACAAACTTTCAAAGACCATAAGAGGAACTCTACACCAAAGTCACGTGCCCACTCGTCATCAATGACGTCATCAAAATGATCCATAATGCCCGTGACGTTCAAAAATCAACTCGATAGTATACTATACATTTTTATGGTGCTCCGCTTGCGCGGGCCTTGGGCCCGCGCTGGAGCTCCGCTATTAAACAATGACTATTAGTTTTTGTTTCATAGTCCAATGAAAACCACTCTAATTCAATCCACAAAACAGAAATCAAAAGCAGCTAAGGATATTTCTTTACTGTAGCACCGTTAGTACCGTAGCAGCACCGTAGTACCGTAGTGGCATATCTTACATACCTTGCATTCTTTCACCGCTTGTGATAAGGTTGAAATAACAAGTGAAGATCGAAGCATGAGTATCTCGATCTCGGAAAACTGTGATGAATAAAATATATTCCCAGCAAACTGCACCGTATTACCGTAGTAGCGTAGTGGGGAGAGGGAATAAAATATATTTCCAGCAAACTTCACCGTATTACCGTAGTAGCGTAGTGGAGAGTGGGAATGAAATATACTTCAAGCAAACTGCACCGTATTACCGTAGTAGCGTAGTGGAGAGTGGGAATGAAATATATTTCAAGCAAACTGCACCGTATTACCGTAGTAGCGTATTTGAGAGTGGGAATGAAATATATTTCCAGCAAACTTCACCGTATTACCGTAGTTAGAACATGACCAATGCCACTCAGCCAATCAGCGACCGGCATTTGCGTCCCCTATATCCCATAGAAACTAAAGCGTCAAGCGGCGAGGGCATTGAACAATAGGGAAATTAGGGGTTTGTACATAGTCATTAGTATTCATGCTCATAGTCATTAATATTCTCAAGTTGCACCTTGCAATTTTCATTGTTCTCCTGAAGAAGAACAAAGAAAACCAAGGTGCAACATAGAGAATACTAATGACTATGGCATGAATACTAATGACTATGAGCATGAATACTAATGACTAGAGCAGATTTCGTATGACTGTGAAAAGTACCACCACAAAGCTGTTCCGCGCCGCGACCGTGACAGTACCGCGACTACGCGATTTCATTGGCGATTTCATTCCATTTACAGCAGGCCAGGTTCCGTACCGCCACCGCAACAGTACCGCGACGCATCGCGGCATTTTTCACAGTCATACGAAATCTGCTCTATGTACAAACCACACCCTGTTCTTCCCTCGCCGCTTGACACAACTAACTCTAGAAAATAAAGGAAAACATTGACTTCATTGTCATCTTTTGCAAAATAGCCCTTTATTACAAGTCTCTCTTCAACATCGTTCTATAACAAAATAAAGCAAATCAAAATTAGTACATTATCAACATTGCAACTTGTTTATACTAACCACGTTTACAAGGATTTATAAGTTTATAAGTTTTTTTAGGCAAAAAAATTAAGAACATTTTATTTGGGCCCTCGCACGCTCAATAAATCCGTCCACCGTGGACATAAAATAAGTAAAATAGTAACCGCAAAAACTCATGCATATTTGCCCATAGTAATCAAAATAATCCTCCAGATTTATAGAAAAACCTTTAAAGTGTTGGACAAATGCAATTCTAGGTTGTTTTGACCTGTTATTAAGACGATGGAATTGGATTGCGATTTGAGCTATTTTCTTGTCAGAGAAGTGGACAGCAAGCGTGCGACAGCCCCCTAAGAACGTGGCTTTTTTCTGTAGTTAAGCAAAGCAAAATATCGAAAATATCTAAAACGGTTTCTCCACGAACATTTTGCATTTTGATGTTCCCTTTTCATGTTATAACGTACTGTATTTTTTAAGAGAAAAACTTCCCCCTTTCGCATCAGTTTATCGTCTGATTCATTCAACTCTTGCCTGTCTCGAGGCATTTGAAGAACATTTGAGTCTCAAATTGCTAAAACAAACTTCGAATTTTGACAGCCTCGCGAACATCAGCACTCTTGCAATTCTCATAAGAAAGCCCCGGGAAGAAACAGATTGTCAATTCAAAAGTATGTTTTACCAAATGTTCCGCTGTAATGCGACTTCTGAGTTCTGCTAAACTTCAGTTCAATTTCCGGTGTTCGAAACTTTACGGATTTACGAATTCTGATAACTAGACCGAGATTTTATGTACGCTTTTCTGCTTTTCTGTTTCTCCCTTTTCTTGGGCCATAGGAGTCGAAGAATCCATTACAAAAGCTCGATGGAATCTTTTCATTTCTTACCTGACTTCGGGAACGAACTCCAGTATGGCCAGTTTCAACTGCTATCGTCTCAAAACACACTTGGAAATAAGTTAGAACAATGAATACACTCAAAACAAACCGCTTTGTCAGTAGATCTTTTCATTCACAAGGCTTTGATTGACACTACTATTGTAAAAAGCCTTGGATGAAGTATTGCTCTGAACAATGCTCTGTAATGATGTTGATATGTCAATGACAAGCTAGCACAAAAACTTTGAAAAGACTTTCTTCGTGGCATTGATCATGTTCTAAAAAAGTTAGAGAATGGACGCTCGTGTCCTATGGGAAATAGACCACTAATGAACAAAAATCTGCTCGCGCTAACGCGCTCGCAGATTTTTGTTCATTAGTGGTCTATATCCCATAGAACACTCGCGTCCATTCTCTAACCCTTACTTAGCGTAGTGGAGAGTGGGAATGAAATATATTTCAAGCAAGCTGCACCGTATTACCGTAGTAGCGTAGTGGAGAGTGGGAATGAAATATATTTCCAGCAAACTTCACCGTATTACCGTAGTAGCGTAGTGGAGAGTGGGAATGAAATATATTTCCAGCAAACTTCACCGTATTACCGTAGTAGCGAAGTGGAGAGTGGGAATGAAATATATTTCAAGCAAACTGCACCGTATTACCGTAGTAGCGTAGTAGAGAGTGGGAATGAAATATAGTTTCAGCAAACTGTACCGCTACTACGGTAATACGGTGAAGTTTGCTGGAAATATATTTTATTCCCACTCTCCACTACGCTACTACGGTAATACGGTGCAGTTTGCTTGAAATATATTTCATTCCCACTCTCCACTACGCTACTACGGTAATACGGTGAAGTTTGCTGGAAATATATTTCATTCCCACTCTCTACTACGCTACTACGGTAATACGGTGAAGTTTGCATGAAATATATTTCATTCCCACTCTCCACTACGCTACTACGGTAATACGAGCGTAGTAGAGAAAACCTCGGTCATATATTCGGCCTGGTATAGTGTATTGACGGAGTCGAGGGCTTGGTAGACAATCTGCTATTCTGATTTTTTAACCGTTAAACGAAAACTATGCATGCCGTTTACGGTCCTACCAGAGTTAAAATTTCAATTCGAGAAGCCAAGAAGACATCAGATTTAGTGTTAGTCCTGGGATTTTTAGATTTCGAGGAATAAAGTTATTTTAGTAAAAGCAATAAAACGATTTTCCGTGTCTTTGTTCTCTCTTATAAATATCAGTATAGATATTTAGCTGTGGTACCTAAAAGTTCGGACGCCGTTAAACTTTTAAAAACCCTTTTGATTTGAAGTATGTGATTTACACAGGAAGAGACAGATCATGATTCTGCAATTCTTATCATTACCACATCGAAATCATTTCACATCATTCACATGATCACAACAGACCATAGCTAAATTGAGCCCAGATAGTCTATCCTGACTATCCTGATAGTCTATCCTGACTATCCTGATAGTCTATCCTGGCTATCCTGATAGTCTATCCTGGCTGTCCTCATAGTCTATCCTATCTATATACTGATAGTCTATCCTGACTATCCTGATAGTCTATCTTGAGTATCCTGGTATAGTCTATCCTGTCTATCCTGATAGTCTATCCTGGCTATCCTCATAGTCTATCCTGTCTATACTGATAGTCTATCCTGGCTGTCCTGATAGTCTATCCTGTCTATCCTGATAGTCTATACTGTTAGTCTGTCCTGGCTATCCTCAAAGTCTATCCTGGCTATCCTGATAGTCTATCCTGATAGTCTATCCTGGCTATCCTTATAGTCTATCCTGTCTATACTGATAGTCTATCCTGGCTGTCCTGATAGTCTATCCTGGCTGTCCTGATAGTCTATCCTGTCTATCCTGATAGTCTATCCTGTCCATCCTGATAATTTAACTTATAAAAACTTGAAAGTCAGGAGCCGAATTTCAAATGTTCAATGGATGTTGGATAATGTCAACATTGTTGAATCACCCAGCAATTTGCCCTCAGGCCTAGCGCTAATAGTGGTAATCACAAGCGGACTTTTTGCAAAACAATTGTTACAAGCTATTGCTCTAGGCAATCAGTCACAGAAGCATAATATCATTGTCTATTATTGGTACATCCTGAAAATTTCACAACATGTTAAACACCCTGATCAAGTAGCTGTGGTACCTACAAGTTCGGACGACGTTAAACTTTTAAAACCCCTTTTCATTTGAAGTATGTGATTTACACAGGAAGAGACAGATCATGATTCTGCAATTCTTATCATTACCACATCGAAATCATTTCACATCATTCACATGATCACAACAGACCATAGCTAGATAGAGCCCAGATAGTCTATCCTGACTATCCTGATAGTCTTTCCTGGCTATCCTGATAGTCTATTCTGGCTGTCCTCATAGTCTATCCTGGCTATCCTCATAGCCTATCCTGTCTATACTGATAGTCTATCCTGACTATCCTGATAGTCTATCTTGAGTATCCTGATATAGTCTATCCTGGCTATCCTGATAGTCTATCCTGGCTATACTGATAGTCTATCCTGGCTGTCCTGATTGTCTATCCTGTCTATCCTGATAGTCTATCCTGTCCATACTGTTAGTCTTTCCTGGCTATCCTCATAGTCTATCCTGGCTATCCTCATAGTCTATCCTGGCTATCCTCATAGTCTATCCTGTCTATACTGATAGTCTATCCTGGCTGTCCTGATAGTCTATCCTGTCTATCCAGATAGTCTATCCTGTCTATACTGTTAGTCTATCCTGGCTATCCTCATAGTCTATCCTCAAAATTCATTCAGCGCAGTGATGTCACTTCCTACACTCCTCGTGATTCTGAGAATAAGCTCGCTGTTCCCTTGCCACGTACCAACTATTCTAAGAATATCGCTAGCTATAGTGGTGCCGTACTGTGGAACAGTCTACCGTCCCATGCGCGTCTGGCAGAATCTCTGACTGATTTTACTAATACGTAAACACGGCATCCATAGAAAACAGGCGTCGAGTTCATATTATGTTTCATTTATTTATTATTATATAGAGAGAGAGATAGAGTAGATATAGTAGAGTTAATCATAATTATATTTTTGCCTGATTAGATTTTTACCGTGTATAAATAAATAAAAAAATGTAGAAAGCATTTAAAACTGTGCGAAAACCCGATCAATGTGTAGTGAAATTGTGCACTGAGGTTGATCTTGAGTATCCTGATATAGTCTATCCTGATAGTCAATGTGTAGTGAAATTGTGCACTGAGGTTGATTATTTTTCTATATTCTTAATACCTACATGCCAAAATGTCAAAAGAATGGAAGTGATTGGTTGCGAAGCGAGATGGACACATCTGATCCCTGCAGTTTATCGAAGAAAAAAACAATTACGGGATGTTTGCGGGAAACTAGTGCTACTGGGAAAAGAGAACATCATCAAAGCAAAATGGGACAGGTGATACCAGGGCTCGATCAAAACTTTTGAACTTAATAGCGGAGCCCCATAGCTACATGCAGGAGAAAAAGGAACAAAACAAAAGTGTATATGCATCAACCGATTCTGTTATGGACTTCCGGTTGTGTCCGTCCGTCGTCGCACAGGCAACCCACCAGTTTTGAGCGGGAAAATGGACACACGCGTGCGCTTGAATTTAGTTGGCGATTTTTATTTGATAGGGATTTTTTTCTTTATTAGAGATTTTATTTTTTCGTGTTTGAATTTTCGAAAAGTGAAGGATTTTTGTTCTTGTTCTTTATCAAAATCTGAAACGTTTCTGAAACAAGCTGTCATATCAAGGTATTTTAGACTACACGTCAAATTTACCGGAATAAAGTCGAGACAGATATGTCGATGAACACGGGAGTTTCACGAAGAAAAGAAGCAAAGTCAGAGGACGGGGAGAGTGAGAGAGAAGAAGCAGCAACGAGCGAATGACATGTCGGAAGACAACAACGACTGCTCGATCGAGAGAGAACGGGAAATTCATGTCTTAGCAGGAGGATGGAGGTAACACCCTAGCCAACATGTCGAAAACTGAAAATGATAAAAAGGCAGAGACTAAATAAAACGGAAAAAAGTGTCCAGAACATTTCTCGGAGTCTCAGAGAGGAAAGATAGAACGACAGCGCGAGATAACCGAAGGCGAAAGTCGAAACTCGGAAGACTGTCGTCGTGCCGTGAAGTG
This sequence comes from Scolanthus callimorphus, assembly GCA_033964015.1. Taxonomy (NCBI): domain Eukaryota; kingdom Metazoa; phylum Cnidaria; class Anthozoa; order Actiniaria; family Edwardsiidae; genus Scolanthus; species Scolanthus callimorphus. Next base: position 11,582,114 of record CM066916.1, on the reverse strand, counting down.
ACAAGGAAAAATATTCTCAAGGTACGAAACGTTTAAATTCAACCCTAGTTTTAACAAAGTTTTCAGTTTTACCTTTAAAAAGTTTAAGCTTTAAAAGGGTTTTTAAAACTTTTAACTTTAAAAAGTCTTACATTTTCATTCCAGTTTTTTCTCGCCCCGGCGGCTTGCTACGCTTGTTGGAAAATGACGAAAGTTCATTTAAAACGATCGTGGAAATCGTAGCTGCACGGGAGATTTGCGTTAGTTGTTTGTTTGAGGATTCCAAGTGGAATACCGTCTCATTTTTAAGTGATTTTCAGTTTGACAGCGATTCTACTTCCGTTGCCATAAGTAGTAGTAATCGGTATGTTCTGGGACATTTTTGAAATTGTCAGGATGCCTGTGGTTTTGTCATGTGACTTTAGACCTGTCAATCAAAATGTGGGTGTGGCACCTGTCAATCAAATTTATTTAGCCTGACCTGTCAATCAAATTTATTTAACCTGACCTATCAATCAAATCTTTAAAATCTAAAATGGCTAACAATCTTTAAAATCCGTTGTTTCCCACGCGTGAGAATTTTTTAACCAATCATAAACGGAAGCGGCTTTCCTTTGATTATGTTATAATAAAGATACATTATATATAGCATCAGATACAGCCATGACATCAGCATTAGAGTATTCCCCTTGTAAACATAGATTGTGGGCAAGTCTGGGCATGTATAAGTAGGGGGAATCCCCTAATATATTTTTTACACATATATAAAAGGGCTTAAAGGAATAGTTTTATAATATATTATAAAAAATGTCTTTAACAAAAACACTTAAGAGCAAAACTCTTTCTACTAGTAACACAATGTCAAATAATATTATGGATCAGGCAGTGCCAGAGATCAATGTACCGATCTTAAAACCAATAAAAGCTGTATCAACGGTGGGTAAACACGCAATAATTTCCACCGCTGAGACAGTTCAAAGCAAACTAAATAAATTCGCAGACTGGATTCTATCCTACATTATACCAGAGGTTAAGAAGCATGTTAATACTCGTTTGGAAGCATTGAAGGAGACGGTCAATGATATATATAACAAGCTGAAGAATAAGCCAACAAATATACAGAAAAAACAGACAGCATTAAAGGGATTTTTATCATCTTACAGAATCAAAGGTGAGGAAAAGATTGATCCTAAGCTGTTTCTAGAAAAGTATAAGAACACGGCTATTGAAACGATTAACCAGCAACAAAAACCGATTAAATTGAAGCTTCTTCTAGAGGTTGAATTTTATAAAAAGGACCCTAATAACGAGCTCGTATACACCTATGGGTACTTTCACAGTGATATAGTGATTATTACACAAGCAACGGATCTAGAAGATGTTTACAAAACGTTGACAGGAGTCATATTAGAAAAAGTTAGTAATTTCCAGGATAGTGGGTCAGGGTGGATATTCAGTAGAGTCGCTAACTTTGATATTCATATCGATAAATACAAACCTATTTCAGCTAAATCTTATATTATCCTTCCACAAAAGATCAAGTTGAAAAAGTGTATTGTTAATCCAGAAAATGAGGATAATCAATGTTTCAAATGGGCTGTTACAACAGCAGTATTTACCCCAAAAGAACACCCAGAAAGGATTTCAAAAGCTATAAAATCAAACGCTGAGAAATTCAACTGGGAGGGTATTGAATTTCCTGTACAAGTGGATAAGATAGGTATCTTTGAAAAGAATAATCTAAAATATGGAATCAATGTCTACGGATATAGAAACGACCAAATATATCCGATTAGAATTAGTGAGAATGAAGGCAGAGAACAAACGATTAACCTGCTTATGATATCAAACGATAAGACTAACCACTATTGTTGGATTAAAAATATTAGCAGATTATTAACCTCACAGATTACAAAACATACAGAAAAGAGGTTTTACTGTGAACGATGTCTCAACTCATTCAAGACAGAAAAAAGTCGTAATAAGCATTTGGAATATTGCAAGAACCATGATGCGGTTAAGATAACATTGCCAAAAGAGGGAACTACAATATCTTTCAAAAACTGGAATCACTCTATGCGGGTTCCCTTTGTTATCTACGCGGATTTCGAGGCTTTTACAGAGCCTATGTTATCATGCTCTCCAAATGATAACAAATCATACACAGAGCAATACCAAAAACATAAACCATCTTGGTATTGTTATATGGTTAAATGCTATGATGATAGCCTATATGAACCGAAAATATTCAGATACACAGCTAAGTCTGAGGATGATGATATTGGTCAGCTGTTTGTAGAGTCCATAGAAAAAACAGTCAAAAGTATATATTCTAAATTCCATTATAACAGGAAAGTTAAAATGACTGACAAGGATAATATAGACTATAAAAAAGCTACCAACTGTCATATCTGTGGGGATGAATTAGATGGGGATAAAGTATTAGATCATGATCATCTTACAGGTAGATATCGTGGTGCAAGTCACAACGACTGTAACCTGAATTACAAGATACCGAAGCATATCCCTGTGATATTTCATAATCTATCAGGCTATGATGCACATCTGTTTATCAAGAACCTTGGTGTTACACAAGGGAAAATAGACTGCATCCCAAATAATGAGGAGAAATATATTAGTTTCAAAAAGGAGATAATAGTAGATTCATTTGAAGATAAAAAAGGTAAAAAATGTAATGTAAAACATGAGATCAGGTACATTGATAGTTACAAATTCATGCAGGCATCTCTGGATTCATTAGTCAGTAATTTAAATACAAATCAGTTTAAGAATTTATCTAAATTCTATGAAGGGAAGAAGCTGGACCTATTGCTTAGAAAAGGGGTCTATCCATATGACTACATGAACTCGTTAGATAAATTGAGTGAAACATGCCTTCCTCCAAAAAGTGAATTCTATAGCAAGTTGAATGATATGGATATCTCAGACGATGATTACAAGCATGCAAAAAAAGTATGGGGTGAATTCAGCATAAAAAATATGAGAGAGTATCATGATCTATACCTACAGAGTGATGTTATTTTATTAGCAGATGTGTTTGAGACCTTCAGAGATGTGTGTATAAAGCATTATAAATTAGATCCAGCATATTATTATACAGCTCCCGGGCTTAGCTGGGATGCTATGCTTAAAAAAACAGATGTTGATCTAGAGCTGTTGAGCGATCCTGATATGTTACTTATGATAGAGTCAGGTATTCGAGGTGGAATTACTATGATTAGCAAACGGTATGCAAAAGCTAACAACAAATATATGAAGTCGTTCTATAAGAAACAAAAGTCAACATTCATCAAATACCTCGATGCAAATAGTTTATATGGATGGGCCATGTCACAGAAGCTACCAACACACAGCTTCAAATGGATGGATAATACTGAGATTAAGGACTGGAGAACTACTCCGTCTATTCTCGAAGTGGATCTCAAATATCCTGTTAAGCTACATAATCTCCATAATGAGTACCCTCTTGGTCCTCAGAAAATAATGATTAATAAAGCAGAGAAGCTTATTCCTAACCTATGTGATAAAACAAATATGTAGTTCATCATGAGACTCTAAAATTATATGAAAGTCTCGGGCTTAAAATAAGAAAGATAAATAGAGGTATTTATTTAAGGAGTCAGCATGGTGGAGGAATATATTACCCTCAATAATAATCTCAGAACAAAAGCCAAAAATGAATTTGAGAAGGATTTTTTCAAACTGATGAACAACAGCGTCTTCGGCAAGACTATGGAAAATATCAGGAATAGACAAGATATTAGGCTGGTGACGGATGAAAAGCAAGCCAATAAATTAGTATGCCAGCCAAACTATAAGAGAAGGACAATATTTTCAGAGTCCTTGGTAGCTATACATATGGGAAAAACAGAATTGATATTCAACAAGCCGATATACGTGGGGATGTCGATCTTAGATCTGTCTAAAAACCTTATGTATGACTTTCACTACAATTATATCAAGCCAAAATATGGAAACAAGTCGTCACTTCTTTTTACAGATACTGATAGTCTAATGTATGAGATTGAAACAGAGGATTATTACAAAGATATTGAGGGAGATATTAAAACAAAATTTGACACCAGTAACTATGGGTATCATCCAGTAATTAAAAAGAGATTGAATAAAAAAGTTATTGGGATGATGAAGGATGAAACAGCAGGAGTAGAAATAACTGAATTCGTAGGCTTGAGAGCTAAACTATATGCATATAAAACAGATGATGAACAGACTGGAAAAAGATGCAAAGGAATCAAACGCTCGGTTGTTAAATCATCAATATCATTCAATGATATATCAATGATATAAAAATTGCTTATTTGAAGGTAGTCAAACTATGAGAAAAATCAATGTTATCAGGAGTCATAAGCATGAAATATATAGTGAAACGGTAAAACAAAATCGCATTATCAAGGGATGATGACAAACGGAATATTCTAAGTGATGATATTCATACACAAGCTATAGGTTATAAGAATATTGATGAATACATGTACGATCACGAAAAAGAAGATTTCATAAGACGATATCACAGTGGAATAGATAATTACGAAAGAATATCCAAGCAAAAAATTGATAAACCAAAGAAGTCAAGCAAACTATTTTAAAACAGTATCAGGAGGTAGCTGGGTATCATCTGGAACAACTTGTAATTCCTCTCTAACAAACGATCGGTTTGGCGCGCCATTAGAAAGGTAATATAGCACAGGTTGACCAGTTGATACAACAGCTCTTGATATATCGTACGCATCTATTGACCATATAGGATCGGTGGCACGACGCTTATCTCCACCTTCTTGTTCACCATCAGCGTATAGGTATCTAACTTTTACACCTTGTGGTAATCGTTTTTCATCCAGTCCAACAGGACGTTTATATTCCATTTCATTTAATTCCACTTCTTCCATTTTTATTCCATTTATAGGTTTTTTACCAGTTATTCGTATCTTTTCATTATTTATTGATTTCAAAACAGCCGGCAAACGTTTTACCCATTCTCTTGATCGATCATCAGTAATCATTTCTTGTGCATACTGATGGCTAAATAGTTTTTCTGATAATGTTCGATTAGCACGTTCTACAAAGGCTTGAGCTTTATGATTATTAGCTTCTGACCGCTGAATGGTCACATTATGCTTTTTCATAAGCTTAGTAACTTCCCCCTTAAACTCCGTTCCTGTTTCAACAATTATTGTACTAGGAAAATTTAACTTTCTTGAATATATCCTTGTGAAAGCTTTGGATACCTCATTTGATTCTTTTGAGGTCAGTGGCTCAGCATCTTTGTATCTCGAGGCTATATCTATCACCACAAGAGCATATTTATAAGTTTTTCGTCGAACTGTGTCATGTGGTAGAAACAATAAGTCCGCTTGGTGTATCTGGTTTGGTTTATCAATAGTCCAATATGGTCTAGGAATATAATCAGGTTTAGGTAAATATATCTGCCATATTGCCTGCTTTTGAAGCCATTGCTTAGCAACTGATTCAGTTACTTTACTCTATCAACTAATTTTCCAACAGCTGAATAGCCTTTCCAATAACCCTCAGTTGAGTAATATATTTTCTCCATTATTATATAAAAGTATAATACTATTTATTATTTATATGACATCAATAGCAGATAAGATTAATCCAAATAGGGAATATAAACAGCCTTTTGGACTGAAATCAGAGACATGTTTGAACCGTGTGACTATGAATCCAAACAAAGCACAACCTTCCGAAACAGTATATGTTCATGTTCCTAAGCTAGCAGATAATGTAGTTATTGTCCAAATACCCTAGCGCTAACGTTTAACATTGCTCTAACTGGTACGGATAAGCATGTGAATAATAGATTTGTCAACAATTTGACAGCATGTTTGAAATCACGATATAAAATACATTTTGGTGGAGAGACAGTACAGGATACAAACCGATACGATTTGTATAAACTATATAGCGATCTTCATCTTAGCAAAAAGGAAAGAGAAAACAGAATCAAACAAGGAATTTCCAGTGTCAACATGCACAAACTAAGAACTGGTGCTGGTGATAAAGTGAGTACAGATGCATCAGAAGTATCATTAGCAGCAATATATAACACAAAATATAGACTTCCACTAGAACATCCAATTATAGATAATCATGGGGTATTCTATCCAAAGTCGTTAGATCAGAGTTTCATTTTTGAAATTACTCTTCCAGACTCAAAAGACCTTGTAATCACGAGCGATAAAACAAAACCGTATACATATGGTATTTCCAGAGCATTTCAAGTGATTACCTTGCGAATGAGGTAAAAAGCTCTTACCAAGTTGGAAAAGGTTTTACTATGAAAATATACACCTCCATAAAACATTCACGATTACCAAAGGGACGGATAGCATATTAAATGAGAATATTAACATCCCTCGTAGAAGCATGACTGGCATCCTAATGCTGTTTACAACACCCCATACTGCAGGTGCTAGGGATAGTGAAAATTTTGTGAATCCAAGTATTACAAGTGTTAAAATTAACATCGATGGCGTACCAAACCGACTATATAGCAAAGGTATGGAAACCTCAGATTTTTATGATGCAGTTGTTAAACGGTTTGGAATCAGTGATAATATTTCAATCAAGGATTTTTATAATGATAAACTCAGGGTACTTAAGGCATGGGTCCAAAGTAAATCCAATATGGCGGACGCAAAACCAAGGGGGTGGTCTATCTCTTAATGGTTTTATATGCGCTTATGATAGTTGTTGAATATAAATTGCATTTAGCATTCTGAACCACCTTTACGATATTTGGTCTCCATAGCAACAAATCTCGCAACCTTTGACTTTAAAATCGATTTTTAGGTAAACCTCTTTGGGAGGGTAGGAAGACAAATAATATTTGCTATACTTTATGGTGATATTAGAAGAGCATAGTGATACTCAAATAATCAAATGAGGATGGCTGGAAATGTTAATTACAATCATGGTTTTTGCTGGTATGTAATTTGATACTTCTCATTATCTCAAAATCAGAATTGCTTGGACAGCCATCCTCATTTGAATTGTATTTTACACCCGATAGTCAACATAACTAACCACTTTCAAACAAAGGCCAAATTGATTTACCATGCCTCCCGAGGCTTCAAAGCAAAAAGGCCTTTGTCACGCTCTGCCAGGTAACGCAATTGGTTACCATGGTTGCAAAATATTTCAATAGAACTGTCCCAACTTGAGGAACAACCTTAACGAATAACTGTTTGTGCTAGATATTTTCTCTTCCTTACAGAATTTTTTATCGTATTTTTAGCATTTTTTGCTGTTAGACCCATGCCTTAAGTGCCCTGAGAATTTGCATTGTGGATAGACCTACGAACATATCATGATGAAACAATACATGGCAACGGTCTGCACCTTAGTAATACAAGAGATGGAGTCCACCTAGAGATGAAAAGAACAGCTTCCGGTTCCGGAACAATTACTTGTTACATGTTTGTGATTAGTGACGCTCTGATGGAAATCGTAGGAAGCAGTCTTAAGAGTATAATGTATTAGAAATAGTATATGGAAGAGTTAGTGGATAAATTACCGTTTCACTGTTTAATTTCGGGACCAACAAATTGCGGAAAATCAATGTATTTATTACAACAGCTTAGAGGTCCATTTAGGTACAAATTCGAATATATAGTGCTTATATGTCCAACTTATGCAAATAATAAAACATATCATGGATTTGCACAAGGAGATGGGAGATTTATTGTTATTTCACCAGATGTGGATTCAATTGATGAAATTAATGAAATTTTATCTTATTGTAAGGAGTTATTTACTGATACAAATACGTTGATAATACTAGATGATTGCGCCTTTTCAAAAGAACTTAAACAAAAATCGAATAAGTTTATAAATTTAGCCTTCAGCGGTAGGCATGAAGGCCTATCAGTATGGGTTTTAACTCAACAGATTACGTCCATTGCAAAAGCATTCAGGGATAATGTTGCTTGTGTGATATCGTTCTATAATCCATCTATTGTAAGCATGAAGGCATTATTCGATGATTATGGAGGTGATCTTGATATTGAAGATAGGAAACGATATATGAAATTATTAAAATCAGAAAATTATTCACACATATGTATTTCTATGAGACATCCTTATAATTGTTATATTGAAATTCCAAATCCAAATGATTTAAATAATATATGATTATAATAAATATAATGACAGATATTGTTGGAGAATATATGAATAATATGAATAATGTGGAAGAGCCTACTAAGCCACAGAAAAAGAAGACTGTTAAAAAGGTTTTAGATACAAAGGAGATTGAAGAAAAACGGGAATCACTTTGTATTTTAGCTGTACTACAAACGACGCGTGAATATACAGGTGTTGATATGTCACTTGGTGATGTTAAGAGGCTATCAATCAAGGATGTTGAAAAATATTATAATCGGTATCAGGTTGTGATGGGTAATAAGGTTACTAATGGCTTGGTTGATACAGCATTACAAGGAGTTTCACAAGCGATTTCCTATGTATGTCCTATAGATGATAAAAAAGCATTATGCAACGATCTTCAAAATGATGATTTACTTAGAAAAGAGCTTTCCGAATATGCTGGTTATTGTGTACTTAAAGGCGGTCGGATGGTAGCTCTTGCAAGTGCTTTGATACAAATCGGTAAACATATCAAATTTAGTAATAATACTCTAGAGCAACCTGTTGAAACTCTTGAGCAGTCTTGAGCAACCTCTTAAGCAGTCTTGAGCAACTGTTAAGCATCTGTTAAGCAACCTCTTAAGCAGTCTTGAGCAACTGTTAAGCATCTGTTAAGCATCTGTTAAGCAGTCCTGAAATATCCTAATTGATATAAATATATATTAAGAATACTTAATATATATGTCAACAGAAAATACAGAAAATATTGAACAAATAACTAAGGAACCAGAAGTTGTAAAAGATACTAAGCAGAAGGATCCGAAAAAAGTATTGGCTGGTAAACGTTTAGCAGAATACCATAAAAAGGCTAAGGATGCTATGAAGAAACAAACAGACGGTACAATATCTGAAGAGAAAACATGGATGCCAGAAATCTCACTTACAACTGTATTATCAATAGTGGGAATTAGCCTTACAGCTCTAGATTTATACTATCGATGGAGAAAACAGGGTAATGATAAGGATAAAATCGAAATAAAATCACCACCTCCTGTAGATGAAAAACCTATGGTGAAAGCATCTAAAATCCTTGTAGGTATGGAATAAAAATGATATAAAACGATATGTATAGATATTATTATATGTCAACTGAAAACAAATTGGTTAAAACGTTTATGGATGCAGCCGTGCTTATTGGTCTGGTATCAGGAGTCGGATGGGTTAGTAAAAAGGCTATGAGGAATCATTTATTAACGATCCAAGCTCAAATATAAGTAGCTACGGAAAATGGGTCTTAGTCCTTGGTTCTAGCATGTATCTCAAGAAATATCTAGAGGATCAGAAGATTATACCAAATTCGGTATAAAAGTGTAATATATATATTATAATATAAATGACGACTATTGCATTGATGATAGGAGGAGCGGTGTTAAATGCTACAAGCTTCATCGGTGGGAATTATTTAGCTAGATATCTTACTGGATAACAACATGGATGAAGAACGCATTCGGCATAATAAAGCTGTTGAAAAGTATCAACATGATTATCAATTTTTGAAGAAAATAGACAAAAACTCATAGATTGACAAACAGAACGTTACAAGAATAAGCAAATCGCAAGTCATAACATGAGAGCTACAGATGAGGCACTAAAATTGTATAACGAAGCTCATAATCAAAAGATCCATTTACAAATGCCACAGTTTAGTAATTATTATAAACCATCAAATACTCAGAAAAAGTATGAAATGGCTTATGTTGGTGGTGGTATGCTTGCTGTCGGCTATGTTGCTTCTAAATTTTGTAAGTGAGATGAGGTCTAAAGAATTTACATCCAGATATGAAAAAAGGCTTAAGGATACATTATTATATATTCAATATATAATAATGACACTAACTGAAAAGATTTATGAAAATAAACACCTAAATCTAGCTATTGGTTCATATATTGATAGCAAGCAAAATATCTACTTCAAAGGGAAAGATATTGCATTAGCTCTTGGGTATGAAAAACCAGCGAATGCTGTGTTACAACATGTTCCAGACAAGAATAAAAAGATGATAAGTGAGATCATTAAGGGATCCCTAAAATGGGGACCCCTAAAAGATATTCCACAACACACTATTTTTATCAATGAAAGTGGATTATATCGATTAATTATGAGATCTAAACTACCAATTGCTGAGAAATTTCAGGATGGGGTCGTTGAGGAGGTACTACCATCTATCAGAAAGTATGGATACTATAGGAGGTTTAACAACCCTAAGACGCTAACATTCAAAATAGAAGATGAATACGACCTGCATACCAAAGTAGTTGGATTCATCAGACGGTTTTATCTAAGCGTTATTATAACAGCAGGACTAGGAGAGAATCAAGATACGTCAGCAAAACGCATAGCATCCTATCGAAAGGGATATATGAAGGGACAACCAGATCTTATAATACAAAATTGTCACAAATATTACTCTGGCATGTGTATCGAATTTAAGACTCCACAATGTAATGGTTATATATCTGATGAGCAAACAGAACTCTTAGAACAATATGAGGAGAGTGGTTATAAGTGTATAGTTTCCAACGATTATGATTTACTTATCAAGGAGATAAACGACTACATGTGTGATGTCCGTATTAGATGCAAGTTCTGTAAGCGGAAATTCAAACAAGAACAACACTAGGGAATCATAAAAAATATTTCACAGGATATAAAAATATACCTATAATATAAATCATATAATATGGATATAGGCTATAAAGATACAGATCCTCTTATAAATCATGGTGATGATCATGATACAGGTGGTGAGGAAATACCCATGCATGAGTTACTTAGACCATCAACATCCACAGATTGGGTGGCTGAAGGTGGAATGGAAGAAACCTCATTTACTGATTATAACCAACTTATTTTAGAAAGAGTAAGTGAAAAGAAGATATTGATCAAATTATTAAGGACATATTTCCAAATGCTGATACAAGTAAATTTTATCAAAAATAGATGAAATGGGTTTTATACGAGTTAAAGCAAAAACTGGCTCAATATGGCACCTCCTATTTATCGATAAAAAATTAAATAGAAATATAGGTAAGACGATCGTAGATGCTCTAGGGAAAGATCAAAATATGATTACAATGGAAAATGAAGCATGGGAAAAGATACAAGAGATATTTCCTATTGCTAATCGTGATGAACTTTTATATAGTAGAGATGAAAAAGATGGTAGAGTTATTGTTACTCTTAAAAAAGGAAATATGAAGTGGAATTATTTATTCAACAAAGATGGAGATGTAAACACCAAGCTACCGAAAACGCTCGTTGCTAAACTAGGAAAAACGATAGAACAGATGGTTGATGAAAACGAACAAAAACAAGAAGAAAGTAAAAGAGAAATTCTACAATTAGCTAAAAAACAAGAAGCTGAAAGAAAAAAGTTACAAATATTGAAAAATGAAATAAATATGTTAAAAGGTGAAAAAGAGTCTCCTACAATCCATGAGGAAATTCAAAAACAAGAGCATGAGATTGAACATATTCAGGAGGATATTGATGAAAAAGAAAGCCAAATATCAGAATTAGAGGAAGAACATGAAGCCATAGAGGAGCGTATGTCTCTCAAGAATAGAGTTAAACGGATATTCAAGAAGTATGGCTTTACGGTGACAGCGGTAGTATTAGCCGGGGGAACTACTATCGGAGTAATCATCTCTAACCTATCAAAGGGGTTATCAACTGTTGCCAAGGGTGTTTCTAACGGTTTGAAAGCTATTGGTAAAAAGCTTGGAGAACTACTACCTAGTATGATCAGTACTATAGCTAGTTTTATTTTCAAATCAGCGGGTGAAGTGGTTGGTTTCCTAGCTAAAAATGCTTGGGTCTTATTCTTGGCATCGTAGCATATATGGTAAACCGTATAAAAGGTAAACGATAATATGTATCATATGACAACAATCTTAACAATAGCGATGAGATCACCAGAGACTAGGGTATATCTCGATCCTCCTCTATCAAACGTGAAGGATATACAACTTTTGAGCTATTATGGCCCCACAGCTTGGGTACGATTTAGTGAAGATCAATATGTTTACAAAAAAAATTAGAAAATAATGAAAAGGAGGTATTACAAACTATCCCAGTAGGTGATTATACCCTGTTAACATTACAGCAGGCCTTTGTTCAAGGTCTGACAGGTAATAAGTTTGGAATTATTATAGATAGCCATGGAAAGAATTTTCTTTAATATCTTGTTATTTGATCAACTAGCAAAAAGTTAGGTGTTCCTGAAAAAATATTACCAAGTAAGTTATACCCAATACGGTGGATACCTGATAAGCCCCTGATGTTATTCTGTGATATTCTAGATAGACATAAATCGTACACAAATACAAATAATCAGGGATCAGAGATAAAACTAAAAATAAGTACACTATTAGCAGTTATACCATCCAAAGACTATGCTAGCATTCCTGTTTCTGTCAACACTGTGTTAAATTATTTTACAATAAAACTATTTGATATCAAAGGTCGAAAGCCTGATTTTAAAAATGAACTGATTATAATCAATTTAAAAGTAACACACTTTTAATATATTATATGGAATACAACGAACTTTATCCACAATTACCCACAGAGAATGGAGACAATTTTAGACTCCAAAAATCATGTGAGGTATTGCAAAACCTTGAAAATGAAATCAAGCATTATGAGAATATGCAGAAAAAGTATAGTAGATTGAGAAAAATAGTTGTTTGGTCAACAGGTGGAACATCTGTTTTGCTATCAGGCACTGGGTTGGCTCTGTCACTCACAGGCTTTGGAGCTGTTGTTGGAGGTCCAATAGGTGGAATTGGCGCTTTGTTCGGAGTTATTTCTACAACGGCTGGCGTAAAATTATCGAAAAAGATATCTAAGCATGAAAAAACATCACAACTAGCTAGGGCAAAAGTAAACACACTGGAAGGTATCATTTCAAAAGCTCTCTCTGATAATAAGATATCTGATGAAGAGTTTACACTAATCATAAACGAGGCAACAAAATACCATAGTATGAAAAAGGATATTAGAGTGAAATACATGAATGATGAAAAAAAAGAAGGACCCAATATATCAGACCTCCGCACACAGATTCGAAAAGAGATGCTAGAAGAAATTTCAAAGAACGTGCGCTAAAAATATCTTTTGACCGAACACCATATAATGAGTGGATATGAATTCCGATATACAAAGGAAAAAGATATAAACTACTGATATGTATATTATATATATATGTTATTAGACGAATTCAAAAAGAGATATCCTAGAGCTGATTTAACAAAGTTTCATTTTGTTTCTGATGACTATGGTGGATATATATACTGGAAGTATAAAAGACTAACAGTTATGAGTTATGATGATTTAACAGGACAAACGTGGATGTCTGATATACCAAGCGACTGGAAGATTAGATTAGATGCATCCCTTGGTATTAAAAATCGTTTCCTGATAGTTTACAGTTAACGAATAAATCTTATCCAATTCCTGCAATTGATTTTAATTTAGCTGGATCGGATATTTCAAATTTATTAACAAATCTCGATATCTATATAAGCTCAATAAAGAAGTTTACCACTGATATGCGGGATATTTTCAAAGAAACCACTATAAAATTCACTTCTGCTAAACAGTCAAGAAGATGGTTACAAAGTCCTGATTACAATTACTGGCCGCAACAGTTGAATTTCGCTTGTTTTGTGCAACGTCGGGATGTGGGGTTAGTCTGTATGAAGCTAAATCTTACCCTCCTGTGATATATAGTTTTATAAAATTCCATGTCTACTTCACAATTAGAAGAATATTATATGAGATGGGTTGTCCATTACCTGATGATACGGTATTTGATCAAACAAATACCACCTATAATAAGTAGTATTCCAAAGACTGTGCTATGAATTTGGTTTATCCACTATCCAGATTTTAGATTTACAGGAGGTCGAAACCATGGCTTAGGTGATATATTTTTAGAATATCCTAGTGATCGTTTCCCAAAATATTGGTTCCCCCTTTTATGAATCGGTTTTGAAAGCACTTGAAGCAAATTGTCCCTTCAAGATACACTTTCCTAAATCGAACAGGCATGTTTCCAGCCTCTGGTCAAGATTTTCGGGCAAATCGAAATCTTTGCGCAGTAGAATAATAGTTTTTTTTAAACGTTTGGTTCCTCTTAATAGGAACACTTCAAAAAGGACCGTTAGTTCCTTAAAGCAACACTGAAATAGGTGGTTAGGAACTTCCGGCGTGCAAACTACCCCTCTCCAGGGTGACATGTCACGCAATTGTTTGTGTGTGTTACTGGACCATCCGGGCTATCAATAGTAAAAATCAAGATGGTGGAATCACGGATTGTGTTTGATGCCAGAAGCACAACACAACCTATACGGATCCGTCTAGACGGACCAAAATATTTCTGTAAACTCAAAGGAAACTGCGGATTTCAAGGTGGTCACGGATTCATCTATGCTAATATGAAGGAATAATCGAATTCATAGAATCCGTCTAATCCTCCATTTCCGTCATTTCCGCTAAACACTGAATTATATTTTGTGTCAGGGAATGACCACCCCTCCCTACATAAATTTGTGACGGTTTAATCTAGATCATTATATTTCTGTAAACTCAAAGGAAACTGCGGATTTCACGGTGGTGACGGATGCATCTATGGTAATTTGATCATAGAATCCGTCTAATCCTCCATTTCCGTCATTTCCGATGAATACTGAATTATATTTTGTGTAGGGGAATGACTACCCCTCCCTACATAAATTTGTGACGGTTCAATCTAGATCAATACATTTCTGTGAACTCAAAGGAAACTGCGGAATTCACGGTGGTGACGGATTCCTTAATGCTAATCTAAAAATAATAATTAATATTATTGATAATTATATAAACACTATTTATGATAATTGTATGTTTATTACTAACAATTACAATTATTTTCAGTATTATTAATTATTGTAAGATGATTGATATCCAAAATACCATAGATGAATCCGTCACCACCGTGAAATCCGCAGTTTCCTTTGAGTTAGAAATATATTGGTCCGTCTAGATGGATCCGTTTCAAATTTACGTAGGGAGGGGTGGTCATTCCCTTGCACAGAATATAATTCAGTGTTTAGCGGAAATGACGGAAATGGAGGATTAGACGGATTCTATGAATTCGATTATTCCTTCATATTAGCATAGATGAATCCGTCACCACCGTGAAATCCGCAGTTTCCTTTGAGTTTTACAGAAATATAATGATCTAGATTAAACCGTCACAAATTTATGTAGGGAGGGGTGGTCATTCCCTGACACAAAATATAATCAGTGTTTAGCGGAAATGACGGAAATACAGGATTAGACGGATTCTATGAATCCCATTATTCTTTCATATTAGCATAAATGAATCCGTCGCCACCGTGAATTCCGCAGTTTCCTTTGAGTTTGCAGAAATATGCTGATACCTCTCTATGGATCCACCTCAAACTATTTTAGGGGAGGGGTGGTCAAAAATATTTTTCGTGAATTCAATAAATGTAAATTTGGCTTGCCTAACATTCATGTTGTTCCTTTAGCAACTGGCCATTTATTTTTTTCTAGGGCATTTTTTTATTATTGAAGCGAGAGAAAAATCAATAACCATAACCACTTTTGGCATCCGAATTAAATTGATGCGCATGGTATGCAGTCATTTGTAAAAAAAAGTATGCATCATAGTCATTGTTTTCCTTTATTTCTAATTGCACTGCCAAAAATCAAAATCCATTACACCTAAAAAGACAGATGCGCACGGAATGCACAGTCATTCTTTGTTTTTCTTACGTAAGACTTCAAAGCTTATGTTTGTATGTTAAGCACTGGTATTTGCTTTTGTTGGGGACAATGCAGATTATGCAACTTTGGCAAAGACTAAACGTGCTGCGTGGAATCCATACTTAAGTAAAATGCTTATAAAGGTGCGGTGATAACCTGTGAAACCTCTATTCGCAAGTAGATGTCGATGGGAACAGAGCTGAGTTGAAATGTAAGTATGTCATTAGATAGGCTTGGCGCTTTATTTTACCGAAGCGCTCTTTTCTAAGCGTCTAATGGTATCATATTTGATTTTCTCAGGAAAAATCCTAATGGCTCAAAATCCAGCGAGACAACTGAACAGCAAATCTATCCGAGATGCTATACTGTGTTACGTTCAGCCAGCAGTAGATAAGAAATTCTGTGTTGTGTCTGCGAAATGTACATGGCGGGTGGAAGGAGTTGAAGATCTCAAACAGGCATGGCGATTAGTCTGCGAAAAAAGACACGAGTGTGATGCGATGGTCCAAAAGCTCCCTAACGTTGCCCATTCTATTCTGCTATTTCTTCATGTGAGCCGAAAGTCACGAAAGTGAAGAAAGTGGCCGGTGGCGAAGATGACGAAGAGGAAACCCACATTGCGACATCCAGAGTCAGACTGCAGGATCTTCGTGTATGACATTGCAGTTCAGAAAAAGCGCCTTACGTTGTGCATATTGGATAGCGTTTGAGTCTGCCAATGGATCACCAGTTAGCGTTGTACCGCTGCGTAAAGCATGTTTGAGTGTAACGTGGAAGTTGACACCAAGGTACTAAAAGGGGAAAACATAGCCAAGGGCGCTCTGTACCATTCTTAAAGACCACAGTTCCTCCTACAGGTCTGGTATTGCTAACCTTTCCTATCGCTTTATCCAGAGACGAGCACTTCAAGATTCGACGAAGAACTAATCGACGACGAAGAGAACTACCAGGTGTCCATTTTCATTTGGTCAAGCAAGGGTATTGGCGACAACTGAAGGAAAGCATCAGAGCCCTACAAAGAGCTGGCTTAAACCTGCACCTGTGTAACATACCAAGTGATGAGGTCGAAGAAGGTGTGACTGAAGCGGTTGGAAAGGCAAGAGAAATGACCATGACCCGATTACACGCCTTATCAACGATGTTGAAAGAGTCATGCAGCGATGTAAATATGGACTAACAGGGGAGAGATTTTCAAGCTCGCCGAGGGTTCAAAGTTCACTTACCAAGCAAAATGTAGTTTGGATGCGCTGATAGGCACACTGGCGGGGAACCCACACTTGCGATCTAGAGTGATCCAGCACGGCGACAAAGTGATAGAGAAGCTGAGAAGACCGGACTCCCAAGCAATCATCAACTGGAAATCAATTATGACCTGATCGAGGTCGACGATGGATGGTGCTTATCGCTCTCACAGCGGAAGTTTATATACGCTCCAATTCCCCCGACCGAAGTTGGCAAAGTGACGCCAAGGGCGTATGTGCCGTACGCACACACAAAGCCGCCAGAGCCGCGCTTCTTTAAAAGTACCCGTGTCACAGCCTAACGACCAGCAGATAGCGCAGTTTTGCGAGGATTTCCTCGGCTTGCTGAAAGTTCAACAAAAGCAGCACAAAGAAAAGGTAAAGTGACTTGTATAGAAATGCAAAAAAAATGATCAACAAATAAACAACAACAAAGGTCTAGCCGCTTGTAAGAATTTTTTCGCCTGACTGTGGAATTCGATGAAAGAACTTGCCGCACGTTACCTATGAAATATAACCGGCAAGAGCCCCCTAAAATGTGCACTTCAGGAGGTCCGATTGTATTTATTTTGAATTGCGCAATACTCTTCGAGCTTAAACCTTGTTACTTAGCATTCGCGCATCGTCAGAAAACTTATAGGGTGAAGCATAATTTCTTCTAGATAACCTGGGTGAAATTGAAGTGTTAAATCTCTTATAAATTTCTGAGAAATCAGTTATGCATTTATTTTACTGACCACTCTGAAGCAACGCTGCCTATAAAATTCCTAATAACAAATTCCTAATTCCTATTAAAAAAAAAAACGGAACTGAGTGATATGTTTCAGGCCACGTTTTGTCCGCAATGCGCGAATGCTAAGTAATACAATTTGGGGCATGAAAAATGAAAAATTGCGCTTCCAAAGTTGATACAATCGGCCACCTTTATAGCTTTGAGGCTCACGTTGTGCTCGATTTTTCAGGTGCCTTGTTTGATTGGACCCGCCGACAGCGGTAAAACCAGTCTCTTCTCGCCAGTTCTGGGAATCATCCCTGCGAATCGTATTGCACGTGTGACCAAACAAAAATCATTCAATAAGGCGATGATCACGGAGGACACGCAGTGCGTGTTTATTGATGGGCGCATGCCAATCTTATGGATATAGACGATTGGAAACTTCTAACCCAGGGTGGGTGGACCGCGCATGACGCGAAATACGCAAATGCCCGAGGATTCATTAACAGATGTCCGATGCTTATTGTTTGCCAAGAAGAACTTCAGGTAAGTATCTTTAACTTAAAACCTCAGATAGGAGCTACTTTATCATGTTTATTTGATATATGTTATCAATGGTCCAAAACATGGCTTCCAAGTGGTCCCATCTAGGCCTATTTAGCTTGGGAGATTTTTGCATCAATGGAGAATTCAACCGAAAAGTGTTTCAAGTAGACATGCAATTCCTACGTTTTACTTTTTAGTTTTTCAGATATCGACAAGGAAGCCAGGACACTCGCCTGAACAAAATATTGTTCAAGTCCCTCCCGAGCACGGACCCCGCGGCATTCCAGTGGTTAAAAGAGCCACCCGATCGATGTAATATTGTGGGCAATGGAGATGGCGGCGGTAATTTTCACCAGTGCCTCCTGTACTATCAAGTGACAACTGCGCAGGACTTTCAAGAGATGAGAAGGCTATGTTGCTGGAATGCAATTTAGACGACGAGGAGGACGAGGAAGAAGACGAAGAAGAGCAAGACCTGACTTTTACTCAAGAAGAGGAGGAACTGCACCCGCCAGACCCACTCCTCGACGAATGATGACGGCACTGAGAGACTGTGACCCCGAGTCTACATACAAATTGTCACCGAGAAAGTGGAAAGGCTGAAAGAACTAAAAAGAGATGAAGGCCAACGCAGAAAAGGAGTGAAAGAAAAAGTTGGGAAACTAGTTGAGCGTGGCGTCCCATCAAACATCGCCTGTCTCCTGCCGAAAGACCGACAGCCATTACCCGACAGTCTTCTCGATGAGCTGCGTCGATGGGACGAACAAAAGGAGAAAGATGAAGTTTTAGAACGGGCGGAAAAGGCGAGGAAAGCGTTCGATAACCCATGGGTCAAGAAAATGGAGTGCAAACTCAGTGAAATGACCCAGTTACTCGAGACCGTGTGGGCCACGCGAAAATTGGAAACCTCAAAGCATACATCGAGATATTGCAGCACAAGCTAAAAATGCACCACGACAACTCGGGCACCACAAAGTGCGAAACAGCCTTGGCGGAGAGGAGAAGGGCGTTGTATCGAGTGGGCCTTCTGGAGACCAAATATGCACACTGGTGACAAGTGTTCACGAGGCCTTTGCCCGTGTGTTGCGACGAAGATGCGTCCTCGTCGATGGAGC